>OZ020314.1:26073879-26708789 GCA_963971305.1 Arcuatula senhousia | reverse complement strand
TATATGTTTTACACTAACCCTAACCCTAATTGTACGTTTTTGAACTAACCTTTACCAGAACTGTATCTCTTTCTACTAACCCTTACCCATTATTTTTTGTGTTTTCATCGACCCCAACCCTAATTGTATGATGTTGTACTAACCCTAACCCTAAGTGTATCATAATATGCTAACCCCTAACCCTAATTGTGTGTTTTATACTAAACCTAACCCTAATTATATGTTTGACACTAACCTTAACCCTAATTGTACGTTTGTGTTCTATCCTTTACCTGCACTGTATCTCTTTGTTCTAGCCCCTACCCCTTATTTTGTGTTTTCATCGACTATAACCCTAATTGTATGATTTTCTATTAACCCTAACCTTAAGTGTATCTTAATATGTTAACCCCTAACCCTAATTGTGTGTTTTATACTTAACCTAACCCTAGTTATATGTTTTACACTAACCCTCACCCTAATTGTACGTTTTTGTTCTAACCTTTACCTGAACTGTATCTCTTTCTACTAACCCCTTCCCAATATTTTTGTGTTTTCATTGACCCTAACCCTTATTGTATGATTTGTACTAACCCTAACCCTAAGTGTATCATACTTTATTGCAAAACGGGTTGATAACAATATGTTCCGTTTTTTGCACAGAACTCCCCGTTTTGCAATAAAATAATTTGGATTTCATTTGGCTTTAATGTTTTTTTCGATACATGTATGTTTCTTGAATAGTGGATTTTCTATGTTTGGGTTCTAGTGCTGCTGATGAGAAATAAAATTCTGAAATGGCCATACAGCTCATTTAATTGCAGTAGTATAACACATGTGTTGTGGTCTCATGTTCATTTTCACCATATCCTTTCTTAAAATATCTGTTTTCTTTTTTTTTTTCAGAACAGTGAAGTTTGGAAAAAAAAATGCCCGCCTGAGAAATTGGTTTTCTAGATACTGGCTAAGCAAGTCAGAGGTATATTTTTTTTATATTTTACTATATCACAGGTGAATAAATGATGAATCACTTGAGTGCTTCTATTTTGTTTTTACTTCCTTAAGTATAGAGAATAAAAAGCTATTTAGTCAGTGTCTACATTTATTTAAGTAACCTCTAATTTGAATCCAAAATATTGAAATAATTCATAATAATTTTATTTTTTGAAAAGCATCAAATAAGAATAGGTTATCAGTTTATGTTGCATTTAAAAAGGAAAGATTAGTGTTCATGTATCTAGGTTTTTGGATTTTTCACAATAACAAATTGCATTTTAGTATTTTATTTTCAGCGATGGGTTCAAGCATACAGGCACAACAGGTTAAATGTCTCTGTCAACACAAACAATGGAGTAGAGCGCCAGAACAAAATGTTGAAATATGAATACCTGCAACAAAAGAAATCTGCCACTCTTAGCCATTTGCTCAATGTCATTGTTGTTAACTTTTTACCAGAGACATATAAAAGGTTATTTCTACTCAATAACAATTACACTGGGACTAATCCGTTCTAGTCCACTGGTTAAGATTTATAGAAGTAAAAAAGTGGAAATTAATGTTAAAAATTAATTCTTATTGACACACAAATCATCCAAAAATGCCGTGGATAGTATTTTCATTGCATAAGAATATAAATAGAAATCGGACAAAAAATAATAATTATAAGAAAGAACGAAAAACAGTAAGTTTCCAGAACACAGTTTTGGGCAACTAAATAATATTATTTGTTTGTTTTATTGTGGATAGGGAAGTGACAAAGTAAGAAGTTCTTTAACAAAAAAGCATATCCATTTATCTTAAAACACAGCATTACAAAACATTAACCATGTACTCAAGAAGGGTAATCAGTTTCCACCTGTAGCAACACAGTCTTCATGTACTTAGACAAAAGTTTATATATTATTGATGAAATTCCAATTGAATGTGTATACTTTATGTCGTTTACAGATATTTGCAGCTCAATCTGTCTGCATTAGACCAGTACAAGGATTATGCAAAAGAAATTCCCGCTTTTCTTCATAACAGGCCCAGAACTGTTGTTGATACCTGCTATAAGCGCTGGATTGAGTCTGAACATTTTACACAGGATGAAATTGATGAATTAGGAGATGGCTTGTTCCTTGTAAAAAGTCAGGCGGACAACACAACTATCCATTCCATTAATTTTAAAGAAAATGCATTTAGTTTACCATCATGCAGTTGTATGTCATGGATACGCACCCATCTACCCTGTAAGCATTTTTTTGCAGTCTTCAGGCATTACCCAAATTGGGATTGGGATGCCTTGCCGGAGAATTATAGAAGCAACCCATTAATACTACATTACTACATGTAATACTACAGTGAATCAAGCATCTAGTTGCAGTCAGAGCATTGTAAGCCCTAATTCTCCAACTGTTCAAACTGACAGAGAGAATTCTCTACCAAGCAAATTATCAATTAAAAGAGCACAGCAGCGTGTATTAAGTCAGTGCCACCAAATCAAGGATTTAATATACCACTGTAAAGATATAGAATCTATGTCTAATGTTGCAAAGGTCTTAAATTCAACAATAGAAAACTTAAATAAAGCTGTTTTGAAAAATGGGCCTTTCATTAAAGAAGATGGAAATATGTTGCATATTGGAACCACTTCAAAAGCCAATGAGATAAAAAAAAGAAATACAAGCAAAATATGAAAAGACGAGAGAAAAAGTGCCTTCCGAAATTGCCCCTTCACCGTAGGAAAAAAGCTGTGTCTGGTCGCTGTGGTATCAAAGCAGATGTTAGCAGAAAGATGAATAGCATAAAGGGATTAGATGATATTCCTGACATTCATGAAGGTAATGTTAATTATATGTAATGACATGCTCACCAATAATCTTTTTAAATTTAATTTAAGAATGTTTAGGTTGCATTTATCCTTAAAGAAGTTTAATGGTAGACATCATGTTCTCATAGACAAATATTTGATTTCAGTCTTACTGATTGTGTTGTGTGTCTACTGTTTTTGTTTTGTTTTGTTGGATTTTTGATACATGAATGCCCCTTTTGTACTGCTTGCTGTTTCAATTCTTGTAACTTTTAGATTGGTAAATCAATCAATTTTAATTGCCTTAAAATTAAACGGTTTTTGACATACATCCTTTATTGTGAAAAAAAGCACATCTCAAAATAAATTATAGGTAATTGTGTAAAATTTCTGTGTTACTGAGTTTGAATTAATGTTATTAATTATTCCAGGACCAAAGAGAACGAGGGTTATCTTAGATGAAGGGGCATTGGCGTTTAAGAGAAAAAGGATAACTCAATTAGAGCTGCAATCAGGTAACTAACTAAACTGAAATTGATTATTAAAAGAAAATGAAGAATTACCATTGGGGCAATCAAGTCAATCAAGAAAGCATTTATAAAAACAACTTTCACCAAAAAACATAATTAACAAATCCAACAACAAAAATGTTACAGAACGAAGAGTAAATCCTTTGCTCAAACAGAGTAAGCAGGTTTTGGATAAAGAAGGAAGATGTTACTCTGTACTTAATGTAGAATCAGATCCATACATGTATTATTGTTTGTATTTAAACTTTCAGACATTTTTAGTTGGCCTCAATGAAGTTGGGGAGGACTATTGGTGTACCCTCGGCGTCCACGTCCGCGTACCCGTCCGCGTCCACATCTACATTCAAGTTTTACATCCAAGTTTTTATCTTGGCAACTATGCATGGTAGGATCATCAAACTTGGTATGTGGATGCATAAGGGGTAGTAGGTCAGCATCCAGGAGGAATTCGGATGCTGTGACCTATATTTTCCGCTTGAGCGATCACATTTCAGTTTTACGTCCAAGTTTTTTATCTTGGCAACTATGCATGGTAGGATCATCAAACTTAGTATGTGGATGCATCAGGGGTAGTAGGTCAGCATCCGGGTGGAATAAGGATGCTGTGACTTATGTTTTTTAATTACTGATATTATTGTTAACGAGGTGAACTTTGTAATTGTTGATTACCTATGTTTACTTATGTACAAATAGATAGTGTATAGATCTTATTCTTATGTCAGTTCAAATTTTTGATTATTTTTTCTTAAGGTGTCTACCCAAGTTCAGGTTTGAAGAATTCTGTCCAGAAAAATGTATGTTTTGCCAATTCCCTCCTTCAATGTTTGCGAGTCACAGAAATTCACAGACTTCTTCAAAGACATATACACTGTCAAGGTAATATTGTAATATTGTGACGATAAACAATTGAATAAATCTCAGATAAAACAAAAACAAGTTTAATTCTACTAAAGTGATTGAAGATCACAATGGTCCTGACTTGATACAGGCATTTTTAATTGAAATGAAATGTTATTGTAGGAAACAAAAGGTAAAGTAAGGCATAATAAATGTGTATCACCCTATTTTACATTCTGTCTGTCTATATTTATATCTTGATAATTCTATTTGTTGAGTGAATTGTCAGTGAATTTTAAGGTACGTGAATTAAAACACAACTGTTAATCTTTAACAATCAAAAAACAACAAAGGTCCAGGCAATGAATTTTTAAACTGTGCCTTACGCACGTTTCGTCTATACAAGACTCATCAGAGACGCTCAATTGAAAATTTGAAATACCACAATAACCATGAATATGAAGAGCAAAATAGATTAAAATGGCTATGCACATGCATGTTCTTCTCTTCCATAATAATCCTTATAAGAAATCTAAGAAATCAACATCTTTTGACAATATTCTCAAAGTTCTTTCTAATGCACATCCTTGATAAACACAGATTTGAATTGGACCAATGAAATCACCTGATAAGATTTGAAAATGCTCTTAGGTTCCATAAGGGAAAAAAGAAAATAAACATGTACAATAATGCATAACGTCACAATAATGTATGATGTATTAATTTAATTGAGTTCTTACATATATTGGATAAATCGAATCTTCATTATAACTAGTTTAATGAAAGTAAATATTACAATTTAAATAAAAAAAACTGCCAAATATCCCCCTCTTTTAATAAATTATACAAAAGTGACATTACGTATTTATCTGTTGTTTGTCGCTAAACATTGAAGGTAATAGATCATATTGAGATTATACATATTTTTTCAGCAAGAAAATAACTCATTTCAAACTCATAAATATTCCTTTACTAAGCCAATAGATTATACGAAACTCCAACATAATTGCAAGAGGACACAATTGTGTTTTAATAACTTACATATAAACCACTCCAACATTAGAACAGATTATACTAAACTTACATTATGAAAAATAACTTCTACAGAACTCTCAAACAAAAAATGATCATTTAAATAGATCATATGAGTTATTTTGGAGTTATCTTTTAGATCATTACTAAATTATATCAATAACTCCAAGATTTGATAGTTCTGTGTGATTTTTGAATAATTTTTATATGATTTATTCGAAAATATTTTCATTTGGGTAAATTACATTAAAGTTTGACTTTAATATTTACTTAAGCACAATTCGACTGTGCTTTGTAATATTCTATTTTTTATTATTAATATAAAACTAGTCAAATGTCTCGTTCTTACATTTATTTATATACATGTAAATTTCTATTTTATTCAAAGATTTTATGCATTCGATCTAGGAGTCACGTGATACAATAAGCAAAACGAACTTAAAAAATCCGTATTTTAGATTGAATTGACGCGTGACGGATTGATAAATTGCATCATGGGATGCATTTGACGGATAGGAGCGGACGGATTGGTGACTTATCTATGACGGATTGGTGACTGATTGATGACGGATCGGTGACTGATTGGTGACTGATTGATGACGCGTGACGGATCGCAAAAACTGTTGCATTGATCGGTTCAAGTACTGTAACCCTAATTGTATGATTTTGTACTAACCCTAACCCTAACAGTATCTTAATATGCTAACCCCTTACCTTAGTTTTGTGTTTTATACTAACCCTGATCCTAATTATATGTTTTGCACTAACCCTAACCCTAATTGTACGTTTTTGCATTAAACCTTGCCATAAATGTATTTTTGTACTAGCCCCAACCACTTATTTTGTATTTTCATCGACTATAGCCCTAATTGTATAATTTTGTACTAACCTTAACCATAAATGTATCTTTATATGCTAACACTAACCCTAATTATATGTTTTACACTAACCCTAACCCTAATTGTACGTTTTTGTACTAACCCTTATCATAAATATGTCTCTTTTTACTAACCCCTACCCCTTATTTTGTGTTTTTAACGACCCTTACCCTAATTATATGATGTTGTACTAACCCTAACCCAAAGCGTATCTAAATATGCTAACCCCTAACCCTAATTGTGTGTTTTATACTAAATCTAACCCTAATTATATGTTTTACACTAACCCTAACCTTAATTGTACGTTTTTGTATTATCCTTTACCTGAACTGCGTAACCAGTACAATGCTCATCAGTAGCATTTAACCCAAAACATTGGAAGGTAAAAATCCCAAACAGTTGAAAACGAAAAGTACTCAAAACCAAAACGTTCGAACAAGGAAGCCAAATCCAGCACCGAGGATATCGACCATGTGCATTACAAGGAAAGAAACCTGGTGTTTTCATCAATTTTGAATTTATCGGAAATTTCAGCGACAATATATTAGAAATTTTATGGTAATTCGTGTCAGACAAGTCTGACTACCAGGCTTGTGATTACCCTCTGGGACCTCTGGTCCACCAGCAGCGGTTATCGCCCAGTGGTTTCAAAATTACAAATACCAAAACGCGGGTATAAACGGTTAATTTGGATATGCTATATATCGATATTTGCGGTCAGGTTTTCCGCATTATCGCCTGACGACCCCGCATCTCTCGATGTCAGGGCTGCCCCATTCAACCACCTGGGGCACACATCCCAGTCGCTTTGTGGGCAAAGCGGCCTGACCCGATGTCAGGTTTCTGAGCGCTCTTTAGTGGACTTTTACCGACAAGCTTAGCGCTGCTGCGGGCCTATTCGCCACCCGGAACATGCACGGGTTGTAAAATATGTAAAGAAAACTGGACTTAATAAAAAGGACCAAAAGACGACATTCAGAGAAAAAAAGTTTGACAAATCAAAAATTGAAATTCAAAGCAACAGAATCGGATGATTCCAGTGATGAAAACATGCCACTTTTAAACTTTATATAAAACAGCAGAAACAAAAGCACTTTCCCAAAGACCATGATGGTAGTTTTCATGACTCCTTTGAAGACAGCGAACACTCATATAAGCCAACTAAAGAAGAATTTGACTGTTCTAATTCAAACATATCCTACAGTTCAAATAGTTCTGATATAACTTTAGATAAGATACCATTGAAACGAAAACTAGTACCCAAGAAAGCAACTAAAATAGTGAAGAAAGCTAAAATTGAGTCAAGAAAAAAGTCGAAAAGGAGAAGCATTTAAATTCCACAAAAAAATGGCATCGGCTGGGATGCCGCTAAACAAATCGTGCATAGATGCGCAGTTAAAATACTTCATGCGAATTGGTGCAAGATCAACACAGTCGAGGAGAACATGCCTCAAAGAATACCGTGCATCACAAGGGATACACATCGGGACCTCCTTCTCTTGTGTCATCAGGTAGCCATGTATGGAACGCCATAGCTGCCTTATGATGATGAATTTCATTATATGATGCTACTTCTTCATTATATGATGCTACTTTTTCATTATATGATGCTACTTTTTCTTTATATGATGCTACTTCTTCATTATATGATGCTACTTTTTCATTATATGATGCTATTTCTTCATTATATGATGCTACTTCTTCATTATATGATGCTACTTCTTCATTATTTGATGCTAATTCTTCATTATATGATGCTACTTTTTATACGACCGCAAAAAAATTGCGGACGTATTATGGTATGATGCTGTCGTCGTCGTCGTCGTCGTCGTCGTTGTCTGTTAACTTTTTAGTGTTTCCACAATAACTTTAGTTCCAGTTATCCGATTGCTATGAAACTTTACAATGATGTTCCTTACCATAAAAGGATGCATGGGATTGATTTTGGGGGTCCCCCCATTTTTCGTTTAGAAATTAGGGGCCAAAAAAGGGCCAAAAATACTACTTTTTTGTTTGTTTCCACAATAACTTTAGTTCTAGTTATCCAATTGCTATGAAATTTGACAGCGATGTTCCTTACCATACAAGGATGAATGGGATTGATTTTGGGGGTCCCCCCTTTTTTGTTTCGAAATTAGGGGCCCAAAAGGGGAAAAAAATTCAAATATTTTACTTGTTTCCACCATAACTTTGGTCCTAGTTGGCCTATTGCTGTGAAATTTGTCAAGAATGTTTCTTACAATAAAAGAATGAACCTGATGAATTTTTGCGCCCCCCTTTTTCTCCGTTGTGTAATTAGGGGCCAAAAGGGGCCAAAATAAAAACTTTTTTATTTGTGGTCCGATTTTGAAATTTTTTTTTGTCAAATAGCGGATACAAAATTAAGAATTAATTTTTGCGACCCCCCCTTTTTCCCCCTATTACGTAATTAGGGACCAAACGGGGCCAAAATCGAAACTTTTTTATTTGTGGTCCGATTTTGAAATTTTTTTTTGCAAGTTTATTTTTGTCAAGTAGCGAATCCAAATTTGAGAATTTATTTTTGCGACCCGCACCCCTTTTTCACCTGTTACGTAATAAGGGGCCAAAAGGGGCCGAAATTGAAACTTTTTTATTTCTGGTCCGATTTTGAAAATTTTTTTTGCATGTTTGTTCTTGTCAAATAGCAGATACAAAATTAAGAATTAATTTTTGCAACCCCCCCTTTTTCCCCTTATTACGTAATTAGGGGCCAAATGGGGCCGAAATTGAAACTTTTTTATTTCTGGTCCGATTTTGAAAATTTTTTTTGCATGTTTGTTCTTGTCAAATAGCGAATACAAAATTATGAATTAATTTTTGCGACCCCCCCTTTTTCCCCCTATTACATAATTAGGGGCCAAATGGGGCTTTTTTATTTGTGGTCCGATTTTGAAAATTTTTTATGCAAATTTATTCTTGTCAGGTAGCGATTCTAAATTTAAGAATAAATTTTTGGGGCTGTAATCATAATTTAAAAAAAATTATGGTTCGATTTTTAATTTTTTCCCCAAACATTATTCTTTTAAAGAGTAGAATACAACATTCAAAATTTATATTTTTAGCCCCTGGGTTGAAAGTCCATCAGAGATTGATTGATTGATTGTTGTTTGCTTAATGTCCCGTCGGCGATATTTCAGCCATAATCGGGACATAAACAAGTTGTGATATATAACTAAAAATTCAGTATAAAACGAAGTCAAAAGACCGTCGATAAAACAAAAAAGTATGACTAGATAAAAACACCAACTAAAAAGGGCACATTAAAACATAAAACTAGTGATAAAGAACAAACTACAATATTTAAACAAATTATGATGACATAGATAAATAAATAACGTAAAACAACACAAAATTTACAAAAGGTTACATAAATAAACTATAATTTGGCATATAAACCAGTTTCCTTTAAAAACGATAAAATGGCATCGGTTGGGATACCGCTGAACAAATCGTGCATTGTTGCACAAGTGAAATACTTCCTTCTTATTGGAGCAACATCAACACAGTCGAGGAAAACATGCTTCAAAGAATACCGCGAGTCACAAGGAATGCACATTGGGGCCTCCTTCTCCTGTGTCATCAGGTGGCCATGAGTGACTCTAGAATGTCCTATACGACATCTAGTGATGACCACCTGGTCTCGACGGCATCGAAATGAAGCATGACTTTCCCCAAGCTGTGGTTTAAGCTCATGAAGTTTGTTGTGCTCAGCGGCAGCCCAAACCTCATCCCACAAGCTCTGAACATATAGTCGGATTGTATTTCTACAATCCGAGTGAGGAATAAAACATTTAGAAACTGGTTTGCGAAGGGCTTCCTTCGCAACACTGTCCACAACTGAATTTTCATGAATACCAGTGTGACTGGGTACCCATAGGAAAATTAATTCTAAACCACCTCTGATCAATTGATGAACCATATAAACAATTTTAGAGATTAATGGATTTTTTAATTTGCAGTTCTGAATTGCCAAAAGACAAGAAAGAGAATCGGAACAGATAAAGAGTTGAGCGTGCTCAGAAGCATCAATCAATTTGAGCGCTAAAATAATGGCTCTCGCTTCAGCTGTAAAAATGGAAGCAGTAGATGGGAGGCGTTGTGTAGCAGTGTTATCCCCCGAGACAGCTGCAGCAGCAACGCTATCACCATCTTTAGAGCCATCTGTATAAACTGTCAAGAAACCCGGATATTTAGATTTAATTTCACAATAATCTTGTTGTATAAGGAGATGATTTGTTTCAGACTTTTTATGTTTGCGGAGATCAAAAATAAATTTAGGTTTGGAGAGTTCCCAGGGTGGAACTCTTAAAGGCTTCACATGTTTTATAGTTTCTAAATCAATCTTCAGATTTGACAGATGAGAAGCAATACGAATACCAAAAGGAGGAGTTTTGTTTTCGTGTTTTTCATAAATACTTTTGAGAGGTGGTTTTAAAATACAATCGTGGGCAGGGTTGTCAGGAAAAGCTTTAAGCTTGGTAGAGTATTGTAGACCAAGCTTAATTCTGCGGTGTTTCAGAGATGGCTCATTTGCCTCCGCATAAAGGCTCTCAATGGGAGAGGTTCTGTATGCACCGAGGCAGAGTCGCAATCCCTGATGATGGACAGCGTCTAAAATTTGTAAGTAAGACTTTTTCGCAGACCCATAAATAATTGAACCGTAATCTAGTTTTGATCTAACAATAGATCTATACAAATTTAAAAGAATTGATTTATCAGCTCCCCAGTCGGTACTGGAGACAACTTTAAGAATGTCAAGAGCCTTAAGGCATCTTGATTTCAACATTTTGATATGGGGAAGAAAGGTAAGCTTTCTATCAAAAAGAACGCCAAGAAATTTTGATTCTTCAACTATTTTAATTTTTTTGCCATATAAAAAGAGATCTGGATCGGGATGAAGTTTTCGTTTCTTACAAAAATGCATAGCAACAGTTTTGCTCTCTGAAAATTTGAAACCATTTTCAGAGGCCCATTTTTCGATCCTTTTGAGGCACAGCTGTAACTGCCTTTCAATTGTATTCATGTTTTTTGCACTGTAACATATTAAAAAGTCATCAACGTATAAAGAACCTTCAATATTGTCTTGAAGGACTTTGGCAATGCTATTTATTTTTATACTAAAGAGAGTGACAGAAAGGATGCTACCCTGGGGAACACCCATTTCCTGGTCATACTCTTCAGAAAAGGTTTTATTGACTTTAACATTGAAGTGTCTGTCAGAAAGGAAGTCGGCCAAGAATGTTGGTAACCTGCCTTTCAACCCCATATCACAAATGTCTTTTAAAATACCATACTTCCATGTGGTGTCATAAGCTTTTTCGAGGTGGAAAAAGATAGACACCACATGTTCGTTCTTCGCGAAGGCGTTTCGAAGAAAAGACTCAAAACGGACCAAATGATCGAGCGTGCTCCTGCCTTGGCGGAATCCACACTGGATATTCGAGATGAGTCCATTGGACTCGAGGAACCAAACAAGCCGATCGTTGATCATGCGTTCTAGAGTCTTACAGACGCAGCTTGTCAAGGCTATCGGACGATAGTTGGAAGCATCTGTGTGATCCTTCCCCGGCTTAGGGATAGGAACAACAGTGGCAAGCTTCCATATTTCAGGCAATTTTCCGTTGATCCATATGTCATTCATTATTTTAAGAAGAGTGTTCATTGATATATCAGGAAGGTGTTTCAAAAGCTGATAGTGGATGTCATCAGGACCACATGCAGTATCATGGGCTTTACTTAAGGAACTTTTAAGTTCATCTAAAGAGAATGGGGAATTGTAGCTCTCCGAATTGTCGGAGTTAAAGTTCAATTTAGTTTTTTTTGTCAGCTGTTCGTTTAAATTTTTGGAAGTCAGGTTTGTAATTAGATGAAGATGAATGTTTAGCAAAAGTTTCAGCTAGTTTGTTGGCAATGTCCTTTTCAGATGTTAAAGTGGAATTGCCAACGTTCAGATGTTTAACTGAGGATTTAGAGTTTTTACCTTTTAATTTTTGTATAAAATTCCAAATTTTATTCATAGGAGTTCGTGAAGTTAAACCAGATACAAATTTTTTCCAGGATGTTCTTCTGGATTGTCGACAAGTTCGTCTAGCCTTCGCCCGAAAAATTCTAAAATTACTCATATTTTCTTTTGTTTGATGTTTGTCGAATAGTTTTTGAGCCTTATTTCTATCGTCGATAGCCTTGCCACACTCGTCTGTGAACCAAGGTTTATTGAGTTTTTTAGGAGTTGCCGAGGTCTAAGGAATGGTTTCATCTGCTATAGATATAAGAGTTTGATTAAATGTTGTAATTGGTTCTTGGTCATGATCAAAAAGTTCTGGTCTTAATTTTTCCGAACAAAGTATAGAAAATGTTTGCCAATCGGCCTTCTCTAACTTATAGCGAGGAATTCTTTGTTCAGGTTCACCAAAGAGATCTTTTAAAATTATAGGAAAGTGATCACTTCCACATAGATCGTCATGGACTTGCCACGAGAAGTCTAATAAAAGAGAAGGATCACAAATAGAGAGATCAATTGATGAATAAGTTCCATTGCCAGAATGTAAAAATGTAGACGAACCATCATTAAAAATGCATAGAGATTCTTTGGATAAAAAATCCTCAATCTTTTTACCCTTATCATTCAAGTTGGCACTGCCCCATAATGGGTTGTGGGCATTGAAGTCCCCAACTAACATGTATGGAGCAGGAAGCTGATCCGTTAAATTTTGAAGTTGTGCTAAAGTTAAGTTATCATTAGGTGGTATATAAACTGAACATAGAGTTATTGTTTGATGTAATGAAACTCTAACGGCAACTGCTTGCAGATCGGTAGTTAAAGGAATCGAACTATGGAGAATATGATCCTTAACTAAGATGGAGGATCAGCCAGAAGCTCGTTCTGTATTAGAAAATGTGTTATACATAGAAAAACCCTTCAAGGAAATCGTGTCAGTTTCCTTGAGGTGTGTTTCCTGAAGACAAAAGACAGTTGGATAAAAAGACTGCACTAAAAGTTGTAATTCAAGAAAGTTGGCCTTAAGGCCTCGGCAATTCCATTGAATGATGGTACTCATTTTGGAGTCTGTATGGGATCAGAAAGTCTACCGAGTGATCGCCTACGTCTCCTCTGTGGAGACTGGCTCTGTGAACGGTCGACAGGTGTTTCCGATAGATCCATATCAGACTCCATGTCGTCACCAAGAGAGCCGAAACGATTATGCATATAAATTGCATCTCGTTCGGCCTTCTTTGATCTACGCATTTTAAGCGGTGACGTCTGCTGCGATGAACTCTGGCGTCTTCCTGGCTGTGAGGGTCGCTACTGTCTATTTCCAGGTTGAGCAGCAGATGACGACCTTGAGGAAGACGATTGACTCTGTTTGGAAGAAAGAGAAATTGATGGGGGTTGAAGATTAGAAGCTTTGGTTGGAGCTCCAAATCCAGTCCAAGACGATTTTCGTGGAATTATAAACAAATCCTCATCGACCATTGAATCATTATTTGGACCTGCTGTTGACTTACGTGGTGGGGGATGATTATCACACAATTCCTTCCAAGGCCTCGCGTATTTGATATTGCTTTTTGGGATATCATCCACGAAACAGTCAGCACCAAACATCCATCCATTGGTGTTGCAAGTACGGGGCTTAATTTCACCCTCAGGCCAAGTGTACATGGTTTGCCAACCATATGTCCTAGAGGGTTTAGCAGCCTCCGCGTAAGACATGGATGGTGCTGTATCACTCGAGATAGAGACTTGACGACGAGCTTCTTGGTAGGTAATGTTCTTTTCTGCTTTAAGTTTTTGGATTTCTTTTTCACGTAGAAGAGTTGGACATTGTTTTGAAGACGAAAAATGATCACCACTGCAGTTAACACATTTTGGATTTTTCGTACAGTTGAAATCCGAGTGGCCTTCCTCAGCGCACTTTACACATTTTTCCTTCCCGTTGCAGGTGGCCTTCCCGTGGCCTAAACGTTGGCATTTAAAACAACGGAGAGGATTGGGAATAAATATGTCTACGGACACTCTGAAAAGACCCAGATTAATGTGACTTGGTGGAGCTGCGGAATTAAATGTAATAAGGTATGTATTTAATTTAATAATTTTGTTGTCTTCCTTTTTTGTAAACCTTTTAACGTGTGAGACACCTTGTTATGAAAGTTCAGAGCATATTTCTTGCTCTGATAAATCAGCAAGGTTTCGGTCTCTATCTCGAATGATACCCTGCGAACGATTCAATGATCGATGAGCTTCAGCGGAAACTGGTACCTCTAAAATGGATGAAATTGTCAAGATGTTTTTTGCTTGTTGTTGTTTGGCACACTCTATTAGGAGGTGACCGGATCGGAGTTTCGTTACCTTGGGAACATCACCTCCGGTAACACCCTTAATTGTTTTCGCAATGACAAAGGGCGAAACCTTTGTCAAAGGACGAGTGGCATCTTTGCTTGAAAGTACAATAAACTTTGGCCAACTATCATTCATTGTGTTTTGACGTTTTGAAGAAGCTGGTGCATCCTGATCATCACTATCACTACATGAAATATTTCGTTTATACTTTTCACTAGAACTTGTTGCTTGTTTTTTTGGGGAAGCCATGATGAGAGAAGAGAGTTTCACTGCCTTGCTCCCCGCCCGCCATGGAGCGCCAACAAGGGCGATGCTGTTATACAACGGTTCTCCTGTTGAAAGCACCAGGGTTACAAGGACAGCATACTCGCACAGAGTATTCCTTTAGGGAGACAAGCATCGTGCCGGGGGTTACCCGGCGATACAACTCTCCAGAATAACATCCACACGATTGACCCATGAGCCACCGCCTTCTGTAAAGCATAACCGACATCAAGTTATAAATTCTAATATTACGGAAAAAAGAGTTTGAAATAAACGTGGGTGCTTTACAGGGCTTGGCGTGACCAGCCGATTGATCAGACCGAGCCGAATCTGACCGCCTGTCTAGGAGAAGTAAGGGCCAAAGCCCACATACGTGGAACAGGATCCCGTCCTCCCCCGACACAGGTCGCAACACACGGCAAACATGTTGACCCGTTTAGTCGCTTCTTACGACAAGCTTTACGGGCGGCTGCGGGACTATTCTTTTCACACCCGGTTCCCGCACGGGGGAGTCCATCAGAGAAGCATGTGTCAAAAACCTTTGTCAGTCCACCATGGGCTGCATGTGTCCAGAACAATAGACTATCCATATTAGGCCTAAAACGTACAGGGTTCAACATGTTGCGGTCGTATCATGCTGCGCTCGGCGAAGCTTTTTATTCTTTATATGATGCTACTTTTTCTTTATATGATGCTACTTCTTCATTATATGATGCTACTTCTTTATTATATGATGCTACTTTATTGTATGATGCTACTTTTTCATTATATGATGCTACTTTATTATATGATGCTACTTTTCCCGCCAATGTCGATAGGAGACAGAACAAGAACAAGAACAAATTGTTTCATGATTTGCCAATCATGGCGCCCACAAGGGGCAGTGAAATTACAATAAAGTAGAATTATAAAATTAAACAAACAAAAAAGAACAATATTCAATTATCAGTGATTAATAAATGAGGTGACTGATTGATGACCCATTTCAGACATATAGTAAAGAGATACCCTTAGGCGGTTCATGGCTTTATATACATGTATATAATATCTACCGGGAATATATATATATATATATATTAATTTCACTTTAAATACAATATAACGAATAAATGTAAACAAACCTTTTAGTGTGTACATTTTTATTTTATAGATTATAGAAGCACAGACTGACAGTGAATCAATAAATACAAAAAAAATATGAGATATATATAAATTATTAACTTAAAATCTCATTTCTTTTTGTAAAAAAGATTTTCAATGATTTTACAACTACAATTCAGATGTTCTTGTATTCAGTACTTATAAGCCAAATAAAAATATTTTTATTATTAAGATTTTGTAGGTTTAAGTTGGTTTGAAGTATGGGGTCTAAATAAAGTTGTCTTATTACCTTAGGCTGTTGCATTTTAATAGAAAGTGGATTTCATTTTCTGTTTCATTATTAGATAATTTACATATTTTTTATCCACTACAATATTAAAATACCTTCCTTTTTCAATTTCTAAGCCATGTAATCCTATTCATGCTATTCTATTTAAATTTAAGACAAGCAAAATGGCAAAAGATATATGTGTTAAAGAAAATTTGGTTATATCAATTGATTGCTAATTTCGAAAGAGAACAAATCACACCAGATATAATATGTTTGTTATCAACTTTAGGAATATTCTTACCAACGAGTGCCGATTTCTTGTCGCTTTTTGACGCTTTTTGTCGCAAAATAGGGATACCAATATACGGAATTTCACCGAAGTTGTTCCGTAGTTAGTTTCAAAATAGCGCAAAAAATGAAAAAAATATTACAAGAACTGCAAATGGAACAGCTAATACCAAATTTTGAGAGAGAGATGGTAGATATTGATATATATTTAAGCCTTACAGATGACCAACTTGACAGGTTAGGAGTCCGCACTCTTGGACAAAAAGCCCGTTTAAACCAAAAGGTCCAATCTGAACTCCGACTTTGTTCCCAAAATGCAGATACCACCATACATGTAGATACTAAAGATGACACTGAAAACACCCCTTGCTCCTTTTCACAATCTATGGCATTGATAGACCAAAGAAACATGCTTTTTGGTCGAGGAAAGAAAAAGTCAAAGAAGCGTAAACATGGAAATATAGATGACCCTGGACAAACCAAGCCCACAGTAAAGAAACTCAAGGCTAAATCTTGGACAGTCACCGTTGTGTGTATCGCTGAAAAAGATGCCAACCAAGTCCCAACACCTGCTGAAAAGGAAAAGCTTTTCATGGCTGGTTTAGAACCTAGGAAAATAAGGTTCTTAAGTACAGATGAAGAATGTGATGTCATTCAGAAAATATTTGGGATTCATACAAATGCCCAAGAATTAGATACAGTTTGTGGAGAAGAAACATGTTTTAGTCAGCTACAGAACTTAGGTGGGTTCGAATTACTTCAATGCAGTCAAAACACGAGAAATCTGTCCTTAATTGATTGTGACTGGTCTGTTAAAAGTTTGAAGGCGTTCCTAGGTTACCAGGCAAAATTGTATGTTAGACCCATTCAAAAAAGCCTTTCCACAGAACCATTAAAGTCGAGATCATCAGGTGAATTTGCTGAAAAAATGCAATGTAGAAACTGTGAGAAATTGTTTTTAGTCAGAGAACTTAGAACCCACATAAGTAAATGTACTTCTACTACTTGTAGTATTGGCAGTAATGATACTGATGGAGAAGATTTACCCGACCCCAAATTTGATGGTAAATTACATGAACCTATGCTTGAAAATCATGATGCCACTGATAAGAAGCTGTCTGATCCAGAATCATGTATTTATGTACATGATGTAATGCCCAATGGTTCTGAATCTGAAAATGCAATGATCGACGAAGCTACATGTAGCGCTAGTAAAGTTGAAAATATAATTCAAATTGACGATCATCAAACAGAGTCACCTCCAATTACAGCAATTACAACCTCAATAAATGTTGAGAGCTCCACAGAGTATGAAGACTCCTGTACAAATCCTATAACTGAGGCTATCCAAAAGTGCATAAACAAAGACATTACTGACCCTGTTGAAATTCTTAGATTTCTTCAGAGTCAGATAATTAGAGGTAGAAAACTAGAAGCTGGCGGCCCTGAACCTAATGATGAAGATGATAAAGATACAAATTTTATAATTATAGACAGGAGCGATGTAATAGGAACAACCTTTGATGAGATTAAGGCAATTAAAGACGAAGACTTTGCAAAAACTCTTGAAGTGCAGTTTTATGGAGAAGTAAGTATTGCACTGTATACACTACAAAAACATGTAAAACTAGTTCTAATTGTGATCGCAAGCGAGTCACATACATGTCCCCTCACGTACCCCTCTTTGTCAATATGTGTTTGGGCATTTGAGAATACCTAATATACAAATTTTCATCAAGATCGGAGAAAGTTTAATTTTGGCGGGAAACGGCAGCCATTTTGAAAATGGCCATCGATAAAAAAATTTTGATATAAAAAATAAACTCGCCATACCACAATAACCTTGTATACCAATTTTCATTAAAATTGGAGTAACTTTGATTTTTGGCGGGAAACGGCGGCCATTTTGAAAATGGCCGACGAAATAAAAATTTCGATGTCAAAAATCAACTCGCCATAGCACTATTACCTTATATATCAATTTTCATCAAAATCAGAGTAACTTTAATTTTGGCGGGAAAAGGCGGCCATTTTGAAAATGGCCGACAATAAAGAAAAAATTATGTCAAAAATTAACTCGCCATACCACTATTTCTTAATATACCAATTTTCGTCGAAATCGGAGTAACTTTAATTTTGGCGGGAAAAGGCGGCCATTTTGAAAATGGTCGACGATAGAAAAATTTTGATGTAAAAAATCATCTCGCCATACCACTATTACCTTTTATACCAACTTTCATCAAAATCGGAGCAAGTTTAAATTTTGGCGGGAAATTTTAGCCGCCATTTTGAAAATGGCCGCCAAAAAAAATTTTCGATACCAAAAATGAACTCGGCATACCACTATTACCTAGTAAACCAATTTTCATTAAGAAATAATAAAGTTGAGAATTTTTTTCATTACTATTACAAAATATATTGTACAAAGGAAGATAACTCAATCTTACAAAAAAATTAATTTTCGATTTTTTGCAAAATTTTGAAAACGGTAGGTCCGATTTTCAAAATTTTTTTTTTAAATGAAAGGTATTGAAAGTCTACACTTACCCCATAAAGGAATTTGACCTACCCCTGCCGGATCAGAAATGCCAGGAAAAATTCAACTTCGGTTTCGAGGAGCCATTTTGAGGCCCTTTTTTGACCCAAAAGGGGTCGTTCGATTTTGACGAAAAATACAAAAAGCACAATCTCCCATTCCATACTCTTGATATATGAAGATTCAGCTTCCTACCTTAAAAGATGTCGAAAAAATGAGGTGGACAAGTTCACGGTCCAGAATACCGAGAAAAATAATAATAACTAGTTCTAATTGTGATCGCAAGCGAGTCACAAACATGTCCCCTCACGTACCCCTCTTTGTCAATGTCTCTTGGCATTTGAGATAACTTGATATATATCCAATTTTCATCAAAATAGGAGTAACTTTAATTTTGGCGGGAAACGACGGCCATTTTGAAAATGGCCGACAATAAAAAAAATTTGATGTCAAAAATCAACTTGCCATACCACTATTACCTTATATACCAATTTTCATTAAAATCGGAGTAATTTTAATTTTTGCGGGAAATGGCGGCCATTTTGAAAATGGCGGCCCAAAAAAAAATTTCGATTCCAAAATTGAACTCGGCATACCACTATTACCTTGAAACAAATTTTCATCAAAATCAGAATAACTTTAATTTTGGCGGGAAACGGCGGCCATTTTGAAAATGGCCGACGATAAAAAAAATTTTGATGTCAAAAATCAACTCGCCATACCACAATTACCTTATATACCGATTTTCATTAAAATCGGAGTAATTTTAATTTTGGCGGGAAATGGCGGCCATTTTTAAAATGGCCGCCCAAAAAAAAATTTCGATTCCAAAATTGAACTCGGCATACCACTATTACCTTGTAAACCAATTTTCATTAAGAAATAACAAAGTTGAGAATTTTTTTCATTAATATCACAAAATATATGGTACAAAGAAAGATAACTCAATCTTACAAAAAAAATAATTTTTTGATTTTTTGCAAAATTTTGAAAACGGTTAGTCCGATTTTCAAAAATTTTTTTTTAAATGAAAGGTATTGTATATCCGCACTTAACCTATAATGGAATTTTTCCTACCCCTGCCGGATCAGAAATGCCAGGTAAAAGTTCAACTTCGGTTTCGAGGAGCCATTTTGAGGCCCTTTTTCGACCTATAAGGGGTCGTTCAATTTTGTCGAAAAATACAAAAAGCACAATCTCCCATTCCATACTCTTGATATATGAAGTTTCAGCTTCCTACCTTAAAAGATGTCGAAAAAATGAGGTGGACAAGTTCACGGTCCAGAATACCGAGAAAAATAATAATAATAACTAGTTCTAATTGTGATCGCAAGCGAGTCACAAAAATGTCCCCTCACGTACCCCTCTTTGTCAATGTCTTGTAGCATTTGAGATAACTTATTATATCCAATTTTCATCAAAATAGGAGTAAGTTTAATTTTGCGAGAAATGGCCAAAATTAAACTTACTCCTATTTTGATGAAAAGTTATCTCAAATGCTAAGAGACGCTAAAAAAAATTGATGTCAAAAATAAGTTCGCCATACCACTTTTACCTTATATACCAATTTTCATCAAAATCAGAGTAACTTTGATTTTGGCGGGAAACGGCGGCCATTTTGAAAATGGCCGACGAAATAAAAATTTCAATGTCAAAAATCAACTCGCCATTCCACTATTACCTTATATACCAATTTTCATCAAAATCAGAGTAACTTTAATTTTGGCGGGAAATGGCGGCCATTTTGAAAATGGCCGACGATAAAAAAAATTTGATGTCAAAATCAACTCGCCATACCACTATTACCTTATATACTAATTTTCATCAAAATCGGAGCAAGTTTAATTTTTGGCGGGAAAATGGCGGCCATTTTAGCCGCCATTTTAAAAATGGCCGCCAAAAATTTTTTTCGATACCAAAAATGAACTTGGCATACCACTATTACCTTGTAAACAAATTTTCATTAAGAAATAACAAAGTTAAGAATTTTTACATTACTATTACAAAATATATTGTTCCAAGAAAGATAACTCAATTTGACAAAAAAATTAAATTTCGATTTTTTGCAAAATTTTGAGAACCGTAAGTCCGATTTTCAAATTTTTTTTTTTAAATGAAAGGTATCGAAAGTCTACACTTACCCCATAAAGGAATTTGTGTTACCCCTGCCGGATCAGAAATGCCAGGTAAAATTCAACTTCGGTTTCGAGGAGCCACTTTGAGGCCCTTTTTTTACCTATAAGGGGTCGTTCGATTTCGACGAAAAATACAAAAAGCACAATCTCCCATTCCATACTCTTGATATATGAAGTTTCAGCTTCCTACCTTAAAAGATGTCGAAAAAATGAGGTGGACAAGTTCACGATCCAGAATACCGAGAAAAATAATAATAACTAGTTCTAATTGTGATCGCAAGCGAGTCACATACATGTCCCCTCACGTACCCCTCTTTGTCAATATGTGTTTGGGCATTTGAGAATACCTTATATACCAATTTTCATCAAGATCGGAGTAGGTTTAATTTTGGCGGGAAACGGCGGCCATTTTGAAAATGGCCGACGAAATAAAAATTTCGATGTCAAAAATCAACTCGCCATAGCACTATTACCTTATATACCAATTTTCATCAAAATCAGAGTAATTTTAATTTTGGCGGGAAACGGCGGCCATTTTGAAAATGGCCGACAATAAAAAAAAATTTATGTCAAAAATCAACTCGCCATACCACTATTACTTTAGATACCAATTTTCGTCAAAATCGGAGTAACTTTAATTTTGGCGGGAAAAGGCGGCCATTTTGAAAATGGCCGACGATAGAACAATTTTGATGTAAAAAATCATCTCGCCATACCACTATTACCTTATATACCAATTTTCATCAAAATCGGAGCAAGTTTAAATTTTGGCGGGAAATTTTAGCCGCCATTTTGAAAATGGCCGCCAAAAAAAATTTTCGATACCAAAAATGAACTCGGCATACCACTATTACCTTGTAAACCAATTTTCAATAAGAAATAACAAAGTTGAGAATTTTTACATTACTATTACATAATACAAAGTTCAAAGAAAGATAACTCAATATGACAAAAAAATTAAATTTCGATTTTTTGCAAAATTTTGAAAACCGTAAGTCCGATTTTCAAATTTTTTTTTTAAATGAAAGGTATTGAAAGTCTACACTTACCCCATTACAGAATTTGACCTACCCCTGCCGGATCAGAAATGCCAGGTAAAAATTCAACTTCGGTTTCGAGGAGCCATTTTTAGGCCCTTTTTTGAGCTATAAGGGGTCGTTCGATTTCGACGAAAAATACAAAAAGCACAATCTCCCATTCCATACTCTTGATATATGAAGTTTCAGCTTCCTACCTTAAAAGATGTCGAAAAAATGAGGTGGACAAGTTCACGGTCCAGAATACCGAGAAAAATAATAATAATAATAATAATAATAATAATAATAATAATAATAATAATAATAATAAGAAACCGAGCAAAAACAATATGTCCCCGACACTTCGTGTTCGGGGACATAATAATAACTAGTTCTAATTGTGATCGCAAGCGAGTCACATATATGTCCCCTCACGTACCCCTCTTTGCCAATTTTAATGTCAGAAATCAACTTGCCATACCACTATTACCTTATATACAATTTTCATAAAAATCGGAGTAACTTTATTTTTTAGCGGGAAACGGCGGCCATTTTGAAAATGGCCGATGAAAAAAAATTTTGATGTAAAAAAAAATTCGCCATACCACAATTACCTTGTATACCAATTTTCATCAAAATCTGAGTAATTTTTAATTTTGGCGGGAAACGGCGGCCATTTTGAAAATGGCCGACGAAAAAAATTTTGATATCAAAATTAAACTTGCTATGCCACTATTACCTTGAATACCAATTTTCACCAAAATCGGAGCAAGTTTAAAATTTGGCGGGAAAATGGCAGCCATTTTGAAAATAGCCGACATTAGAAAATTTTCGATGTCAAAAATCATCTAGCCATACTACTATTACCTTATATACCAATTTTCGTTCAAATCGGAGTAACTTTAATTTTGGCGGGAAACGGCGGCCATTTTGGAAATGGCTGACGATAAAAAAAAATTTGATGTCAAAAATCAACTCACCATACCACTATTACCATATATACCAATTTTCATTAAAATCGGAGCAAGTTTAAATTTTGGCGGGAAAATGGCAGCCATTTTAGCCGCCATTTTGAAAATGGCCGCCAAAAAAAAATTTCAATTCCAAAAATGAACTCGGCATACAACTATTACCTTGTAAACCAATTTTCATTAAGAAATAACAAAGTTGAGAATTTTTTTCAATACTGTTACAAAATATATTGTACAAAGGAAGATAACTCAATCTTACAAAAAAATTAAATTTCGATTTTTTGCAAAATTTTGAAAACGGTAGGTCCGATTTTCAAAATTTTTTTTTAAATGAAAGGTATTAAATATTCGCACTTTACCTATAAAGGAATTTGTCCTACCCCTGCCGGATCAGAAATGCCAGGTAAAAATTCAACTACGGTTTCGAGGAGCCATTTTGAGGCCCTTTTTTGACCTATAAGGGGTCGTTCGATTTCGACGAAAAATACAAAAAGCACAATCTCCCATTCCATACTCTTGATATATGAAAATTCAGCTTCCTACCTTAAAAGATGTCGAAAAAATGAGGTGGACAAGTTCACGGTCCAGAATACCGAGAAAAATAATAATAACTAGTTCTAATTGTGATCGCAAGCGAGTCACATATATGTCCCCTCACGTACCCCTCTTTGTCAATATGTCTCTTGGCATTTGAGATCACCTAATATACCCAATATTCATCAAAATAGGAGTAAGTTTAATTTTGGCGGGAAACGGCGGCCATTTTCGAATTGGCCGACTACAAATAAATTTCTATGTAAAAAATCAACTCGCCATACCACTATTACCTTATCTACAAATTTTCATCAAAATCAGAGTAACTTTTAATTTTGGCGGGAAACGGCGGCCATTTTGAAAATGGCTGACGAAAATAAATTTTGGTGTAAAAAATCAACTTGCCATACCACTATTACCTTGAATACCAATTTTCATCAAAATCTGAGAAACTTTAATTTTGGCGGGAAACGGCGGCCATTTTAAAAATGGCCGACGATGAAAAATGTTTAATGTCAAAATTAAACTCGCCATACCACTATAACCTTATGTACCAATTTTCATCAAAATCGTAGTAACTTTAAATTTTGGCGGGAAACGGCAGCCATTTTGATAATGGTCGACGATAAAAAATTTTTGATGTCAAAAATCAAATCGCCATACCACTATTACCTTGAATACCAATTTTCATCAAAATTTGAGTAACTTTAATTTTTGCGGGAAACGGCGGCCATTTTGAAAATCGTCGACGATGAAAAATTTTTAATGTAAAAAATCAACTCGGCATACCTATATTACCTTATATACAAATTTTCATCAAAATCGGAGTAACTTTTAATTGTTGGCGGGAAATGGCGGCCATTTTGAAAATGGCTGACGAAAAAAAAATTTTGATGTCAAAAATCAACTCGCCATACCACTATTACCTTATATACCAATTTTCATAAAAATTGGAGCAAGTTTAAATTTGGGCGGGAAAACGGCGGCCATTTTAGCCGCCATTTTAAAAATGGCCGCCAAAAAAATTTTTCGATACCAAAAATTTACTCGGCATACCACTATTTCCTTGTAAACCGATTTTCATTAAGAAATAACAAAGTTGAGAATTTTTACATTACTATTACAAAATATATTGTAACAAGAAAGATAACTCAATTTGACAAAAAAATTAAATTTCGATTTTTTGCAAAATTTTGAGAACCGTAAGTCCGATTTTCAAAATTCTGTTTTTAAATGAAAGGTATTAAAAGTCTACACTTACCCCATAAAGGAATTTTTCCTACCCCTGCCGGATCAGAAATGCCAGGTAAAAATTCAACTTTGGTTTCGAGGAGCCATTTTGAGGCCCTTTTTTGACCTATAAGGGGTCGTTCGATTTCGACGAAAAATACAAAAAGCACAATCTCCCATTCCATACTCTTGATTTATGAAGTTTCAGCTTCCTACCTTTAAAGATGTCGAAAAAATGAGGTGGACAAGTTCACGGTCCAGAATACCGAGAAAAACTAGTTCTAATTGTGATCGCAAGCGAGTCACAAAAATGTCCCCTCACGTACCCCTCTTTGTCAATGTCTCTTGGCATTTGAGATAACTTAATTTATCCAATTTTCATCAAAATAGGAGTAAGTTTAATTTTGGCGGGAAACGGCGGCCATTTTTAAAATGGCCGACAATAAAAATATTTCGATGTCAAAAATCAACTCACCATACATATATTACCTTATATACCAATTTTCGTTAAAATCTGAGTAAATTTAATTTTGGCGGGAAACGGCGGCCATTTTGAAAAAGGCCGACGACAAAAAAATTTTGATGTCAAAAATCAACTTGCCATACCACTATTACCTCATATACCAATTTTCATTAAAATCGGAGTAATTTTAATTTTGGCGGGAAATGGTGGCCATTTTGAAAATGGCGGCCCCAAAAAAATTTCGATTCCAAAATTGAACTCGGCATACCACTATTACCTTGTAAACCAATTTTCATCAAAATCAGAATAACTTTAATTTTGGCGGGAAACGGCGGCCATTTTGAAAATGGCCGACGATAAAAAAATTTTGATGTCAAAAATCAACTCGCCATACCACAATTACCTTATATACCAATTTTCATTAAAATCGGAGTAATTTTAATTTTGGCGGGAAACGGTCGCCATTTTTAAAATGGCCGCCCAAAAAAAAATTTCGATTCCAAAATTGAACTCGGCATACCACTATTACCTTGTAAACCAATTTTCATTAAGAAATAACAAAGTTGAGAATTTTTTTCATTAATATCACAAAATATATGGTACAAAGAAAGATAACTCAATCTTACAAAAAAAAATAAATTTCGATTTTTTGCAAAATTTTGAAAACGGTAAGTCCGATTTTCAAAATTTTTTTTTTAAATGAAAGGTATTGTATATCCGCACTTAACCTATAAGGGAATTTTTCCTACCCCTGCCGGATCAGAAATGCCAGGAAAAATTCAACTTCGGTTTCGAGGAGCCATTTTGAGGCCCTTTTTTTACCTATATGGGGTCGTTCGATTTCGGCGAAAAATACAAAAAGCACAATCTCCCATTCCATACTCTTGATTTATGAATTTTCAGCTTCCTACCTTAAAAGATGTCGAAAAAATGAGGTGGACAAGTTCACGATCCAGAATACCGAGAAAAATAATAATAATAATAATAATAATAATAATAAGAAACCGAGCAAAAACAATATGTCCCCGACACTTCGTGTTCGGGGACATAATAATAATAACTAGTTCTAATTGTGATCGCAAGCGAGTCACAAAAATGTCCCCTCACGTACCCCTCTTTGTCAATGTCTCTTGGCATTTGAGATAACTTAATTTATCCAATTTTCATCAAAATAGGAGTAAGTTTAATTTTGGCGGGAAACGGCGGCCATTTTAAAAATGGCCGAAAATAAAAATATTTCGATGTCAAAAATCAACTCGCCATACAACTATTACCTTATATACCAATTTTTGTTAAAATCTGAGTAAATTTAATTTAGGCAGGAAACGGCGGCCATTTTGAAAATGGCCGACGTTAAAAAAATTTGATGTCAAAAATCAACTTGCCATACCACTATTACCTTATATACCTATTTTCATTAAAATCGGAGTAATTTTAATTCTGGCGGGAAATGGCGGCCATTTTGAAAATGGCCGACAATAAAAATATTTCGATGTCAAAAATCAACTCACCATACATATATTACCTTATATACCAATTTTCGTTAAAATCTGAGTAAATTTAATTTTGGCGGGAAATGGCGGCCATTTTGAAAATGGCCGACGATTAAATAATTTTGATGTCAAAAATCAACTTGCCATACCACTATTACCTTATATACCAATTTTCATTAAAATCGGAGTAATTTTAATTTTGGCCGGAAATGGCGGCCATTTTGAAAATGGCGGCCCAAAAAAAAATTTTGATTCCAAAATTGAACTCGGCATACCACTATTACCTTGTAAACCAATTTTCATCAAAATCAGAATAACTTTAATTTTTGCGGGAAACGGCGGCCATTTTGAAAATGGCCGACGATAAAAAAAATTTTGATGTCAAAAATCAACTCGCCATACCACAATTACCTTATATACCAATTTTCATTAAAATCGGAGTAATTTTAATTTTGGCGGGAAATGGCGGCCATTTTGAAAATGGCCGCCCCCAAAAAAAATTCGATTCCAAAATTGAACTCGGCATACCACTATTACCTTGTAAACCAATTTTCATTAAGAAATAACAAAGTTGAGAATTTTTTTCATTAATATCACAAAATATATGGTACAAAGAAAGATAACTCAATCTTACAAAAAAAATAATTTTCGATTTTTTGCAAAATTTTGAAAACGGTAAGTCCGATTTTCAAATTTTTTTTTTAAATGAAAGGTATTGTATATCCGCACTTAACCTATAAGGGAATTTTTCCTACCCCTGCCGGATCAGAAATGCCAGAAAAAAATCAACTTCGGTTTCGAGGAGCCATTTTGAGGCCCTTTTTTGACCTATAAGGGGTCGTTCGATTTCGACGAAAAATACAAAAAGCACAATCACCCATTCCATACTCTTGATATATGAAGTTTCAGCTTCCTACCTTAAAAGATGTCGAAAAAATGAGGTGGACAAGTTCACGATCCAGAATACCGAGAAAAATAATAATAACTAGGTATAATTGTGTTGGGATGCCAACACACAAGTCGCCCAAAATCGCCTTGGATAGAATTCCATTCAAATCAGTGCATCAAAATAAGTATAGAAATCAAATTTCGTTGAAATCGGACAAAGTTGACGTTTTTAGGGGGGCGGGTGTAGTAAAATGGCCGCCATTTTAAAACTGTAGGTCGGATTTCAAATCTGGTCGCAGATTTGAGTTCAGCATACCCGCTTTACCCAGATGACCATTTTTCAAGACGATCCGATGAAAAAAAATTTTCCGCCCACTTTTTCCGATGGCCGCCATTTTGAAACGGCGGCCATCTTGAAAATTTTAAAAGTGCATTACACAACTTTGAGTGACCCACTATCCAATCTCACAAGTGTTATTCAATTTCCTTGGACCGTTTTCTTGTATTAGGGAGGACAACTTTACGATAAAGAATCAGAAGAATAATAATAATAATAATAATAATAATAAGAAACGGTGCAAAAACAATAAGTCCCCAAAACTATGTTTTGGGCGACTTAATAATAATAATAATAATAATAATAATAATAATAAGAAACCGAGCAAAAACAATATGTCCCCGACACTTCGTGTTCGGGGACATAATAATAATAACTAGTTCTAATTGTGATCGCAAGCGAGTCACATACATGTCCCCTCACGTACCCCTCTTTGACAATATTTCTGGCTTTTGTTGGAACCCTGTTTAAGCAATGACGCCCTTATCATTCCATTGAAGCACCCTTTTTACAAGCATTGGTAGCGTACTTGTAAACTATTGTAGTGACTAGCGAGCATAACTACCGCTCTCGTCCTCTACAATGGAGCCACTCTTCAATGAAATGCTAAAAACGTTACGGAGAAGCTTTTGGTTGACATCCATATGAGATATTATTCTCCCTTAATCTCATATAGTCGAGAAGAATCACACAGTCGCATCCAAAAGCTGTTGCATCGGACCATAAACAAAATTTGATGCTAAAAATGAACTCCCCATACCACAATTACCCTGTATATTAATTTTCATTAAAATCGGAGTAAGTTTAATTTGGGCGGGAAACAGTGGCCATTTTGAAAATGGCCGACTATAAAAAAAAAATCGATGTCAAAAATCATCTCGCCATACCACTATTACCTTATATACCAATTTTCGTCAAAATCGGAGTAACTTTAATTTTGGCGGGAAATGGCGGCCATTTTGAAAATGGCCGACGATAGAAAAATTTTGATGTCAAAAATCATCTCGCCATACCACTATTACCTTATATACCAATTTTCATCAAAATCGGAGCAAGTTTAAATTTTGGCGGGAAATTTTAGCCGCCATTTTGAAAATGGCCGCCAAAAAAATTTTTCGATGCCAAAAATGAACTCGGCATACCACTATTACCTTGTAAACCAATTTTCATTAAGAAATAACAAAATTGAGAATTTATACATTACTATTACAAAATACAAGGTACAAAGAAAGATAACTCAATATGACAAAAAAATTAAATTTCGATTTTTTGCAAAATTTTGAAAACCGTAAGTCCGATTTTCAAAATTTTTTTTTATTAAATGAAAGGTATTGAAAGTCCACACTTACCCCATAAAGGAATTTGTCCTACCTCTGCCGGATCAGAAATGCCAGGTAAAAATTCAACTTCGGTTTCGAGGAGCCATTTTGAGGCCCTTTTTTTACCTATAAGGGGTCGTTCGATTTCGACGAAAAATACAAAAAGCACAATCTCCCATTCCATACTATTGATATATGAAGACTCCGCTTCCTACCTTAAAAGATGTCGAAAAAATGAGGTGGACAAGTTCACGGTCCAGAATACCGAGAATAATAATAATAATAATAATAATAATAACTAGGTATAATTGTGATCGCAAAGCGAGTCACAAATGTCCCCTCACGTACCCCTCTTTGTTGATATCCGGCTTATTCAAGAATATTTTTTGTTCGCCATCCATTATAAAGCTTAGATATCAATTTTCGTTAAAATCGGACCAATTTCAATTTTTACCGGAAGTGGCGGCCATTTTGAATTTTTCGACATTTTCAACTTCTCGCCTCAATTCACCATCCTTTAAAACCTCTAGATATCAATTTTCGTTCAAATGGGACCAAGTTCATTTTTTACCGAAAGTGGCGGCCATTTTGAATTTTTCGACATTTTCAACTTCACGCCTCAATTCACCATCCTTTAAAACCTCTAGATATCAATTTTCGTTCAAATGGGACCAAGTTCATTTTTTACCGAAAGTGGCGGCCATTTTGAATTTTTCGACATTTTCGACTTCACGCCTCAATTCACCATCCTTTAAAACCTCTAGATATCAATTTTCGTTAAAATCGGAGCAAGTTCAATTTTTACCGGAAGTGGCGGCCATTTTGAATTTTTCAACATTTTCGACTTCAAGCCTCAATTCGCCATCCTTTAAAACCCCTAGATATCAATTTTCGTTAAAATCGGAGCAAGTTCAATTTTTACCGGAAGTGGCGACCATTTTTAATTTTTCAACATTTTCGACCTCACGCCTCAATTCGCCATCCTTTAAAACCCCTAGATATCAATTTTCGTTAAAATCGGAGCAAGTTCAATTTTTACCAGAAGTGGCGGCCATTTTGAAAATTGCGGCCGATAATTTTTTTTCCATATAAGAAATGAACTCGGCATACCCCAATTACCTTAAATACAAATTTTCATTTAAAAATAATAAAGTTCAATTTTTACCGGAAGTGGCGGCCATTTTGAAAATTGCGGCCGATAATTTTTTTCCATATAAGAAATGAACTCGGCATACCCCAATTACCTTAAATACAAATTTTCATTTCAAAATAATAAATTTTAAAAAAATTCCCAAAATCCAATTAGGATTATCTCCCTTTTAAATTTCTTTTTTCGTTTTTTTGCAAAATTTTGAAAACCGTAGGTCCGATTTTCAAAATTCTTTTTTGAATGATACCTCTTGTAAGTACCTATTTTATATATATACAGATTTTTAATATTTCCGCCGGTTTACGAATGCCGCTTAAAATAAAACTTTGATTTTGAGGAGCCATTTTTAGGCCCCTATTTACCCTATAAGGGGTCGTTTGATTTTGGCAAAAAAACCTGATTACACAATTTCACACTCCATACTCTTGATATATGAAGTTTCAGCTTCCTTACTTCAAAGATGTTCTTTAAATTGGTGGGACAAGTTCACACTATAGAATACTAAGAAAAATAATAATAATAATAACTAGGTATAATTGTGTTGGGATGCCAACACACAAGTCGCCCAAAATCGCCTTGGATAGAATTCCATTCAAATCAGTGCATCAAAATAAGTATAGAAATCAAATTTCGTTGAAATCGGACAAAGTTGACGTTTTTAGGGGGGCGGGTGTAGTAAAATGGCCGCCATTTTAAAACTGTAGGTCGGATTTCAAATCTGGTCGCAGATTTGAGTTCAGCATACCCGCTTTACCCAGATGACCATTTTTCAAGACGATCCGATGAAAAAAAATTTTCCGCCCACTTTTTCCGATGGCCGCCATTTTGAAACGGCGGCCATCTTGAAAATTTTAAAAGTGCATTACACAACTTTGAGTGACCCACTATCCAATCTCACAAGTGTTATTCAATTTCCTTGGACCGTTTTCTTGTATTAGGGAGGACAACTTTACGATAAAGAATCAGAAGAATAATAATAATAATAATAATAATAATAAGAAACGGTGCAAAAACAATAAGTCCCCAAAACTATGTTTTGGGCGACTTAATAATAAGAAACCGAGCAAAAACAATATGTCCCCGACACTTCGTGTTCGGGGACATAATAATAATAATAATAAGAAACCGAGCAAAAACAATATGTCCCCGACACTTCGTGTTCGGGGACATAATAATAATAACTAGCTATAATTTGTGTTGGGATGCCAACACACAAGTCGCCCAAAATCGCCTTGGATACTATTTCTTCTCATTCAGTACAATAAAATATGTATAGAAATCAAATTTCATTGAAATCGGACAAAGTTCACATTTTTAAGGGGGCGGGTGTAGTAAAATGGCCGCCATTTTAAAACCGGAAGTCGGATTTCTAATCCGGTCGCAGATTTGAACTCAGCATACCCGCTTTACCCAGATGACCAATTTTCAAGACGATCCGACAAAAAAAAATTTTCCGCCCACTTTTTCGGACGGCCACCATTTTGAAACGGCGGCCATCTTGAAAATTTTAAAAGTGCATTACACAACTTTGAGTGACCCACTATCCAATCTCACAAGTGTTATTCAATTTCCTTGGACCGTTTTCTTGTATTAGACATTTTCACTGTAAGCCGAAACCGAATCCGAAACCGAAATCGAAACCGAAACCAAATGTATGGAACGCAAATACTGTGTCATTATCATAATTTGCTACTTTGAGATGTCCAAAGAACGTTTTTCTTGTGGTTTATTCATTATGCTTTTTGTTTAGTCATTATAATATATAATATAATATATTATATACCCATTATCATATGGGCTTGTGTACTGAAATGACTCATTTGAACGTCTGAAAAAGCAATGGTGAAATCAGTAACACGAATGAGAATAACACGAAGAATCAGGTAACGAAAAAAACAACCACCTAACATCAATCAGCATCGTATTTCAAGTCGTTTACAATGATTTGTGTTGGTTTTTTTATCTTTGTTAATTTATAAAGTTTGTTACTACATGTAAAAATGCATCATATTCAGTCTTTTATGATGCAGATGCTTTGGACATAGAAAAATTATGTAATAATCAGAGCTACTGTTAATCAAATCTGTATTTAATTTGTAAACGATTTTTTTTGGTGTCATCCTTAAAGTCTTTGTGTTTGTTTTTGTTTGCTACAATGTGTACTTCACGACAATTGTAAGCCTGATACTTCCGATCGATTTTCCGTAGCAGCAATGAACTAAACTTGTTTGTCCATGGCTTTGTTGCTTTAGATAATAGTGGTTGATACGTTTTTACTTTTCGATTCAATTTTGATGATGATAACTTTTATCTAGATTTTATGAAAAATGTTTGTTACTATTCTCTACAACATCCTAGTCTTCTTGTCTGAAATACTTAGTTCTTGGGATTGCTCTGTGCATAAATGTGTTTAGCAAAAACGAATATCCCAATATGTGAACTTTTATTGGATGTCTTTTGTATATGCTATGTATAACAAAGGTCTAATGACAGTGCATTGTGGAACACCTATGAGTGCATGGTTCTATTTGACTCGGGATCGATTCTCCAAGCTAAATAGTTTATTTATCCCCCGTTTAAAATATGTTGATGAAATAGGGGCACTTTTATATTATATGTTTTAATCTTGAATATCTTTATGATTATCCGATTTTGAATGGCAAGAATTGACAGTACCTTTGTCGGAAGAAGCAAAGAGGCCCAATGGGGCATTCAAGTGTCAAAAGTCCGGAAAGGCAACGACAAAACCGGTAAACACGAACAAGAACAGCATGATGAAACACAAAACACATAATCAACTGAACAGAAATGAACAACGCGGACTTAAGTCGTAACAAGAATAAACTCAGGTGCTCTTGAAGAATAAGCGGTTACTGTCTGCTATAGCACACCCGCATCGCTGATCACTTCCTATCCATCTTTGTCAAATCTGATTAATGAAGACAAAACAAAACTGTGACAAATCAAAATCTGCACACATCTGAGGGAAAGAAATCCTATATTTGTTTACAAGTACGTGGTATCTACCACAAAATGTTTTGATTGAAGACAGCAACCGAGAAGCGACATTATCCTATGTTAGTAATTTCTGTGTCAAACGTGACGCTCTGCTAGGCAAATCGATGTAATTTCCGCAAGCTCTGGAGTAACAAATCAATTATGATACGAAATTCCATAAGCTGGAGTGGACGGAATGTTGCTACACAAGAAGAGAAATTTGATCGTTGAACAAGGAAATGACACAAGAGACACTGACGGGCTAACAGAGAAGTAAGGCTTCATTGGGCACCCAGAAGATGCATTGACATACAGATTGATGCATGAAATTAACTTCGATGATCTATCTTATATGTCGAAAAAAAAGACAATCAGGCAAATTCCACCGGAGAAACTGAAAATTGCAGCAGTCCTGACTTGAAATAGAAATCTAACGAATGATGGGTAAAACCAAGTTTTATTGCGCCAACATTTTTCTTCCCTATTGTTCGAAGGACCCAGTAGTAACACAAAACACAACACTTTCATAAGATACAAACGACAGTGCAGATTATCACCTAAGAACAATAAACAGCCAAAAGTAATTAAACCAATCAGGAGTCATTTAATCAGTTATGATTTGGAATATGTATACCAATGTAAGATATTGAAAGGAAACCGTTTTGGAGGCCATTACATTATAAATGTATTCAGTCAACTGTAAGAAGATAATTGAACTATTCAACAGAATTCTTGAAAGGTAACCGCTAATACACCAACATAAGAGCTGAATTAGAATGCTGACACTCGCCGAGTAAACATATGCACAAATAAATTCGACTTTTAAGGTTTACATGTGTAACAATTAACATTTTATCGGACATTCAAAGTGCTTTCTTAACAGTTGAATTCAGTTTCGGTTTCGATTTCGGTATCGGTTTCGGTTTCGGCTTATAGTGAAAATGTCTAATAGGGAGGACAAATTCTCGATAAAGAATCAGAAGAATAATAATAATAATAAGAAAAATAATAATAATAATAATAATAATAAGAAACGGTGCAAAAACAATAAGTCTCCCAAACTTTGTTTTGGGCGACTTAATAATAATAATAATAATAATAATAATAATAAGAAACCGAGCAAAAACAATATGTCCCCGACACTTCGTGTTCGGGGACATAATAACTAGTTGTAATTGTGATCGCAAGCGAGTCACAAAAATGTCCCCTCACGTACCCCTCTTTGTCAATGTCTCTTAGCATTTGAGATAACTTATTATATCCAATTTTCATCAAAATAGGAGTAAGTTTAATTTTGGCGGGAAATGGCAGCCAGTTTGAAAATGGCCGACGCTAAAAAAATTTTGATGTCAAAAATAAGTTCGCCATACCACTTTTACCTTATATACCAATTTTCATCAAAATCAGAGTAACTTTGATTTTGGCCGGAAACGGCGGCCATTTTGAAAATGGCCGACAAAATAAAAATTTCAATGTCAAAAATCAACTCGCCATACCACTATTACCTTATATACCAATTTTCATCAAAATCATAGTAACTTTAATTTTGGCGGGAAACGGCAGCCATTTTGAAAAAGGCCGACGATAAAAAAATTTTGATGTCAAAAATCAACTCGCCATACCACTATTACCTTATATACCAATTTTCATCAAAATCGGAGTAATTTTAATTTTTGGCGGGAAATGGCGGCCATTTTGAAAATGGCCGACGAAAAACAATTTTTAATGTCAAAAATCAACTCGCCATACCACTATTGCCTTATATATCAATTTTCATAAAAATTGGAGCAAGTTTAAGTTTTGGCGGGAAAATGGCGGCCATTTTAGCCGCCATTTTAAAAATGGCCGCCAAAATTTTTTTTCGATACCAAAAATGAACTCGGCATACCACTATAACCTTGTAAACCATTTTTCATTAAGAAACAACAAAGTTAAGAATTTTTACATTACTATTACAAAATATTTTGTTCCAAGAAAGATAACTCAATTTGACAAAAAAATTAAATTTCGATTTTTTGCAAAATTTTGAGAACCGTTAGTCCGATTTTCAAAATTCTTTTTTTAAATGAAAGGTATTAAAAGTCTACACTTACCCTTAAAAGGAATTTTTCCTACCCCTGCCGGATCAGAAATGCCAGGTAAAAATTCAACTTCGGTTTCGAGGAGCCATTTTGAGGCCCTTTTTTGACCTATAAGGGGTCGTTCGATTTCGACGAAAAATACAAAAAGCACAATCTCCCATTTCATACTCTTGATATATGAAGTTTCAGCTTCCTACCTTAAAAGATGTCGAAAAAATGAGGTGGACAAGTTCACGGTCCAGAATACCGAGAAAAATAATAATAATAACTAGCTATAATTTGTGTTGGGATGCCAACACACAAGTCGCCCAAAATCGCCTTGGATACTTTTTCTTCCCATTCAGTGCAATTAAATATGTATAGAAATAAAATTTCATTGAAATCGGACAAAGTTCACATTTCTAAGGGGGGCGGGTGTAGTAAAATGGCCGCCATTTTGAAACCGGAAGTCGGATTTCAAATCTGGTCGCAGATTTGAATTCAGCATACCCGCTTTACCCAGATGACCAATTTTCAAGACGATCCGATGAAAAAAAAAATTTCCGCCCACTTTTTCCGACGGCCGCCATTTTGAAACGGCGGCCATCTTGAAAATTTCAAAAGAGCATTACACGCCTTTGAGTGACCCACTATCCAATCCAACAAGTGTTATTCAATTCCCTTGAACCATTTTCTTGTATTAGGGAGGACAACTTTACGATAAAGAATCAGAAGAATAATAACTAGTGCTGATTGTGTTGGGATGCCAACACATAAGTCGCCCAAAATCGCCTTGGATAGTATTCCATTCAAATCAGTGCATCAAAATAAGTCTAGAATTCAAATTTCATTGAAATCGGACAAAGTTCACATTTTTAAGGGGGCGGGTGTAGTAAAATAGCCGCCATTTTGAAACCGGAAGTCGGATTTCAAATCCGGTCGCAGATTTGAATTCAGCATACCCGCTTTACCCAGATATCCAATTTTCAAGACGATCCGATGAAAAAAAAATTTCCGCCCACTTTTTTGGACGGCCGCCATTTTGAAACGGCGGCCATCTTGAAAATTTCAAAACTTGATTACACGCCTTTGAGTGACCCACTATCCAATCCAACAAGTGTTATTCAAATTCCTTGAACCATTTTCTTGAATTAGGGAGGACAACTTTACGATAAAGAATCAGAAGAATAATAATAATAATAACTAGTTCTAATTGTGATCGCAAGCGAGTCACAAAAATGTCCCCTCACGTACCCCTCTTTGTCAATGTCTCTTGGCATTTGAGATAACTTAATTTATCCAATTTTCATCAAAATAGGAGTAAGTTTAATTTTGGCGGGAAACGACGGCCATTTTTAAAATGGCCGACAATAAAAGTATTTCGATGTCAAAAATCAACTCACCATACATATATTACCTTATATACCAATTTTCGTTAAAATCTGAGTAAATTTAATTTTGGCGGGAAACGGCGGCCATTTTGAAAATGGCCGACGATAAAAAAATTTTGATGTCAAAAATCAACTTGCCATACCACTATTACCTTATATACCAATTTTCATTAAAATCGGAGTAATTTTAATTTTGGCCGGAAATGGCGGCCATTTTGAAAATGGCCGCCCAAAAAAAAATTTCGATTCCAAAATTGAACTCGGCATACCACTATTACCTTGTAAACCAATTTTCATTAAGAAATAACAAAGTTGAGAATTTTTTTCATTAATATCACAAAATATATGGTACAAAGAAAGATAACTCAATCTTACAAAAAAAATAATTTTCGATTTTTTGCAAAATTTTGAAAACGGTAAGTCCGATTTTCAATTTTTTTTTTTAAATGAAAGGTATTGTATATCCGCACTTAACCTATAAGGGAATTTTTCCTACCCCTGCCGGATCAGAAATGCCAGGAAAAATTCAACTTCGGTTTCGAGGAGCCATTTTGAGGCCCTTTTTTTACCTATATGGGGTCGTTCGATTTCGGCGAATAATACAAAAAGCACAATCTCCCATTCCATACTCTTGATTTATGAATTTTCAGCTTCCTACCTTAAAAGATGTCGAAAAAATGAGGTGGACAAGTTCACGATCCAGAATACCGAGAAAAATAATAATAATAATAACTAGTTCTAATTGTGATCGCAAGCGAGTCACATACATGTCCCCTCACGTACCCCTCTTTGTCAATATGTGTTTGGGCATTTGAGAATACCTAATATACCAATTTTCATCAAGATCGGAGTAAGTTTAATTTAGGCAGGAAACGGCGGCCATTCTGAAATTGGCCAACGATAAAAACATTTTGATGTCAAAAATTAACTCGCCATACCACAATAACCTTATATACCAATTTTCATTAAAATCGGAGTAACTTTGATTTGTGGCGGGAAACGGAGGCCATTTTGAAAATGGCCGACAATAACAAAAAATTTATGTCAAAAATCAACTCGCCATACCACTATTACTTTGTATACCAATTTTCGTCAAAATCTGAGTAACTTTAATTTTGGCGGGAAAAGGCGGCCATTTTGAAAATGGCTGACGATAAAAAATTTTAGATGTCGAAAATCATCTAGCCATACCACTATTACCTTATATACCAATTTTCATCAAAATCGGAGCAAGTTTAAATTTTGGCGGGAAATTTTAGCCGCCATTTTGAAAATGGCCGCCAAAAAAAAAATTCGATTCCAAAAATGAACTTGGCATACACCTATTACCTTGTAAACCAATTTTCATTAAGAAATAACAAAGTTGAGAATTTTATGAAGTTTCAGCTTCCTACCTTCAATACTGTTACACAATATATTGTACAAAGGAAGATAACTCAATCTTACAAAAAAATTAAATTTCGATTTTTTGCAAAATTTTGAAAACGGTAGGTCCGATTTTCAAAAATTTTTTTTTAAATGAAAGGTTTTAAATATTCGCACTTTACCTATAAAGGAATTTTTCCTACCCCTGCCGGATCAGAAATGCCAGGTAAAAATTCAACTACGGTTTCGAGGAGCCATTTTGAGGCCCTTTTTTGACCTATAAGGGGTCGTTCGATTTCGATGAAAAATACAAAAAGCACAATTTCCCATTCCATACTCTTGATATATGAAAATTCAGCTTCCTACCTTAAAAGATGTCGAAAAAATGAGGTGGACAAGTTCATGGTCCAGAATACCGAGAAAAATAATAATAATAATAATAATAATAAGAAACCGAGCAAAAACAATATGTCCCCGACACTTCGTGTTCGGGGACATAATAATAATAATAACTAGGTATAATTGTGTTGGGATGCCAACACAGAAGTCGCCCAAAATCGACATGGATTGTATTTTTTTCAATTCAGTACAATAAAATATGCCTAGAAATCAAATTTCATTGAATCGGACAAGTTTCCATTTTAACTGGACGGGAATGTAGTAAAAATGGCCGCCATTTTAAAACCGGAAGTCGAATCAAAATTTCAATGGCATATTTGAACTCAGCATACCCGATATACCCAGATAACCCATTTTCGTGACGATCTAACAAACTTTGATTTTTTTTCTATTTTTAGAAACGGCCGCCATTTTGAAACGGCAACCATTTTTGAAATTCCGAAAACTTTTTGCAAAACTTTGGATGATGGTCTACAATTGTGCCAAGTTTCATTAAGCTAAGTCCAATACCCTAAAAGTAGTTTTCCGGACAAGTTCAAGGAGTAGAAGAAGAGGAAGAATAATAATAAAAAGAATAATAAGAAACGGGATAAAAACAATAAGTCGCCAAAACTTTGTTTTGGGCGACTTAAATAATAAGAAACCGAGCAAAAACAATATGTCCCCGACACTTCGTGTTCGGGGACATAATAATAATAATAACTAGCTATAATTTGTGTTGGGATGCCAACACACAAGTCGCCCAAAATCGCCTTGGATACTATTTCTTCTCATTCAGTACAATAAAATATGTATAGAAATCAAATTTCATTGAAATCGGACAAAGTTCACATTTTTAAGGGGGGCGGGTGTAGTAAAATGGCCGCCATTTTAAAACCGTAAGTCGGATTTCAAATCCGGTCGCAGATTTGAACTCAGCATACCCGCTTTACCCAGATGACCAATTTTCAAGACAATCCGACAAAAAAAAATTTTCCGCCCACTTTTTCGGACGGCCGCCATTTTGAAACGGCGGCCATCTTGAAAATTTTAAAAGTGCATTACACAACTTTGAGTGACCCACTATCCAATCTCACAAGTGTTATTCAATTTCCTTGGACCGTTTTCTTGTATTAGGGAGGACAAATTCTCGATAAAGAATCAGAAGAATAATAATAATAATAAGAAAAATAATAATAATAATAATAACAAGTGCTGACTGTGTTGGGGATGCCCAACACAAAATGTCTCCCAAACGAATGCATTTTTGACACCGTACTCTAATTCGCCATTCATCAAAACTTCTAGATACAAAATTTTGTTGATATCGAAGCATTTGTTGAAATTGGTCAATTTTTACAACTTTGGATGGCAGCCATTTTGAAATGGCGGCCATCTTGAAAATTTTATTTACAGATTTGTGGTCGCCTTACCCTGTTCTGTTATCATACAAAGTTTCATGCAAATCGGTTTACATTTTAAAATTTTGTCTATTTTCAGTAGCAGCCATTTTGAAAATGGCGGCCATCTTGAAATTGTTTTTTTCACCAATCAAGTCCTTTTTAATTTTGTCAATGAACGTCCAAATTTGGTTGAAATCCGTCCAGTAGTTTTCGAGATAATATGGGGGTACCCTTATGTAATGGCGGCCATTTTGAAAATGGCGGCCATCTTGAAAATTCTGAATAGGTTAGGTTCTAGTTCAAAGACCCATCTACCATCATACAATGTTTCGTGCAAATCTGTCAAGCCATTTCTGAGAACTCGCATGGACAGTTTCATGCCGAGGAGAAAGAAGAAAAAGAATAATAACAATAATAACAACAATAATAATAAGAAACGGAGTAAAAACAATATGTCTCCAAACTTTCGTTTGGGAGACATAATAAGAAACGGTGCAAAAACAATAAGTCTCCCAAACTTTGTTTTGGGCGACTTAATAATAAGAAACGGTGCAAAAACAATAAGTCTCCCAAACTTCGTTTTGGGCGACTTAATAATAATAATAAGAAACGGTGCAAAAACAATAAGTCTCCCAAACTTTGTTTTGGGCGACTTAATAATAATGAGAAACCGAGCAAAAACAATATGTCCCCGACACTTCGTGTTCGGGGACATAATAAGAAAAATAAGAAACGGAGTAAAAACAATATGTCCCCGACGACACTTCGTGGTCGGGGACATAATAATAATAAGAAAAATAAGAAACGGAGTAAAAACAATATGTCCCCGACGACACTTCGTGGTCGGGGACATAATAAGAAACGGTGCAAAAACAATAAGTCCCCAAAATTTGTTTGGGGGACTTAATAATAATAATAATCATAAGAAATACAGTAAGGTCTTTCCTTCTGTGGAAGGGAAAGACCTTAATAACTAGTTCTAATTGTGATCGCAAGCGAGTCACATACATGTCCCCTCACGTACCCCTCTTTGGCAATATTTCTGGCTTTTGTGGGAACCCTGTTTAAGCAATGACGCCCTTATCATTCCATTGAAGCACCCTTTTTACAAGCATTGGTAGCGTACTTGTAAACTATTGTGGTGACTAGCGAGCATAACTACCGCCCTCGTCCTCCACAATGGAGCCACTCTTCAATGAAATGCTAAGAACGTGACGGAGAAGCTTTTGGTTGACATCCATATAAGATATTATTCTCCCTTAATCTCATATGGTTGAGAAGAGTCACACAGTTGCATCCAAAAGCTGTTGCATGAGACCATAAACAAAATTTGATGCTAAAAATGAACTCCCCATACCACAATTACCCTGTATATTAATTTTCATTAAAATCGGAGCAAGTTTAATTTTGGCGGGAAACGGCGGCCATTTTGAAAATGGCCGACGATAAAAAAAAATAATGTCAAAAATCAACTCGCAGTACCACTATTACCTTGAATACCAATTTTCATCAAAATCTGTGTAACTTTAATTTTGGCGGGAAACGGCGGCCATTTTGAAAATGGTCTACGATAAATAAATTTCAATGTCAAAAATCAAACCCCATACCACTATTACCTTATATACCAATTTTAATCAAAATGGGAGTAACTTTGATTTTTGGCGGGAAACGGCGGCCATTTTGAAAATGGCTGACGAAATAAAAATTTCGATGTCGAAAATCAACTCGCCATACCACTATTACCTTATATACCAATTTTCATCAAAATCAGAGTAACTTTAATTTTGGCGGGAAAATGCGGCCATTTTGAAAATGGCTGACGATAAAAAAATTTTGATGTCAAAAATCAACTCGCCATACCGCTATTACCTTATATACCAATTTTCATCAAAATCGGAGTAACTCTAATTTTGGCGGGAAACGGCAGCCATTTTGAAAATGGCCGACGATAAAAAAATGTTGATGTCAAAAATCAACTCGCCATACCACTATTACCTTGCATACCAATTTTCATCAAAATCGGAGTAACTTTAATTTTGGCGGGAAAATGGCGGCCATTTTAACCGCCATTTTCAAAATGGCCGCCAAATTTTTTTTTATTACCAAAAATGAACTCGGCATATCACTATTACCTAGTAAATCAATTTTCATTAAGAAATAACAAAGTTGAGAATTTTTACATTACAATTTCAAAATATGCTGCACAAAGAAAGATAACTCATTATGACAAAAAAATAAATTTCGAATTTTTGCAAAATTTTGAAAACCATAAGTCCGATTTTCAAATTTTTTTTTTAAATGAAAGGTATTAAAAGTCTACAATTACCATATAAAGGAATTTGTCCTACCCCTGCCGGATCAGAAATGCCAGGTAAAATTCAACTTCGGTTTCGAGGAGCCATTTTGAGGCCCTTTTTTTACCTATAAGGGGTCGTTCGATTTCGGCGAAAAATACAAAATGCACAATCTCCTATTCCATACTCTTGATATATGAAGATTCAGCTTCCTACCTTAAAAGATGTCGAAAAAATGAGGTGGACAAGTTCACGGTCCAGAATACCGAGAATAATAATAATAATAATAATAATAACTAGGTATAATTGTGATCGCAAAGCGAGTCACAAATGTCCCCTCACGTACCCCTCTTTGTTTATATCTGGCTTAGTTGATAACATTTTTCTGTTCGCCATCCAATATAATACTTAGATATCAATTTTCGTTAAAATCGGAATAAGTTAAATTTTACCGGAAGTGGCGGCCATTTTGAATTTTTCGACATTTTTGAAAACGCACTTCAATTCGGCATCCTTTAAAACCCCTGGATATCTATTTTCGTTAAAATCTGAGCAAGTTGAATTTTTACCGGAAGTGGCGGCCATTTTGAATTTTTCCACATTTTCGACAACGCACTTCAATTCGGCATCCTTTAAAACCCCTGGATATCAATTTTCGTTTAAATCAGAGCAATTTGAATTTTTACCGGAAGTGGCGGCCATTTTGAATTTTTCAACATTTTCGAAAACGCACTTCAATTCGGCATCCTTTAAAACCCCTGGAAATCAATTTTCGTTAAAATCGGAGCAAGTTTAATTTTTACCGGAAGTGGCGGCCATTTTGAAAATGGCGATCGATAAAAAAATTTTGATACCAAAAATTAACTTAGCATATCACTAATACCTTAAAAACAAATTTTCATCACATTCGGAACAAGTTTCAATTTTGGCGGGAAATGGTCGGCCATTTCGTAAGTGACCGACCAAAATTGAGACCAAGAAATCATCTTGGCATATCACTATAACCTTCTACACCAATATCTGTATAAAGGTCTTCAGTGATACTTAATTTTTAAAATTTTACCTAGATATACTAAAGATTTGATATAATTTCGAATAATGTGGTATTGAATTATCTCCCCTTTTTTCGAATTTTTGCAAATATTTTGAAAACGGTAAGTCCGATTTTCAAAATTCTTTTTTGTATGATACCTCTTATATATACCTACTACATAGTGAAAGGAATTTTTCCTAATCCAGCCGGTTTGGAAATGCCAGTAAAAATTCAACTTTGATTTTGAGGAGCCATTTTCAGGCCCCTTTTTACCCTATAAGGGGTCGCTTGATTTTGACGAAAAAATCTGATTACACAATTTCACACTCCACACTCTTGATATATGAAGTTTCAGCTTCCTACCTTTAAAGATGTTCTTTAAATCGAGCGGACAAGTTCACACTAAAGAATACTAAGAATAATAATAATAAAAAAAAAAAATAATAATAAGAAACCGAGCAAAAACAATATGTCCCCGACACTTCGTGTTCGGGGACATAATAATAAGAAACCGAGCAAAAACAATATGTCCCTGACACTTCGTGTTCGGGGACATAATAATAATAATAATAATAATAATAATAATAATAAGAAACCGAGCAAAAACAATATGTCCCCGACACTTCGTGTTCGGGGACATAATAACTAGGTATGATTGTGTTTGGATGCAAACACGAATGTCTCCCAAACAACTCCCATTGCCACTATTCTCTTCAGCATGTCAAAAAACCCTTAAATACCAAATTTCATGTAAATCGGAGCACTTTGAAATTTAGGCGGCCATCTTAGATTCAAAATGGCCGCCATTGTCAAATTTTAATTTTAGTTATAGAATATTACTCGCAACATCATAATCTATCAGTATGCCTATTTTCATAATAATCGGACAACTTTTAAATTTTGACGACCATCTTGGATTCAAAATGGCCGCCATCATCAAATCTTAATTTAAGTTATAGAATATTACTCGCAACATCATAATCTATCAGTATACCAATTTTCATCATAATCAGACCACTTTGAAATTTTGGCGGCCATCTTGGATTCAAAATGGCCGCCATCATCAAATTTTAAATTTAGTTATAGAATATTACTCGCAACATCATAATCTATCAGTATACCAATTTTCTTCATAATCAGACCACTTTGAAATTTTGGCCGCCATCTTGGATTCAAAAATGGCCGCCATCGTCAAATTTTGATTTTAGATATAGAATATTACTCGCAACATCATAATCTATCACTATACCAATTTTCATTATAATCGGACAACTTTGAAATTTTGACCCGATTATCTCCCTTTAAATCACATTTTTTATTTATATCTCGAAAACCGTAAATATCGCTTCAAATTTTTTTTTCATATTATTAAAAAGAATGTTTTGCTCTATCACCCTACAAAATTTCAGAACCCTGCGCACCTAGGTTACCGAGATATTGCAATGTCCTATATAATGACCTAATCATTGTTTCCATGGAAACGGCGGCCACTTTGAAAATTTTAAAAGTCGTTTGCAAAACTTCAGGTCACCCTCAATATATTCCCAAAGTTTCATATTGATTGGGAATTGCATCTATGAAAAAATGCGCGGACAAAGTAGCACGGAAAGAAAAAAAAGAAAGAAGGAGAATAAGAACTAGTGCTGATTGTGTTGGGATGCCAACACATAAGTCGCCCAAAATCGCCTTGGATAGTATTCCATTCAAATCAGTGCATCAAAATAAGTCTAGAAATCAAATTTCATTGAAATCGGACAAAGTTGACGTTTTTGGGGGGCCGGTGTGGTAAAACGGTCGCCATTTTAAAATGGCGGCGTTCGCGTCCAATTTTTTTCCGTCATGATGCTCAGGAAGGATCACTCTACCAGTGTACCAATTTTCATTAAAATCCATCCACCCATCTCCGAGATCTGAGAGGGGCCCAAAAATCTTAAACGGCGGCCATCTTGAAAATGGCGGCCATTTTGAAAATTTCAAAAATGGATTGCACACCTCTGAGTGACCCTCCACCCATCTCAGCAGGTTTTATCTTGATTGGTCAAAGCGTTTTCAAAAAATGTGGCGGACAAGTTCACGATCACGTAAGGAAAAGAATAATAATAACTAGTGTTGACTGTGTTGGGGATGCCCAACACAAAAATATCTCCCAAACGTATGCATACTGTCACTCTTGCATAAATTTTGACATCACAGCCTAACTCGTCATCATCTGAAACCTCTAGATACCAAATTTTGTCGAAATCGTAGCATTTTGACAAATTTCCCATTTTTGGGACCTAAAAATCACATTTTCGTGAATAACTCGAAAACCGTAAATATCGCTTCGGAATTTTTTTTCGTATTATTAAAGAGCTCCTTTTGCTCTATTAGCCTGCAAAATTTCAGAACCCTGCGCACCTAGGTAACCGAGATATCGCAATGTCCTATATTATGACCTATTCTCATTTCCATGGAAACGGCGGCCATTTTGAAAATTCCAATTCTTGATGGCACACCTTTGAGACCCACTCTACCACCATACAAAATTTCATGATGATCCATTAAGTAGTTTTCGAGTTCCAGCTTGGACACGTTCATGTCCGGAAGAAAAAAAAGAAGAATAATAATAACTAGTGCTGACTGTGTTGGGGATGCCCAACACAAACATATCTCCCAAACGTACGCAAACTGTCACTCTTGCATAAATTTTGACATCGCATCCTAACTCGCCATCGTTTGAAACCCCTAGATACCAAATTTTGTCGAAATCGTAGCAGTTTTACAATTTTCCCATTTTTTGGCCCGAAAAATCACAATTTCGTGAATAACTCAAAAACCGTAAATATCGCTTCAAATTTTTTTGTCGTATTATTAAAGAGCTCCTTTTGCTCTATTAATCTGCAAAATTTCAGAACCCTGCGCACCTAGGTAACCGAGATATCGCAATGTCCTATATTATGACCTTTCCCTGTTTCCATGGAAACGGTGGCCATTTTGAAAATTCTGAAAATTGCATGCACACCTCTGAGACCCATCCTATCACCATACAAAGTTTCAAGAAGATCCAATCAGTAGTTATCGAGAACTGGTCTGGAAACGTTCATGGCCGGAAGAAGAAAAAAAAAGAAGAATAATAATAATAATAAGAAACAGAATAAAAACAATATATCTCCCAAACATAGTGTTTGGGAGATATAATAAGAAACAGAGTAAAAACAATATATCTCCCAAACATAGTGTTTGGGAGATATAACAAGTGCTGACTGTGTTGGGGATGCCCAACACAAAAATGTCTCCCAAACGAATGCATGCTGTTTCTCTTTCATAAATGAATCAGTTTTTTCAAATCACTGACTTTTCCTAACCTAACCCTATAAAAAGGATGGCCTCCTCCTCCCCTACAGCCATTCCATACCTCTCCATTTTAAATGATGGCCTCCTCCTCCCCTTAAGCCATCTCTAACCTCTCCCTTTAAAAAATGATGGCAAGTACATTTAATACACCCATCATTAAGTATTATTATAATGACAAACATTATAACATACAATATAGACTCCTATAAAATATGCTATTACTCCTATAAAATTTGCAAATAAGAATAACATTACTCCTATAAAATTTGCTCTAACTCCTATAAAATTTGCACATAGTGAGTGAGTGAGTGAGTGAGTTGGTGTTTTACGCCCGTGCAACGCTATATAGGTTATTTACAGGCGATGAACATGAAAAGGATGATACAATGAACATGAAATGATGATGATAAATGAAACATGGGAATGGGGTGGGACACAAAGGACTGGTAAATTTTGAAGAACCACAGGAAAAGGGGAGAGGTGGGTAGGGGCGGAAAATTTAGCCTATGTGGTGCACTACTGGGCGGTCCACAAAGGGGTCTTTTACGTGCATGAAGCGTGGCACTCTCCACACACGTTGGCCCACTATGGTCGGCGGTCAGGGTTTCCGTATTATAGACCTGACAACCCCCGCGGACGAGGGCTACCCTATTCAGCCACCTAGGGTACACACTTGGTCGCTCTGTGGGCTGAGCACTGACCCGACGTCAGAATCCCAAGGCCCTTAGTCGCCTCTTACGACAAGCTAGGCTCTGCTGCGGGCCTATTCGCCACCCGGGCCCCGCACGGGACAAATTTGCACATAAGAATAACATTACTCCTATAAAATTTGCTCTAACTCCTATAAAATTTGCAAATAAGAATAACATTACTCCTATAAAATTTGCTGTAACTCCTATAAAATTTGCTTATAGAACTGGTATAAAATTTGCAAGTGAGAATGATAAAACTCCTATAAAATTTACCAACTAGAATTAAAGTGTTTTTTGAATTATTAAATTGGTTAATAAGTTTTTAGTAGGTTATTAACATTTAATAAAAAAAAGTGATGACTTTTTTTAACAGGTCCATATTTTGAAAGCGATTTTAACTGACATCAAAATAATATCTTAATAGGCAGGAATTTTATTCTGGCTGCACTGAAAGCAGCAAAATTGTAACTGGAATTATTAAAAAAAAATTAAAAATCACTTTAATTTAACTGTTAACCATAAATAAATAATATGTACACTGATGAGTAAATGATTGTAGTTTAGCACAGAAAACCCATGCTGACTACAAATGAAGGGGATGAAAATGTAAAAAATATTGAAAGAATCATTTAACTTTAAACTGTTAACTGTAAATAAGTAATATGTACAGATGAGTGAATGATTGTAGTTTAGCACAGAAAACCCATGCTGACTACAAATGAAAGAGATAAAAATGTAAAAAATATTGAAAAAAATCATTTAACTTTAAACTGTTAACTGTGAATAAGTAATATGTACAGATGAGTGAATGATTGTAGTTTAGCACAGAAAACCCATGCTGACTACAAATGAAAGAGATAAAAATGTAAAAAATATTGAAAAAATCATTTAACTTTAAACTGTTAACTGTGAATAAGTAATATGTACAGATGAGTGAATGATTGTAGTTTAGCACAGAAAACCCATGCTGACTACAAATGAAAGAGATAAAAATGTAAAAAATATTGAAAAAATCATTTAACTTTAAACTGTTAACTGTGAATAAGTAATATGTACAGATGAGTGAATGATTGTAGTTTAGCACAGAAAACCCATGCTGACTACAAATGAAAGAGATAAAAATGTAAAAAATATTGAAAAAATCATTTAACTTTAAACTGTTAACTGTGAATAAGTAATATGTACAGATGAGTGAATGATTGTAGTTTAGCACAGAAAACCCATGCTGACTACAAATGAAAGAGATAAAAATGTAAAAAATATTGAAAAAATCATTTAACTTTAAACTGTTAACTGTGAATAAGTAATATGTACAGATGAGTGAATGATTGTAGTTTAGCACAGAAAACCCATGCTGACTACAAATGAAAGAGATAAAAATGTAAAAAATATTGAAAAAATCATTTAACTTTAAACTGTTAACTGTGAATAAGTAATATGTACAGATGAGTGAATGATTGTAGTTTAGCACAGAAAACCCATGCTGACTACAAATGAAAGAGATAAAAATGTAAAAAATATTGAAAGAATCATTTAACTTTAAACTGTTAACTGTGGATAAGTAATATGTACAGATGAGTGAATGATTGTAGTTCAGCGCAGAAAAACAACGCCGACTACAAATGAAAGAGATGAAATTGTAATGAAGTTTAAACTTGACTAACAAATATTAGTCAAAGTTGCCAATTTAAAAAATCAAATAAGCTAACTATTAACTATGAATAGGTAAACAATGTGAATACAGATGAGAAAAATATTGTAGCTATGTGCAAAACACCCATAAAAACTACAAAGAAAGGAGATGATAGCTTATATAAGTTGTCACATGGAATCATATGAGCAAGGAATATCTTAAATAAAAAACCTTGAAAGGATATCGGAAAGGGTGAATTTAGGGATATTTACAGTATTTGTACATTGCACAGTTTTACTGAAAATAATATTTAATTCAAAATCATGAAATAATTAGATCAGCGAGCGGGACAATTCCCAGTCACCGGTACTGAAGTTATTAAGACTAATAAATATCTTGAACTTACACCTGTTCAAAATTTGAAATATTTGATCAATAAAACTGTGCACTAAATAAGACGACAACAACAAAAATGAAGACTTTTGTCTTTAAAATTGAAAGTGAAAACATTGCATATGATGATGTAAATATGGATTTCAATCATTTATATTACATCACATATGTATAAAAGAACACTAGTGGCCTTTATAATAATACATGAAAAATTAAAATCTGATCTCTTTACATATTTGTCTTAATAAGTTTAACTTGTGAAAGAAACTCTTATTCCATCATGAACACTGTAGTACGTTTGTTGCAGTGAGACTTTGATGTTCTCAGTGTTCAAGCCCTTCACAAACACCAAATCCAGACAACTTCCTGAATCTGTTGTTGGTTGGTTCACTAGCTGTGAGTAACCAAAAGCACATACTTCAGGGATGATCTTGCAGTTGTCAGGATGTAAGGCATTGTCATTAAAATCGCCTACTATGATTGATGGAATATCAAGCAACTGAATTTCGTGAAGCATTTCTCGAAGTTTGGGAATACACTGCTGTAGAGGATAGTTCTGTGATCTGTACACAGTTGTCAAAATAAATCTGAATGGTTGTCGTATTATAACCGCTACAGCTTCTAAGCCAGTGGTTTGAAAAATATATTTTTCATGTTTACCAGTAACTGATTCCTTTGTAAATATACAAACACCTCCTCTATTTGTAAGCTTTCTGGAAAGTGCTTCATGGTCTTTAAAAGCATCTTCTCGAGACAACATCTCTGGGGTGTGATCTGGCAGTAATGATGCTGGTATTGTCATGGAATTTTCAAACCATGTCTCTGTGAAGCACATGACATCAGCCGGTTTCAATTTCAGGACATCTGGTAGGTGTGGTAGCAGTCCCTCTGTATTGTGGTGTAAAATTGTCAATATAGTTTGGCTTTCGTGGTGCATTGTATCAGTGGATAGAAAAGATGGCATTTGTAGAATAGCATGAATAATATCCTCTGAAGCAAATATAACATCTGGATCAAAGTCCAGTATGTGTAGGCCTTGGAGAGATGTGGCACGACTCAACCCAACATAGGCCATACCTGCCTGGTGTATATTCTTGAGAGAAACTACGATGTTACTTGCAGTCATCCCTTGTACTTTATGGATAGTGGATGCATACCCAAGCCTGAGGGGAAGTTGCTTTCTGGTAGCACGTTTACCCTTCAAAGTGGCATCAACTGGCTCGATCTTCACTGAGTCTTTCTTCTTTGGGTCAGTTGATGTTTTCTTGAAGTACTGTCTTCCAACTTTATCATTGTCGAATTTGACATACACAGCTTTAACTCTACTTGGTGCTTCACTTTCTATTGCTGTTATAACTCCAAACGCACCATTAACAAGACCGTCATCAGTATCGATGTTTCTTGTCAGCATGATACGGGCACCAACTCCAAGCTTGATGGCTGTTTGAAGATCATCTCTTGCACACTGTTGGTATGGTTTTTCTCTTTCCCGTGACTGACCTGTAAGAATTAACATGTGATACTAGTAAATGATTGCAGTTGAAACATTATAACCTATCATACAATAACTATAAAGTATGAACCTACTAAAATGAATTTGTCAAACAATATTAAGCAAAAAATGAGACACATCCTGTTGATTTTGTGATTTGAAGGCTTTGTTGATGACAAATTAAACTTGGGCCATTCATGCCTTGCCAGTTTTATTTCATTAATATTTTGAAATTTTGTTATTTTCAAATATATCATTTTGTGAAGTGTACCAGCATATAATACATTTATTTTTTTATCTAGTTTATCATTTGGATAGTTTTACAAAGTGTTTCATAATTTAGATATATAAGATAATAATATATTATTCTATGACTTAATATTTTATCTCTGTTATACCGTACTTACACTTTTGTGGTGATGACTTATTTGACACTTATGTTTAATAATTTATTCTTATATATACCTGTAACTTGGTCACGGTCGAAATCTCTGGCTACTGAAGTGATAATGGGATTGCACTTCAAGAGTATCATTCTGTTGTTGTGCTTGTTGACATCAACGTTTCGTGCAAATATGTGAAGTGCATCAACAGCATCTTCTGGAGTATCTTGATGACTTGCACTCAACAGTACTTCTTTGTCTTCCTCCAGTAGGTCCTCTTCCTTCTTAATGGTTCTCAAACGATTCAGCATAGCAGCAAAATCTTTATCATCCTTCTGTCTCATAATTTCATCCAATGTTGCTACAGTGAAGTTTTCTTTCCACAAGTCAAAGAAATCTGATTCTTTTGATTTATAGAGAGGTTGTCCTCCTACTGGTGAGAGTTGGAAAAAATCTCCAACTGCTAGTATAGAAACGCCTCCGAATGGTTTTTTGCTATGTTTCAGTTGACACAACCTACCATGAACGTACATCAATATCTTGCGACTAACCATTGAAATTTCATCTATTATAAGGATATGCAGACCATCTAGCTTGTTTCGAAGAGCATTCAGGCTATCTTCTGTCAATGGTTGGTAGGGAAGCTGGATGTCTCTGCTGATATTGAAAGCTGAGTGTAAGGTAGCACCATCAATATTGAATGCAGCTGTCCCTGTTGGAGCTGTCAATAACACAGGATGAGAGTCCGGTGATTCAATACACTTCAAAATTCCACATGCAGTATGATAAATGCATCTGATCAGGTGTGACTTGCCGGTTCCTGCACCTCCAGTTAGAAAGAGATAAAAAGGGTCTGGTTGTTGTTTCCAGAATACTTGTCGACACCAATGCCTTATTTTGTAAAATACTTGGCATTGTTTGGTGTTCATACTCCGTAAATCTTCCTGGAGTTTCTGCTTTGAAATTTGTGGAGTCGTGAACTCGATAGAGTATGTCCCTGTTTTTGCATTGTTGGTAATGTTTAATTCTGTTATTGCCTCCACTTCTCCATCATTGTCTTGTGGGACTCTCTCCATTTCAATCTCAATTCGTTCGGCTTCAGCCTCTGGTGCCATGTATCCCCAGGCATTATCATGAATAAGTCCCTCTTGTAGATCTTTCCAGGCTTTTCAAGACTTTCGGCCTCAATTTCAAAATGGTGTCTATTTTCATCAATGATCTGCCGTGATGATATGTCATTCAACATGCCAATTCGTACATACTCCTCAAAGTTTGATATGTCCTCTGGCAGTGTCACAGGTGTTCTGTGAGGAACAAACAGCTGTAGCATACTCAGATAAAAGTCGTTAGGATTTTTGGTGACATCAAACCTAGGGTAACGTACAACTGCCTCTTTTCCAGCCTTGCATTGCTTAATGAAGCCTAGACCATTCTGGAGTTCATACACTGGTAGAGTTTTTCTTTCTGATTGCTTTGGTCTTTGAGATACTGTTAGAATTCTAAACTTGGAGCAAAATTCTGCCAAGCATATGTTTTCAAAGTCCGGTGAGTTGGGTCTGGCATAGTATCTCTCATGGATCGACGTCATCCAGATATTTTCATCATCACCTCCTCGAGACCTTGCCTGAATAATGCTAATCGGAAGGCTCATCTTTGTGATATTTTTCCCAGCTGGTGCAAAAATAACATTTCGAGAACACTCCTTTAGGTGAAGACCACAAACTCTATATATGGCCTCTTGAGCTGATACCTCTCGATTCTGAAGGTAAACATTTCCTATTTGCCTCATGGCAGTAACAGCATCTTTGTTTCCCTCCTCAGCTTCCCTCTTTGCATTTTGTAAGAGGTCTCCCATTTCGGTTTCTGCTTTACTTATATAGCTTAGTATGTAAGCAACACAGGCATAACAGTCAGTTACATACTGTATATCTAGGTTTGCGTTCCATGCGCGTGATAAGTCTGCATTGTAGTTATTCACCCAGATATCATTTAGACTTCGTTTGACATGGATTGTATTTCGTGTTGCAACTTGAGTAAGGAACTTGCTGTATTCTTCATATGAGATTCCAACTTGTTTTAGAATCTCATGAAATGACATATGTAAATCCTCTGCAGAAGATACAAGTTCCCAAATTTGACGTAATACCTGTTTTGGGCTCCTATCAGCTTTCTTTACCAATTCATTAATTTTTTCCAAATCTAGTTCTTCAATCTCTTCAGCGTTGTTGTTCTCAAGTTCATTTTCCTCCTCTGTATCTGTTCTGGCAATAAATGTCTGATCTATAGGAGGTCTAGGAAATCCAAACCTGCATACGGTTTGATATTTTTTACATGATTTGCTATGGTTTTTGTTGTGTATTTGTACAGAGGAAATTATGTCAAATAATTCAGGGTCTTCCTCCTGGTTTGGCAACACACATGTAACATATCGGTCAATGAAACTGCATACCTCTTCATCAGAGTTCTCATTGAGTTTTGGTGCATCCTGAACCCATAGCAAACAGTGGATGTGTGGTGACCCTCGCTGCTGAAACTCTGTGCGATAAAAAAAATCAACCACTTTTCCTACTGGTGCAGCCTTAGATAGTATTAGTTCTGTGAACAATGCTTTGACTCTGTGGTCAAACATTCTGGCACACATAACTGGATTGTCCATCACCAGGAAACACTTGTCTGCCCATTCCAACTCATCTACAAATCTGTTGTCACCAATGATGTCTAGTAATGTCACAGTTACTTCTTTCCATCTCATTTCAGCAGCAGAGAATGTCACAAACCATGTGGGTATTCCAAGTTGGCGTATGATGGCATAGAGATCTTTAAGGGTGCGCTGCCAATATGGAGGTGTTCCACGTACTGGTTGTAAAAATCTGTACCCAAGATCTGATTTTAATATGTTGGACAGATTTTCGGACTGAACTAACATGGATGCTGTAACCTTTCGTCCTTCATTTGTAACAGGTTGTCCTTTCCTAAGTGCCAGTGAAATATGTGACCGGATGTAATTCAACTCTGTCATGTATTGTGCAAAAAAGATTAACTCTTTATTGGTAGAAAATCTAGTATCTGCTGAAAAGAGTCGGGCGTTGAAATACTTTGCTGGTGAAAGCTTTATTGCTCTTTCATGTGATATACCAAAGTTTCCATCAGAGAGTAGAGTTGGAAAGGCCATGGCATCTGCACCATTCTCTTCAAAGATGTTTTGGGGACTCTGATTTTCCCCAGGAGCTAAGCAGAGTGTCCTGTTTGAATCAAGATAGTCCTGACCTATATCGACTGGCTGAAAACAAGTTTCAACTGGAACGTTTGTCTGCTCTCCTTCATCGTCATCGTCTGAGCTATGAGAGTCACTTTCTTGAGACATATCTTTACTAACTTGTTCAGTACTGTCTTCCATATCGATGTTTCGTAGAACTTCAACAGAATTGTCAGTGTCTGATTCCATGCCATCAGAACTGTTACTTGAATGGATCTCCTGTTTTTCACTATCAATACCATTGGAATTGTCATTATGATGAGTTTCCTCTATGTCAGTTTCCATGTCATACTGATTGTCCTTGTCCCTATCATCTTCTATATCAGTGTCCATATCATACTCCCTTCTATCGTCTCCATTTTCACTGATATTTGATTGTTGTACCAATTCACTATTCTCAATTTCGTGAATCCATTCACCATCAATTGTCACATCTTTGTACCACTTGTTGTGTTCTTTCAAGTATTTTAAGGCATCAATAACATCAGATGGGTTTATCCATTGGTAATTGTAGTACCCTTTATATGACAACTTTCGCTTGAGCTTGACTTTTATCAACTGTGCATCCTCCATGCTTCTTGGCAATGATGTAGTGACAGTTGAAAGATCGGTGGGGACATTAACAACAGGACCTTTAACACCCTTTTGACCACCTCTGGGTAACGATAACAACTTCATGAATGGTATGCGCATTGCAATCAGCTGTCTCTCTAAAACATTTAGTTTTTGTAACACATCTGGAACCTCCGGTAGCATCAAGTTGTTGGCTAAAGCTTGAGGTGGCATTTCTCCTTTGCTCAAATATCTATGACAATTGTAACAGATCCATTCGATCTGTTTGTCTGTTTTGATATCTTCATCATCAGGCAAGCATTCCTGAACATACTTTCCAGTCAGACACTGCTCAGCAATGTTAGCACCATCTCCTTCTGTGTATTTACTCCTTATACACTTCTTCACTTGATTCTTGTACAACAACCTGATGCACACGGTACATACACAAGTAGGAGAACTTTGAATTTTCTTGCGAAATGATTCCACAGCTTTCTGGATGGATTTTCTAGCTTCATTAACTCTCTTCTTCTTCAATTCTCTAACTGTTTTATCTTTGTGATACATTTTCTTCAGTGATGTTTTAAGCATATGTCTGAATAAAGGATTTTTGACATATTTCTTCACAGAAGACAGTTTCACTCTATTGCGAAATGATTGGAATCTGGCATATTTGCTTTTGCTGTTAGCTTTCACTGCATCACGAAATGAACTGTTATTTGCATACTTTGATTTGCTGTAATTTTTAACCTTCCTTTTAAATTTGATATTTGACCTGTACTTGTGAATGCTCTCATCCAATTTCTGTTGCCTGAAGTTTAAGTCATGCATATATCCTAATTTTAATAACCTTTTGATTTTGGCACGAAGTGCATTATTTGATGTATAGCGACATACAGCAGCTAACTTTTTCTTTAATCTATATTGCTTGTTCAGTGTATATCTCAATTTATCAGCCTGTCGCTTTTGTTGTGCATACGTAGAATCTGTTGCATATTTGGTCTTTTGATTCAATCTGGAATAAGTTTTCTTTTTGGACCTATACTGTTCATCCTTTCTGTACTTCTCAGACTTGGTTTTGCAAGCTTTTTCATTTTGTTTTTGCCTTCTTTGCTGTTCAGTCAAATCTCTAGGTTGAGATATATTGTAAATCTTTTTAGGGTCTTCAGTTCTATTAATTTGAAGAGAATTTTCAACAGCTAACACAACGTCATAGTGGTTTTGATTACGGTTTATTATGTATATCCCTGTATTTGAGTCATTTCCTGGGGATGAATGTTTTACCCAGGTCCAGTGAACACCATGTTTTGCGTATACATAAATGTTAGTTTGTAAAAGGTATGCTGTGGCAAAAATTTCCACTTCTGTGGCCCATGTAGCATTTATTTCCATTTTACTAGTCTGTAAATACAGTTGTATGTTTCCCTGCATTTCAGGGAGCAGAAAACCTCTAATGTCCTCAGGATGACTACACATATATTGACAAACACATTCTCTAATAATATGATAGTACTGTTCACTGCCAGTTATAGCAAATGAAATACATCGAAAGTAACAATTTCCATCGCCAATGATTCTCCTAAATGTTGTAGGCATTGTTAATGGTACCACAGTGTTGTCAATTGCAGGTAACATTGGCGTTTGTTGGACAGGCAGGTGTAATTGTTGCACTTTTAAAACTTTCCAAGCTTCATTAGGAGGTGAGAAGACAAATGCTATTTGAACCTGAAATAAAAATGCAAACAATTTATTGTAAAACTTTTTATTGGTTTAAAGAGTTTTAATGATTATACACAAAGTATGGTTTTAGTGATATACACAAAGTTTGTTCAATGGTTTGCAAACAAACCATGCATATACATTTTTGTAACATTCAGTTAACATGTATGTACTTTATGTATATTGATAGAATTACCAGTATTTAGTCTGGATTTTTCAAGATATATTCACTCATTGTCAGAATAATTCTCTTTACATGTTTCGAAATATGTGTTTGAGTCATTTGTGTTTTTTAAAGTAAGTCCACAAAGTTTTAAATTGTAATTACCTGCAGCCTTTGTTGCCTTTTTCTATCTCTGTCTGTATTCCTTGACTTCCGAGTATTTAATCTTGATCTTGCCATGGTTTATATAAAAGAAATCCTGTAAGTTCCAAATAAAAATTAATAGTAGTATGAAATTTGAAGTAAAATATTGTTTGTGTCTATTAAAATCATAAGATTAAATTGTTAATTGATTGAAATGGTTTCAACTTTATTCCCTCACTTGTGCATCTTCAGAGCACCTGAGTTTAGCCTGGAGTTGGGTTGTTGATTTCTATTCAGCTGTTTTTGTGTTTTTATGTTTTTTTGTTTTGTCAAGCTATTCTCATTTGTGTTTGTTTTTGCCCTTTTGGACTTCTTGACCTTGGAATGCCTGCCTCATTGGTACCTCTTTGCTTCTTGCATGGTCCATATATATGTTTATTGATTTCAAAATGTTATTCTTCTTCTTGGCATTTAGTTATTTATGTCATAAATTCTCTAGTTTAAATCATTACTTCTAGTTTACCCTTCTTGGTATAACGATCAGTATAGAAGTTGGTTATTCTTCTTCTTTACCGTTTGTCTGAACTACTACTGTTTCAGAGTCTGAAAAATGCAAATATGTTAGAAAAAACAGTCATAATAAAAGGTAATATCATGTAACATAAGGTTTGCCACCATGCACTAGTCTGTGAGTCTGAAATATTAGTTCTGAAAATAGGAATAAAAATCTAAAATGATGTGTAGTGAAAAGTTGCCTGTAAATTTGATTTGTGTTTACATTGGTGTGAAGTGCTGTAATTGTTGGCAATTGTTTGGGTAGCCTTTGTTATTGAATTTCAATCTGCTTGTCATATTCTCTGCTCTAAGTAGCCGTTGTTATGAAATTTCAATATCTGAATATTTACTGTTTGTCATATTCTATGCTCTAAGTCGCCATTGTTATGGAATTTCAATATCAGAATATCTACTGCTTGTCATATTCTCTGCTCTAAGTAGCCATTGTTATGGAATTTCAATATCAGAATATTGACATGCTTGTCATATTCTATGCTCTAAGTCGCCTCTTACGACAAGCTGAGCTCTGCTGCAGGCCAATTCTTTTAACCGGGCACTGCACGGTTAGAATTTAACTGTTAACTAAACTTAATAAATATACCTACTGTCACTGTACAAATTAACACAAAAAAATTAAAAAATCCCTGGAAATCTGTAGTGCAAATCAGTTGAGGTGAATTTACAGTGAAACTGCTTACAAAATCACATTTTCTGTATAATACTTCGAAAACCGAAAACACATTTTCTTTAATACTTCGAAAACCGAAAAATTACAATTTCGTGAATGACTCAAAGTATTCTTCTCTGCTCTAAGTAGCCATTGTTATGGAATTTCAATATCAGAATATTGACATGCTTGTCATATTCTATGCTCTAAGTCGCCTCTTACGACAAGCTGAGCTCTGCTGCAGGCCAATTCTTTTAACCGGGCACTGCACGGTTAGAATTTAACTGTTAACTAAACTTAATAAATATACCTACTGTCACTGTACAAATTAACACAAAAAAATTAAAAAATCCCTGGAAATCTGTAGTGCAAATCAGTTGAGGTGAATTTACAGTGAAACTGCTTACAAAATCACATTTTCTGTATAATACTTCGAAAACCGAAAACACATTTTCTTTAATACTTCGAAAACCGAAAAATTACAATTTCGTGAATGACTCAAAGTATTCTAATTCGCCACCTTTAAAAACCCTAGATACAAATTTAATCAAAACCGAAGCATTTTTATGAATTTCGGAATTTAGGGGCGGAAAAATGACAATTTCGTGAATAGCTCGAAAACCGCAAATATCACTTTGAAATATTTTTTCGTATTATAAAAGAGCTCATTTTGCTCTATTCACCTACAAAATTTCAGCCGCCTACGCACATAGGTTACCAAGATATTGCAATGTCCTATATAATGAACTTTTGCTCATAACACCAAAACGGCGGCCATTTTGTAAATTTCGGAAGTGTCGTGCACACCTCCAGTAACCAATCTACCATCGTACATCCTTTAAAACCCCTAGATACAAAATTTAATCGAAATCCAAGCATTTTCATGAATTTCGGATTTTAGGGTCTAAAAAATAACAATTTCGTGAATAACTCAAAAACCGTAAATATCGCTTCAAAATTTTATTTTGTATTATTAAAGAGCTCATTTTGCTCTATTCATCTACAAAATTTCAGCCTCCTACGCACCTAGGTTACCGAGATATTGCAACGTCCTATATTATGAACTTTCGCTTATCACGCGGAAACGGCGGCCATTTTGAAAATTTTTAAAAGGTTGTGCACTCCTCCAGTAACCCATCTACCATTATACCATGTTTCGTTCAAATCCTTCGAGGCATTTCCGAGAAAAGTGCCGGACACGTTCATGGCGGAGAAAGAAGAAAAAGAATAATAATAATAAGAAACGGAGTAAAAACAATATGTCTCCAAACTTTCGTTTGGGAGACATAATAATAAGAAACGGTGCAAAAACAATAAGTCTCCCAAACTTTGTTTTGGGCGACTTAATAAGAAACCGTACAAAAACAATATGTCTCCCAAACCTTTGTTTGGGAGACATAATAATAATAAGAAACCGAGCAAAAACAATATGTCCCCGACACTTCGTGTTCGGGGACATAATTACCAATCATACAACATGTAAAACAGTGGCGGATCCAGAAATTCTGAAAAGAGGGGGCCCGCTTTGGTCACACTTTTATGATTTCTATACAACCAAATTTTTTACGCCAAAAGGGGGGGTGGGCAGTCCCCCTGGATCCGCCTATGTATAATCATGTACAATGAACATACTGAGCTGCATCTAAAAGGAGGCTGACATTCGACTTGAATATAATAATTATTTTCAGCAGGGCATCTGTATCCCATGGACACAGACACTTTATATTTTTAGTTGTGGAAATTTTATATAAAATTAGAAAATGATCTATAGAGATAAAAATTCCTCGATGAAAATCATGGTAAGGTCAGACAGACAGAAATTTTGCATGAAGAATTCTCATGACTGTCGCATATCATTGGAGTTAGATTTTTTTTAATAGAAGAGGGTATTGTTCTGTGTGCTGGCTCACATATTCCTTGTTTTTTATTGACCTAAAGCAAAAAAAAATATATAGGACAACAACCTCACTTGAACCATCATTAAAATTGTGATGCCTGCTGTTGTTGAATTGTGGCATGCACACATTGATGGTAATTCAAGTGCATATGGAATAGGACAATGGTAAAGAATTTTTTTATTATGAAATGCATGAGTCTGCTTTTTAGCTCACCTGGCCAAAAGCCATGTGAGCTATTGCCATCACTTGGCGTCCGTCGTCGTCGTCGTCGTCGTCCGTCGTCGTTAACTTTTCTTCAAACCTCTTCTCCTCTGAAACGGCTGCACAGAATCAAACCAAATTTGGTCTGGTGGTACTTTAGGGTATCCCCCACAGAACTGATGTGGGGATTTTTGATTCGTCAAAAAACATGGCCGCTGTTGCTAAAAATAGACCAGGGGGGTCAGACTACTGTTTTTGGCTTGTAAATCAAAAAGTATAAGAGATAGATGAAATCTGATGCCACGCTACTGCTTCAGCATCAAAAGCTCTACAAAAGTCTTCATTGAATCGAAGTTGTCAGATGACCCCTTATGGGAGTTACGGCCCCTTAAAGGTGAAAAATAGCATTTTTTCATGTTTTTGGCCTATGGAATGAAAACTATTGCAGATAGAGAAAAGCTGTTGCTTGCTTAAATGTTCAGCTCATTTAGCTCTACAAAAGTTTCCATTGGGTCAAAGTTGCCAGATGACCCCTTAAAGGCAAACAATAGTGTTTTTTGGCCTAAAGAAAGAAAACTTTTGCAGATAGAGAAAAGATGTTGCTTGCTTAAATGTTCAGCTTAATTAGCTCTACAAAAGTCTTTTTTAGGGTTGAAGTTGTCAGATGACCCCTTTAATTTAATTTAAACATATTTATTTATCCTGGATTGGGAAACAAGCTTAATGCTTATGTAAATCCCTCTCCAGCTAGCAGTTTGCGAGTGTGGCCTTTGCAGCGGCCCCCATTGAGCCTACTCTTATCGAACTCTACAAAGGGGTCTTTAACGTGCATGGGGTATTGCTCTCCACAAACACGGGACAACCTTTTTTCGTCCCTTCCGACGGACTAGCATCGTTCCTTGAGACCATCCTCGCAAATGGTGTCAAGAGAGAGTCGGAAAATTGGTTCATGAAATTTTCATCCCGGACGAGGATCGAACCACGAACCTTGGTGTTAGTAGCCCGACGCGTTAACCACTACACCACCGGCTCTCAGATAGAGAAAAGCTTTTTATTGCTTAAACATTCAGCTCATTTAGCTATACAAAAGTCTTTAAAGGGTTGACATTAAGACCAGGTGAGCGATTCAGGCTCCTGGGAGCCTCTTGTTTTGTTTTAACTTTTGTACGCACAACAGGTTTATCACAGTCTTAAAAACTTCATGATGATTTTGATAAGAACTGTTAACATGGTTTAAAATATAGTTCAAGAATAAATTGAATCAAATAATGTTAAACATGTATAAAACATTGGCATACATGTATGCATGTAATGATGTATATTCATTAATTTGCAGGCTGCTGTAGATCATGGAGAATCAAATGAAATCAAACATAAGTACTTTGATAAAGGGCTAAGAGATTTTATGGCAGAGGACTATTTAATTGTTGGAAAGATCATGGGTAAGCTAGCTTCATATGAAAACAAATAATATCTAGCATTGCTCAAGTTGCAAAGCTGCTCGCGAAGCTATAAAATCATGAAAATGTCTTAATACATGTATAACAGTAAAGTGGTAAACCTACAAAATAAAATGTACCCAAAGTTTGCTCATGGACAATTTTTATCATGTTTATACAACCGCAAAAATGTGTGATCGTGTTGTGTTACATTGTACGTTCTGCCTTACAAATGAACATGTCCGGCACATACTTAAAAAAACACTGCAAAACTAACTGATGAGATCATGAAGTACAGTACAATGTACATGTATGTTACACCCTTTGTTTGGTTTGGTATTTTTTCATTTGTCCAAGCTATCTTGAAAACCATTCTAATTGAACTTAGATTGTTTCATAATGAAAACTAGTTAAGGTAGAATCATCCGTAAAAATAAAAATAAAATAATATTACAATTTTTGAATTGCCTTCGACTTTAGTCGCTGAAGGCTGAAGGCGAGACATAGTTATTACTTTCCTCAAGCAGCAGTGGTGGCATTAATTTTTTTTGTAAGATTGTTTGTTGAAAATGAATTACTAAAAAAGTATAATAGCTAGGCATCTGATATTTAGTAGACAGACAGTTGGAATATATGGTCTATGCAACTGACCTCATGCCGTTTGACCCTGACTCCATTTTCATGGTTCAACAACTCTGTGAACTTATATGATCTTTTGGGACCAAAAAACTTCTTTGTAAGACCTTGAATGAGTTCTGTGATTGCGCCAACAGGTGAGACATACTTTTAGTGGCTACACTTGTTTTTTATTTCCAGCTTTAAGTATCTTTCAAAATGGGAAGCTACCAACTTTTATGTCAGAAGAAATTTTGAATGGAATATTTTCTGATACGGATCCTGTTTGTAAATGCTTGAGAAATCTGAGAATAGGACTTGACAAATTAGGGATAGTACAGGTACCTGTATTATATCACTAACTGATAATAATTTTATCAAGTGAACATGCTAATGATTTTAAGAGATACCAATAAAGGTAATAACAAAACTACCGAAATTGAATGATCAATCTCATAGTCCAGGGAAAATGACAAAAACGAATCAGTCATACTGGAGAAATTGTGGATCGCAATGGTCCTGACTTGGTACAGGCATTTCAAACCAAATGGTGGGTTAAACCAGGTTTTATGGCGCCAAACCTACCTCTTCCATTGCGACTTTAGGAAATGTGACTTATTCCAATTTTCAAGGTTTTCTGCATGTACATGTACAAAAAAAAAATTAAATTGGAATTTTTATGCCCCTTCAACTTTAGTTGCACGGTATATAGTTTTTCGGTCTGTTTGTCCGTCCGTAACAATGTAATGTTGACCATAATTTAAAAACAACTAATCAAATCTTCATGAAATTTTGTACACTAGCTCATTATAAGAAGGACTTGTACAGGATGTGGAGTCGTACACTTTTTGTCTACTGCCAAATATATTTTTATGGGAAAGATTAATGAAAATATTTATACATGTATGTATAAATGATACATATCATAAGCATGTTCTTTTGCATTTTTTCGTGTTTCTGTGTGAAGAATTTAAAACAATCAGAGTCTGATTTATCCACTTTCTTCATGCACTTGTAAACTTTACTTTTCAAAAACGTCAAAAAGGATTATACTAACAATATATCTATGCAGAACTTAATAAAACGATCTGAAAAACATGACTCTACAAATATAAACTTTGACTAGTCTTGAATTACATTCAGAAACAATTTCGCAGATTAATGTATTTTTAAAATATATTTAGGTTCTTACATAAATTATCTTTGGGTTTACACGTCTTATTTTTTGTAGGGTGGTGTTCTTTTGCCAGCTTTTCTACATCTTTTGCGGCCAAACAGAGTGACTCTGACACACAAATCTATTATAAGAATTTTGGCCTCCAAATTTTCAGAAAATGGTTCTAACAACAGAACATATGAAAACAAAGTCTATTCTGCCTACTCAAGATATCTCAGAGAGGTTGCAAGTAAGTAAACATTGCATTCATATGTAGAAAGAAATGATCTTACAGTATACAATTGTGCATACATTTTGTAAGTGGGGCAAAGGATATTAGGCTTAGCCCTCCCAAAGTAATACCCAAGGGACAATCAAATCTAGCAGTCCATCAACAAGACAAGACTTTGTGACAAATAAAAGTAACAACAAAATTACCGAACTAGGATGATCAATCTCATATATCCAAGAACAAAAGACAAGACAAAGACATACCAGAAAAATTGAAGAACGCAAGGGTCCTGACTTGGTACAGGCATTTCAAAAGAAATGGTGAGTTGAACCAGGTAATATGGTGTCAAACCTCCCTCTTCCATTGCGATCTAAGGGTCTAGTAACACAAAACACAACATAGTTGTCATGGTTGTGAGACAAAAACATAGGACACAACATAATACTTGAGTGCTCTTCTTTATATGTTGGAAATACAATGTTTATATGTACATTCATGTATTTCCAGTTGATATCTTGGTATAAATTCTAAACTTTATTTTAAGGCTACAAAATGTATCTCTTTATTAAGCTGATATATTTATCTTGGAAAGCCATCTTGGTATATTTTTTTAGGCTTTGAATGTAATACTGTATTAAATTCTAATGTTTAACCAGTTTTCCAGTTCTTCGTCTCATAGCGTGTCTTATGAAGGCATTTCTAGATTATTTTTATATACATGGAACATGCACCACACAGCCAACAACAATGCTCCCAACCATTCACAGATAGTAATTTCATTTATCAGTATGCGATACAATCACAAGTGATATTGATTGGTATTTAGAAAATCTTCTGGGTAACCAGCTTTTGACTAGGTAAATGACCTCAACATAATTCAGGTAAATTTGAAGCGCGAAGGTGAACAAAGAACAACGACACGCCATTTGTAAGGCAACAAGCATTCTGAGAGTATTGCAAAACAATACATAGTCCCCTACCGGCCTCATATTTCAGTCACTGGTAACAATTTGTCATACAAATGAATACCTATACTTGATCAGTTTATTATCTACAAGGAACAATAAAAAAGTGTAGAAAAAAAAATTGCAATGGATTTAACTTCAAAGTGCCATAACTCCCATAACAATTTGTGGACCGGCAGGAAACTCAAAATTAATCTCTAACTCATCATGGTAAACTCACATACCAAAAATCAGTTCATTATCTATAAGCGTTTAGAAAAAAGTGCGGAAAACAGATATTTTATAGAATTTTCAAAGTTCAAAGGGCCATAACTCCCATCAAAAATTGTGGACCGGCATGAAATTCAAACTTGATCTGTAACTCATCAAGGAAAACTCACATACCAAAAATCAGTTCATTATCTATAAGCGTTTAGAAAAAAAGTGTGGAAAACTGAAATTTTAGTGAATTTTCAAAGTTCAAAGGGCCATAACTCCCATTAAAATTTGTGGACCAGCACGAAACTCAAACTTGATCTGTAACTCATCAAGGTAAACTCACATACCAAAAATCAGTTCATTATCTATAAGCGTTTAGAAAAAAAGTGTGGAAAAGTGAAATTTTAGTGAATTTTCAAAGTTCGAAGGGCCATAACTCCCATAAAAATTAGTGGACCGACACGAAACTCCAACTTGATCTGTAACTCATCAAGGTTAAGTCACATACCAAAAATCACTTCATTATCTATAAGCGTTTAGAAAAAAAAGTGCGAAAAACTGAGGCGTGACAGACGGACAGACAGACAGACGGACAGAGCGCAAACCTATAGTCCCCTTCGGCTTTCGCCGGTAGGGGACTAATAAACCATTGGTGAAGTAACGAAAGTTTTATTAACGACGAAATGTTTTCGATCGTGGACACTTTGCATTCATAAGTTTTATTGTTGGTTATTAATTTTTGATATTTAGATGTTTGACATTTATATTTGCATCTGTATTTATCATCCTCGGAAACCCAGGGGTTCTTCTCTCGCTTACTCATTCATCACCTCGGAAACCCAGGGGTTCTTCTCTCGCTTACTCATTCATCACCCCTGGGACATTACGCATGAAATACTTCGTTTTTGATGGTTTAGTAACGAGCTTCCTGATTGGTCGCTTTAGATTTTTCAAATGCAATTTTAACTTGTTTCTATATAGAAATTATATCAAGTTCAAGATCAGATCCTGAACTCGAAACGAACAACTTCATACCAAGTGTCCCAGGGGTGATGAATGAGTAAGCGAGAGAAGAACCCCTGGGTTTCCGAGGGTGATGAATGAGTAAGCGAGAGAAGAACCCCTGGGTTTCCGAGGATGTGATGAATGAGTAAGCGAGAGAAGAACCCCTGGGTTTCCGAGGATGGTATTTATTAGTTTTGCTTTAACTCTACTTTGTAATGGATTCATTAAACTTACTCTGTTCCGAAGTGGATACACGGGCAAAACGTTTATCACCCACGTATACAATTTGTTGGTCTGCTTCTCCTTTTTGTAATCCCCGTCAGAATGCACTGGGCTATCATAATTTTCCTAAGCGTATGAAAAACAACAGGTAACATTTATATAAATTTGGCTACTTAATAACAAAGGGTTTACTAAGACTATTTTTTATATTTTAAAGGACTAGAACCTTCACATCGTTCCTTGAGACCATCCTCGCAAATGGTGTCAAGAGAGAGTCATCACTTTTTTGATGTGCTTTAAAATAAATTAACGGTTTCAAGAAGCGCGATTGTTACGGTGGGCAAAATTTTGATAGGTAAGTTGCAATCTTGTTTTTGTGCCTTTTGAAGTCTTTGAAAATTTTGAAATTATAAAATCTACATGTATGTTAGAAACAAATAAATACAAAAAGAGCATATTCCACTGGTGCATTCTGTTATTTCAAGAGTTTAAGGGTGTTTTGGAATATGGGATATTTACATATACGGGATATTTGAGGCAAAACAAACTGGGATATAGAATATTTAAATCTGTTCTTTTTACAGGGATATGGGATAAGAAAAAACAAACCTCTATTTTGGATACGGGATATCTGATAAAAACATTAGGGAATATGAGATATTGGAACCCCTTAACGTATACATATATATGTAATGATACAGAAACTTAAATAGCATTTGAATATCATACTCTTATGTTTGTTTTATGTCCTGTCGACACTTTTTCAGTCATAATCAGCAGGACAAGAGCTAATTGAAACACCAAAATGAATTCTTTAAACCCACCCAGGACACAGACCATGTATGTCATCCGAAGGACCCATGCACGACCACAAACCAGAAGTAAAACGAACCAACTCACAAGATAGGCCAATGTATACGTACCCTTAACGCACCATAGGCCAATGCATCCGGAAAATGACGAAATCTTTCCTCAAAAGTTTCGCACAATTTGGAACCCTTCCATATGGTGACTGACAATGAAGAACCCTTTCCCGAAATGAGGTCATACTAGATGGAACACCTACCTGTGTGGGATATAGCCAACTCTTACCCAGTTTCACATAACTTGCATCTTTCATACCTTGCATCTTTTTTTTTATATCTAAATTCTGTATATATGTTTGAATGAAAATAAGATTCAACAAATTATTTTATTATGATATTTCTTGTAGAACACGTCCCGTGCGGGGCCCGGGTGGCGAATAGGCCCGCAGCAGAACCTAGCTTGTCGTAAAAGGCGACTAAGGGTCTTGGGATTCTGACGTCGAGTCAGTGCTCAGCCCACAGAGCAACCAAGTGTGTACCCTAGGTGGCTGAATAGGGTAGCCCTCGTCCGCGGGGGTTGTCAGGTCTATAATACGGAAACCCTGACCGCCGACCATAGTGGGCCAACGTGTGTGGAGAGTGTCACGCTTCATACACGTAAAAGACCCCTTTGTGGACCGCCAAGTAGTGCACCACATAGGCTAAATTTTCCGCCCCTACCCATCTCTCCCCTTTTCCTGTGGTTCTTCAAAATTTACCGGTCCTTTGTGTCCCACCCTTCCCCATATTTCATTTATCATCATCATTTCATGTTCATTTTATCATCCTTTTCATGTTCATCGCCAGTAAATAACCTATATAGCGTTGCACGGGCGTAAAACACCAACTCACTCACTCACTCTTGTAGAACACAATAGCAAAGCAGATTGACAAACAAGCTGACCCTGCTGTGCCACACATGTCATCACCTCCTCAGACAGCATGGACACCACAGGTGGCAGTTGAATCATGCAGTAGCAGTAATGCTCCATCACATCAGAATGTAAGATTTCTTTTTTTATATATTTTTTTTCATTTTAAATTTCCTTTTTTGTGTGATGTAATATAATGATTTTTTTTCTAATTTGTTTTGTATTTTAGAGAGTGAGTGGGTTGGTATTTTACGCCCGCGAAACACTATATAGGTTATTTACAGGCGATGTAAGGATGATAAAATGAACATGAATTGATGATGATAAATGAAATATGGGGATGGGGTGGGACACAAAGGATCGGTAAATTTTGAAGAACCACAGGAAAAGAGGAGAGGTGGATAGGGGCGAAAAATTTAGCCTATGTGGTGCACTACTTGGCGGTCTTTCACGTGCATGAAGCGTGTTATGTATTTTACAAAGAAACTTAGATACATTATGTATTTTATAAAGAAACTTAGATACATATACTTGTAGTTTAACATGTGTTTCATTTTTAAATAAATCTACATACAGTATGACTGAATGAAAATAAGAATCAACAGATTTTTTTAATTCATGCTTTTTCTTGTAGAACTCATTGTCACCATGTATGAATGACCCCCTGACCCTGTCGGTGCCTATATACTACGCTGTTCCAGCGACAGTCATGTCATCACCTCCGACAGCATAGGCGAAATGCAGTACCAGTAATGCTCCAGCCGATCAGAATGTAAGATAACATTTTGTTTTTTTCATTCTGTTCTCGTTCATGTTTTTACTGTTTTTTTTTTCTTCTTCGACTTTTTACACTCGTTTACCCCAATGTGTACCTCTTTGTTTCTTAAATAATATGATAAATTATGTGCGTACTATTAAACACTCGTTCCCGTTGACAACAACCTTTCCAGACATCCAAAAACCATGTCACTGGAAACATAATACATCTGTTATCTGTTCCTGATGCCATATATTGTTGAATATAATGTCTTCTATCGGGAAAATTACATCTCCGTAGAATGTTCTCTGCTCATCCTTACTATGGTGTTCTCTGTCAACATCAACAGGGTCTGTCTCTGCGGACGTAGGAGGAATCATAACACACACTGCGACTACTAAACATACAAACAAAACACCCGTTGATGTTGTTGTTCAGCTCACTTACGATAGAACTCAAATTATCAAATCTGCGAAAAGTTTGGAAAAAAAATGTTCACCAATGAATATTATTCACAAACAAACGTGTTTTCACAGGTTAATATGTAGAACGAAAGATGTAAATGTAGAATAATCAAAATACAAATAGTCAAAATGGCGATATCGGCTACCCACGCTAAAAAATAATCACGTGACTTGTATTGCGAGTTTTGATAAAAGACAGATTTTTTAAAATTTCATAGATAAAAGATAGATTATTTTTAATTTCAAAATTAATTAATTAATTAATTTTATTTATATTTCTCTTTTCAGATGCTAAACGGAAACTTTCTATTTGACATGAGTGATATCATGGATATTAGTTTCAGCGACATGGTGTAGACTGACTGAACTCAGTGTGATTTTTGTTAAAGTTGAATATAGAGTGCATTGTTTCCATGCATAGACTTGTTATTTGACTTATGATTGTTTACATCATTGATGCTAACCTTAAAAAATAAATTTGTTTAAATATTGAATTTTATTATAATTTATCTGTTGTTCTCAGTTAAATACATGTTCGAAGTCATTTGATTTGGAATAAGTGTACAATGAAAAAAGAAAACGCACACAACTCACGTTTCATACTGTGAAAAACATTTTGATTTCAGTCTTGAGATGGTCATGTAAAAAAAATTTATACCTTAAGGGGGTACCCAACATTTTGGCCAAAAAAGAATTGTGTCGTTTAATTTTTATGAAAATTTGCAAAAATATGTACTTTAGTCATATAAATCAAATTGTTAAATCTTAAGAAAATTGAACCATAGGTTTCTTTGGAAATTTTTCATTGAACATAATGGAGTTTAAACATTTTATATTTTGATCATTGAGAAGCTTGACTTCTTTGAATAATTGTGCCTGACTAAAACGTTCAAGTGATATTTAAGAGTTATTTCCCTTAGGTGTTCTGTTCCCCCTTAAAAAAAGAAGTTAATAACCGCACCATCAACAAATGAAAAAAAAAACAACAACAAAAAACACGCACGCTCACACAAAAGTCTGTACACCGGTGATTTATTTATGTTATTTTCCCACTCATATTTTCATTTTAAAAACCACCATGCAAGGAGAACGGTTGAACATATTGTTATCGTCCTATTACTACAACCCCGAAAGTCCTGCAGCATATGCATCTGCTACTAAATTGCATCGAGTGATCAATGCCAATCAGGGTGAAAAATAGGATACCATAAAATCAGAAGATGGTTAAATGCACAAGGAAATTATTCCTTACAGAAAATACCACGAAGACCACACAAAAAGTTACGTGTATATACAACTGGTATTGGAAATATGTGGGATGCCGATCTAATGGAGGTTGGAAATATTTCAAGTTCGAATTCCGGGTACAAATTTATTTTGGTGTGTATTGATGTTTTTAGTCGTCATCTTTGGATGGAAGCGAGTAAAACCAAGTCAGCACAAGACGTGAAAAATGGCTTTAACAAGATATTACAATGAGCACCTGCTCCACCCGAAAAAGTACGAACTGACAAAGATCAATGTTTTCGATCAAAACTATTACAAAAACTTTTTCAAGAATATGGAATACAACATTTTGAATATATATTGTGAATCAATTGGAACAACCAAATTTGTGTTATCGATATTTCTGCAACCTCGTACTTGCTGAAATTATACTTTTCAACAGAAAAAGTTGAGGGGAACCGGCGAGGATGACCGTAAACAGTTTCCAAGATGCTCTTTGATTGGGCGGAGCTACAATGCGGTTCCATTGCTCGTAACGTAGCAACGCCGAAAGCGAAATCACACCGGGCGCAATTCAATCTATTAGACGTCACATTTTGTATTTAAATAACTGACGCTTATAGTATTTTAATGACGAATTCAATATAAATTTTCCGACATTTAGAGCAATGTTAAAGTATCAAATTTTGAAGTAGATTGTGGGATTCTGAATGTGGGATTTCTAACGAATTATTAGTTCCCTATGACTTTCGACCAAAATATTTCATGACTCAATATTAAAGCTTTGTTTAAGTTGGAGAAAGAAATTTCTTTTGCTCCATTACGAGTAATGGAACCGCATTGTAGCTCCGCTCAATCAAAGATATGTCAAAGGAGCTACGTTATTGTAGCTACAATGCGGTCCCATTGCTCTTAACGGAGCAACGCCGAAAGTGAAATCACACAGGGCGCAATTTGAAGAAGATTTGCACAAAGATATGAAGAATGCAAAAGAGTCGAGAGATCTTTGCAATAAACAAGGGAAGAAATATTTCCGAAAGACGAAATATGGTCACTACAGTCGGGGTTTTCCGAAGGACAAGAACAACAAATTTCGAAACAAGAACAAGAACTTAAAGAGCAAGAAGTTCCACAAGAGAGCGGAATCAAGCGAACCCGTGTGGGTTCCGGGTGGCGAATAGGCCCGCAGAAGAATCTGGTGTATGCGATCTCTGTAAAAGAACACAACAAATCTTGTCACCAGCCACTGCATCCATTTATTTGGTAGATAATTCGATTGGTTATACATTCGAATAGGAGGTGGTCACTACGAAATAAATGCTTTGATGGCTTTTAGCGAGATTCCCTACTTAGTGAGTGAGTGAGTTGGTGTTTAACGCCATTTACGTTGTTATTTAAATGCGATGAACATGAAAAGGATGATAAAATGAACATGAAATGATGATGATAAATGAAACATAAGGGTGGAGTGGTAAACACAGGAACTGAAATTCGAAGAACACAGGAAAAGAGGGGAGATGGGTAGTGATGGAATATTAAGCCTATGTGGTATTTCTTGCCGGTCCACAAAGTCAATTAAGTGCATGAAGCGTGGCACTCACAACACACGTTGGCCAACTATGGTCAGCGATGGATCCCTTACTTAGTAACCATATGTAAGCTTAGGGGATTTACATCAGGTAAATCAAAGCCATGCTATGTGCAAAGATCAGCACATAGCATGGCAACTTCTCCTTACCTTCCACACATCAAGCCTGAAAGAAATGGTAACATGGCTGTGGGAAGGGGGATACTTTAATAACAGTTTAGAATTTTATTCATAGATGGTGCATCCGAACCGTCTAGCGTGTTTATTTCTCTTTGTTGCTTTATAAGCTAAACCCCTTGTTTCAGTAGAAGACCTTTTTCCCACCCTTGAAAAGCACTTTGGTCACCAAGAACTTCTTTTGGTTGTCTTTTCATTGCCTCAGCTATAGAACTTTATTTTCTGTCGCCATGTTCTGTTTTGCCTGCGTTTGAGGATGGTAAGGTCTGCTTTTAATTACATTGTACTTTTATGTTGTGCTTTTTTGAAAAAAAGGCTTCCTCTGTCCCATTGTCCGTTTGTACAATACATGGCATGCCATGAACAGTGAAAATCTCTTTCAATATCGAGGAAACATGAATTGTGGATTAAGAAGGAAGGGGTCTAAGGAAGATAAACCTAGAAAACACATGAATCACACAAAGGATATGACTGTATTTTGAACCTTGATACATTAAGAGAAGTTCTACTTTTAGGATTTTAGTGTACACTACTGGCTCTGATAAATGTTTAACTATAGACTCAAGATTAAAAAAATATATATTTAACTGTTAAACTGATTATATTTATAGAATATATTTTGAAGCTCGCACAATTTTTATCAAACATGCAATTGTATAAGCATACACATTATATATAAATTAATTTCACATTGATAAACATATGAATCTGGAATCTTTGGATATACATGTATATTTACCAACTAGAATTTAGAAGAGGTTGAAATATAAGTTACTTGTACAATGTATGTATACCGAATAAAAAGTTTGGAAATTGATTCTTACGAAAAGGGTAGGCTGTTACTAATGAAGACGAAGGGGTTGTGATGACTTTGATTTTGGTTTCTCCTCTGGTTCCAACAATTATATCACAATATTTTATATAGTACGTTCTAATGTGGTAAGGATGTACTTTTGTTGGACTTTCCATGGTGTTCATGATCATTTTCACTACTTCGGACACTTTTGTTGTTAGGAATTTTGATTTTTCAACGCAGCCCCCGAACATGTGGTCCACGCGCGTGCGTCAATTGGTTGTGAAATGACATTATCGAGTGCAGTGAATTTGTGGATTGTTCTATTTTGTGTAAATAGGGGTCGTTAGTGTGTAATATAAGTGTTTTGATCATTTTCAATTTTCATTTCAATTTTATGTTATAATTAAAAAATATTAGATTATAAAAAAATAGTAAAGGTTTAATATAGTATTTATGTCTGCATGTATGAAGTCCGAAGGAGATATAGAAAATTTGGGTAAAAAAAATTTTGGGACAGTCCAATTTACAAAAACTAAAATTGTGTCCTTTACAAATTGCGGAATTGCGGAACAAACTGTTGTATTTTGCTTTTACAAACACATCTTTTCAAAATGCAGAAAAGTTTTCATGTACAAACTGCGGGGAAAATAATGACGGGAAATGATAGCAGTTAAACTTGGGCAATAGATTTTAGATAATAGGGGTTTGGTCCCATGCGGGGCCCGGGTGGCAGCAGAGCCTAGCTTGTCTCATGAGGCGACTAAGGGTCTTGGGATTCTGACGTCGGGTCAGTGCTCAGCCCAAAGAGCGACCAAGTGTGTACCCTAGTTGGCTGAATAGGGTAGCCCTCGTCCGCGGGGGTTGTCAGGTCTATAATACGGAAACCCTGACCGCCGACCATAGTTGCCACGCTTCATGCACGTAAAAGACCCCTTTGTGGACCGCCAAGTTGTGCACCACATAGGCTAAATTTTCCGCCCCTACCCACTTCTCCCCTTTTCCTGTGGTTCTTCAAAATTTACCGTCCCTGTGTTTCCCACCCCATCCCATATTTCATTTATCATCATCATTTCATGTTCATTTTATCATCCTTTTCATGTTCATCGCCTGTAAATAACCTATATCGCGTTGCACGGGCGTAAACACCAACTCACTCACTCACTATAGTGGTTTGTCTTTGTCCACGTTCTGTAGAATTGCAAGCTTCTTTATCAATAGTTACTTCTTCTATCTCAGGAATAAATGTAATGTGCTCTTGTTCATCTGTTACTGAGGATGGGGTCCATGTTCCAAAAACTGGCTTTCGGTAACTGTTGGCAACTCTTTTAATCCTGGTAAATTAACAGCCATCAATGTGAAGAACTAGCATGTCTTTCTTTAAATTCTTTTATCAAGTCTTCTACATGCTTGTCATCTGACGGTATTATTAGCTTGTCAAAAGTCGGTTCCACTAGATGCTCCACATTGATGATATAGTATCCTGAAATTCATTTTTTAACAGTCCCTATAGAAATTGATTATTTATTCTACAAGACAACAGTTGGCGACTATTGGTTTATAGCCATTGTTGACCATTGTTTTACAGTAAAAGCGGTTTTGCTGGTGTTCTATATGAATTTAAATGTACAATTTGTTCAATGAAACACATAATCATGATAACAGCTTTTTTATATGGCTTAAATAATGCAATGTTATAGAGAGCTCATATTTAATTTATTCCACCATTAACTTTGAGGCAAGCAATTAACGTTTACTTTGAATAAAGAAGAGTCCACAATATTGTATAATTTTGCTTTGCGATTTCTATTTCATTCTGTTTTTCTAGTGATGTTTAATTAAGCGACTACCTTAATTTGATCTATAAATTATCAATATATATAGCTTTTTATTTATTTCATTCTAAACTAAGAATGAAAGGTTGTAGCAATTTTTAAGATATTGAATCATATACAAATATAGCAGAAATCCAAACTTTCAAAAAGAAACAAAAACAAAACATCCATTCAATACTCTTTGATACGCCTGGGTGCATTTCTTCTTTTCAAGACTAATCAGAGGCGATATGTTCTTAAAAGTTTATTTACATTCTTTATGTTTAATTTACTATTACTTTATAAACTTTTTTTCTTAGTTCCTTCCTGGAAATCACAGGGAATGCTTATTGAGTTGTCTATGAAAATAAATACAAAGAATAACTTTTGAAACTTGTGAGCGAGGGCATTGTAATTATTTTTCTATCTGATCTGTTTTGATAGTGCTATAAGTTAAAGAGAAAAGTTACAGAAAGTGTGATGTTATTATTTTTTTTATACAGACTTACAAATGGCACATGTATGCAGGTGAAACAGTATTAAGTATACCCAAAGTGTAAAATAATGGGTAATTTTGTCATACAAAGTTGACCCTACATATTTCATAAACCATGAAGTGCTTAACAATATGCAAATTAAAATTATCAAATATCTTGCATAGTTTTTAAGAAATTGAGCTTAATAAATGGAAAAATAATAGAATAAAGAAAGGGCAATAACTCCTACATGGGTTGTGGATATTCTTCAAAATTTCAGGGCAGAAAAAAAAACTTGTTTTCTTATACCTGTAGCTAATTTTGGTTTTTTGCAAAGCAGAAAAAGCTGCAATTTACCTCTATATTTGTTCATTTTTTTTGGCCACGGCGGCCATGTATGACCTATTTGACATTAAAAGAGGCATTAGCCTAAGAAGAGGTCATCTTGCATCATAGTTAACCTTAATGCATAAAGAAAAGTATCAATTACCAGAATTCTAACAATTGAAAGCTCGTTATTTTCTCTTTTTTAAAGTACCCGTAAGGATCATAAGGAACAACGTTGAATAAGTCTAAATACATTTGGCCTAGATGAACATTTATGTAGAATATCTACCCCAACAAGAATGGAATTCCAGGGTCCCCCGCCAGTGAAACAAAAATTTTCGAACAATGTTGATTTTCAAACTTGACAAGGTATTAATTGTTTGAACATTTGGTATAAATTTCATAAAATTTGTCACCATTTACAAGGATTACAAAGAGCGCTTATATGGTCAGATTTGAAAAAAACAGTCATTTTTATAGTCCTAGGGATGAGAGTGCTTTCAAGGTCTGTTTCTTACTACAATATACTAGTATATGAAAATAGTTTGGTTGATTACAGCAGTTGTATATTAGTTTGATATTTTGCAGTGTGATGTGAATAAGACTTATACGCATCAGCGTTCTTTGGACAGAATGTCGCGTTTTCACTGGACTTCCCAAGGCTTCTTCCAAATTCACGACGTCTGGAGAGATGAATTTCGCCCCCACCTCTTCCATGCAAGTGAAATGAAAGGGTTCGGTTTCCATCACCTAACAATGGAAAGTTTAATATTCAATGTGTGTTTGCCAACAGTAAACTGTCATGCATTTCAGTTCAAGAGAAACTGTCTTTAAAAGTATCGATGAATTGAAGGACCCAATGGCAGGGTCAGTTATAATCAATTGCTTCGCAATTTTGTTATTATATTTACATATTTGAGCCTTATTTTACACGTAGGGAAAAGACTTTAATATGGTTTCTATTTTTCTATCAAGCTGCAATTTTTAACGGTAAAACATTTTGACCAAACATTTTTATAGAAAATTTACCAATATAACCTATTAAATAAAATCTTTTAAATATATAGCATAATTAATGGAAAAGTTTTGTGGGATTTTTTTTTGTAATAGTCAGAAAAAAGGAGAAATAATTTTCATCATTCTAAAAACGGTGTGTAATTCCGGAACGATGACGGCTATGGCGTTTCCGGATCAATTTATTAGGTTAATTAGCAAACTACAGACATAATTGCATATGTGCTAATGAAATGGTCAAAGGGCACAACCATCCCCTATTTTTGATATATGAAGTTTAATCGTAGCATATGTTGTTAAGGCTGCAACCCCGCTAACAAAAACGCTTCGTTATTTTAGTAGTATAGATATTTTGATTTTTTTGTCCCTCTATGATAAGGTGAAGAATTTCATACGTCATCCATGGCTCTGTTCGCCCTTTTATTTTTATATATTTAGAAGGTGCAACCTCGTTTAAGGTTGAAATGAATTTATGTTTGAACTCAGCCTATTCAATATTGACTTGTCTTTTTAAGAACAACTCTGACGAATTTAATCCTGAAAGTTTTTCAATATAAATATTTTTATCATAGTGTCTTGTTTTGTTTACAGCATGAGTTTTACTTTTGACAACTTTTCTTGTACACTATGTAATACAATGATCACTAAGACCTGACAATAAAACACCAAACTGACTTATGATACCCCCGCTTCGAAGAAGAGGGGGGTATACTGCTTTACCCTTGTCCGTCCGTTCGTCCGTCCGTAATAAAACTTCCGTCACAGTTTTCTAAGCAACTACATGAGATACAGTTCTGATATTTTGTATACAGCTTTATCCTATAGTACCATATGGTGTATGCATATTTTATGCTCTACGTAGTCTATTTCCTGCTAAACAAATACTTACGTTTTTACACATTATGAACATAAATGCAAAATTTCCGTCACAGTTTCCCAAGCAACTACATGAGAAAGAGGTCTGATAATTTGTATACAGCTTTATCCATTAATCCCATATGGCATATAGCGATTTTATCTTCCTATGTCAACTACTTCCTGTTTACCGAATATTTAACCTTGTATGCGTGGCTTAGTTTGGGGAGAGGGGGTATCACTAGTGAGCATTAGCTCACAGATTTACTTGTTTTCTCTTCATTACTCACAATAATATCGTCTAAAGGTGTCCCACTTCTATTTATAATTCCTGTAGGTTCATTTATAATTTGTTTCATACTACATCTACATAACATAAAATGATTTTGCTAATATTGACAATTTATTTTTAGACATATTATCTCCGAAAATAAAAGATTCACAATCTGGATTAATCTTCGACAGAGTTTTCTCGAAGTTAGTAAAGGGTATTCGAATGTGAAAAGTCCGAAAGGGCAGAGACCAGATGTTGCACTATTCAGCTACCCACAAAAAACAACTACAGTTTAATATATTTATTATAATGGTAAGTGGTCAGTTCTCATCTCGTTACAATATGTCCCCAATATACAAGCTCTTTCTTTTATACCCCCCTGATCACGTTTTCAATAAAGATAAATTAATGTGTTCAATTAAATGTTTATTAATGTCCATCACGTTTGTAATCAATAATTTAAACGGTCAAATTAACCTATTAAAATAATTAGTGAATTTCCAATATAATTAAAGAAATAATTTAATAAGTCCGTAATTAATTCACAATATAGAATAATTAATAAATCGTGTAGGTCCATTTAAAGTCTTTAAAAGTTTTTAAAGTTTAAAATTTCTTGAGTGAAGACGACAACCGATGAGCATCATTATCCTGTGTGAGCATTTTTTGCGTCAGACGTGACGCTCTGCTAAGGAAATCGATGCAAGTTCCGCACGCTCTGGAATAACGAATCAATTGATATAAACTTCATAAGCTGGAACGGACCGAATGTTGCTGCATAAGAAGGGAAAGTTGACGATTGGAAAGTTGAAGTCATCATGTTTGTCATAGCGCCTTGTTGAAAAAGTCTTCCTTGAGAGTCAATTTCGAGACGTAGATCTTAATATGAAGCAGTCTTGAATTCCACCAAAGTCTTAAGTTTATAACGGTCCCACTTATAGGGTCCAGAAAGTCCCTACTACTATATTCAAACATACACCTCTTCGACTCTTCTTCCGCTTCTTCCTGACGATATCCATCTTTTAATTTTTAAGTACTCCCGGCGATAGAAGTACCTATCACATTCTTCAACAGGACAGACAACAATCTTAACGTTTGAATTATGTTCATTATTAATATGTCAAGCTAAATCATATAGGGGCAATGGCCCATTTAATGTCCAAAATAGCATGTTTTAATGTTTTTGCCCCATAAAATGAAAAATATAGCAGATGGAGAAAATATGTTGCTTACTTAAACAAGCTCAATGAACTTTACAAAGTTTCCATTTGGTTGAAGATGTCAGATGATCCCTTATAGGCCCTAGTCTCAGAACTCAACTGTGAACATTTGTAAGTCAGCATAACCTAATAAGAGAAAAATTCTGACTTCCGAGTTATCAGTACCAACGGTACTTTGATTGATCATTGAAGAAAGTTTGGTGTTACTGGTTTAATCATTTTCTGTTACCATTCTGTTTTTCCTGAAACATTATTTTCTAATCTTTTCACCTTTTTCTACCTTTTTAGATGTTATACCTCGTCCAATGATCTTTAAGCTGAATTTCAAACTACAATGGGCTGAAGGAAATACGACGTTTGTACACTTTATTACAGCAGTATATCCAAATTAATACAAAACAAAACTAACTCGACTGACACAGAAAATCCTGGCCCTTATATACTAAATTCATAAATACACTAGAATGTACTAGAAAATAACCTTTCTGGAAACTCTATTTTTAGGTAAAAGAACTTTCCAAAATAAACAAGTAATAAGTGTAACAGTGAAACTGTTACTAAGTCTCCCAAACGAAGTTTCCCAATTGACTCCCATGTAATAATCTCAGACTCCCCTATGGTTACAAATACTTTCTCTTAAAATAATTTAAGTGGTAATAAAATATATGGTTATAGGGTGGGGATCTCACTGGTTTTAAAGATATTAAGGATTTTGTAATTTGAGTGGGTGGGGCATGACCCCCTGGGACCCCTCTATGGCAACAAATAATTCGTCTTATCGTAAGAAGAAATAATATATATGGTTATAGGGTGGGGATCTCAATGATTCTCAAGATATTCAGGATTTTGTAATTTGAGGGGGGCGGGGCATGACCCCATGGGACCCCCCTACGGTACCAAATGATTCGTCTAATCATAAGGAGTAACAATATATATGGTTATAGGGTGGGGATCTCAATGATTTTTAAGATATTAAGGATTTTGTAATTTCAGGGGGGCGGGGCATGATCCCCTGGGACCCCCCTATGGCAAAAAATAATTCGTCTTATCATAAGGAATAAAAATATATATGGTTATAGGGTGATGATCTCAATAATTTTAAAGATATTAAGGATTTTGTAATTTGAGGGGGCGGGGCATGACCCCCTGGGACCCCCCTGTGGTACCAAATGATTCGTCTTATCATAAGGAGTAATAATATATATGGTTATAAGGTAGTTATTTGAACTATTTTCGACATATTAAAAAAATATCATTTTTTTGGATATTTGAGGGGGCGTGGCTCAGCCCCTGGGGGTCCCCATACTTGAATTTCAGGGAGCAGCCACATCTCATAGGGTTCTACCACTGTACAAAATTTGAAATCAATCGGTCAAGTATAAAGTACAAAAGGGCGCCGGACAAAGTTGGCGGCGCGAGAAAGAAGAATAATAATAATAATAACAAGTATTAACTGTGATTGCAAGCAAGTCACAAAGTCCCCCAAACGACCCGTATTTGCCAATATTCTCTTCAGCATGTCAAAAAACCCTTTAATATCAATTTTCATGTAAATCGGAGCACTTTGAAAATTTTGACCCGATTATCTCCCTTGAGAAATCACATTTTTATTTATATCTCGAAAACCGTAAATATCGCTTCAATTTTTTTTTTCATATTATTAAAGAGAATGTTTTGCTCTATCAACCTACAAAATTTCAGAACCCTGCGCACCTAGGTTACCGAGATATTGCAATGTCCAATATTTAGTTCATTATCCTGTTTCCATGGAAACGACGGCCATTTTGAAAATTCTTATTGTCAACGAAGCTTCCTTTCTTTACAATCTATTATCCTGCCAAGTTTCATATTGATATGTGGAGTCGTTTTCTCTGGCATCTCCGGACAAGTTCACGACTAAGTGGAAGAATAAGAATTAAAACTTATGTTTCGCGAAACATGGGATGTCCCCTCCCGTTCTCATTTAATGTCTGTGATACCGAGTTAATTCTGTTCAGCATGTCAAAATACCCCTAAATATCAATTTTCATGTAAATCGAAGCACTTTGAAGTTTGGGCGGCCATCTTGGATTCAAAATGGCCGCCATCGTCAAATTTTAATTTTAGATATAGAATATTACTCGCAACACCATAATCTATCAGTATACCAATTTTCATCAAAATCAGACCACTTTGAAATTTTGGCAGCCATCTTGGATTCAAAATGGCCGCCATCGTCAAATTTTAATTTTAAATATAGAATATTACTCACAACACCATAATCTATCAGTATACCAATTTTCATCAAAATCAGACCACTTTGAAATTTTTTGAAAAATTTGGACCCGATTATCTCCCTTTAAAATCACATTTTCATTTATATCTCGAAAACCGTAAATACCGCTTCCGAATTTTTTTTCGCTCATTTAGTAGTACTAATCAAGCTCTACAAACATACCAAGTTTCAAGGTCCTGACCACCTAGGTTTCCGAGATATGGCGATGTCCGGTATCTAGAACAAATCCGGTTTCCATGGAAACGGCGGCCATTTTGAAATCGAAAACCCTAACTAACCCGAATGACCTTGGGACCTATCACCCCTCCAAGTTTCAGATCGATCGATCCAACCGTTTCCGAGAAGAAGTCCGGACAAGTTCATGCATCAGGTTGACGGAAGAAAAAGAAAAAAGAATAATAATTAAAATTTACGTTTCCCGAAACGTGGGATGTCCCCTCCCGTTCTCATTTAATGTCTGTCCTCTTCAACAGAATTCCGACAATGTGCCGTGAGTCGCAATCACCCATATACCCTGTATACCAAGTGTCGTTGAAATTGGACAATGTTTATATTTTTTGCCATTTTCGGCCGCCATCTTGAAAATGACGGCCATTACGGAAATTCTGACAATGCGCCGTGAGTTGCCATCACCCATATACCCTGTATACCAAGTTTCGTTGAAATCATACAATGTTTACATTTTTTGCCATTTTCGGCGGCCATCTTGAAAATGGCGGCCATTACGGAAATTCTGACAATGCGCTGTGAGTCGCCATCACCCATATACCCTGTATACCAAGTTTCGTTGAAATCCGACAATGTAGAGATTTTTATGGATTTTCGGCAGCCATCTTGAAAATGGCGGCCATTACAGAAATTCCGACAATGCGCCGTGAGTCGCCATCACCAATATATCCTATATACCAAGTTTCGTTGAAATCGGACAATCTTTACATTTTTCGCTATTTTTCGGCCATTTTTCAAAATGGCCGCCACTCGCGAAATTTTGTTTTGCCCAAAAAGTTTGCAATTATGTTCCTGAACATGTATACCAAGTTTCGTTGAATTTCATCGAGTGGTTTCCGAGAAAAAAAAGGTAATAGTTTTTCGGTTTTTGGCGGCCATCTTGGAAATGGCGGCCATCTTGAAATTAAAAACCCCCAAAAACACCGTAGGACCTTGGGACCTATCATCCCTCCAAGTTTCAGATCGATCGGTCCACCCATTTCCGAGGAGTAGGCCGGACAAGTTCGTGCATCAGGTTGACGGAAGAAAAAGAAAAAATAAAGAATAACTAGGTATAATTGTGTTGGGATGCCAACACACAAGTCGCCCAAAATCGCCTTGGATAGAATTCCATTCAAATCAGTGCATCAAAATAAGTATAGAAATCAAATTTCGTTGAAATCGGACAAAGTTGACGTTTTTAGGGGGCGGGTGTAGTAAAATGGCCGCCATTTTAAAACTGTAGGTCGGATTTCAAATCTGGTCGCAGATACCCGCTTTACCCAGATGACCATTTTTCAAGACGATCCGATGAAAAAAAATTTTCCGCCCACTTTTTCCGATGGCCGCCATTTTGAAACGGCGGCCATCTTGAAAATTTTAAAAGTGCATTACACAACTTTGAGTGACCCACTATCCAATCTCACAAGTGTTATTCAATTTCCTTGGACCGTTTTCTTGTATTAGGGAGGACAACTTTACGATAAAGAATCAGAAGAATAATAACTAGCTATAATTTGTGTTGGGATGCCAACACACAAGTCGCCCAAAATCGCCTTGGATACCTTTTCTTCCCATTTAGTACAATAAAATATGTATAGAAATCAAATTTCATTGAAATCGGACAAAGTTCACATTTTAAAGGGGGCGGGTGTAGTAAAATGGCCGCCATTTTGAAACCGGAAGTCGGATTTCAAATCTGGTCGCAGATTTGAATTCAGCATACCCGCTTTACCCAGATGACAAATTTTCAAGACGATCCGATGAAAAAAAAATTTCCGCCCACTTTTTCCGACGGCCGCCATTTTGAAACGGCGGCCATCTTGAAAATTTCAAAACATGATTACACGCCTATGAGTGACCCACTATCCAATCCAACAAGTGTTATTCAATTTCCTTGAACTGTTTTCTTGTATTAGGGAGGACAGCTTTACGATAAAGAATCAGAAGAATAATAATAATAACTAGTTCTTATTGTGATCGCAAGCGAGTCACATATATGTCCCCTCACGTACCCCTCTTTGTCAATATGTCTCTTGGCATTTGAGATCACTTAATATACCCAATATTCATCAAAATAGGAGTAAGTTTAATTTTGATGGGAAACGGCGGCCATTTTCAAAATGGCCGACTACAAATAAATTTAAATGTAAAAAATCAACTCGCAATACCACTATTACCTTATATACCAGTTTTCATAAAAATCAGAGTAACTTTAATTTTGGCGGGAAACGGCGGCCATTTTGAACATGGCTGACGAAAAAAAAAATTTGGTGTCAAAAATCAACTCGCCATACCACTTTTACCTTGAATACCAATTTTCATCAAAATCTGAGTAACTTTAATTTTGGCGGGAAACGGCGGCCATTTTGGAAATGGCCGAGGATGAAAAAATTTTAATGTCAAAAATCAACTTGCCATACCACTATTACCTTATATACCAATTTTCATCAAAATCGGAGTAGCTTTAAATTTTGGCGGGAAATGGCAGCCATTTTAAAATGGCCGACAATACAAAATTTTTGATGTCAAAAATGAAATCGGCATACCATTATTACCTTATATACCAGTTTTCATAAAAATCGGAATAACTTTAATTTTGGCGGGAAACGGCGGCCATTTTGGATATGGCCGACAATGAAAAAATTTTAATGTCAAAAATCAACTCGCCATACCACTATTACCTTATATACAAATTTTCATCAAAATCGGAGTAACTTTAAATTTTGGCGGGAAATGGCAGCCATTTTGAAAATGGCCGACGATAAAAAATTTTTGATCTCAAAAATCAAATCGGCATACCACTATTACCTTACATACCAATTTTCATCAAAATCGGAGTAATTTTAAATTTTGGCGGGAAAATGGCGGCCATCTTAGCCGCCATTTTGAAAATGGCCGCCAAAAAAATTTTCGACACCAAATATGAACTCGGCATACCACTATTACCTTGTAAACCAATTTTCATTAAGAAATAACAAAGTTGAGAATTTTTACATTACTATTACAAAATACAAAATACAAAGAAAGGTAACTCAATTTGACAAAAAAATTAATATTCGTTTTTTTGCAAAATTTTGAAAACGGTAAGTCCGATTTTCAAAATTTTTTTTTAAATGAAAGGTATTGAAAGTCTACACTTACCCCATAAAGGAATTTGACCTACCCCGGTCGGATCAGAAATGCCAGGTAAAAATTCAACTTCGGTTTCGAGGAGCCATTTTGAGGCCCTTTTTTGACCTATAAGGGGTCGTTCGATTTCGACAAAAAATACAAAAAGCACAATCTCCCATTCCATACTCTTGATATATGAAGATTCAGCTTCCTACCTTAAAAGATGTCGAAAAAATGAGGTGGACAAGTTCACGGTCCAGAATACCGAGAAAAATAATAATAATAATAATAACTAGTTCTAATTGTGATCGCAAGCGAGTCACAAAAATGTCCCCTCACGTACCCCTCTTTGTCAATGTCTCTTAGCATTTGAGATAACTTATTATATCCAATTTTCAACAAAATAGGAGTAAGTTTAATTTTGGCGGGAAATGGTGGCCATTTTGAAAATGGCTGACGCAAAAAAAAAATTGATGTCAAAAATAAGTTCGGCATTCCACTTCTACCTTATATACCAATTTTCATCAAAATCAGAGTAACTTTGATTTTGGCGGGAAACAGCGGCCATTTCAAAAATGGCCGAAGAAATAAAAATTTCAATGTCAAAAATCAACTCGCCATACTACTATTACCTTATATACCAATTTTCATCAAAATCAGAGTAACTTTAATTTTGGTGGGAAACGGTGGCCATTTTGAAAATGGCCGACGATAAAAAAATTTTGATGTCAAAAAATCAACTCGCCATACCACTTTTTCCCTATATACCAATTTTCATCAAAATCAGAGTAACTTTAATTTTGGCGGGAAACGGCGGTCATTTTGAAAATGGCCGACGATAAAAAAATGTTAATGTCAAAAATCAACTCGCCATACCACTATTACTTTATATACCAATTCTCATCAAAATCGGAGTAAGTTTAATTTTTGGCGGGAAACTGCGGCCATTTTGAAAATGGCCGACGATAAAAATATTTTGATGTCAAAAATCAACTCACCATACCACTATTACCTTATATACCAATTTTCATCAATAACGGAGTAAGTTTAATTATTGGCGGGAAACGGCGGCCATTTTGAAAATGGCGGATGATAAAAAAATTTTGATGTCAAAAATCAACTCGCCATACCACTATTACCTTATATACCAATTTTCATCAAAATCAGAGTAACTTTAATTTTGGCGGGAAACGGCGGCCATTTTGAAAATGGCCGACGATTAAAAAAATTTTGATGTCAAAAATCAACTCGCCATACCACTTTTACCTTATATACCAATTTTCATCAAAATCAGAGTATCTTTAATTTTGGCGGGAAACAGCGGCCATTTTGAAAATAGCCGACGATAAAAAAAATTTGATGTCAAAAATCAACTCGCCATACCACTATTACCTTATATACCAATTTTCATCAAAAACGGAGTAAGTTTAATTTTTGGCGGGAAACGGCGGCCATTTTGAACATGGCCGATGATAAAAAAAAATTGATGTCAAAAATCAACTCGCCATACCACTATTACCTTATATATCAATTTTCATAAAAATTGGAGCAAGTTTAAGTTTTGGCGGGAAAATGGCGGCCATTTTAAAAATGGCCACCAAAAATTTTTTTCGATACCAAAAATGAACTCGGCATACCACTATTACCTTGTAAACCAATTTTCATTAAGAAATAACAAAGTTAAGAATTTTTACATTACTATTACAAATTATATTGTTCCAAGAAAGATAACTCAATTTGACAAAAAAATTAAATTTCGATTTTTTGCAAAATTTTGAGAACCGTAAGTCCGATTTTCAAAATTCTTTTTTTAAATGAAAGGTATTAAAAGTCTTCACTTACCCTTTAATGGAATTTTTCCTACCCCTGCCGGATCAGAAATGCCAGGTAAAAATTCGACTTCGGTTTCGAGGAGCCATTTTGAGGCCCTTTTTTGACCTATAAGGGGTCATTCGATTTCGGCGAAAAATACAAAAAGCACAATCTCCCATTCCATACTCTTGATTTATGAAGTTTCAGCTTCCTACCTTAAAAGATGTCGAAAAAATTAGGTGGACAAGTTCACGGTCCAGAATACCGAGAAAAATAATAATAATAATAATAATAATAATAAGAAACCGAGCAAAAACAATATGTCCCCGACACTTCGTGTTCGGGGACATAATAATAATAAGAAACGGTGCAAAAACAATAAGTCTCCCAAACTTTGTTTTGGGCGACTTAATAATAATAATAATAATAATAAGAAACGGTGCAAAAACAATAAGTCCCCAAAACTATGTTTTGGGCGACTTAATAAGAAAAATAAGAAACGGAGTAAAAACAATATGTCCCCGACGACACTTCGTGGTCGGGGACATAATAATAAGAAAAATAAGAAACGGAGTAAAAACAATATGTCCCCGACGACACTTCGTGGTCGGGGACATAATAATAAGAAACGGTGCAAAAACAATAAGTCCCCAAACGTTGTTTGGGGGACTTAATAATAATAACAAGTGCAGACTGTGTTGGGGATGCCCAACACAAAAATGTCTCCCAAACGAACCCATTTTTGACCTCATATTATGATTCGCCATCTTTTAAAACCCACAGATACAAAATTATGTCGATATCGAAGCATTTTGATGATTTTCACATTTTCGGGCCCGAAAAATCACATTTTCGCAAATAACTCGAAAACCGTAAATATCGCTTCAAATTTTTTTTTCGTATTATTGAACAGATCCTTTTGCTCTATTCACCTACAAAATTTAAGCCTCCTACGCACCTAGGTTACCGAGATATTGCAATGTCCTATATTATGAACTTTCGCCAATAACACGGAAACGGCGGCCATTTTGAAATTTTTGAAAAGTCTTCTTCTTCTTCTTCTTCTTCTTCTGTTTGGGAGGCGACTTACTTTAAAGTAATCGCGCCTTTATACTTACCATTATCATTTATAGCTGAAATTAAAATTCAATACCGTAGGCGAGTTTTGTTTTATCTGTGACGTCGATTTCTTTGAATGTATAGCTTTGATAATGGAGGAAACCTTAACATATTTAAGAACTGAACGGCCTTAGATTGAGTTAAAAAAAAAAACAATAATAAAAAAAAAAAAAAAAAAAAAAGAATAAAAAAAAAGAATAAGATGAAAAAAAATGAGAGAAAACAGAAAAAAAAATAAAGATATCAAATAAAAATGAAATAATTTTGCTAATACTATTAAGAAATAATGTGAATAAAAAGGGGGAAAAAGGGGGAGTCGATGAAAAGTACGAGGTTCGCACCACTTGTGTATTGACCCTATATTTATCGATGCATTCGAAAAAAAAATATCTCAAATTAGATATTTATTCCCAATTTTATACTGATCCTTTCTTGACTTGAACAATTCCCACATACATTTTTATCAATTTCATCATGTCCATTTAGTTTGGGTAATGTAGTTTCTGGCACTTGGAACAGGAGAGACGTTTATAGTCTCCCCTATTCCCTTTGACAGACAATTATACTTACTTACAATTTGGGATGGACGTGATTTGGATTCAATATCCTAGAAGACCCGAAAGACCCAACCCATTCGTTCAGTCGCGAAAGATCAGCAGAGTATAGCTTATATATATATTTTTTCATACTTCTTGTATGTTCAAGATACTTTAAGGATAATTTTTTTACTACCATATTCCACTTGAGCACCAGAGGATAGACTGATGATAACTATATAGTATTATACTAACGAGTGTACTATGAATAAGTATAGAAATAAATGTGAAAATGTAGATACTGATATTTTGAATACATATTTGAAAAAAATAATTTCCCTACCTATCGTATGTATTGAGCGTAAAATATATCAAATTATCAGTATTTGTACCAAAAATTTAGTCTTACATACATTGCCTATCAGCATATCATACAAGGGTAGTAGTGGAAGAAAAAACAAAAAAAAATTAGTGCAGAGTCGACATGCTGACAATAACAATGTATAAATTTGTGTCGGTCCTCTCATGGAGTATGGTAAGGTGTAAGTCTATACTCTGGATAAGTACTTGTAACAGTAAATATTCTGGGTTGTTTTTTTTTTTATGCTTGATGCTTTATTTAAGTAAACTATTTTTTTTTTTAAGGAAAGGAATAAGGAAATAATTCTTTAGCTTTTACGTCTATAATTGTATTGATATAAATCATTGAAACATTTAAAAGAAATGGTGATTATAGTTTTTAATGTAGATTTTGAATTAAACTAATTGAAACATTAAATTAATACATATATAACAATATCAAGAGAATAAGTTGTGTTAATTGTAAGGTACAATGACCATGAGGGTATTGGGTAAACAAATAAGTCTTTAAACTAGGTCAAAATTATCAATGGATGAATGAACATGCTATAACTGGGTAAAAAAATGTAAAAATTGGATTAAAAATCGCACGTTGTGCGCATGGAAAAGTCGGGCCAACACACAAGTGGGTCATAGTAGATTGAATTCTGAGGATGGCGGATGGCGCATGTATGTATTTATATTTTTCTCTTTGTTAACTATTAAGTAACCGAATATAATAATATATATTTATATTTATTTATTTTTATTCTATTTTATTATTATTATTATTATTTTTTTTTTTTTTTTTTTTTTTTTCGGGGCTGACTATTCAAATAATCATCCTAATATAGGTATACCCCCTTAAATGCGATAAATATAAAAGGATAAAAACACATGCTTAAATGCTCTAACTGGGTTATATATAGGTATTACAGCACTATGCTGGTGCTTTTCAAAAATCGCATTAGCGGAATTAAAGTACTTGTATGTCCTGACAATATGTGTTTCAATGAAAAATCAGTTACCTTATTACTTTTCAGTGCAGTAAAATATACATTTCTTTCTTCAATGTATTTTTTGCAATGCAAAATATAATGTTCAACTGTGTCTATGTGGTTACATTCGGTGCAATTTTTTGTATTGCTTTTTCCCAGCTTATTTAGATAATAATTAATACTTATATAACCAATTCTAACCTTAAACAGAGTACATTCTTGGAATCTACTTAATTGAGGTACTTCTATTTCAAAATTAACTTTATCATGTATGCAATACAGGGTTCTGCCTTTGTTGTTATTATCCCAATGACTTTGCCATGCCCTTTTAAGGGTATATTTTGCATATGATATTATGTCTTCTTTATACATTGGTACCTTAGTATATTGATCTGAAATGGTTAGTGCTGATTTAGCAGTTTTGTCTGCCAATTCATTTCCATATATTCCAACATGGCTAGGAATCCATTCAAAAGCAATATTGATACCAAGTTTTGTAAGATTTGTAAACATAAAACAGATATCATATATAATGTAATTCTTAACTTTAAATATATTCCCTGAAATGGCTTGTAGTGCCGATAGAGAATCTATAAATATAACAACATTTCTAGGTTGCACTGTTTCTATCCAGCTAAGGGCCAGGTTAATAGCCATTAACTCACACGTAAAAATTGACGCATGTGAGGGCATTTTATAACCTTTTTTTATTTTAAATTCTGGAATAACAAAAGCACAGGAGCTTTCATTATTATTCGGGTCTTTCGAACCATCAGTAAATATTTGTACATAATTTCCATACTTATATTCGATTAAATTATCTCCTTCACTTTTAATGTAGTGAGGGTTGTCCTTTTTACTTAAAACAGATTTGAGGTTCGTAGATATTACCGGTTTAAGTAAATGCCACGGAGGTGTTGGAAAGGGCTGTAATAAATAAAGTTGTTTTAGATCAAAATTATTATTTTGAATAAGACCAGTAGCTGTAATATAGTATGGTTTTCGTTGTGTTTTGAAAAGTCCGTCAACAACTTTAGTAACAAATCTACCTTCCTACAATGTTTCGTGCAAATCCCCCAATGCATTTGAGAGAAAACTAAGGAGCTGGTTGGTGTTGCTCTACCAGAATAGTTTCCACTATCAGTTATGCCAATTTTCTAAAATGAAAAAAAGTTGGTCATATAGGAGAGTTCATTATTATCTTATTACAATATTGCATCTATTAATGGGAGATAATAAAAAAGAAAATGATAGCTGTTTTCCATTGTGATTTTTTATATTGCCGTTTCTTTAATGTTTGCTGTGTCGCGTACACACATTCCACATCTTTTTATCGTCTATTTCATTATTTTGGGTAAAAGTTTAGTCAAGAAGAAGGGAAATGTTTGATTAGATGTTCGAATAGAACCAAAATGTCCACTTTCAACTTAAATAATTATTTTAAATAAAATGGTGAAAAGAAGGAAATCAAAGAAAGAGCAGATGGTGAAAAGAAAGACGAAACTAAAATGAAAAAAAAGATCAGATTACAGTCTTATGCGTGGTATTTTTTTAAATAAGCTACTCAAATAAGTTTTGCTTTTAAATAAGCTACTCAAATAAGTTTTGCTTTTGTCAGACTCCTATTGAAAAAAATATATGACAAGTGTGATTTCAACCCGATTTTCATCGAAATGGCAAATTATGGACGGGCAGGTGAAATTTTCTCAGAAACTATCAATCATAGGTTTTATGAAATTTTGTATACAGTCTCAGGTAGCGGTCCCATATGATGGGATCCGTTTCTGGGTCTATCGGACATCTGCTTCCTGTTAAACCAAAATTAGGATTGATGTGTCTGACTGATTTTTGACGTCGTTTCTTTTTTTCTGATATTGACATTTTCTAATAGTGGGTGACGCATTTATCAAATATGATGTATCATTTTTACAAAGAACAAAACCAAAACATGGCAATAACATATATACTGTGTACCAACTTTAATATTAAAATATGTTAATTATTTATTGTTTTTGTTGTTGTAAAATACTTCTATTATAAAAAAAAATGTTGTCTGCTTGTAGAAAATACATCCTGAAATCAGCATAACATACATAGAGAAAAAAAAATTCTCATTCGCCACATATTTTCAATAGATGTCCGACAAACTCAATAAGCATGTGTTAATGATTGTTGTTTTCCATTACAGACAATGACAGTGATGATCCAAATGAATGTGACAGTGGAAAAGGTTTGCATACAATAATAATAATAATAAGTCATTGCAAAATCATATTAAATATTCACAGTACTTAACAGCTGAATCGTTAATTAGCCATAAACTTATCACACAGAAAGTGTAAATAAATACTGAATATATAATTCATTTTTTGTTTGAAGTTTTTATAAAGATAGCTTTATTTTACAGACCAACGTGACTGAATTTTTGGTATTAAATTGTATTTATTTATACTGATTTTATTTACTTGTAGAGAAAGCTGTGGTCTTTTCTGTAAGTGGTCAACTCCCAACTTCGACACAACAGAGACTTACCTGAGGCTAAATGAACTGACCATTAAAGCAAGCCCACCTTTTCTCTATCTACAAGGGAGATCAAATTCAAGAGGATTTCTTACTTGGTTCGTCGAATATGACAAGGTGTGGTTTCCCTTTAAACCATGAAGGGTCTGCAAAAACTATGAAAGCGCAAGGTGCAGTTATTTTATTCCGATGGTCTGAAGAGCTACAAAGATTGCACTACACAACATGTATTTATGATCGACATACTATTGTCACTTTGTCTAATGAATGTAAAGGTCACCCTATGCGTGCGCAGCCTGGCTAGCCCCTCCCAAAGATCAAATGCACATTCCTGCGTGCATTTAGTCATTCTCCTTCTGGCTAGCGCCCAGAACAACCCATTCAAACTTTATTTGCAATTGTTTTTTTCTCGTAAATATCGTAATCAAAATGGCGACTGTCGACTTAAAAAATACAGGTAAGTGCAGGGTCGGATACGTATGAATTACGGTTTTCGTAGTTGAACGATAATTATGTGTTGAAGAATAACTCATGATATATATAAAATTGCACATTTATTATTACTAATGACGTTACGTCGGATATTGCTTCCACATAACGTAACAAAATTATAGCGTTGTAAAAAATTAAGATATTTGGCTTTTTACCTGCGTCGCCGAAGGCAAAAGCAGGTCTAGTAGTCGGGTCACTCCGTCCGTCTGTCCGTCCGTCCCGCTATGGGGTGCCTGTCTTGTGTAATCTGAATCTCAAAAACCAAACACTAGATCTTTCTGAAATTTTACACAGTGATTAGATATATTGAAGATGTGCACCTCCCCTTTTGGAGTCATTTTATAATTTCGTTTAGAAATTAGGGGCCCAAAAGGGGCCAAAAAAGCGACTTTTTTATTTGTTTCCACAATAACTTTTGTTTTGGTTGGCTAAATGCTATGAGACTTTACAGTAATGTTATTTACCATAAAAGGAAGAGTGGGGCTGATTTTGGGTGTCCCTGCTTTTTTGGTTTAGAAATTAGGGGCCCTAAAGGGACCAACTAGAGGCTCCCAGGAGCCTGAATCGCTCACCTGATCTCTTATGCCAAAGTTTGAATAAATTTCACAAACTTTCAAGTATACAAAGTTGCAAAACAATCCTTTCAGTGGTTTCAGAGAAGCTTTATGGAAATCAGTTTAAATTGATAGAAAAATACAGTTAAACGGCAATAACTCCTATAAGGCCCTTTTGATGCTGAACATGAAAAGTTGCTTTGGATTTTCTCTATCTTTTATATATACTTTTCGAGTTATAAGCCAAGAACAATTGTCTGACCCCCCTGTTCTATTTTTAGCAATGGCAGCCATGTTGGTTGGTCGACATGTATATAATTCACAATCTTGGTAGAGGACATCTTAAAGATCAAGTGTACCAAGTTTCAAGGCAATCCCTTCAGTGGTTTCAGAGAGGAAGATTTTTGAAAATCAGTTAAAATTAATGGAAAAAACAGTTAAAGGGGAATAACTCTTAAATGGCTGATCTGACAATTTTGACCCTGAAGTCATTTTTGTAGATCTCAATGAGCTTAACAATTCTGCAATGCTAACTTTTCCTCTAGCTATAACGGTTTTCAAGATATAGTCCAAGAACTGCAAAAATGGTCAATTTTGATGATTAAAGGGCAATAACTCCTATAAGGAGTCGTTTCATAATTTTGACTCAATGGAGAGATTTGTAGAGCTTTTAATGCTGAACAAGAAAGGTTGCTTCGGATTTTCTCTATCTCTTATACTTTTTGAGTTATAAGCCAAAAACAATGGTCTGACCCCCCTGTTCTATTTTTAGCAATGGCGGCCATGTTGGTTGGTTGACGTGTATATAATTCACAAACTTGGTAGAGGACATCCTAAAGATCATGTATACCAAGTATCAATGAAATCCCTTAAGTGGTTTCAGAGAAGAAGATTTTTGAAAATCAGTGTAAATTAATGGAAAAAAACAGTTAAAGGGGAATAACTCTTAAACGGCTGATCTGACAATTTTGACCCTGAAGTCAATTTTGTAGATTTCAATGAGCTTAACAATTATGCAATGCTAACTTTTCCTCTAGCTCTAACGGTTTTCCAGATATTGTCCAAAAACTGCAAAAATGGTCAATTTTGATGATTAAAGGGCAATAACTCCTATAAGGAGTCGTTTCACAACTTCGACTCAATGGAGAGATTTGTAGAGCTTTAGATGCTGAACATGGTAGGTTGCTTCGGATTTTCTCTATCTCTTATACTTTTCGAGTTATAAGCCAAAAACAATGGTCTGACCCCCCTGTTCTATTTTTAGCAACAGCGGCCATGTTGGTTTGTTGACATGTATATAATTCACAAACTTGGTAGAGGACATCCTAAAAATCAAGTATACCAAGTTTCAATGCAATCCCTTCAGTGGTTTCAGAGAAGAAGATCTTGGAAGAAAAGTTAACGGACGGACAGACGGACGACAGACGGACGACGGACGCTTAACGATGACAATAGCTCACATGACCCTTTGGGTCAGGTGAGCTAAAAAAGCAACTTTTTTATTTGTTTCCACAATAACTTTTGTTCTGGTTGACCAAATGCTATGAAATTTTACAGTAATATTACTTACCATAAAAGGAAGGGCATGGCTGATTTTGGGTGTCCCCACTTTTTTCGTTTAGAAATTAGGGGCCCAAAAGGGGCAGAAAAAGCGACTTTGTTATTTGTTTCCACAATAACGATTGTTCTGGTTGACCAAATGCTATGAAACTTTACAGTAATATTACTTACCATAAAAGGAGGGCTAGGGCTTACTTTGGGTGTCTCCTCTTCTTTTGCTTTAGAAATTAAGGGCCCTAAAGGGGCCAAAAAAGCAACTTTTTATTTTTTTTCCACAATAACTTTTGTTTCGGTTGACCAAATGCTATGAAACTTTACAGTAATGTTAGTTACCATAAAAGGAAGGGTGGGGCTGATTTAGGGTGTCCCCTCTTTTTTGTTTAGGAATGAGGGGCCCAAAAGGGGCAAAAATGTTCCTTTTTTTATTTACGGTGCAATTTAATATAATTTTTTTAGGGGAAATTAGAAACTTTAATTTTTTTTTAATATTGGGTTGCATGTGACAAATATGCTTTGTAAGTCCACCATAGGATGCAAGTGTCAAAAATTATTGACTGTCCATATTGGGCCTAAAACGTACATGGTTCAACGTTTTGCCATGCGACGCAGGGCCAGACATCGATTGGTCTTGTTTTATCTTGAAAAAGTATCTCATTTTAATAGGTTTTAACGAAATAATGCAATCTTTTTTGTCTTGATAATCACGTACATACAAAATACTAGTGTTAAGATGTACTTTTAACAAAATTATAAAACTCTGTTAAAGATCATCATATATAATGACAACAAGTTTTGATGTTTGCATTGACGTTACGCAAAAACACTGAAAACTTAAAGACGGGACATTTCTGCGAGACATTTTTAAATTTGTATATTTTTCGAAATACAAGACCAAATGACAAAACCGACACACCATTCAATTTCTGTTTCATTTTACTTATAAGCTATATAATCGATGGTCATTGTAGCAATTCTATTTTTTCTTAAAATTTTGTCCGTTTTCAGCTTCGTTTCATCTTTGAAGCAATTTTCTTCTGGGGGACAAATCTGCGAGACAAGCTTTTTTGACTAATTTTTTGATAAAGGAGTATACAACATAAATGAAAATTTGCAATCAAGAGTTTATGCTTATTACAAAGTAACTATATAGTCATTGATTTATTAATTTTGTTATTAATTTGTGAATTGTAAAAATGTTTTAGAATATTTTTCAGTTTTGTCGCCGTGGGACAAACAAACCATTCCTGCATTCGTACTCAGATCTTCTAATTCCGAGCTTTGAAAAAGCTACCATTTTGACAATGTAACAAAGGGACTATATAAATCATATTTACTGAGTTTCAAAAGTCTACGCCAAATTTTTGCAGTTTTTCTGGGGCCAAAACATTTTCCGAGAGCCAAAATTGTTACACGGGACAGCATAAAATTTGACGTTGTTTTAAAGAATCTTAACAATTCATTTTTTAAAGATCCTTCTTTGAATATTATAATTCATATCAAACTGTAGCCTTCTTTTTGAGCTTTCAGAATATGTATAGAAGTTGTATATTCTGACTTTGGCGTCCCAACAAGTATGCAATAGTTAAAAGAAAACAATATTTTTCGACAAAGTAGCAATATCCAACGTAACGTCTAATGCATTAAAACATGAAAATAAAACATTTTTATATACCGTATAGCGGGTAATTTTCGCGGCGTGCAAATTTCGCGATTTCATGTTAAATGACTAAGTTGTTATATACGCGGACATTTATTTTCGCGATTTAATAGTATTCTCAATACAAATTTTTTTTTTTATTCAATTTTACACGGGTTCTAAATTTCGCGATAGAGTAATGGTCGCGATTATAGCGAAAATTAGAACCTCGCGAAAATTTCCCGCTATACGGTATATAAACGAAACAATGAAAATTTTCAATTCTTACGTCAAATTATTTAAAAGTGTTACAAAATAGTGCCAACTTAATCTGTCTTGCGTATATATGCTCAAATTTTTAAGTTAAATGAACACCATCTGTAAATGCACTTCTTGGTGGGTTAACTAGTCCACGCAGTTTCCAAAACGTGATCCCCGTTGATTTTGCATATTTCTCACTAAGCTTGAGGTTGATCTCTTTTCTTTGAGATCCGTATTGGTGGTAAGTCATCCCTCTTGGTTGAAATATTGGGAACTAGCTGCCGACGATTATCTGTGTAACTCCGCATTCTTTGAGATGATCGACAAATTCTGTAATGTCTTTGAAAATCTGGTCTGATGTTGTGTCTTTCTTGATATCATTGCCGCCTATCTGTATAAATATTCTTTTTGGTCGGTAAAGCATCAATTGAATCAATTCATAACTTTCGGCTAAAGTTTTTACGGTGGTCCCGCCTAACCCAACAACATGTAAGTCTTCATGTTTGAAAGCAAGAAGTTCATGGTCTGCGATGCGCCTGACAAAACTATGGCCAATAATAGCAAGAGACATTGCTGGTGTTGAAGTTATCAATGAGTAAACTATTCTGATTAAAATACATACTTTTCTGCCTTTTATAAAAATTTTAATTGTTGAACTTTATTCAAATAATTATATATCAAAAGTTGATGACAGAACAATAATAAAAGTAAGTTTTAATTACATTTTATTGTTATTTCATAGAAAATTCTATTTCTTCAATACCAAGATATCGCGTAAATCGCATTTTCCTACCTATAAAAACTTAAATCTTATCTAATTGTATCTAGTTAATCTTTCTTTTTTTACAAGGCTGCACAGACACAGGCTAACCCTGGGGAGCAAGGAATAAGAAGGTATGGGATGTATTATTATGTCTCCCCTTCCCAGAAGGGGGAGACATATTGTTTTTGTGTCAGTTCTTCTTCTTCTTATTCTTCTTCTTCTTCTCATACAAAGCGTGTCCGGGCCATAACTTTTTTATCCTTTGAGATAGGGCTCTGATATTTGGCATGTGGATGTATCACCATAAGACGATGTGTCGAGTACCAGAATAACTTTCGTATGAACTTGACCTTTGACCTCAAGGTCAAATTAATGCTAATTTTACATCCAAAGTGTTCCAGGCCATAACTTTTTTGTTCTTTGACAAAGAACTTTGATATTTTACATGTGGATGTATCACCATGAGACGATGTGTCGCGTACCAGAATGACCTTCATATGACCTTGACATTTTACCTCAAGATCAAATTAATGCTAATTTTACATCCAAGTGTTCCGGGCCATAACTGTTTTGTCCTTTGACAAATGACTTTGATATTTGGCATGTGGCTGTATCACCATGAGACGATGTATTGCAGACCAGAATGACCTTCATTTGATCTTGACTTTTTACCTCAAGGTCAAATTAATGCTAATTTTACATTCAAAGTGTTCCGGGCCATAACTTTTTTGGTTCTTTGACAAAGGGCTTTGATATTTGGCACGTGGATGTATCACCATAGGACGATGTGGTGTGAACCTGAATGACCTTCATATGACCTTGACCTAAAGGTTGAATTAATGCTAATTTTACATGGAAAGTGTGTCTGTGTCATAACTTTATTGTTCTTTGACATAGGTCTATAATATTTGACATGTGCATGTATCACCATGAGATGATGGGTCGCCTACCAGAATGACCTTCATATGACCTTGACCTTTGAGTTCAAGATAAAATTAATGCTATTTTTACACGTTAAACATGTCTGGGCCATATATATTATAAACCCTTACACAAAAAGCTTTGATTACAATGTGTCAGTAACGTAAGTGACCTTGACCTGTGACTACAATGTCAAATAAATGCTAATTTGGCATGCAAAGCTTTCCAGGCCATAACTTTTTTACCTTTGACATTGGGCTTTAGAATGTAGATATATAATTATTTAACAATTTGTTGTACAATGTATGTCATTGTGACTTTGACCTTTTGACCTCAAGGTTGAACTTGTGTTATTTAAGGAAGGGGAGACATCAGTTTTAGTGCGCTAAAACAGTTTTTCCTAGTTTTTTATATATTTTATATTTATTCAACTGATATACAACAAATATGAACTATATTGATTTATTGTTTTATAAAGGGTAAACAAAATGATATATGTGATTATTATACAAATATAGCCTTTGAGTAGGTCGATACGAGAAAATATCGACCTGAGGCATATCGACCCGACAACGCAGTTGGAGGTCGATATGCATATCTCAGGTCGATATTTTTCGTATCGACCGTGGTTGAAGGCTATATTTGTTATATTATTAATTTAACATTCTTGGTAATTAAAATGTTGTGCTTACATGTAATTGTGATTTGCAAACTGTAATGACTGTAGTGATTGCAATCAGTTTGTATATTGTTAAGATTTTTCATACTGAAAACCTAGCATTTCAAAAAAATTAATAGTTTTGTGTGGGTAGTAAGACGGAAGAACTAACCTTTAAATTTCTATTCCATCCACTTGTGAACTTTCAATGACTTTGGTAGCTTTTTAGGGAAAGACAGCTGACATATTGTTAATCTTTGTTGATGAGACTGGATTCCCATTCCAAGAGTTGTTCAATTTCAATCTACAATTGCCAAATCAACAAATGAACAAATCGTTGCATGGGAATTCAGTCGTCTCTGCTGAAATTCTCATTTGAGAGTCGTTATTTGCATATGTTTACTTAAAATTTCTGCTTTGCCTTTGGGGTGTCTTCTCGGCCGGGGAATGAAACAATCTCAGATTCGAATGAAACACGTGACCGTGCAATATCAATTTTTTGCACGTGCCAAGTCAATATAAAAAAATATCACCAGGTCACCTGGTATGATTCAACTAATCAAATCAAGTAAAAAATATAAATTAATAATATTGCCTTATACACTCTTTGTAGTTGTTAAATTTTCATACATACATTTTCAATAGACAAAAAAAGAAGATGATTGTAGCCTTATTGTTTGAAAATTTGTTCAAAATTTACCGGTCCTTTGTTTCCCACCCCATCTCCATATTTCATTTATCATCATCATTTCATGTTCATTTTATCATCCTTTTCATGTTCATCGCCTGTAAATAACCTATATAGCGTTGCACGGGCGTAAAACACCAACTCACTCACTCACTCACCATGCCGCTATACAATAACCATATAAAAGTATTTATCTGCGTTACCTTAAATGAGCATGTCTAAGAAAGGCATATCGACCCGACAACGCAGTTGGAGGTCGATATGCATATCTCAGGTCGATATTTTTCGTATCGACCGTGGTTGAAGGCTATATTTGTTATATTATTAATTTAACATTCTTGGTAATTAAAATGTTGTGCTTACATGTAATTGTGATTTGCAAACTGTAATGACTGTAGTGATTGCAATCAGTTTGTATATTGTTAAGATTTTTCATACTGAAAACCTAGCATTTCAAAAAAATTAATAGTTTTGTGTGGGTAGTAAGACGGAAGAACTAACCTTTAAATTTCTAAACTCACTCACCATGCCGCTATACAATAACCATATAAAAGTATTTATCTGCGTTACCTTAAATGAGCATGTCTAAGAAAATCACATTTAAAGACGTTAAAACCAAAAGATAAACATTATTGACCGAATGCACATGACGTTTTGTTTTTAAGATTGTAAATTGACAAAAAAATTCTTATTTGACGATCCCGTGCGGGGCCCGGGTGGCGAATAGGACCGCAGCAGAGCCTAGCTTGTCGTAAGAGGCGACTAAGGGTCTTGGGATTCTGACGTCGGGTCAGTGCTCAGCCCACAGAGCGACCAAGTGTGTACCCTAGGTGGCTGAATAGGGTAGCCCTCGTCCGCGGGGGTTGTCAGGTCTATTATACGGAAACCCTGACCGCCGACCATAGTGGGCCAACGTGTGTGAAGAGTGCCACGCTTCGTGCACTTAAAAGACCCCTTTGTGGACCGCCAAGTAGTGCGCCACATAGGCTAATTTTTTCCGCCCCTACCCACCTCTCCCCTTTTCCTGTGGTTCTTTAAAATTTACCGGTCCTTTGTGTCCCACTCCATCCCCATATTTCATAATCATTTCATGTTCATTTTATCATCCTTTTCATGGTCATCGCCTGTAAATAACCTATATAGTGTTGCACGGGCGTAAAACACCAACTCACCCACTCACTCTTATTTGACGACATTATCTTTAATGTATTTTTTTGTGTTTTCAGACCACCGAACTCACCGTACCCAAGATGGTTCCAGAAACATCAGCCAGTTGTATAAACAGCCTGCTTCACCTACTGGATTAGAGAGACATTGTTTGATAATTTATTTGTTGTTCGAATGTATATAAATGTTATAGTGCTTTGTTTTACCTAATTAAATATTTTTTTAACAAATTTCTTATACTTTTTAACAAGTTTCTAATATTTTTTAACTTTATATCAAACAACTTTATAATATTTTTTGTCATTGAAATTTCCGATTTATAAATACAAACTTGATTAAAACACCATGTTTCTTTGAATAACTTTAAATCCAATCAGTTTATGTTCGAATGAATATATTTCTTATAGTGCTCTCACCCTTTTAAGTTTTTATAATATATTTTATGTTTAAATAATTATAATAATGTGTATTAAAGAAGCAAAGGTGTACTAAAGGGGTAATCAGTATCATAAAACCGTCAAGACAGACAAAACCGGCAGAAAAAAAAATCATCACAACAAAACAAACCACATAACAACATAAAACACACACTCAGGTGCTCCGGAAGAGTACGCAGTTCCTGCTTGCTATAGCACACCCGTCACATTGCCAAAGATCGATTTAGTGTTGGTCAAATCCGGAAAGGATGACCCTACAAAAATCTATGTCAAACCAACATCTGTGCTCATCTGAGAGATAGAAATCTCGTATTTGTATACAAGCACATAATGTCTTCCGTAAAATGTCTTGAGTGATGACAACAACCTGGGAGCAACGTTCCCCTGTGTTAACAATTTGCTTGTCAACCGTGTAGCTAAGTATGTATAAAACGTTAAGTTTTTGAGTCTTACCTCACAGGACTCTTTCTGCATGACCTGAACCCGTGCGGGTTCCGGGTGGCGAATAGGCCCGCAGCAGCGCTAAGCTTGTCGGTAAAAGTCCACTAAAAAGCGCTCAGAAACTTGACATCGGGTCAGGCCGCTTTGCCCACAAAGCGACTGGGATGTGTGCCCCAGGTGGTTGAATGGGGCAGCCCTGACATCGAGAGATGCGGGGTCGTCAGGCGATAATGCGAAAAACCTGACTGCAAACCATAGTGTTGCACCGTGTTGGCGAAAATGTCACGTTCCTCGCACGTTAAAGAGCCCTGCTGCAGGTCTCGGTAAGAGTAGGACCCGTAGAATCCCCATGCAGGAGGCTAAATTTACCGTCCCTACCCATCACTCCTTTTTCCAGTGGCAGTCAAAACTCTCCTACCCGATTGGCCTTGTGTCCCCATTTCCTCCACTTCATCATCATTTCATGCTTATTTGTTTCTTACAATTTAAGAATCAACCTGATGAATTTTCGTGCCCCTTTTTTCACCGTTACGTAGTAAGGGACCAAAAGGGGCCAAAATCAAAACTTTTTTATTTGTGGTCCGATTTTGAAAATTTTTTTTGCATGTTTTTTTCTCGTCTAATAGGGGAAACAAAATTAAGAATGAAATTTCGCGACCCCCCCTTTCCCCCCTATTACGTATTTAGGGTCTAAAAGGGGCCAAAATCAAACTTTTTTATTTGTGGTACAATTTTGAAAATTGTTTTTGAATGTTTGTTCTGGTCAGATAGCAGATGCAAAATTGAAAATTAATTTTTGCGACCACCCTTTTTCCCCTGTTATGTAATGAGGGGCAAAAGGGACCGAAATCGAAACTTTTTACTTGCGATTTTGAAAATTTTTATTGCATTTTTGTTCTTGTGGAATAGTGGATACAAAATTGAGAATTTATTTTTGCGACCCCCCCTTTTCCCCCTATTACGTAATATATATACGATATTGCAAGTATAATTTTTTTTCCATTTGCTTTTAAAATAGTTAAATTCTAATGAATTCCTTGAAAAATTTGGGTGGAAAGTCCACCAAAGAAGGCATGTGTCAAAAACCTTTGTCAGTCCACCATGAGCTGCATGTGTCCAGAGCAATTGACTATCCATATTGGGCCTCAAAGGTACAGGGTTCAACGTGTTGCGGTCGTATCATACTGCGCTCGGCGAAGCTTTTTATTTCTGGAAAGTTTTAGGTACACATGCTTACCTCAGCATCCATGTTTATTTATAGCTGGCACCACACACGCTTTCGGCAGATATCGTAGATAAAACCGAAAGGAATCGGAAAATAATTAGACGCCATTATTAGCTTCGGGAGTCTTGAAATCTTGATAAATATCGATCTCTGACAGATATAAGTTTTTTTTTCATCGATTTAACGTATATTCAGACGGTCTTTGGTATGTTTAAGAAGTGATTTTTTGAGTGAGTGAGTGAGTTGGTGTTTTACGCCCGTGCAACGCTATATAGGTTATTTACAGGCGATGAACATGAAAAGGATGATAAAATGAACATGAAATGATGATGATAAATGAAATATGGAGATGGGGTGGGAAACAAAGGACCGGTAAATTTTGAAGAACCACAGGAAAAAGGGGAGAGGTGGGTAGGGGCGGAAAATTTAGCCTATGTGGTGCACTACTGGGCGGTCCACAAAGGGGTCTTTTACGTGCATGAAGCGTGGCACTCTCCACACACGTTGGCCCACTATGGTCGGCGGTCAGGGTTTCCGTATTATAGACCTGACAACCCCCGCGGACGAGGGCTACCCTATTCTGCCACCTAGGGTACACACTTGGTCGCTCTGTGGGCTGAGCACTGACCCGACGTCAGAATCCCAAGACCCTTAGTCGCCTCTTACGACAAGCTAGGCTCTGCTGCGGGCCTATTCGCCACCCGGGCCCCGCACGGGACAGTGATTTTTTGAATACCCTTCCTGAAATTTGTTAAAATCTTAGACAATGGGACTTTAAACAAAAAAATAATGAAAAACTTTTACTTTTTGCTATATCTTTCAAAGAATCTATTTCTCCTGGAAATGGAGATATATCATGTTCATTTACTTGTAACCTGTTATTATGGACATACATTAAAAACTCTGTCAAACATTAACCAGATTCTGTTCAACAAGAAGAGCAACATCCATGACATCCTTGAAGTTTAACTAATTCTAATAAAAACAACATGCTGATACTCCATTTCAAAATGAAGAGTACAAGACTTATTAAAATTCAATACAAAATATCATCAGTTGCTCTACTTACAAATATACTAGCCACATAAAGAAACGATACCAAGGCTTTTTTCATTTTTTCATACTTCGACGAAACTGTTTGACTGCAATTTGTTATATGAATGGGATGAATAATATATATTTCAATGGAATAAAGGTAACAACAAAATTACCGAACTGGGATGATCAATCTCATATTTCCAAGAAGGAAAGACAAAACAAGCTAAAGACATACCAGAAAAATTGAAGATCACGAGTCCTGAATTGGTAAAGGCATGTGAAGTGAACAACATTTTATATGTTGTCTAATAACGTTTATTTTTCTAATAAAAGTAAGAAGTGAAAATTCGCATGAACAAAAAAAAACTTTTAACCTTGATTTTTGAAATGTGTCCTTTTTATTACTCTATTTAATTCGCAAGGTTGGGCGGAGCTTAAGTTTCTAGTTCTTTTAGGTAAGATTTCAACGAAGAAGTCCGAAATAATTGACCCATGACCAGCCCGGTCAATAAAATAGAGTAATATCAAAACAACCAAAAAAAGTTTACAAACTGAAAGCTCAAAATCGATAACACATAGGTTAACTACAACTGCAATTAATTTTAATGAACTGTTTGGCCATTTCGGAAACTTACTACTCATGAATAGCAGCATTAGAACCCAAACATAAGACATCCATAATAGTGCCATGGAAACATGCATGACTAACACTGAAAGCAGCACAATTTATAAAGATAAAAGGATTGATTTTTTACGTTTAGTTTTTGGTAGTGTATGCTTATTCTAATCGTTGTTTAGTTAAGTGTCTATTGATAATGAATCTGTATTTTGTTTGGTCTTTTTGACAGTCGAAGGCCATTTTTCTTCCTTGGTTCTTCGAATTAGTGTCGAAAAAAAACGAAAGGAGGAATGATATATGACAAACAATATGTTCAAATATTTTACTTATATTCCTTTTCTATCTTAGAAGATTTAGGAAGGCAGAAAAGGATGTTAAATTAGATATCTCTCTTAAGCAGGTAATGTACAAATTTTTAATTGTAAGTGATATTTAGCGGACGACCATTTGATTTTTAGGGTGGGTTCTATGGTAGAATTAGCTAAAAAGGCAGGATGGCAAAAATCCAGAAGAATAAGGCAGGACGGTGCTTAAATAAACAAAGCAAACTCCAGATACTTTTTTTCCCGAAAATAAAAAGGCATGAGGAAGAAAATATCCATACCCCATGGTTGCTCCTTAATTGAAAAGCAGATGATATAATTTCAAAAAATTAGCTATAACACCTATCAGAATCCCCGTAGCTTCATTTCATTATCCGTTCCTGGTTGTTTTTTCGTTGTGACCCCGTACAGTCGTTTTACAAATTGAAGCAATTACTGTTTCCAAAATTCAAAACAAAACTGTTTTAAATTTCACGTACTTACATTTTCGGTCACTTCTAATTAAGTTTTAAGGTCTTGTCATGTGAGCTAATGTCATCATGTCCGTAAATTTTTATAATAATATTGAATCGGCGGCAGAGAAAAGTTTTTGCCTATAGGAAAATAAAAAGCGCAACAAGTTGAACCCTGTTCGTGTGAGGCCCAATATGGATAGTCTAATGCTTTTGTCACATGAAGCCCATGGTGGACTTACAAGACTTGTTGACACATGCATCCTGTGGTGGACATTAAAATGCATATTTGACACTTATGTACTTACTTCAACATCTTATACAAAAAGCCTTATTTATATACATGTATTAATTGCCAATTTTGGCCCTTTGACGTCAACCCTAATTTCATTTGTCGAATCGGGAACAGATCCTTATTCAGGATGTCGTTTCTTATTCATTTACACATAATATGAATAAGGAACTAGATCTTGAATAAGGAACTGTTCCGGAATCACATTCGAATCTGGAATCGGGAACCGGGAATAAGGAACCAACTTGACGCTCCTCTGTTTTATTTGTTACAATATCATGATTATCAATGCCATACAAAATATCATTAGAAAATGTACAGGTCCATATCTGCAGAAGTTTAGTAAATTCTGGGAATCCATTGTTTTCCCCAAATGCTCTCATACATTGCTGTCCCAGATTAATATTCAGAACTGTCACTGGAAAACACGGGATGTTATGACACATATTTAGAGCACATTCATACGTTTTACCCCTTTCAACGACAAATAAATAAATAAATAACAGAGGACATCTATTGATATCTATAGAACAATCATCACCATTACCAAGTGCAATAGCCGTCTGTTTTTTCTTCCAAAATGTCTTCAACTCAATACAGTTCCGAAAGGTTTCATTCCATCTTTTCATCCAATTGACGAAATCTCAAACCACGAGGTCTTAGCGGCCTCTCTAGAAACTATATCGTCATCTTACTCAAGATCTCTTGTTCGTCTTACCTTATCCGCCATATCTGAAAAGTTTGAATCTCTTACCTTGAGCTTACTCTGATTGACAAATTGCACCTAGACTGTTATAAGATTGTGGCCAACTCTATTGTAGAAGAGATTCGCCTCCTCAACAAATCAGTCTACGATTTTCTACATTTTGAAAAAGACACGAAACTGGAATCTCTGGCTCCACAATGTGATCACAACTTGGATACTCCTGTCGACACCAACGATACCGAGAAAATTTTGAAGTCACTGTCCATTGTGTACTAGATTCAGTCAAGCTTTCTCAAGCCGAGTTGAGTCTTCTGTCCAAAGGTCTATAAATTTTGTTCCAACAACTTCCTTAGCAGATTCTTTTCAAAACCATACAGACATCCAAAACTTCTTCAGACGCATCCTCTTAAAAGCTTTTTTCCACGAGAAGATAAATAACCAATTTGACGAGGAGGATAATGAAGCCGCCTCTTTGTTTCGCGATTATGGCAACAAAAAATCAAATTTCACTCCCAAAACATCCTGGTTTCCTGTTTTGGAAAAAGACCCGTGCGGGTTCCGGGTGGCGAAAAGGCCCGCAGCAGCGCTAGGCTTGTCGGTAAAAGTCCACTAAAGAGCGCCCAGAAACCTGATGGGGCAGCCCTGACATCGAGAGATGCGGGGTCGTCAGGCGATAATGCTGAAAACCTGACCGCAAACCATAGTGGTGCACCGTGAAAAGCAGTCGGGGGCGGCGAGTCGAACACTGTCGTCCTGCAAGACTTGAAATTGCGCAACAGAATGTCCCGAATAACGATGTTATGAGGGTGGTATGTAAGTACCAAGGGTATACGGTCATTCTTACGTCTTGACCTGGGCTCCAAAGCCTTGGATCGTGTTTCTGAGCGATCTTTAGTGGATTTTTACCGACAAGCTTAGCGCTGCTGCGGGCCTATTCGCACGGGACTCCTTCATCTCCGAAAATGTCATTTACGCCATCCGCTGTGCTAAGTGCCTTAAAATTTACGTAGGAGAAACCTATCGTAGACCAAGTGACAGATTTGCTGAACACAGGAGAAGTGTTCTCAAATGCGACGATTGCCCAGTCGGCCAGCACTTTTAATTGCCAAACCATAGCGTCCAGGATATGCAGGTGACCGTTCTCCTTGAAACATACACCGGCGAAAAACAAAGACAGTTTCTTGAGCAAAGAATAATCAACTTTATAGGCACTTTTCAACCCTTTGGTATAAATGTAATAAAAAGCTACGCCGAGCGCAGCATGATACGACCGCAACTAATTAAATCCTGTACGTTGGAGGCCCAATATGGATAGTCTATCGCTTTGGTCGCATGCAGCCCATGGTGGACTTACAAAACTTTTTGACACATGCATTCTGCGGTGGACTTTAAAATGCATATTTCATATATATCTACATCAACATCAAATTGAAAAAGGCTTGTTAATATATTAATTGATATGTTTGGCCATCTGACCCCTAATTTCTCTCAAACAGTAAGAAATATTGCAAATCTGACTGAAAAAATACAGGCAGGGTATTGCACAAGGATTCCAATGAAAAAAAGATTTTGAAAATCGGACCAAAAATAAAAAAGTTGAGTTTATGGTCGTGGCCTGTCTTTGCCCCCCCCCCTTCCGTACCTATTTAACGGTTAAATATTTATCAAAACCTTTGACACATCTAGTTGACAGAATTTAATGAGCAATTCAACAAAAAAAACGAATTTTCAAAACTGAATGAATAATTAAACATACTACAATAGTTTTTTGTCAATACACCCATTTTAGCCCCTTTTGACACCTTTTTTTCTAAAATCGAAGGGGCCAAAAACCCTCAATACAATACCAACCCTTTTTTCTGGATATAATCACCATATTGAAACTTCATAAAAAATTAAAAATTGGCTGGCACACTTGAACTAATTTTTGGGGGGTAAAACTATTTGCTTTAACAAACATTTAAAAAATGACGTTTTTTGCCCCTTTGACCCCTAATTTCTCAAAAATGGTAAGAGATATTGCAAATCTGATTAAAAAACGCAGGCAGGTATTTTCACAAGGATTCCAATGAAAAAAAAAATTTGAAAATCGGACCACAAATAAAAAAGTCAATTTTTGGGGTGTGGCCCCTTTTTGACCCCCTGTAGCAATTTAACGGTGCAATAAATATCAAAATCATTGACGCATTTAATGAGGAATTCAATAAAAAAGAATTTTCGAAATAGAATGAATAACAAACATTCTACAACAGTTTTGTCAATACACCCGTTTTAGCCCTTTTTGTAAAACGGTAGGGGCTACAAACCCCAAATACAATACCAACCTTCCTTTAGTGGTTACAAACATCATATCAAAATTTCAAAACAATTGGTCTACATTTACTCGAGTTATCGCACGGAAACCAAATGTTCCCAGACGACGATTACGACGACGACATCGCCATAACATTATACGATCGCAAAATTTTGCGGTCGTATAAAAAGACAGACCTTCAAATTAGTCATCTAGTTCAGGATTACTCATTCCCTATTATACCAAACCTAACCCTAATAATATCTTTTACACTAATGTGATGTTCTTTGATTCATTTTATGTCATTCTGTCCTCGTCAGTCGATGTGTCAACCTCTTTTACTCTTTAGCCCCTTAAGAAGGACTTTATGTCCGAAAATTTGGGCATTCTTGTTTTAGTTGTTTTAAAGGTTTTATTTATTTACATTTCTTATTTGGTTTTTACCTTTTAAATGTGGCTTCACCATCCATTTCAACAACAGTTTGTTCGACATTTCTAAAATTAAAATTGCCAGACATCTTTTGTTTCGTAAACTGATGTTTTCCTCCATAGCGCATTGCCCAAATATTGCATAGTGGGCCAAAACTCAATTTCAGAGGCCAAATGGATAATTAAATGTTATTTAGGTAGAATATTCCGATGTGGAAACAATTCTTTAAATTTCTTAAAGCATCATACCATAATACGACCGGTCTTATAAAAATGAACAATTTTATTGTAATGTTTTAATTTCATGTTGGGTTCTAATAATCAATGCGGGTTCCGGGTGGCGAATATACCCACAGCAGCGCTAAGCTTGTTGGTAAAAGTCCACTTAAGAGCGCTCAGAAACCTGACATCGAGTCAGGCCGCTTTGTCTACAAAGCGACTGGGATGTGTGCCCCAGATGGTTAAATGGGGCAGCTGTAACCGGAGAGCATGATTTATTTTACTAAATCGACATGTCCTGACCGGGACTCGAACCCGGGACCTCTAGGTTTACAGTCAGGCGCTCTACCTCTGAACCAAAGAAGTACTTCCCTTTTTCATGGATAAAGGCTGGCTATTTAAATCTACTAATTTATGTACGAAGGGGAGCAACCCCGTTACACTTCCCCCTCCTCAAGAGTCATCATACCTCAATGTATGACTCTTAACACAACACAACCCTGGCTAGGAATCCTTCTAACCACGTCCCGAGCGGGGCCCGGGTGGCGAATAGGCCCGCAGCAGAGCCTAGCTTGTCGTAAGAGGCGACTAAGGGTCATGGGATTCTGACGTCGAGTCAGTGCTCAGCCCACAGAGCGACCAAGTGTGTACCCTAGGTTGCTGAATAGGGTAGCCCTCGTCCGCGGGGGTTGTCAGGTCTATAATACGGAAACCCTGATCGCCGACCATAGTGGGCCAACGTGTGTGAAGAGTGCCACGCTTCATGCACGTAAAAGACCCCTTTGTGGACCGCCCAGTGGTGCACCACATAGGCTAAATTTTCCGCCCCTACCCACCTATCCCATTTTCCTGTGGTTCTTCTAAATTTACCGGTCCTTTGTGTCCCACCCCACCCCATATTTTATTTATCATCATCATTTCATGTTCATGTTATCATCATTTTCATGTTCATCGCCTGTAAATAACCTATATAGCGTTGCACGGGCGTAAAACACCAACTCACTCACTCACTCAATTAAGGTTAGGGGTTAGCATATTAAGATACACTTAGGGCTAGTACAAAATCATACAATTCTGGTTAGGGTCGATGAAAACACAAAATAAGGGGTAGGTGTTAATACAAAAAATGCATTTATGATAACGGTTAGTACAAAAACGTACAATTAGGGTTAGGGTTAGTGTAAAACATTTAGTTAGGGTTAGTATCAAACACACAATTAGGGTTAGGGGTTTGTATATTAAGATACACTAAAGGTTAGGGTTAGTACAAAATCATACAATTATGGTTAGGGTCGATGAAAACACAAAAAAGGGTAGGGATTAGTAGAAAGAGATACATTCAGGTAAAGGTTAGTACATAAATGTACAATAAGGGTTAGGGTTAGGGTAGGGGTTAGTACAAAAAATGCATTTATGATAAAACGCACAATTAGGGTTAGGGTTAGGGTAAAACATATAATAAGTGTTAGGGTTAGTATCAAACACACAATTAGGGTTATGGGTTAGCATTTTATGATACACTTAGGGTTAGGGTTAGTACAAAATCATACAATGATGGTTTGGGTCGATGAAAACACAAAAAAATGGTAGGGTTAGTACAAAGAGATTTAGTTTAGGTATAGGATATTAAAAAAAAAACGTGCATCTAGGGTTAGGGTTAGTGTAAAACATATAGCATATTTTGATATACTTAGTGATAGGGTTAGTACAAAATCATTCAATTTTGGATTGGGTCGATGAAATCACAAAGAAGGGGTAGGGTTAGGGTTTGTGTTAAACATATAATTAGGGTTAGGGTTAGTATCAAACACACAATTAGGGTTAGGGGTTTGTATATTAAAATACACTAAGGGTAAGGGTTAGTACAAAATCATACAATTATGGTTAGGGTCGATGAAAACACAAAAAAGGGTAGGGGTTAGTAGAAAGAGATACAGTTCAGGTAAAGGTTAGTACATAAATGTACAATAAGGGTTAGGGTAAGGGTCGATTAAAACACAAAAATAAGGGGTAGGGGTTAGTAGAAATAGATACAGTTCAGGTAAAGGTTAGTTCATAAATATACAATTAGGGTTCGGGTAAAACATATAATTAGGATGAGGTTTAGTATAAAACACACAATTAGGGTTAGGGGTTAGCATATTATGATACACTTAGGGTTAGGGTTAATACAAAATCATACAATTATGGTTTGGGTCGATGAAAACACAAACAAGGAAATGTGTCAAGATGACACTGATGCCCCGCTGGCAAATAAAATAAATGACATTTTGACACATTACAAAAATATGTTGTCAGATTCCTATGATTTAGTGCGGAAAACTTATTTTTACAAAATTTGCCAAGTTCAAGGGCCGTAATTTAGGCCAAAATCAGTGGACCGGAACGTAACTCAAACTTGATCTGTAACTCATCATGGTAGACTCACATACCAAAAATCTTTTGAATATATGGAAGGATGTGGAAAAAAAGTACGGAAAACTTATTTTTACAAAATTTGCCAAGTTCAAGGGCCGTAATTTAGGCCAAAATCAGTGGACCGGAACGAAACTCGAACTTGACCTGTAACTCATCATGGTAGACTCACATACCAAAAATCTTTTGAATATATGCAAGGATGTGGAAAAAAAGTGCGGAAAATTTATTTTTACAAAATTTGCTAAGTTCAAGGGCCGTAATTTAGGTCAAAATCAGTGGACCGGAACGAAACTCGAACTTGACCTGTAACTCATCATGGTAGACTCACATACCAAAAATCTTTTGAATATATGCAAGGATGAGGAAAAAAAACTATATGCCCCCAAACAAAGTTGGCGGGGCATAAAAAGGGTCGGGGTTAGTACAAAAAATGCATTTATGATAAAGGTTTGTACAAAAACGTGCAATTAGGGTAAGGGTTAGTGTAAAACATACAATTAGGGAAAGGTTCGATGAAAACACAAAAATAAGGGGTAGGGGTTTATTGAAAGAGATACAGTTAAGGTAAAGGTTAGTACATAAACGTACAATTAGGGTAAGGGTTAGTGTAAAAGATATTATTAGGGTTAGGTTTGGTATAATAGGGAATGAGTAAACGTGAATGGAACGGGGGACCAATAGGAAGATTCATTAAAGAACGTGATCAAAATAGACATTCTACAGGCCTTTTTAATATTAATGTTTTTGGTATATTGATCAATATTATTTCAATCGTATAAAAACACGAATACATAAAGCAGTGAAAATAGATACAAAAACTGCATGTATTTATGATATACCTATTCGGAGTTTCAAGCTGCATCCACAATAAATATATGCATCGTCAAATTTTGTCAACCTCCGCAACTTGTCAGTCCGTTCTTCACACTTCATATTAAGTAATCAGCAACTATCAAGCGAAGGCCAGTATATGTACAACTTCAATGGTGGGATGTTTTTTCCATCTACTTCCTGTTTGACGAGCCGAATTAGATTATTTCTCACTCAACTGGCAAGGGACCTAGCATCTGTGTTTGTTTATTTTTTATATTACATGCTGATTTGTATGGAAAATGTCTGAACGGATGTGTCTAACAAGTGTTTAAAAAATCACGAAAAAGGTAGTCTAGATAACCGAGAAATGAAAAACGCTTTGGTAAAGACATTGCTTAGAAAGGTTGGCAGAAAAGGATGCCGCGTCAGAATTTATGAAACTGATTCCATGCTAACACATTTTAACATTTAAAAACTTAATTAGGTATATGTTTTATTAATTTGCCTGCAGAGATGAAGACTCATAACGACACAACATGATTCCCCCTTACAATCACAGAAACAAAAACAAGGATTATGGCTACGTCCCCGCCGCCTTAAAATAAAAAAGCTAAAGCTAGCAACCCAGTCATGTAGATGTGCTAGTTTTCTTACACGTATCATGTAGTTTATCTTGATGTTATTTATTTCACACATTTTAATTTTTTATTGCAAATTTATATATATGATACTGATATGACATGTTGTAGGCAGAGGAGGTCGCGGCAACAGGCGTGATGGAAGAACAGCCAAAGAAAGGGGAAGAGAACGTGGGGAAAGAACACAAAGAGAGCAAGTAAGAGGCCAAGGTGGAAGAACACCCAGGAAGCTACGAAAAGGTCATGGGGGAGAGGAAAGGGGCGAAGTACTACCATTGGTTTTGGGCCATATCCTGCCATGCACGAGGGAAGAAACAGTGCAGCGTTTGAGGGAAGAATTCGGGAAAGATTCATGGAAAATAAATTCGAACTTGTAGCTTTTGTATTTTCAGTGTAGGCCACTGCATCGCATCGCTTATTTCTCGAAATCATATCGATGTCAACTTAACTAACCACAATGCAAGTATCATTTGGGGAAAAAATACATTCCAGACATTAAATTATGTTACGCCTGACGCGCATTTCGTCTATTCAAGACTCATAAGCCGCGCTCTACACAAAATATTTAAAAGCCAATGAGTATATCGGGATTATGAAGAACAAATAACAATTATCCCACCCTCCCCCACCCCCCCCCCCCAACAAAAAAAAAAACAACCAAGCATTCTGAGAGTATTGCAAAACAATACTTAGTCCCCTACCGGCCTCATATTCCAGTCACTGGTAACAATTTGTCAAACAAATGAATACCTAAACCTGATCAGTTTAATATCTACAAGGAACAATAAAAAGGTGTAGAAAAGAAAATTGCAATAGATTTTCAACGTTCATAGGGCCATAACTCCCATAAAAAATTGTGGACCTGCAGGAAACTCAAACTTGATCTGTAACTCATCAAAGTTGATTCACATACCAAAAAATCAGTTCATAATCTATAAGCGTTTAGAAAAGAAGTGCGGAAAACTTAGGCGTGACAGACAGACGGACAGAGCGCAAACCTATAGTCCCCTTCGGCTTTCGCCGGTAGGGAACTAAACAAAAAAAAACAAAAAAACCGAACGGGTAAACCAAATAATGACTAAGCTCGACCTATGTCTTGGGTAGCCAGATTCTTATGATTTTGAAATTTAAACGGATAATTTACAGCTCTGGTGAGTTCTTCAACACAAAAGGGTTGATGCTAGAGCGGGCTTACCTTAGTGAATTAAACGCCAACAACAGCGCTAACCTTAAAAATAATAAAGTTCGTCCGTCTGTTCGTTGTGATGAGTTTCAGATGCACAAGTCTGTAGCACCCGACTTTTCTGACTTTTACATTAAAGCTGTTAAGGACGAGGTTTGCCAAACTGGTGATATTGAGTAATTTTTGCCATCATACAGGAAAGAGTCTCCAATTATATGCATTTTATTTAGACCATGGGCCAATTGCAGAACCGAGAGCAGTGCCAAATGGCCTCGTTGAAGGCTGCTGGCGGTTGTCCATTGTGGTTTTTTCTAAATTGCAGTTTAATTGTGGGCTGTGTCGCGTACACTTATTCCACATCTCATTATTTCCTATTCCAACTTGCCATTGGTGAGAAAAGATCAAATCTTTGCCGCATGCTGCAAAAAAGATTCTAGATTAATGTTGGAGATTCATTCTAGGTGGACCTTCCATGCCTGAACAAGGACATCATCCACTACCAACTAAAAGTTCAACCAGCTGGTACAGATGCAACTACTGTAGAGGAATCCCTACCGAGCTTGAGTTAGTTTACTGTGGCAAACAACATGTAAGCTGTATGTCTAAGACTACAAATAAGAGACAGTTTTAATCTTGTTATAGGCAATTTGGAGTAATGATTTATGGCATTGTGTAAATACTGCTTACTTTTCCGGAGCACCTGAGTTCACTCTCGTTTTGACTTGAGAATGCAGTTTTGTTGTTATGTATGTGTGTGTTTTTTGTTGTTATGTGTTTTTTTGTTGTGATGATTTTTTGTCTGCCGGTATACTGATTACCCCTTCGGTACACCTTAGCTTCATTCATTTGTCTCTGGTTACCATAAATCTCTTTTTTTTCTAGATTGATTGATTCATTGTTAGTTGTTTAATGTCCCGTCGGCGATATTGCAGCCATCATCGGGACATAAACAGGTTGAAATAACTATGTAAATTACACGTTGACATAAAACAAAATCAAAAGACCGTAGATAAAACAAACATTATGACTAGAAAACAAATAGATAAAATAAACATTTAAAATAAACACACTAAAAAATAAAACTATTTACAGCAATAGCAAAAAAATAACTAAACCAAAACGAGCTAAAGATGAATTAATATAGCAACAAAAGGACTTACAAATGGTGATTTTATTTTAAGAATTATAATTTTGAGTATTGACCAGTTTCTTTTAAAAATGATAAAATGGCATCGGCTGGGATGCCGCTTAACAAATCTAGAGGATGGAAATGATAAATTAATGTCAAATAAATGATTCAGCATGCTAAAATATGAGCTATGTTCTCAGTTTTCAAATTAATTAATTGCATTACTTATATTCAATTATAAACAATTTGCATGACAGGTTATTTAAATTTTCTTTCAGGTGAAAAGTATTTCAAAGTATATGTCAACAAAAGTTGTTTATTGGTGAAGATATTTAAATTTAAAGGATTTTTAAGTTGAAAACAAAAATTTTTAATATGTGTAGATATTTTATTTTTAGGATTTTGACCTTGTCGTCTTGGGTGAACTTGTGTTCTTGGTAGCACGGATGTACAAGATGGATTTGCTGTCAGCTGGTGAGGATGAAAATGCCAACTAAGGAAAAAGACACACTGCCTACTGCCAGTTCATCTTGTGGTCTCATACCCATTTGGGGCTGGTAACAGAAGGATTATTCCAAGCTGTTATGTGTGGATACTAGATCGATCCCAGATCCCCTTGGACAGTTCAAAGGATTTGTTCCTGGTAGACTTGAATAAAATATTTGATAAACTTGCATCATGTTAACCTTTTTGATTGTGTACACCACATTGTGCAATCTTGAAAGAAAAGAGGTACAGTTTATAAAGTTACATGATACCATACCTTCTCTGTAAAGAAAGTTTAACTTTTAATGTAAAACGAAGTATAATAACCCCCTTTCTGTGATCAATCAACCATGGAGCTGATGAAACAGGTACATTTTATGATAATTTTTTTTACTCATATCCTGGTTTATATGTGTATTAAGTTTTAGGATGATAAGACACTTCCTTCATATGGTAAAATAACTTAGTAAGATGCGACTAAGGGCCTTAGGTTTCTGACGTCAGGTCAGTGTTCAGCCCACAGAGCAACCAAGTGTGTACCCTAGGTGGCTGAATAGGGTGGCCCTAGTCAGCAGGGGTTGTCAGGTCTATAATACGGAAACACTGACCGTTGTGGGCTAACGCGTGTGGAGAGTGTCATGCTTCATGCACGTAAAAGACCAATTTGTTGACCATATAGGCTAAATTCTCCGCACATATCCATATCTCTTAAACGCGCGTCAGGCGTAGCTAAATTTACTGTCTGGAACTTTGTTGTTATTTTTATTTCGAACACACGTGAAGGTTAGCACTGCTGGTGGAGTTTTAATTCCCCGAGGTTAGCCCGCTCCGGCACCAACACTTGTGTTGGGGAACACATCAAAGCTTTAAATTATCCGTTTAAATTTCAAAATTGTCTAAACCCTTAGGTTCTTCCTACCCCAGACATAGGTTGATCATCTTAGTAATAATTTGGTTCCCCTGTTTGGTATTTTTGGTGTTATTGTTCTATGCTCTTCATAGTCATATAGTATTTGGCATTTTCAATATTTTTGGTAGAGTGCCTCTGATGAGTCTTGAATAAACGAAACGCGCGTCAGGCGTAGCTAAATTTACTGTCTGGAACTTTGTTGTTATTTTTATTTCCTGTGGTTCTTCAAAATTAACCGTTCCTTCGTGTCCCAACTTTCCCCTATATTTCATTTATCATCATCATTTCATGTTCATTTTATCATCCTTTCATGTTCATCGCCTGTTGGCACAGCTGATTAAACGCAGCTTTATCAAAAAGAATGGAAAACGCAGGTACAAATATTTGGTAGTCGATTACAGTAAGACTTCCTTTGTCATCAATGAGTTTAAGAAAAACAACAAATATATTGAAGACGGTCAATTTTCTTATCGACAACATATTTGTTCAGTTTGGTGGACGTGTTTTTTCAGCAAACAATCGGGATTCCAATGGGACCTAATTGTGCACCTTTGTTAGCTGATTTGTTTCCAAATTTATATGATTGATTGATTGATTGTTGATTGCTTTATGTCCCGTCGGCGATATTGCAGCCATCATCGGGACAGAAACAAGTTGATATAATTATGTAAATAACATGTTAATATAAAACAAAGTCAAAAGACCGTAGATAAAACAAAAAGTATGCCAAGAAAATAAATAGATAAAATAATCATTAAAAAATAACACACTAAAACGATAAGACCATTTAAAGCAATAGGAAAACAAAGAACTTAACAAAAATAAGCTAAATATTATGACAACAAATTAACTTTCAAATGGTGATTACAAAAACTATAATTTTGAATACTGACCGATTTCTTTTAAAAAGGATAAAATGGCATCGGCTGGGATGCCGCTAAACAAATCGTGCATCAATGACAGTTAAAATACTTCATGCGAATTGGAGCAAGATCAACACAGTCGAGAAGAACATGCTTCAAAGAGTAGCGCGAGTCACAGGGAATGCATATCGGGGCCTCCTTCTCCTGTGTCATCAGGTGGCCATGAGTGACTCTAGAATGTCCTATACGACATCTAGTGATGACCACCTGGTCTCGACGGCATCGAAATGAAACATGACTCTCCCCGAGCTGTGGTTTTAGCTCATGAAGTTTGTTGTGCTCAGCGGCAGCCCAAACCTCGTCCCATAAACTTTGGACATATACTCGGATTGTATTTCTACAATCCGAATAAGGAATAAAACAATTGGACACTGGTTTAAGGAGGGCTTCCTTTGCAACCCTGTCCACAACTGAATTCCCATGAATACCAGTATGACTTGGTACCCATAGGAAAATCAATTCTACGCCAGCATTAGTCAATTTATGAACCATATATACAATTTTAGAAATTAACGGATTTTTCAATTTACAGTTTTCAATTGCCAAAAGACAAGAAAGAGAATCGGAACAGATAAAGAATTGTGAGTGCTCAGAAGCATCAATTAGCCTGAGGGCTAAAATGATGGCTTTTGCTTCAGTTGTAAAAATGGAAGCAGCAGACGGGAGTCGTTGTGTTGACGTGCTATTCCCTGAGACAGCAGTAGCAGCAACATTGTCACCATCTTTAGAGCCATCTGTATAAACTGTTAGAAACCCAGGATATCTAGATTTAATTTCGGAATAATCTTGTTGAATAAGCAAAATTAAGTTTAAGATTAGTCAGGTGAGGTTCGATACGAATACCAAAAGGGGGAGTTTTGTTTTCATGTTTTCATACATATTCCTGAGAGGTGGATTGAAAACACAATCGTGGGCAGGGTTGCTAGGAAAGGCTTTTAATTTGGTGGCATATTGCAAACCGAGTTTAATTCTGCGATGCTTCAGGAATGGCTCATTTGCCTCTCAATGGGAGAGGTCCTGTATGCACCGAGGCAGAGTCGCAACGTGTCTCTCATTATCTTATCTGCAGATATCTTATTATAACCTCTATCAGTTAATCTGCTTTTTGATTTTCCAATTGATTTTCAAAGTTTTTATTGCAGCTATTGTGCCTTAAGTGTCTCAAGGTTTCATCTATGGTAATACCGTTAAAGTGCCAGTTGGATGACAGCTGCATGGTTGCAGATACTGATATGTTTTTGTTTTAAAATGGGATTTGTTATCTAAGATTCCTTGATTACGGAATCTTTCCCCTTTGTATACTTTTACATCTAGAAATTTCATGTTACTCTCAGATACCTCATACTAGGTAAATTTTGATAAAGGGTTAATAGGAAGTCTGCTTCATATTTAGATCTACATCTCGAAAGTGACTCTCAAGGAAGACTTTCAACAAGGCTCTAGGACAAACGTGATGACTTCAACTTTCCAATCGTCAACTTTCCCTTCTTGGGAAGCAACATTCCGTCCACTCCAGCTTATGGAGTTAACGTATCTCAATTGATTCGTTACTCCAGAGCATGCGACACTTACATCGATTTCCTTAGCAGAGCGACACGTCTGACGCAAAAATTGCTCATACAGGGTTATGTTGCTCCTCGGTTGCTGTCTTCACTCAAGAAATTTTACGGAAGACATCATGCACTTATAGAAATCATGGGATTTCGATATCTCAGATGAGTGCAGATGTTGGTTTGTCAAAGGGTTTTGTTCTGTCTTCCTTTACCGGATTTGACACGCTGAATGGACTTTTTGCAACGCGACGGGTGTGCTATAGCAAGCAGGAACTGTTTACTCTTCCGGAGCACCTGAGTTCACTCTTGTTTCGACTTGAGTTCGCGTTGTTGATTGATATTCAGTTATTTTGTGTTTCCATGTATTACATGTTGTCTGTTTTTGTCCCGTTCTTGTTGGTGTTTACTGGTTTTGTCTCTGCCCTTTCGGACTTTTGACATCCGGATACCCCATTGGTACCTCTGCTTCTTTAATGCTATTGGCGATTTTGAAGATGTCATTCACCTGATGACGACTTCCTGTAAAGCAGAAAAAAACCATCTTCTTTGTACTTACACATCAATTTAATGTGTATTCTGTACTGGAAATTAGACAAGTTTTTTTTTTAAATAGTGGCCAGATGCAGATCTGTGCTGACTGCAGAAACAAGAGGCTCCCAGGAGCCTGAATCGCTCACCTGGTCTTGATGTTGACCCTATACTTTTGTAGAGCTAAATGAGCTGAACATTTAAGCAAGCAACAGCTTATCTCTATCTGCAATAGTTTTCATTCTGTAGGCCAAAAACATGAAAAATCACTTTTTTCAGGGGCGGTAACCCCTATAAGGGGTCATCTGACAACTTCGACCCTGTGGAGAATTTTGTAGAGCTAAATGAGCTGAACATTTAAGCAAGCAACAGCTAATCTCTATCTGCAATAGTTTTCATTCTGTAGGCCAAAAACATGAAAAATGGCTATTTTTCAGGGGCCGTAACCCCTATAAGGGGTCATCTGACAACTTCGACCCTATGAAGAATTTTGTAGAGCTAAATGGGCTGAACATTTAAGCAAGCAACAGCTAATCTCTATCTGCAATAGTTTTCATTCTGTAGGCCAAAAACATGAAAAATCACTTTTTTTCAGGGGCCGTAACCCCTATAAGGGGTTATCTGACAACTGCGACCCTGTGGAGAATTTTGTAGAGCTAAATGAGCTGAACATTTAAGCAAGCAACAGCTAATCTCTATCTGCAATAGTTTTCATTCTGTAGGCCAAAAACATGAAAAATGGCTATTTTTCAGGGGCCGTAACCCCTATAAGGGGTCATCTGACAACTTCGACCCTATGAAGAATTTTGTAGAGCTAAATGGGCTGAACATTTAAGCAAGCAACAGCTAATCTCTATCTGCAATAGTTTTCATTCTGTAGGCCAAAAACATGAAAAATCACTTTTTTTCAGGGGCCGTAACCCCTATAAGGGGTTATCTGACAACTGCGACCCTGTGGAGAATTTTGTAGAGCTAAATGAGCTGAACATTTAAGCAAGCAACAGCTTATCTCTATCTGCAATAGTTTTCATTCTGTAGGCCAAAAACATGAAAAATGGCTATTTTTCAGGGGCCGTAACCCCTATAAGGGGTCATCTGACAACTTCGACCCTATGAAGAATTTTGTAGAGCTAAATGGGCTGAACATTTAAGCAAGCAACAGCTAATCTCTATCTGCAATAGTTTTCATTCTGTAGGACAAAAACATGAAAAATCGCTATTTTTCAGGGGCCGTAACCCCTATAAGGGGTCATCTGACAACTTCGACCCTATGAAGAATTTTGTAGAGCTAAATGGGCTGAACATTTAAGCAAGCAACAGCTAATCTCTATCTGCAATAGTTTTCATTCTGTAGGACAAAAACATGAAAAATCGCTATTTTTCAGGGGCCGTAACCCCTATAAGGGGTCATCTGACAACTTCGACCCTATGGAGAATTTTGTAAAGCTAAATGAGCTGAACATTTAAGCAAGCAACAACTTATCTCTATCTGCAATAGTTTTCATTCTGTAGGCCAAAAACATGAAAAATCGCTATTTTTCAGGGGTCGTAACCCCTATAAGGAGTCATCTGACAACTTCGACCCTATGGAGAATTTCGTAGAGCTAAATGAGCTGAACATTTAAGCAAGCAACAGCTAATCTCTATCTGCAATAGTTTTCATTCTGTAGGCCAAAAACATGAAAAATGGCTATTTTTCACCTTTAAAGGGCCGTAACCCCTATAAGGGGTCATCTGACAACTTCGACCCTATGGAGACTTTTGTAGAGTTAAATGAGCTGAACATATAAGCAAGCAACAGCTAATCTCTATCTGCAATAGTTTTCATTCTGTAGGCCAAAAACATGAAAAAATGCTATTTTTCACCTTTAAAGGGCCGTAACCCCTATAAGGGGTCATCTGACAACTTTGACCAAATGGAGACTTTTGTAGAGCTTTTGATGCTGAATCAGTAGCGTGGCCTCAGATTTCCTCTATCTCTTATACTTTTTGATTTATAAGCCAAAAACAGTAGTCTGACCCCCCTAGTCTATTTTTAGTAACGGCGGCCATGTTTTTTATCGGATCAAAAATCAAAACACAAGTTTGGTGCAGGACACCCTAAGGATCATTCATACCAAGTTTCATTAAATTCTGTTTGGTAGTTTCAGAGGAGAAGATTTTTGAAAAATTGTTAACAGACGACGACGACGACAGACGACGACAGACGACAGACGACGACGACGGACGCCAAGTGATGGTAATAGCTCACATGGACCTTCGGTCCAGGTGAGCTAAAAATGTTATTGATTAATAAAAAATAAAGATTCTACCACTTTATATATGAAGAGAGGTGATATAGGCTCGTTTCCTCTATAACCTTAACAGAAAATTATCTGCAGAAAAAATATAAAAAATTCAGTCGGCCTTGTGTCGGCTCAGAGAAAACACATGCCTACAAGTTATAAAAAGAGTGCAAAAGTTTTAAAATGCACAATGAGGGGTAATAAGTTGGGTTTGACTTCTGAAGAGCTGGACCCTGCAAATACTACTGATGTTGATCGATCAATTGATTTTTCATCTTTAGGAGATTTGCTTATAACAGCGAAACACCAAGAAAAGTTAAATAGAAAGGCAAACTATCTAATGTTAATAACGGTGTAAAATCTTGAGTTATAGTAAATGCATGTTGGTCGAGAAGATTCCAACTTGTTGAAAATTGTTTATGGCAATGCACTATACTGCTTGTTCTTTTATATCCGTGCGGGTTCCGGGTGGCGAATAGGCCCGCAGCAGCGCTAAGCTTGTCGGTAAAAGTCCACTAAAGAGCGCTCAGAAACCTGACATCGGGTCAGGCCGCTTTGCCCACAAAGCGACTGGGATATGTGCTCCAGGTAGTTGAATGGGGCAGCCCTGACATCGAGAGATGCGGGGTCGTCAGGCGATTATGCGGAAAACCTGACCGCAAACCATAGTGGTGCACCGTGTTGGGAAAAATGTCACGTTCCTGGCACGTTAAAGAACCCTGCTGCAGGTCTCGGTAAGAGTAGGACCCGTAGGATCCCCATGCAGGAGGCTAAATTTCCCGTCCCTACCCATCCCTCCTTTTTTCCAGTGGCAGTCCGATTGGCCTTGTGTCCCCATTTCATCCACTTCATCATCATTTCATGTTCATTGTATCACCACTTTCATGTTTATCTCCCGGATATAGCCGAAATTGTGCTGCTTGGGAGTAAAGCAATAACTAACTAAGCTTGTTTTTTTAACATTCAGTGAAAATATAAAGTAAACTAACAGACAAAAAAGTTCGAAAATATATTATAGAAAAAAATGCTTATTAGCCAAGATGACCTCCAACAAATCCAACATATTGCCCAGATACCTCAGGATACTTGTCTCTGATTGCCCAAACACAGCAGCTTGGTATGACCCGCCTGTTCCCTGCACCAAGATAGTCATGAATCCTCAGTACATATTGTCTATAGGCTGCATTTCTATGGCATCTGTTATTGCTGTCATCGTTTGGTTGGGCTAGGACGTCTGTACCGTATTGCCACCTCGAGCACTAGCTCATCTAAGACAACATTTACGAAATCCTGAAATTTTAAAATATATATTTTAAACATGTTTTCCATGGAATACTGTTTATTGTCTTCATATGCGTATCTTGCAAATACAAACATACTAGGTAGAAATTAAACAGTGTAAAAAAACAAGAAAATGTGTCAAACAGACACCATAAAAAACAACAACAAAAAACGATACCTACAACAAAGCGAAAGTGGTTTAGAAATTTCCCATAGAGCCCCGTGTCATTGAATTAATCGAGTTTTCAATGTGAATAGGTAAACAAAGTACTTTAAAAGGAAAACAGGTACAGGTATATTGTTATTTTTTACATGTTAACTTTTCTTTCATTACTTCTTAAGAGTAGAAAGGTTCTTTGCGTCAAATAAAGAAGGAAAATACAATTATATCAAACCCAGAACTTGGCATGCTCTCACCACGGTATCCATTTTAACCAATGCGGGTTCCGGGTGGCGAATAAGCCCGCAGCAGCGCTAAGCTTGTCGGTAAAAGTCAACTAAAGAGCGCTTAGAAACCTGACATCGGGTCAGGCCGCTTTGCCCACAAAGCGACTGGGATGTGTGCCCCAGGTGGTTGAATAGTAAAGTATTGCTTCTTTTCTATCACTAATTGTGTACTCGGTCTGTATAGGCTAGAGTATAACCTGTCGGAAAAATGTCACGTTCCTCGCACGTTAAAAAACCCTGCTGCAGGTCTAGGTAAGAGTAAGACCCGTAGGATCCCCATACAGGAGGCTAAATTCACCGCCCCCTACGCATCACTCCTTTTTCCAGTGGCAGTCAAAACTCTCATACCCGATTGGCCTTGTGTCCCTATTTCCTCCACTTCAGGATTTCGTAAATGTTTTTATGTACAACTAAACCTCTTTCAGTTTTGTTGACTTCAATACTTACGGCAGTAAAATCCGGCCTCCGGAAATATTACGATTGTTGTTATTCTAGAAATGGTGTCAATCAAATGTGGATCCTGAAGAATTCGAAAGAACTGATGGAGATTCTTAACTCTAAATCAGTTTCATCTTGTAACAGCATCAAAACATTCGATTTCTCCACACTTTACACTTCTATTCCACATGAACAACTGAAATCGCGATTAGCACAGCTGATTAAACGCAGCTTTTTCAAAAAGAATGGAAAACGCAGGTACACATTTCTTGTAGTCGATTACACCAAGACTTACTTTGTCATCAATGAGTCTAAGAAAAAGAACAAATTTACAGAAGACCAAATAATCGACATGCTCAACTTTCTTATTGACAACATATTTGTTCAGTTTGGGGACGTGTTTTTCAGCAAACAATAGGGATTCCAATGGGCACTAATTGTGCACCTTTGCTTGCTGATTTGTTTCTTCATTCATATGAAGCAGACTTCTTGCAATCTCTTCTAGACAAAAAAGAACGTAGACTAGCTCTCTCTTTCAACCTCACGTTCCGTTATATTGATGATGTCCTTTCACTAAACAATTCTCGATTTGGTGAGTTTCTCCATCTCATATATCCACAGGAGCTTGAGATAAAGGACACAACGGATTCTAGGAAGTCTGCTTCATATTTAGATCTACATCTCGAAATTGACTCTCAAGGAAGACTTTCAACAAGGCTCTATGACAAACGTGATGACTTCAACTTTCCAATCGTCAACTTCCCCTTCTTGTGTAGCAACATTCCTTCCGCTCCAGCTTATGGAATTTACGTATCTCAATTGATTCGTTACTCCAGAGCGTGCGGGACTTACATCGATTTCCTTAACAGAGCGACACGTCTGACACAAAAATTGCTCACACAGGGTTATGTTGCTCCTCGATTGCTGTCTTCACTCAAGAAATTTTACGGAAGACATCATGCACTTATAGACAAATATGGGATTTCGATCTCTCAGATGAGTGCAGATGTTGGTTTGTCATAGGGTTTTGATTTGTTTTCCTTTACCGAATTTGACACGCTGAATGGACTATTGGCAACGCGACGGGTGTGCTATAGCAAGCAGGAACTGCTTACTCTTCCAGAGCACCTGAGTTCACTCTTGTTTCGACTGGAGTTCGCGTTGTTGATTGATATTCAGTTGTTTTGTGTTTCCATGTTTTACATGTTGTCTGTTTTTGTCCTGTTCTTGTTGGTGTTTACTGGTTTTGTCTCTGCCCTTTCGGACTTCGATTTTCGGATACCCCATTGGTACCTCTGCTTCCTTCATCATCATTTCATGTTCATTGTATCACCACTTTTCATGTTCATCTCCCGGATATAGCCGAAATCGTGCTGCTTGGGAGTAAAGCAATAACTAACTAACTAACTTTACCATTTTCTTTAAATTTGTAGAAGTTCAGATTTAAGCCAATTCAGGTCTGAAGTAACTGGATGCCCGAATGACCGTGCCTATGTAAGTTTTGAAAGGGCAAGTGTTTTTTTATAGACAGTAGCTATGTGAAACTCTGACCATTGAACTACCTTAGTTCATATCATCAGCACTAAGCCTTATAGTTCTGTCTAATCATTGACAGATACCATAAGTTATATGTATGAAAGGCTTTTGTAAGAACCAGTACACCAGCTTTAAGTAATTGAAAATAAGCATATAATTTCATCATTTCGTCTTTAACAGGTCGAGGATTTTACCTTTTATGGATAATGTTTTCGTCAAACTTTAACCAATAGTTTTTGAGAGAGTATAAATAAATACGATCGCCAACACGTGCTTTTTGTGAAATAATTAAATATAACATGACTCGCAAAACAAATCTTTAAAATGAGCGGTGAAAAAGTTGGTTGTTGTATTTGTATTAATGTCATATTAAAAATAAACATATTAAAGAAACTCTTTTTCAACCAAACAGCTTTGACAAGTAGGGAGATTTTATGGCCATGTTTACCTTTTTGATTGTCCATTGACCAATACACTTCATAAAATAGAAGTCAATAAGTGGAACATAACATTACTTTATAAGGAGAATTTACCCATGTTAAACAAAATAACGTTTAAAACCAATGATATTTGGTATTTGCGAAATATGAGCGAGGAAGTTAAAGAATACATGTTTATGTTAGGAACTTTTCTATCAAACCGACGAAAAAGTTTTACCATTTTTCCCCATTTGAAAGGTCAATCTTTTACAATTTTGATTGATTAATAGGTCAAACGAAATCTAGAAAACCCGACCTGTTTAAGTATGTTACAAAATGGCGCGCTACCCAGAGTCATGTCTGCTGATATTCTTGAAGAAGTCTTTGACGATAACAGTTCATCAAGACGATGCATCGTTGATCTTCCTAATGGCTTAGAGTCTCTTGGCATTTTTCAGGTAATTTAGTCAAAAGATTGCTTAACAAATTGTTTTACACAATAGTTAAAAAAAATATTATAATTATACTGATTTTTATAAAACTCCCATAACGTTGATATTTGTCATAAGGGTGTATCATCGTGAAACAATGTTTTGCGTACCACATGACCTTCATATGACCTTGACCTTTGACAAAATTACTACTAAATGAAAATATGGGCCATAACTTTGTTATCCGTTACATAGCGCTTTGACATGAAGATGTATCACCGTGAGAATTTTGTTCTTTATACTTTGGAAGGGGAGTCATCCGTTTTAGGGGACTAAAACTGTTTTCACTAGATTTTTTTTATTTCTTTCTTTCAGTTGGTAAAGAAATTGCCTAATTTGAGACATCTCTTTACTCCTATGGCACCACAAAAGATTACATATAGGCTACTGACAACTTTGATAAAGCCACTCTTTAGTGAGGAAGGGTCAAACAGGAGACAGAGGAAAGGTAGCATGTACACTTTGTACCTTAAGTATTTACGAGAAGTTGCAGGTTGGTATACTAATGAAAACGTGTATAAACAAAAAAATAGCTGACGGTTACCAGAGTCACAAGTACTATTTTATCCTGTTTTCATATGAAAAATAATGAGATTCATGTGGGACACTCAAAATAAAACCCAACCTTCCTTTTATGGTAAGTAACATTACTGTAAAGTTTCGTGGCATTTAGTTGACCAGAACAAAAGTAATAGTGGAAACAAATAAAATAAGTTGCAATTTTGGCCCGTTTAGGGCCCTTAATTTCTAAACGAAAAAAGAAGGGACACTCTAAATCAACCACAATCTTCCAATGTTCAGCTCATTTAGCTCTACAAAAGTCTCTATAGGGTTGAAGTTGTCAGATGACCCCTTATAGGGGTACAGCCCCTTAGAGGCAAAAAAAAGTGTTTTGGTCTATAAAATGAAAACTTTTGCACATAGAGAAAAGATGCTTGCTAAAATGTTCATCTCATTTATCTCTACAAAAGTCTAAGTAATGTCAAATTTGTCAGATGATCCCTTATAGGGGTTACAGCCCCTTTACAGCCACTTTTAACATTGGCATTTTCTAACTTATTCTGTGTCAAGTTCCGACAGGCGAGACATATATCTGTTAACAGTTTATTTTTAATTTAAGGTGCGCAGAATTATCTAAACAAGCAAACATAAAGAAGAAAATAAACTGTTGCATAATTACATTGTCCTATGTTTTGCACAGCAACCTATACTTAATGTGGATTTTATTTTTCATATTTCCTATAAAAAATCTATTATTGGTACAGTATACTCTTATAAAATAGATTTGAGGAACAAAAATTACAATTTCTTACAAATATCGAGAAAATCAAAAACGTCATTGACATCATTTACTGTTAAACTTTGCAATCCCGTGATTTATTTTCATTTGCACATGAAGAATGTTTTTGTCTGACATGTCTTGTTCAGTTGCATTACTTCAATTAGATTTTTTTGTGAAGAATTCTATTGTAATTAATGCAGTTACATATTTTCTAGTTTCAATAATGGTTACCGTTAAATCAAATTTTAATTACATGAATTATATGATATTTTTGCTTATGTTGCATAATTTTTTTTTTCTTTCAGACATGATGAAAGAGGTAAACAGTGAAGAAACATTTGAGACAGAGACAGAGACTGAGACGGAGGTCATAGAGGTCACACAAAACACAGTAACTAATGAAAATGAAGATGAAATGATGGATAATGTTGCCCATGAAGAAAGCAGTGATGAAGATGTGGAGTATGTAAGAAAACCAAAAAGAAAAGCCCCAATTTCAACCACCCGACAGAAATGGACAGACGATGAATGTAATGAACTTAAATAACTCTTTGTAGAAGAGTTCCGAACAAACACTGCCGAACCAAAAAAAAAAAAAAAATCAGAAAATGATGAAGGAAAGTCAAAACAGAAACGGTTTCATTTGGAAAAGAAAACGGGATACCATTAAGAAAAAATGTGCAACATGTTAAAAAAGAAAAGAGATGAAGAGAAGTTTTCTTAAGCCTTATGGTCTTTTTTTTGCCTATATATCAGAGTCCTGTAATCAACAAAGCATAAGAAGTGATTATTTGGGGGCTAAATATACATCTTCATAACCACTTCTTAAGGTCACCTTTGAATATACATGTATTCATTGAAATGTTGTTGTTTACCTTAAAAACTGTAATAGTGATTTATAATTGTACGAAATATTTTGTCATATTTTGATGAAGGATACCTTCAAGTCATGAAGGCTTTTCTTTGTGTTTGATTTTGTAAATGTTAAAAGTTTATGAAAGTTTTTATTATTTTAAGGAGAGAAATTGTATTTTTCATTTTTGTCTCGTCTGCGAAGAAGAGCGGGACATTGGTGTTCCTTTACTGGCGGCAATGTTAACTTTTTAGCTCACCTGACCCGAAGGGTCATGTGAGAGCTATTGGCGTCCGTCGTCCGTCCGTCCATAAACTTTTTCAAACGTTAACTCCTCTGACACCATAAGTCCAATTGCAACCAAACTTGGTATGGTTGTTCATTAGCATTCGGTGCTTAGAACTGATGTGGGGATTTTTTGTTGAGGTGTTATGAGCACCCCACATGTCTGAGGAACAATAAATCCCAGGTTAATGAAACTTGGTATGCATATTCCCCAGTAGTAGCTAATCACAGTTGCATCCTCATCTTTTGACCCTGTCCGTGATTTTCCGGCCAGGTTACTTTGACCATTTTCAATACATTTAATAGCATTTAATAAGGTTTTATGAACACCTTTTGATCTCAAAAACTACATGTAGAAATACTCATAGGTTTATAAAAATATATAGTGAAACAAGTCTAAATTGAACCCTCAGGGATCGAACAATTTGTTCAGTATAGACTGGGATTCAGTTTATATAGGTTAAAAATAGAATGAAATGTTAAAGATTTACTTTTTATCCAGTTTGATGTTGATAGTGTGTGGTTTAGACCGGTTTCATTATTGGAAATAAGCAAAGAATTTTTGTTTCTGATGGTGTCGGTAGGCAAGACATACTTTAATTAGTGTTAACTCTTGTTGTAAAATGATTTGTGGGTTTTTTTGGGGGGAGGGGGATTTTTTTTACTGTGATGGGCCATTGATTTTTAAAGATATATTGAAATGAAGGACTTTTAATCAGGGCTATTCCATAATTAATTGTAAAGGGCTGTTTAGGAGGCACCTTAATCAGTTTTATTGATGGATACATATTTCTTCAATGTAATATTAAGGCAAACAGCATAAAATTTTGTGCATGGCAAGTTTCATCCTCGGAAACCCAGGGGTTCTTCTCTTGCTTACTCATTCATCCCCGGAAACCCAGGGGTTCTTCTCTCGCTTACTCATTCATCCTCGGAAACCCAGGGGTTCTTCTCTCGCTTACTCATTCATCCTCGGAAACCCAGGGGTTCTTCTCTCGCTTACTCATTCATGAGTAAGCGAGAGAAGAACCACTGGGTTTCCGAGGATGGGCAAGTTTAAGAAAATTCCTTTTGACACCCCCATGCAATTAATTCTGAAATAGCTCTCAAGAAGAAAATTGGGCTTTAACATTTATCCAAAATTAAAAGATACCATTATACCACCACCGGCAGCGACAGCATTAACTTTTAGGTTATGGTTTTATGAGCATCTCCATATCTCAAGAACTAGAAGTCCTAGGTTGATGAAACTTGGTATGCATATAGCCCAGTAATAGCTTTGCACAGTTGCATCCCCATCCTTTGACGTTGACATTGATTTTATTGGTTGAGTGACTCACAATTTTCAATGCATACATGTACATGTATTATCGCATGATCACCGCCACATTTTTTTTAATCTTTGTATTGTGTTACCAGTCTTTGTAACAAATCATTTGGCACAAAAGTTGTTCCTATACATTTATCTATACTTAAATAAAAGGAATGATTTTTTATATAGATAAACAGGTACTAGTAAATAATATGAAAAAGAAAATTGCAAAACAAAATATTAGTTCAATGTCACTTTGGTGCTTTCTTGTATTAGTTTCTAATTATCAATGTTTTGGATCTGTGATTTTTAATGGTGCATTCCTAAGATTCTTTACTTTTGTTTGTCTCTGAAATGTACACAATTCTGTTAACTATTATAGGGATTTCTTGACGGCTATGAAATTCACCAAATTGAGAGTTCAAAAAACACAGGAATGTGATCTTTCACTTCTTACGTATTTTTGGTTTAATTGTTTTATGCTCTTCATAATCATATAGTGTTCGGTATTTTCAATATTTTTGGTAGAGCGCCTCTGATAAGTCTTTAATTGACAAAACGCGCGTCAGGCGTAGCAAAATTTATTGTGTCATTTTTATGCAGTTTTCAAACTTTTAGATTTGAGCATTTTTCTTTCAATTATTTTGGTTTTCGATCTTCCATTGTTAAGTTTCAAATGTAGCTGTCAAGAGCTTCTTCCTTGAAATATGTATATGCAGCATAACCAATTCACTGTTTTATTCCCGTGTCCTGAATTCTGTACATTTAAAATTATCAACATGTCAGTTTGAATATGATATATTAATTTTACCGGCCTATATGTACTTTGGGTGAGTGAGTGAGTGAGTTGGTGTTTTACGCCCGTGCAACGCTATATAGGTTATTTACAGGCGATGAACATGAAAAGGATGATAAAATGAACATGAAATGATGATGATGAATGAAATATGGGGATGGGGTGGGACACAAAGGACCGGTAAATTTTGAAGAACCACAGGAAAAGGGGAGAGATGGGTAGGGGCGGAAAATTTAGCCTATGTGGTGCACTACTGGGCGGTCCACAAAGGGGTCTTTTACGTGCATGAAGCGTGGCACTCTCCACACACGTTGGCCCACTATGGTCGGCGGTCAGGGTTTCCGTATTATAGACCTGACAACCCCCGCGGACGAGGGCTACCCTATTCAGCCACCTAGGGTACACACTTGGTCGCTCTGTGGGCTGAGCACTGACCCGACGTCAGAATCCCAAGACCCTTAGTCGCCTCTTACGACAAGCTAGGCTCTGCTGCGGGCCTATTCGCCACCCGGGCCCCGCACGGGACTATGTACTTTGGACTGTTGATGTAAATTCGTATGTTCACTGTTAAGACAAGGAAAAAAAAAGACATATATTATAAGTTTTTACTTAATTAGTTAATGCATTGTTACAATTAATTTATTTAAAGGTCGTATAGTGCTTAGATATGTACACGCCATTTTATACCTCCAAGCAAAATTATACATTTGAATTAATCAATCCATTGCATGCATGAGTTATTTTAATACAGAATTCATATAGTAGAAATAATATACTATTAAGTATACAATAAAGGTATATGATAATTACGTTTTTCTTAAAATATTATTGGAGTTAAGTGCAGTAAGGTCATGATTATCACAGACCATAATAAAAATGATGAAGGCTAATTATTAAAGAGATGAAAGAAAAAATTAATTGTCTAAACATTGAGTTTTTACCTTTTGTTCTCTGAAGAACCAGAGAATCTCCCTCCTTTGCTAGTGGTTCCTCCTATCAGAGATTCAATCGTTCCCCAGTTTGGTATTTTTGGTTATACTGTTCTATGCTCTTCACATTCATACAGTGTTTGACATTTTCAATATTTTTGGTAGAGCGCCTCTGATGAGTCTTGAATAGACGAAACGCGCGTCAGGCGTAGCAAAATTTATTGTCTGGAACTTTGTTGTCATTTGTATTTCGAACAGACGTGAAGGTTAGCACTGCTGGTGGAGTTTAAATTCCCCGAGGTTAGCCCGCTCCGGCACCAACACTTTTGAGTTGGAGAATACATCAAAGCTTTAAATTATCCGTCTAAATTTCAAAATTGTCTAAACCCTAAGGTTCTTCCTACCCCAGACATAGGTTGAATATCTTAGTAATAATTTAGTTCCCCAGTTTGGTATTTTTGGTTATACTGTTCTATGCTCTTCACATTCATACAGTGTTTGACATTTTCAATATTTTTGGTAGAGCGCCTCTGATGAGTCTTGAATAGACGAAACGCGCGTCAGGCATAGCAAAATTTATTGTCTGGAACTTTGTTGTCATTTGTATTTCGAACAGACGTGAAGGTTAGCACTGCTGGTGGAGTTTAAATTCCCCGAGGTTAGCCCGCTCCGGCACCAACACTTTTGAGTTGGAGAATACATCAAAGCTTTAAATTATCCGTCTAAATTTCAAAATTGTCTAAACCCTAAGGTTCTTCCTACCCCAGACATAGGTTGAATATCTTAGTAATAATTTAGTTCCCCAGTTTGGTATTTTTGGTTATACTGTTCTATGCTCTTCACATTCATACAGTGTTTGACATTTTCAATATTTTTGGTAGAGCGCCTCTGATGAGTCTTGAATAGACGAAACGCGCGTCAGGCGTAGCAAAATTTATTGTCTGGAACTTTGTTGTCATTTGTATTTCGATGACAACTTTGACCCGTTCAAAATTTTATTAAGCACTACCTTCCCTGATGCCACATTTAAACTCGATAGCTTTGTGTAAAAAAAACACAGAGCAGTTTGGATATTTGGCTTGGATTGCTTCAACAATATCCCAACAGTCTTTGTCCATCGTGCTTAGCCGGATAAGGTGTTGTAAATTATTCTTCTTCTTTCTTTCCAGCTTTTTATCCTCGTTGCACTGTTATTTGAAAAAAAAATATGAGGTGGTAGTTTGGGATCTTTTATTATCGACTCCATCATAGGAGAAACGCAAAATTTTGTAGGGCAAATTTGAAGTTTGAGTGAGCGTTGTGACGCCCGTTTATTTATAACTATAACAAATAAAGGTCCATTACGTTTCTGTCTTGTCCCGTGCGGGGCCCGGGAGGCGAATAGACCCGCGGCAGCGCTAAGCTTGTCGGTAAAAGTCCACTTAAGAGCGCTCAGAAACCTGACATCGGGGTCAGGCCGCTTTGCCCACAAAGCAACTGGGATGTGTGCCCCAGGTGGTTGAATGGGGCAGCCCTGACATCGAGAGATGCGGGGTCGTCAGGCGATAATGCGGAAAACCTGACCGCAAACCATAGTGGTGCACCGTGTTGGGAAAAATGTCACGTTCCTGGCACGTTAAAGAACCCTGCTGCAGGTCTCGGTAAGAGTAGGACCTGTAGGATCCCCATGCAGGAGGCAAAATTTCCCGTCCCTACCCATCACTCCTTTTTCCAGTGGCAGTCAAAACTATCCTACCCGATTGGCCATGTGTCCCCATTTCCTCCACTTCATCATCATTTCATGTTCATTGTATCACCATTTTCATGTTCATCTCCCGGATATAGCCGAAATCGTGCTGCTTGGGAATAAAGCAATAACTAACTAACTAACGTTTCTGTCTTATGCGTTCTGCAAACCGGAAGTCTTAGTACATTCATGCCCATAAGTTATTTATTTGATTTCTTTTTTTTTCTTACAATTAATAATTAAAACAAATTGGCTTGATTGAAGCTCATATTATCATAAGTAACTATAAATTGTCCTTGGAAAGGTAGTTTTGATAAGAAACAGTGAGTGAGTGAGTTGGTGTTTTACGCCCGTGCAACGCTATATAGGTTATTTACATGAAAAGGATGATAAACTGAACACGAAATGATGATGAAATGAATAATGGGGTGGGATGGGAAACAAAGGACCAGTAAATTCGCCTATTCGCCACCCGGGCCCCGCACGGGAGTTGATAAGAAATAAATTAAGTATATGGCTTTAAATCATTTAATTGGTACATGAAGCGTACTAGTACTAAAGTTTCGAACAAAACAAAATAAAATAAAAGTTTGCTATCGCCCATATATGTTACCGAGATTTTCAAACGGCCTTTTAATAGCTTTTATTTAAACTTTCATATTTTTAATTGATATTTGAGAGTACCTGAGTCGTCATTAATTTTCTCTGAGCAGAATCTGTAAGTCATCAAAGAATTTAATATCAAATAAATATTTATCATTTTTTACAGTAAAATCCACACAAAGGAAGATGTCAACGTCTATAGAAGAAAACCCGGATCCAAGACTCCAACGAAGCCCGCTCCTACCGGACAAGAATCGTCGAGTCCTTGCCCTTCGCCTCAGAATTTAGGTTTTTATATTAATGAAACAAACAACATTACAACTGATAATGAAAGTGGGTACGAATATGTTGGTATTGGTCCAGTGCAATCGAGTACATTTACGAGTACTCACAAAGTAATTGACGATAGTGTTGAAGATAGTGTAGACCAGGTTCTCCTTGATCACAATGTAAAAGTGACGCATATTTTGATAATGAAACTTTCAAAACAAAATCAGGGGTAGAAAATTATCTTGATGTTAAAGAAATTGAATCATCCAAGAACTAACCCTCTCTTTGCTTATTTTGTTTTAGCTATTTTGGCACAAGTCATCCTCGGAAACCCAGGGGTTCTTCTCTCGCTTACTCATTCATCCTCGGAAACCCAGGGTTCTTCTCTCGCTTACTCATTCATCACCCCTGGGACACTTGGTATGAAGTTGTTCGTTTCGAGTTCAGGATCTGATCTTGAACTTGATATTATTTCTATATAGAAACAAGTTAAATTCGCATTTGAAAAATCTAAAGCGACCAATCAGGAAGCCCGTTACAAAACTATTTCATGCGTAATGTCCCAGGGGTGATGAATGAGTAAGCGAGAGAAGAACCCCTGGGTTTCCGAGGATGGGCACAAGTATGCATAAACATGTATGTCCAAAATCAAATTCACCACCTGAAGCACTAAATGAAAATAGAAAACTGTCAAGAAAGGCTTTCAACACTCATCACAATAATATAATTGATAGAGTGTTCTTTAAAGATGACCAGGTTCCTAACAAAAGCACATTCACAAGGAATGAGCTAATTGGTATTTTACAAAGTTTTAGTCACAAGCTGATTCCCAAATCTGCAACACCAAAGCCAAGCAAGTCAAACAAACGTAGTGATGGAAAACAATCAGAAACTCCAAAAAGGCCAATGAGTGGAATACAACCCAGAAACATTTCAGGTACAAATAAGTCACAAAATGTTAATTTTCTAACCCAATATGGTTTATGTCCTGAAAGTATTGGAGAAATTGAAGTCTCACCAGCAGTAAGTGTTTACACAGCTGAACATTCTGAGGATTGTCATACCCAGGAAGACACAAGTGTCTGTGAAGACAGAGATTTGCAGGCAATATCGGTTCCTAATCAGAGCAATGATGCAAACGGTGGTAGTCATAGCAAAGGTCGCTACGCAGGTAAAAGAAAAAAGAAAGCTTGCCCTTAAAAAAACTATATGCATAGGGGAAAAGGGCGAAAACAGATGATGAGAGAAGAAAAATAAAAGCCCAATCGAAAAAGCAGGCAATATTGATAACACTCTAGAAAGTCAGTCTCCAAATAAAAGAGTTAAGTTGCAGCGAAAACCAGTGAAACAAATAACCGAATCACAGGCAGACATAGATGCGACAATGATCCGTCTTACAACCAAGGAGCTGTTTCAGGTTGTAGCTCAGATTCAGACAGAGATAAACCGAAATCCAAAGTACAAATCAAAGATAAAGGCAAAGGTAAGGTTATAAGGATTCAATTAGCAAATCAGTCTCCCGACGACTCAAATAAGAGCAGATCAAGGAATGTGTTTAGTGTCCCTAAGGATTATGGTAAAAACCCTCTTCTAGAACGTTTTGAGTCTAAGTTCTTGACTAATACAGGTTCCACCTCTGTTCCATCAAAAAGCCATGTTATGGATAATGTAAAAAGAGTAATGTGGTATCTAAACGAAAATAAAATAGACCCCGAGGGAGAGAGAAAATGTGAGACTACGGTACTAACCATTGAGAATCTTGAACAGTTTTTGATAAGATTGATAGAATCCGGATATAAACCCGGTACGATAAATAACTACATCAAACATCTCAAAGTCTTCTTCGAATTTCTTACTGGCTCAATCTGCAACCTTTTCGGTGAAAATAAGGAAGAGTACGAAAGACCTGATCATGAACGCAAATGTTTGAATTTGTTTAGTTCAAGGTTTAAAGCGGAAGACGGAGCTAAAATTCGGGAATAAAGAGCAGTAGATCCAGGTCGAGTCCAGTCCTCTTCTATAAATGAGGTAATTAAAATAGTAGAGGCAGCTAAGCCAAGAGCGAAAGAGTTAATGACACAGGCATTGCAGAGTAAACAGTAAACACCTATGAACAGAATCTTCATCCAGTTTTATTAAGAAGACACTGAAGGTAGATAAGTTATAGTTCCGAAAATAAAGCAACATTTGTACAAAAACAAGTCCCATGGCTCCATTCCATCACCACATCTGCCATTATGGAAACAAATACCGGTATAACTGGAGCCACTGACGAAGACGGACCATTCTTACTTCTCTAGCTAATACAATTGTACTTTGTATGTTGGCCATGTCTGCTGGTTTTAAACAGATGCACAGCATGCATTGATTGGTTAGAAGAGATGATTTGTAAATGTTTCAATGGTAGTTAATGAAGGGACCCAACCAAACATGGACAGGTATAATGTTTAGGAGGAGTTGTGAAAACAAGGTATGTGGACTGACGGACAGACAGGGTGATTCATATATACCCCCTCCCCCCCCCAATTTTGCTTGCATGGGTATAAAAAAGCAGGCAAACACCAACGTTGAACTAATTCAATCTCTGCTGCTAACAATATTCCTAGCAGTTTATGTAGTTTGTTGTGTATTTTCCTCTCCCTTCTAATCACTTCTTTTTCTTTTCTTTGTGTTTATCTGAAATTAAAAAAAAAGGTTTACAAGAAATAAGTGAAAAATATATGGCTTCTTCATCCAAAATGAAATTAATAGTTCCAAAAGTAGACGATTAACATTTGAACCATGTTGAAAATGTAAGTCATTGTTTCCCATATGGCCTTTGAACAAATGGACTTTTTCCACCCATGCGACAATCGATGCATCATGGCAGAACAGTCTTATATTTCTTTTTAAGATCTTGGTCAGTGTCTGCGTTTTCAATGCCACAGTATGAGCAAAGATCATTACGGCCAAGCCCAGAAGCATAATATTGAATTTCAATTAGAGATGAACACTGCAGACCTGCTCTGCATGAAATGTTTTTTTTTCTTATAGATTGTGAGACTGATGAAGGGAACAAGTAAGAACAACAAGAATATTCACTTAGACTAAGCGCTAAAAGTACTTCTTGTCGTTGACAACTTTAACTTTGAATAAACAACTCCCGGCTTGGAACATTCAATGCATGTAGCTAAAGCACGAGAATTTTGAGTTGTAAATGCTAGTTGTGGATTGATCTCAATAAATACTGGTTCAGTAAGGTTAGATTCATCAACATTTGTAGCCACATAGTTGTCTGTGTCCATATTTTCTTCCCAAATAGATCATTCAATTTGTTGGACTGCAACTTGTGTTGTCTTGACTCTGCTATGTGACTTTGTACTGGCCACCTGCCTTTTTATTGTAAGAGATGGTCGATCATTTTCTAAAGTCTCAACTCCTTTAAGCTTCTCATATGGTAGATAATGCTCTTTACTCTCATCTAACAATGGATTTGGTAACCATCTTAATAATTCATAGTTCAGTTTTCTAGGTAAGCAACAATTCTCATTTGAACACTTATTTGCAAGGTGTACAATTTCAGACAGTGGGTTACTTTCCACTCATTGTAATCTTTGTCCTTCATTTTATGAACCGTATATACAATTTCAGAGATTAATGGATTTGTTAATTTGCTCAGAAGCATCAATCAATTTGAGCGCTAAAAAATTGGTTCTCGCTTCAGCTGTAAAACTGGAGACAACTTAAAGAATGTGAGTGAGTTGGTGTTTTACGCCCGTGCAACGCTATAAAGGTTATTTACAGGCGATGAACATGAAAAGGATGATAAAATGAACATGAAATGTTGATGATAAATGAAATATGGGAATGGAGTGGGACACAAAGGACCGGTAAATTTTGAAGAACCACGGGAAAAGGGGAGTGGTGGATAGGGGCGGAAAATTTAGCCTATGTGGTGCACTACTTGGCGGTCCTCAAAGGGGTCTTTTACGTGCATGAAGCGTGGCACTCTTCACACACGTTGGCCCACTATTGTCGGCGGTCAGGGTTTCCGTATTATAGACCTGACAACCCCCTGAGACGAGGGCTACCATATTCAGCCACCTAGGGTACACACTTGGTCGCTCTGTGGGCTGAGCACTGACCCGACGTCAGAATCCCAAGACCCTTAGTCGCCTCTTACAACAAGCTAGGCTCTGCTCCTTAAGGCATCTTGATTTCAACATTTTGATATGGGGAAGAAAGGTAAGCTTTCTACCAAAAAGAACGCCAAGATAAGTTAGTTAGTTATTGCTTTACTCCCAAGCAGCACGATTTCGGCTATCTCCGGAAGATGGACATAGAGTGGTGATACAATGAACATGAATTGACGATGAAGTGGAGAAAATGGGGACACAAGGCCAATCGGGCAGGAGTTCGACCGCCATTGGAAAAAAGAAGTTATGGGTAGGGACGGGAAATGTAGCCTCCTGCATGGGGATCCTACTCTTACCGAGACCTGCAGCAGGGTTCTGAAACGTGTGATGAACATGACATTTTCTCAACACGGTGCACCGCTATGGTTTGCGGTCAGGTTTTCCGCATTATAGCCTGACGACCCCGGCATTCATTATGACAGGGCTGCCCCATTCAACCACTTGGGGCACACATCCAAGTCGCATTGTGGGCAAAGCGACCTGACCCGATGTCAGGTTTCTGAGCGTTCTATAGTTGACTTTTACCGACCAGCTAAGCGCTTCTGCGGGCCTATTCGCCACCCGGAACCCGCACGGGAAGGACAGGCATTGAGGGTCATGCCAAAAGATACTAAGGAAGTTGAAGAAAAAATCGAAGAAATAAACTTAAGATATTAAATCCTGATTATGTAATCTTTATGTTATTTGTTAATTATGCAGAGGTTTAATGTTTGTGAATTTTGAACATTTAGGGTTTTAGAAAAGAAGAAGACGTAAACTGAAGAAACAAAGGTAACAAAAACTATTTTTCTGCTAGTGATGCTTATCAAGTTGTGAATTTACAAAATTGAGAATAAATTTTTTGACACTCCCCTATTCTTTATTGCTGTTATGGAAACTGAGAGTTAGTAGATACCATGAATAAGGGATCAAAAGCGATAATATTTTTTAACTATATTTATTTTGGTCTGCTTAAAATAAAGAATCCTTATGAAATGTGGGTGGAAAGTCCACCAAAGGCTGCATTTGTCAAAACAATTTGTCAGTCCGCCATTGGCTCTGCATGTGTCAAGAGCAATTGACTATATGACATGTAGCAGTAGTGTAATGCTGCACTTGGCAAAACTTTTTATTTAGAAATGGAAGAACATTTGATCAAAATGGATAAAAAATTAAGAGTTAAATTCATTTTTTTCAAGAAATTTGGATGATAATCGAAAAATTATTATGCTTCCACAAATAATTGGTTTTTTTTGGGTGGGGGTGAATTTTTTATTCAGGGGAGATAATTGGACCTAATTTCTTTTTATTGTCCCCCATCGGAACGTGAAAAGGGGAAATAGAAATGCTGGTGTCCATCCGTCACACTTTTTTTTTACTTACCTGGCCAAAGGCCATGTGAGTTATTGCCATCTCTCGGTGTCCGTCATTGTCTGTTGTCGTCTGTAAACTTTTCAAATGTGAACTTGTCCAACACCATAAGTCCAATTGCAACCAAACTTGGTACAGTTGTTAAGTGGCATTATGTGTACAAAACTATCATTCGGTTTTTTTATTCGTAAAAAAATATTGCCGTCATGGCTAAAAACAGAACATAGGGATCAAATTACAGTTTTTTGCAAATAACTCAGAAACTGTGACAGATATCAAAATTCTGTCATTTGATGAAAGTCTTCAGCAACCCAAGATCTACATGCCCTGAAAATTCCAAGAAGATCCAACAACCAATGTAGGAGTTATTGCCCTTTTTCGGATTTTGTATTTATTTCCCACTTATTTAGCCCTATATCTTGAAAACTATACAAGATATTCCAAAAAAAATCAAATTGATTATGATTAAGTACATCAAGATCTACATTTCATGTAATTAGGTCAAAGTTGTAGGACAATTTTGAAAATGATCTGACTTCTGATGTGGGAGTGAGTAATTGCCCTTTTTCATAATTTTTGTCAAATTTTGCATTTATATAGCCCTATATCTTGAAAACTAAACAAGATATTTCAGAAATATCAATTGCATATGGTTAAGCACAATAATATCTGCATAATATGTGTATCTGTGTAGTTCAGGTGAGCGATTCAGGCTCCTGGGAGCCTCTTGTTTTCATAAGGCACGGACCATTTGATTTTCTGGGGGGGGCCTGGGATTTTACCTTGAGCCGGGAAATTTTTTTCGCCCGCTTTGCGGGCCAGATTATTTTTTTCACACACATACTAAGCAAGGAAATTTTGTTGGCAAGATTATTTTTTTTCAATTGGCAAGATTGAAACCAGATTATTTTTTTCAACCTAGGTGCTGGCCAGATTATTTTTTTTTACAAAAATCAGGGCCGGGAAATTTTTTTCAAAAAAATCCCAGGCCCCCCCCCAGAAAATCAAATGGTCCGTGCCTAACAGATTTCTCGGAAACTATTTATCGTAGATTTTTTATATTTGGTATGCAGCTTTCAACTTAGGGGTTTCATATGGTAAGATGCGTTTTCATGTCCGTTTTGTTTAACGAGCCGACACTTAAGGGAAAAAAATGAAAAAAATTAGGCATTTTTAATTTTAAAATTTATACGAATTTCATAAAATGTCACCAGACAATTGTTGTCAATAAAAGAAAAGCTTTAAACTCAAATTTTATTTTTACAGGTATCTAAGTCAAAAAAGAAAACAATGTGAGGTGAAAGATGCAGATAAAATAGACCAAAATTCAGAGAAAACCGACATAATGATACATAATCAAGACAGCTCAGAGTCCTGTTTCTCCATAGATAGCAGATACTTACATGTAGACCCCCCAAGTGAAGGTTTGATGTCAGTCAAGATGACTAATGAAAATCCAAAGACAGGGAAATGGAAAAAGTCGGTTTCTTCCTCCATGCCAACTGAAAAATTCAATGAACTGATGGATGATCCCCAATTTACTGAAATGCTTAAATACCCACAAAGCAAGCGATTAACAGCATTTTTGCATGAGAGAGTTCAACATGCTAACCCTACAGTTTAAAAAGTTTTATGTTATTTTTTTTTTAATGTTATTTTATTTCACATTTTTAGTTTGATAGATTTTTATATTTGTTGATATGTCATACAAACGCTAGACATCCTCTTCTAATTTGAATTCATTCATTTTTCATTCTAATGCTACAGTCCGTAGCATACTTTTTTCTATTTATCATATTGTTTTTACATGTATTTTATTGGTTCTTGTATTGTAACACTTGGTAATTATTTAATGTACTTGTAAAAAATGAAGTCATATAGTTTTTGGACGGGCAACCTTTGCTTAACTTTTTTGTATCTTTAAACAAATTCAGATTTTATTAATCTTGCCTCATTTGTTTGGCATCTTGTTAATGTGTGGTCATGTTTGATGGATGGCTTGTGCTAAGATAATATCTTGGCTGCAGCAACCTCAAACACAAGTGACTCAATCAAGTGACTGCTATTATCAAGATTTGTTCAAAACAAACATCTTGAATAGAATCTAGCAATGGACCAGCAATCTAAAAGGTCTAGGAAAACATTTATTAGTTGTAATGAAGATTTTTCTGACAGGCATTTTAGAAGACACATTGTTGAATGTAAAAAAAGTGTCACCAAAGATCTTAATGATAGGTTAAGTACAAGTTATGCACACAATGTAGCTGTAGGTTGTGAAGCTAATGAAAATGACACTTCTGAAGATTATTTGCAACATGATTTTATAAGTGATGACGAACAAGAGATAGATTATGATAAATATTTTAGTGGGAAAAAAAACTTTTTGGAATGTAGAAACTTAAGTGAAAAGGATGTTAGATGTTATTTTGATGAAAAGGAACCTGAACTTTTTCATGATTGTATAGATGATTTCTCTGATTATGAATTGTCAGATGAAGAAACTGAAATTTTTACTGAAGATGTCTTAAACAAAGGATCAAAAGATATTACTACAATATTGACATACTGGCTTTGTCGTGTCCTTATTTTATGGAAATTTGTATATTATATATCTGATTCATCTTTTGGATTTCTATTGAAAGTTTTACACATGTTTTTTTAAATTGTTTTCAAACACAAGTGACACTTTAAGAAAAATATGTAACTTTTTTCCACAAAATTTATATATGATGTCGAAAATTTTGAAAACTGGTTCAAAAAATTTTGAAAAATTTGTTGTTTGTATTGAGTGTTTTACCTTGTATGATTATAGGGAATGTTCTCGTGTAATTGAAGGTGTTGTTGTTACAAAGTATTGTACTAATGTAGAATTTCCTTATCATAGAGTTCTTGGAAGAAGATCTCCTTGTAATCAAGCACTTTTAATGGAAGTTAATAATGGACAATCAATAAGACTTCTACCGTACAAAATATTTTGTTATAAGTCTATCAAATCTACCCTTCAAAAATCTGTTAAACGTTCTGATTTTGAAGACCTTTGTGAAAAATGGAGATCATTGGAGAAAAAACCAGGAGTATTTCAAGATGTCTATGATGGTCAAATGTGGAATAAATTTAATGGGGGTGACTACAATTTTTTTGGAACAGAAGGAAACTTATGCTTAATGTTGACTGGTTCCAACCCTTTAAACACACAAACTATTCTATTGGTGCAATTTATTTAATTTTCTTGAATTTACCGAGAGAAGAATTTTAAGAGGGAAAATATGATATTGGTCGGTATAATACCTGATATGAAGTCTGAACCACCTACTAACACATTTTTACTTCCTTTGGTGAATAAATTGAAAATCCCTGGGTGCTTCAGACTATTTTAGGTTATGAAATTGAGTTTGTTAAGGAACCTTTTCACTTTGAGTCTAGTATTCCTAAATCACATAAATTTAATGAAAATGAAGTTAATCTAATTGATTCAGAAGTTGATGAACTGCTTAGAAAAGGTGCTATAGCTACTTCTGTTGAAGAGGATGGTCAATTTGTATCAAATATATTTTTGGTCAAATAGAAAAATAATAAATTCATACCTGTCATCAATCTAAAAAAGTTGAATGATTTTGTAGAATATCAACATTTTAAACAAGAAACTTTAGATTATATTTTAAAGTCTATAAAAATGAATAGTTATTTTACAAGCTTGGATCTTTCGGATGCATATTTTTCTATTCCTATTCACCCTGATTTTAGAAAATATCTTAAGTTTTATTGAAAAAACAACTTTATGCTTTTCAATGCCTTCAATTTGGTATTTCTTCAGCACCCAGGGTATTTACTAAGGTTATGAAAGTAGTTTTTTTTTCCCACATTAGAAGCTTTGGTATTAGTTATTTTTTTCTATATAGATGATTCATTGTACCAAGAGATTAACTATCAGGTTGCTATTAATAACACTTTAATGGTACAGAATTTTATGGAATCTTTGGTTTTTGTCATTAACATTGAAAAGTCAAATTTTATTCCTTCACAAAAAATTATATTTTTAGGTTATCTGATTGACTCTGTTGCTTTTAGGGTATTTTTGCCTGAAGACAAATTGGATAAGATTGTATCGTTGTCTAAATCTTTGCTATGAAAGTATCAGATCAAAATAAGAGATCGTGCTAAGTTAATAGGCTTATATTCATCAGCTAATTTGGCTATTTTATATGCCCATTTACAACATAGATATTTGGATATTGATTGAATTACAGCATTATCGAGGTCAGGTAATAACTTTGATGCATATACAATTTTATCTTTGAGGCTAAAAGTGAAATTAATTGGTGGATTAATAATATTGTTATGTTAAATGGTCGTCCAATTAGAAATCCCCAACAGATTTTGTATTTAGAAACCGATGCAAGTTTGCATGGATGGGGAGCTGTATTTGGTGAAAATTCAACTCAGGGGAGATGGAATGGAGAAGAAACATTAATGCATATTAATGTTTTAGAGCTAAAAGCTATATGGTTCGCTATTAAATCTTTATGCTGTCATCTTAATGATGTTCATATATGTATTAAATCCGATAGTTCTACTGCTGTGAACTATATAAATAATCAGGGTGGTTCCGTTTTAAGTTTATTGGAAGTTACAAAGCAATTGTGGTTTTGGTGTGCTGATCGAAATATTTATATTTCTTCAGTTAATATCCCTGGAAAATTAAATGTTGAACCAGATAACCTTTCAAGACATTTTAAGGATTCTTCAGAAGTTAATTTAAAAGAAGTGGTTTATCATAGAGTTGTTAAGCGATTATTCCTGCCAGATATAGATTTATTTGCATCAAAATTGAACAAACAGATAATTTTGTCAGTTGGTTTCCAGATCCTGATGCAGTTAATGTAGATGCTTTTTCTTGGCATGAATTAACACCGTATATTTTTCCTCCTTTCAGTCAGATTCCAATGGTGTTACAGAAAGTAGAAGACGATATGGTAAGGAAGGCCATTCTGCTTGCTCCATATTGAACAACACAGCTCTGGTTCCCCAAATTACTTCATTGTTTGATAGATTTTCCAGTAAAATTGCCTATGTGCTTAGATCTACTGAGACTTGTCCACACCGGAAAGTTTCACCCCATGAACAAAAGAAAACTTTTTCTCACCGCTTGTTTAATATCAGGAGATCTCTCCTTAATAAGGGATTTTCAAAGTCAGTTACAGAAATCATTTCAAATTCTTGGCGAAAGTCAACTAACTCAGAATATGAGTATTCATGGAGATTGTGGTTATTTTGGTGTAATTCAGAACAAGTTGATCCCTTGGAGCCATCTATAAATAATTTTTTTAATTATCTCTCAACCTTGTATAACAAGGGGAGGTATTACAGTTGCCTAACTTTGCATAAATCTGCATGACTCGTTTAGTAATAGTAATCTAGTTACTAGATTTATGAAAGGAATATTTAATTTGAGACCTCCTCTCTGTAAATACATTTTCACTTGGAATGTAGGCATAGTTTTGAAATTCCTTTCTAAGCTCTATCCAAATAAGAAACTTGTTTTAAAATGGTTAACGCTAAAATGCCTTGCGCTAATTGCACTTGCTGCAGCTCAAAGGTCTCAAACTTTGGCAACTCTAGACAGAAAGTTGATGTTTCTTAATAAAGATAATGTCAAGTTTAAGGTGGGGTCTTTATTAAAAACTTCAAGACCGAAACACACTGATAAAGATATTGTTATATGTAGTTTTCACAAAGAGTCTTTGTGTCCTGTTCTTACATTAATACATTATTTGGAGAGAACAAGTTTTAAGTGTAAAGACTCTAAGGTTTTTGTTTCATTCAAAACTTTTTCTAAAGTAACAAGTTGTACAATAGCACGTTGGTAAAAGATTGTTCTTTCAAGTGCTGGGATAGATACTTCTAAATTTAAGGCACATTCTTTCAGAAGTGCTTCTTCTTCTGCAGCATTAAAAGCAGGATTACCTCTGAAAAAATGTTTTAAAAACTGCTGATTGGAGCTCTGCTCAAACATTTTATAAGTTTTACTATAGAGAAACTGTAGATTCTGCAGTGGCTCATGATAGATCAAATAATTTTACTGACAAAGTGTTTAATTCTATTTTACAGTAATACCTTGTGTACTTGGAGACCTCATTGGAGTTTATACAGAGTGGAATAGGATTTTCGACAGAGTTCATATTGACTGGATAAGGATTTTCTGCAGTTAGGATATGAGTTCAGGAATTTTACGCAGTGACTTTTGTGGATACATTTGTGTTGATAGACTGTTTTTTCATCCATTTAGCATGGATGTGCGGGACATTTAAATCTTATGTAATTTTGAAAAAATAAATGTATTTGTGAATTACTAGTTCTTGATGCCTTAAACTATTATGTGGAATAGGTTAACATGTACATGATTTCAAATATTTTGTGGGATGTGAAGCAGATGTTCTTTGCGTCTGGTAGTTTTACTTGGGAGTTGTGTGTATCAGTGTAACTTTGGTTATTCTATTTGACTGAAGGAAACATTGTATGTAACCGATAGAAACTTGGTATGTTTGTGATCATATGCTATATCTATTGACCTTCATTAATGTTTTTGGTATGCATTTATTGGGCTTTAAAGATTCAATTATTAAAACGAGAATAGCCCAGGATTATGTAATATAATGTAACTTTATCCAAACATCTGAAAGATGTGAAGGATAATGTGCATTATATGAAGAAGCCAAGGGCTTCGAGGGTTAATAATTACCCTCCCTTTTTAGCTCACCTGACCCGAAGGGTCATGTGAGCTATTGTCATCACTTGGCGTCCGTCGTCCGTCGTCCGTAAACTTTTTAAAACATTAACTCCTCTGACACCATAAGTCCAATTGCAACCAAAACTTGGTATGGTTATTCATTAGCATTCGGTGCTTAAAACTGATGTGGGGATTTTTGATTCGTCGTAAAACATGGCCGCCATGGCTAAAAATAGAATATAGGGGTAAAATGCAAATTTTTTTTTTTTGCAAATAACTCAAAAATGACTACAGATATCAAAATTCTGGCACAGGGTAAAAGTGATCAGCACCTCAAGATCTACCTACCATGAAATTTTGAAGAAAATCCAACGACCCATGTAGGAGTTATTGCCCTTTTTGTGGATTTTTTGCAAATTTTACACCTGTTTAGCTCAATATCTTAAAAACTATACTAGATATTTGAGAAATTTAAATTGCATATTGTTAAGCACATCAAGATCTACAAAATATGTAACAGGGTCAACGTTGTAGGACTTTTCCTTTTAGGAGTTATTGCCCTTAGAACGTCAAAATTAAGCATTTTAACAGCATTTCCTGATTACATTGAAAACGTTAACTCCTCTGACACTTTAAGTCCAAATGGAACCAAACTTGGTATAGTTGTTTATTAGCATTAGGTGTATAGAATTGATGTGGGGATTTTTGATTGGTCGTAAAACATGGCCGCTGTGGCTAAAAATAGAACATAGAGGTAAATGGCAGTTTTTTGCAAATAACTCTAAAACGGTGACAGATTTCAAAATTTAGATTGGGAACAAAAGTAATCAGCACCTCAAGATCTACCAGCTCTGAAATTTTGAAGAAAATCCAACAATCCATGTAGGAGTTATTGCCCTTTTTGTGGATTTTTTGCAAATTTTGCAACTGTTTAGCTCGATATCTTGAAAACTATACTAGATATATGAGAAATTTAAATTGCATATTGTTAAGCACATCAAGATCTACAAAATATGTAATAGGGTCAACGTTGTAGGACATTTCCTTTTAGGAGTTATTGCCCTTAGAACGTCAAAATTTAGCATTTTAACAGCATTTCCTCATTACATTGAAAACGTTAACTCCTCTGACACTTTAAGTCCAAATGGAACCAAACTTGGTATAGTTCTTTATTAGCATTAGGTGTATAGAACTGATGTGGGGATTTTTGATTGGTCGTAAAACATGGCCGCTGTGGCTAAAAATAGAACATAGAGGTAAATGGCAGTTTTTTGCAAATAACTCTAAAACGGTAACAGATTTCAAAATTTTGTTTGGGAACAAAAGTGATCAGCACCAGTGATCTACCAGCTCTGAAATTTTGAAGAAAATCCAACAACCCATGTAGGAGTTATTGTCCTTTTTGTGGATTTTTTGCAAATTTTGCACCTGTTTAGCTCAATATCTTGAAAACTATACAAGATATTTGAGAAATTTAAATTGCATATTGTTAAGCGCATCAAGATCTACAAAATTTGTAACAGGGTCAACGTTGTAGGACCTTTCCTTTGAGGAGTTATTGCCCTTGGAACGTCAAAATTGATTATTTTAACTGCATTTCCTTATTTTGAAAATGTTAACCCCTCTGACACTTTAAGTCCAAATGGAACCAAACTCGGTATTATTGTTTATTATTATTATTAGGTGTATAGAACTGTTGTGGGGATTTTTGATTGGTTGTAAAACATGGCCGCTGTGGCTAAAAATAGAACATTAGGTTAAACTGCATTTTTTTGCAAATAATTCAAAAAGGGTGACAGATTTTTAGATTTTGATTGAGAACAAAAGTGATCAGCACCTTTAGATCCACCATATTGTCAAATGACCCCCTTATTAATCTTATGACCCTTTCAACATTATATAGATTTTGCCTTATAATCTTTACTTCAGGCACATATGTCAGGTGAGCGATTCCGGCTCCTGGGAGCCTCTTGTTATTGTTTTTTTGAGATTTGGACCCTTCCCATTTCTTTATACTTCAATAAATGCTTTGTTTGTCATTGGTTTTTGTCCTTGCTTTAAAATGAGGACAATTACAGGTGTTCACCTGGTTTTATTACGCTGTGGGGTTTAAAAATCACTCAGCTATGAAAAAGGCGTGCGACCTGTTATGAAATAATTTATTCAATTATTAACCCTCGAAGCCCTTGGCTTCTTCATATAATGCACCTTGTCCTTCACATCTTTCAGATGTGTGGAAGGTTACATTACTGCATGAAACTGCTATACACCATATTGTACAAAAGAATAAGCTTTACATGTCAAATATCAAAAAGCTTTGTTCAGGGGTTAAGTTTCTCCTGTCGGGGGAGGAGCAAATACCTGTTGTGAGGAAATTCAAAAGAATGGGAAAAAAGTTCAACCCACTGAATGTCTTAATACACATTGGAACTAGGGACTTGCAAACTATAGAAATTAAAGCAAAGATTATGAAAATCTTCTTGAGACTGCCCAAAGTATGTAGCCAGAAGCCAAAATATATGTACTACCTTTAATCAGAAGGAAAGATATGCCTATCGAAGTAATAAACAAAGCAAATGATATCATAGCCCCAGAGTGTGAGAAGATAAAATCAATTACTCTAATTGACAAATTTGTGCCATCCGACGATATGTTCTATGACCATGTCCACCTGAACACAAAGAAGGGCATACCTGAAATTGCAAAACATTTAAAATCTGCAATGAAAATTTGCAATGGCTATTTTTCATGAATGAAACTCCACCTTTCAAATCTATACAACACAGGCCAATTAAAGGACCAAACATGAACCAACATGAGAACATGCCCTCCTCGCGTCCGCCGATGAACAATCAACCACATCCAGAAACAGTCTTCCACATGGGCAATGGTTTCCACAAAGTGGACCTCCACCTGTGTCGTGGTATCCTCCACCGCCACACTTTTCGCCTTGGCATGCTCTAATGATGTGGAATCCATATTGGTCCAACCAGATACCCAGCGGTTTTAATCAGTCTAAACATTTACATTGTATGTAGATTCAAATATATAAATGTTTACCATGTTTTTACAAGTAGCAACACTCCTTTTTCATTCATTTATGTACACTTGAGAGTTTGCCATGCTAAAGTACAAGTTGTACCATTTATCTGATTTTTCATTTTGATGTATTTTATTTATTTAATTATTTTTAATATTTTATTATGATTAATACTCTCTTTTTTTCTTCTTTTTTTAATACATAGCATTTCATAACCAATGTAAGGACTGACTATAAATAAATATATTCTGCATTCAATTTAATAAGACGTACATGTGACATATAATTTTGTTTTAATTTCAGGTTATGCAGAACACAAATTGAGCATGGACCATGCCATGTTCAATCGTATTTGGTGTGAAAAAATGTCATCAGCCAAGTGAACAGTTAAGAGACTTGAAGAAGCCAGGTAATGAAGAATTATATTGTTCTGTGCTTGACACTTATATTTTAACTTTTAAACACTGAATGCATGCTTTTAAAAATGGGAAATTGCATCATGTTGTTGTACAGTCAATTTGTATACCCTCATTTGTAAGAGAGGGTACTGTATAGCAATCACCTTGTTTGCTGTCTGTCCATAACAAACTTTCATAAAGATTTCTCGACTTCTACTGAAAAGGTTGACTTCAAATTTGGTTCACACCATTTATATTCATTATTTGATTTTAAATCCTAGAGAGCCTTTCCATATTTATTATATAAATTTACCCAATAATTGTGTTGAATGGGACTCTAGCTTAAACAAACCACACCAACCTTGCCAAACGAATTGTCTGAAATCGGTTTGCTTTACTCCCAAGCAGCCTGATTTCGGCTATTTCCGGGAGATGAACATGAAATTGGTGATACAATGAACATGAAATGATGATGGATTGGAGGAAATGGGGACACAGGGCCAATCGGGTAGGAGAGTTTTGACTGCCACTGGAAAAAGGAGTGATTGGTAGGGACGGGAAATTTAACCTCCTGCATGGGGATCCAACGGGTCCTACTCTTACCGAGACCTGCAGCAGGGTTCTTTAACGTGCGAGGAACGTGACATTTTTCCCAAACACGGTGCACCACTATGGTTTGCGGTCAGGTTTTCCGCATTATCGCCTGACGACCCCGCAACTCTCGATGTCAGGGCTTCCACCTGGGGCACACATCCCAGTCGCTTTGTGGGCAAAGTGGCCTGACCCGATGTCAAGTTTCTGAGCGCTCTTTAGTGGACTTTTACCGACAAGCTTAGCGCTGCTGCGGGCCTATTCGCCACCCGGCACCCGCACGGTTAAGTGGATTTTTTGACCTGGGGCATTCATGAAAGCATACACAGGTAACAAATAAGATAATTAAAATGATGATTTTATATTGCAGTTAGCTACAGTAGTATCTATATCAGTGTTTATTTTGTAAAGTTGATTTGTACATGTTTAAGCATCAAATTGACAAATATGCACCATAACTGACTTTAAGAATCCTCGAAAATGACACAAAACATGCCAATGCCTGTGAGACAGAATTAAAAAAAAAAGAAATGTTCTGCAAAGCAAAATTAATATTCCTTAAATAGATATCTATCAGTTTTCTACTTCTCTTTTTAACTTTGTGTTTTGGTGTCCTTTCGTACGATTAGTCCAATGAATGTGTCTTCACGCACAAAAATGTTGGCACTCATCAAATTTAAACCTAGGCAAAGTAAATTAAAATTACACAAAATTGTCTATATTAAAACAACTGTTATGATAAAAATAACAAACTGTGATATTTTATATTTTAGGCTAAACTAAACCAGACAATGAGAGCGAAGACGCAAGCTATATCAACGGTGATGCAACAGAAAGTTCAGTTGATGGTAAGTATTTAAAGCGTCTATGGTTATCTTAAACATACATAGATGATTTAGGGATTGGTTTTGATACTTTTGTATTGTATTATAAGTCTTGGGCCAATGCAAGACGGTAAGCAGTGACCTATGGTCATGTTGAAGACTGCTTGCTGTTTTCCGTTGTGATTTTTTGAATTGCTGTTTGATTATGTTTGTTGTGTCGCGTACACTTATTCCACATCTCAATATCGTATATGTAGTTGTATAAATGTTTATGCATATAAACACAGTGCTTCTCCCTGTGCTTTAAAGGCAGGTCAAAATAAGATATCTTCATACAAACTATAGTTCATCATAATAACATTTCACCTGTTTGAACCATATGTACACTCACATTTGTAATCATACTATAACTTTCTTAATAGTGGTCATTATCACATACTTTTAATATTTATATTATGCACCACTTTCCCAATCCCCCAAAACACCTTATGAAGAGCATGAATACGAAGAGCATACAACAGTAAAACCAAAAATGCCAAACTGGGGAACCAAATTATTACTAAGATAATCAACCTATGTCTGGGGTAGGAAGAACCTTAGGGTTTAGACAATTTTGAAATTTAGACGGATAATTAAAGCTTTGATGTTTTCTCCAACTCAAAAGTGTTGGTGCCGGTGTTGGTGCCGGAGCGCAAATCATTAGTTGATTTGTTAACTATATTTTAAATGAATTAAATTTCCAGTAATACTTGTGTAACATTTTGAGACAATGACTCGCCTCCTTTGTGCTTAACTTTATTTGAAACTTTAACCCATTTGGGTCGTAGTACATACATATAGCTACATAGATAACATACAAGCATGAGTTTACAAATACAAACATTATAACATATAAACCTTAAAAAATAAAAAAAAAAACAGTTTGCTAGTCTCCTCTCCTCAGTTCTAATGGCTGTTGCAAAAAAGAAACGACTGTTTTAATTTCCATTTTTTGCCAAAAAACCTGTTGTTTACATATTCTTTTTTATAGAGCGCATGCAAGAACCAAAAAAATATTGAACATAGTTATTTAGATAGTATAGAACTTGCCTTGTGTAAAATATCTTTTTGGTTCTTGTATGCGCTCTATCCTTCTTTCAAAGAAAACGTATATTTTAAAAAGCATTTATTACTTGTTTTTGTGTAAAAATATGGATTTTTTCTCCGTTGAGACAAAATATTTATGTCCCGTTGTTTGGACATGGAATCGGTACAAGCAAAATAAATTAGTAGTATCCCGGGTTAGATCCAAATATGTCGAAAATGTTCGAACGACGTCCTGCCGGGAAAAAGCAGTGGGGAAAAGTTTTCGCTACCCATACCATGAAACATTGATCAACTTTAGATTTAGCCAAAGTAGTTGCTGGATAGAAATGAAGATTTTCACAGTTCACTTACAATATTGAGGTTCGTAGAACTAATACATGATTCATTTTGGCCGGTATCAAAATGTATTTAGGCACGAACAGAAAAATAAAACGTACGATGTTTACTACTGTTCAGAACGTTGAGTTATTTTTTTTATGAGAGTCAGAGCTACCGGTCACTACCCTACATGGGTCTACATGAATAAAACCATACTTTTTAACCAGATTTCAGACGACAGATGCTGAATAAAAAAAATCATGTTAACTTGTTTACGACGTAGTTTCTGAAAACAAACTGGAGGAAATATTAAAAAAAAATGAGGAATTCTTTACAATTATATTCATAAACATGACCAAAGTGTTTAAAAATTGAAAATAACGAGAAAAAATGAAGATTTGTGATAGTCGATTGAAACTTTAAGTATATTTTTTACACATTCATCATGAATATTGTCGTAGCCGCGATCGTTAGGGTGATGCGCTCGGTGACGTTTGGAAGCTTTTGCAACGAGTTCGAATCTCGCTCAGGCAATATACATTTTTGTGAAGTTTTTGAGCTATTTTGTTTTATGATTTTCAATAAAGCAAATTGAGTCAAATCATACATTCTGGGAATTATTTATTAACCAAAAATAGGGCAAATATCGAAAAAGTCACAATTTCAGTAAATGGTTAATGCCGTTGCTTTAAAGCGGAATATTTTTGTCAAACAAATTGGAAGAAATATTTTGAAAAAGACTATAACACAATCAATAGGAAGGTCGAACATTAAGAAAAATAATTTTGTTGTAAGTGCTAAAAGCTTTAAATATAGCTAATTCTACGTAATGGATTAGTGATTGCCGTAGCCGTGATAGCTAAGGCGCTGGCCTTGTTAACTTTTTATAATAGTGCAATGAGTTCGAATCTCGAAAGGACAATATACATTTTTGTTCAGTTGTTTAAGAATTGTTGCTTTTATGATTTTGAATTAAAAATGTAATTACGTCTAGGCCTATCTTAAACTAATTAAAATCCAGAGATTTTATAATAAACCGAATGTCAGTGAAATTCGCTATCACGTTGGTCAGAAATATGTGCTTACAGTTACATTAAACTAAGACACACCAAACCTTTTGTGCAAAGGACGAGAGCTAAGGGCAGTGGCGATTCAAGAGGGGGTTAAACCAACTTGAAAAACAGCCACTGAGCAGCCTTCAACGAGGCCAGTAGTCCATTAGAATTAAACTTTTATATAAAATGCGAGACTCTTCAATAACTGCCTACTTAATTTTATCAAGATAATATTTATCCTTTTTATTCTTATAGATGCCAAAAAGTTATGAGTGTGTGGTTTGCTCCAAGCGTCCAAAACCAAAAGAACGTCGGTGCTTAGACGGAGACTCAAACAAACATCTTCGGAAATTCCTACGACGGACATTTTTCATCAATATATGTCAAGGAGATGTAGTGTGCAATAAATGTAGACAAAAGTATTATAAAACACCATCTACATCAACATCAACAAAACGCAAACTGGTACAAGAGCAATCGCTATCTGATGACGAGGATGAATATTTGCCGTCTTCAAAAAGTAACCGTTTATCCGACTGCAGTCCGCTTAATATAACACTGCCTTTACGATCAACGGGAAAAACACATTCAACATGTTTCGTGTGCAAACGTCATGGTCCAAAGCTCGTCAACGTTCCAGTAAAAGCTCGATATGATATTTTTCTTCAACACTTCATTATAATACCTGCAGGTACCCGATGCTGTCCGGTCCATGTCACTGAGCATGGGTCTTTCTCAGAGGAGGCACACGAACTGATTCAGACTAGGGAAGTGGGGTCGGTGGGAACACAGTTTAACCGTACCGGTATTGTTCAGCTAATAGCTGATGTGAGAGATATTGCTTTAAAGAATGCCAACAAAAGGGTGGACTTTGACAATACATCCGTTATGAAAGACCATGACTTTTCAAATCTTACTGGACTTACAAAGGAGCAATTCGATGATTTATGTTCTCATGTTAAGTCTATACGGGAAACCCATGTTCATAGCATCCGTACCTGTGTTGGTCTCTTTTTGACAAAGTTAAGAACTGGGATGTCAAATAAACTGTTGTCAACCATTTTCAGCATAGGAAAATCTTCCGTACAGAAAGCCGTAGCTTCCGCCAGAAATGATTTAATAAAGAATTTTGTTCCTTTAAACCTCGGGTTTCAGCACATCTCTAGAGAAAAAGTAATTGAGCAACACACAACTCCATTAGCGAGATCTTTGTTTGGAACCCTAATGCATAACGAGGCAATACTTGTGGTAGATGGAACGTATGTATACATACAAAAGAGCTCTGATTACAATTTCCAGAGACGATCCTTTAGCATGCACAAGCAACGTCCGTTGGTAAAGCCGATGCTAGTAGTATCAACAACTGGTTACATCGTTAGTGTCTTTGGGCCTTACTTGTCGGACCGAAAAAACAATGATGCTAACATCTTGACACACGCTATCAAAACTAATACAGAAGAAATCAAGTCATGGCTTCAAGATGGCGACATCATGATAGTTGACCGCGGATTTAGAGATGCCATAGAATTTCTCGGTGATCTAGGTATAGATGCAGAAATGCCAACCTTTTTAAATAAGGGTCAAAAGCAGCATACTACGTCGGAAGCGAATGCGTCGCGATTAGTGACAAAAGTACGGTGGATTGTCGAATCTGCAAATGGTCGAATCAAGCAGTTCAGATATTTGGACAATGTATTGCCCAACAGCCAGATTCCATTTATTGGAGAATACACAAGAATAATAAGCTCAATATGCAATAAATATTTACCACCTTTAGCTACTGGAGATAAAGAAAAGGACGAATTGCTTGCTGCAAAGATGTTATATCTTTCAAGACAAAACAACAGTCTCCAAGAAAAGATTAGTGAAATGAATTTAGATCGGCGGTGTTCGGGAAATTGGACGTCTCTTGAAGCTAGTGAATTGGACGATTTTCCCGTGTTGTCTGATGAAGAACTTCGCAACATTACACTTGGAGTTTACCAGATAAAGCAAGCCAAAAGTTACACAACGGAACATTTTGACAGCAATGGTGACTATCAAATACTGACTAGTCGTATTTTGGATAATCTGATACAGATTAAACTTCAAAGTAGGCATACCAGTGCAAAAAAGTATGATTTGTGGATTGAGTATGATGCAGCATGCATAAAAGGATGGTATTGCAAGTGCAAGGCAGGTGCTCGGGTAGTCGGTATGTGTTCTCATATTGCTTCGGTAATATGGTACTTAAGTTGTGGTCGGCACTCTGATTTACCAAAGAAACAATCATGGTTGGAACATGTTTCTGATGCTTCTGACCTACCACCCGAAGAAGTAATTGATGCCTCAGAGGATGACAATAGTGATGACGCTGATTAACGTGTACTTTAATACCCATGTTATGCATTTAAGAATAGTCGATGTACGATGTTCACATAAGTTAAACACAATACAATGTATTTTTATCGCTTAGTCTTTAAAATGTCTGTGCTGATGCTTATGAACAAACCACGGAAATGTTTGTGGACGGGTTGTATAAAGATACCCTTGTCCAGTCTGTCACTTTCAGTTTGGTAACCAAAGTTGATTAATGAGGTCCATTTCTCAAGACTCCGTAGATTTAAATCTATAAATACCATATAGTTTTTACCTTCCAAATAAACAATTGTGAAATGAAAGAAAAGGTAAATACTGCTGATAAGATGATCCATAAACAGTTTATCGAAATTGACACTTATTTCATTTGATATTTACATTGGTTATTAAAATATTTGCATGGAATGTAATAATCGAGAGTTCATTTTGTACATTAAGGCTTTCATTCTTATTCTGTGTCAAAATATGGGTTAAAAATTTGGTTCTATGTGAAATTATGGTCGTATTTCGTTTAACAGGAAGTAGGTGAGTGAAATACCTGAAATAAATCCCACAATACGGGACACCTTGCTGGCGATAAGTAGTTGCTGTGAAAACTGTTACGAAAATATACAAATATTTTACCAACCCGCACAGCACCCAACCACCAGACATTCAAAATTTTATAACCAGATTGTCTCTCAGTAAAGTCCGGCAAATAAAAACAAAATTAACACAAGTATTTATTATTTTTAATTCTATACAAAGTAACAAAACAATGCACATTGACAAGTTTGTACCTACAGATATTTATTTTGCAGACAAATTCTTACTAGTTTCATACCTCAAACTTCAACACAGTAAAATTATCTATCACCTGACTTGCCAAAGAAATCTTCAAATGAATGATGTTATCTGAACATATAATAATCTAAATTACAAATTGGAAAACCTATACAAAACAAAGTCCAATCTTGTGTACTTTTGTCTTAACCGGACAAAATATTATCCATTGAAATGCCCTATACTAAAACCAATTTTACGTGAACCTTGGTAAATTTTGTTAATCTCTCATGTACTCCTCCAGGTGAGGCTTACCAGATGTGATATTGTTTTTTTTTATTATAATTTGCAATTTAAAAGAACAAAACAACCAGGTTAAACAAAATACAAATAAGTATTACTTAAATCTCAAGGGTCTGCCGCTGATTTTTGGCGGTAAATCTGATCTCGCTAGGGTGAAAACTGAAGAGAGCACCAAATGATATGACAAAAAATTATGTCCTTAGTGTGTTGTTAAAGAAATCTTTCTCAATTAAAGTTATACTTTGTCATTTAATTACACTAAGCACTAACAAAACAAAATCATTTTCATTCATTTTAAAGGATTTTACCAAGAAAAAAGGTGAAAATCAGTATTTTCGAACATTAAATTCGACGCTTTCTAGATTTTTTTACAAATGCATAAGGACAAATTTATTATGAGTTATGAAACCCTCTATAGTATGGCTACTAAATATACCCAAAAAAATGATTTTACTTAATGGGCCATTTTCGGCCCTTATGGGGTCAAGTCCTTTTAGAAACCCAGGATATCAAAATTTAATTTCGGAATAATCTTGTTGAATAAGTAGGTGGTTTGTTTCAGATTTTTTATGTTTACGAAGATCAAAAATAAATTTAGGCTTTAAAAGTTCCCAGGGTGGAACTTTCAAAGGCTTGACAGGTTTTATAGTTTCTAAATTAAGTTTAAGATTAGTCAGGTGAGGTTCGATACGAATACCAAAAGAAGGAGTTTTGTTTTCATGTTTTTCATACATATTCCTGAGAGGTGGATTGAAAACACAATCATGGGCAGGGTTGTTAGGAAAGGCTTTTAATTTTGTGGCATATTGCGAACCGAGTTTAATTCTGCGATGCTTCAGGGATGGCTAATTTGCCTCTGCATACAGGCTCTCAACGGGAGAGGTCCTGTATGCACCGAGGCAGAGTCGCAATCCCTGATGATGAACAGCGTCTAAAATTTGTAAATAAGATTTTTACAAAAACAGTAAGAGATATTTCAAATCTGATTGAAAAATGCAGGCAGGGATTTTCACAAGAATTCCAATGAAAAAAAGATTTTGAAAATCGGACCACAAATAAAAAAGTTGATTTTTTGGGTGTGGCCCGTCTTTGGCTCCCTATAGCAATGTAACGGTTGAATATACATCAAAACCATTTAGACATTTTGTTGACAGAATTTAATAAGGAATTCAATAAAAAAAGAATTTTCAAATCAAATGAATAATAAACATAATACACCCGTATTAGCCCCTTTTGGCCCTTTTTTCTGAAACGGTAGGGGCCACCAACCCCAAATACAATAGTAACCATCCTCTAGTGGTTACAAACATCATATAAAAATTTCATAACAATTGGTCAATATTTACTCAAGTTATCGCACGGAAACCAAATGTCCCCAGACGACGACGACGACGACAACATCATACCATTATACGTCCGCAAATTTTTTGCGGTCGTATAAAAATTCTAAACTCTATGATCAGTAGTTTCTGAGAGTACTATAACGAAAATTCGCTGTCACCCTATCATTTACAATGCTATATCCATGAAATTTGTGTGATAAAATCATAACAATGGTATGCTAATCACATGACAAGAAATCAAGTAAAATCAGTGAATTATTTAGTAAAGTTTTGTTGTGATTTGTAAGTCTGTTCAGAAATGGTGCTAAAGTAGATAATTCAGAAAATTAAAGTTAGTTTTATACCCCGCCACACGAAGTGGCAGGGTATTATGTTATACCCTCAGTTTTTTTTTCGGTGTCTGTCCGTCCGTCCCCCGAAGGTTTCCGACCAATAACTTGAAAACACGTCAAAGAATTTCAATGATATTTTGCACAGCTGTTTAGTACAATAAAATACAAGTCAAGTTCGTTTTCCAGCATGATCCAAAAACAAGTTTCGAGATAGGCCACTTTGAAAAATCAAATTTTATGAAATTTTGAGTTTCCGACCAATAACTTGAAAACGCGTCATGGGATTCAATTGATATTTTGTACAGCTATTAAGTACAATAAAATACAGGTCAAGTTCAATTTCCAGCATGATCCGAAAAACAATTTTCGAGTTAGGCCACTATGAAATCAAATTTTATGAACTTTTGATATTATAACGTGGCGGGGTATCATTAAATGTCCCATTACATGCCCTATTTTAGCGACGAGCAAAAACAATGTCTCCACCCATTAGCCCATTAAAAATTTAAAGGTACCGGAAATTATAGCAGTATGAAAATGTATTATGTTATACTTCATACATAACAGGTTTCGTCAAATTTTGTTCAGTTGTGTTCACAGACTTTGTGACGGACAGAACGACAAAAACAATATGTTTCCCAATCAAAGTGGGGGAAGACATATTTTATAATGATATCATCACCCAAATACAAGAAGAAATCTTAAAGCAGCCTTTGATAGCCAATGTCTTTCAAACCAAGTACGTAGGTTCTTATTGTCCCTCCAGACAATACTTCTCTAAAATTTAAAATATAAATCTATGAAACCTTTATCAGGTCGAAGATTTTACCTTTTGAGGATAGTGTTTACGCCAAACTTTTAACCAATAGTATTCGAGAGAGTATAAATAACTACGATCACCAACACGTGCTTTTTATGAAATATTTCAATAAAACATGAGTAGCAAAACAAATCTTAAAAACGAGCGGTGAAAAATTTCGTTGTTGTATTTGTATTAAGTTCATATAAAAAATGATACAATTTTACCCCTTAACAGCTTTGACAAGTAGGGAGATTTTATGATTTTTATGCCAAACAAAATAACGTTTAAAACCAACGATATATGGTTTTTGGGAAAAATGAGCGAGGAAATTACAGATTGTATTTTTATGTTGGGATTTTTCTATCAAACCGGCAAAAATGTTTTACTATTTTTCCCCATTTGAAAGGTCGATTTTAAAAAAAATGATTGATTAATAGGTCAAACGAAATCTAGATGACTTGACCTGTTTATGTGTTTTTATCATGAAAAACATGTTACAACGCTATACAACTGTTTGGCAGTGAAACATTTTTTCTTTCAGATGAAATTTATTTAAACAAATTACATATCAAAAAGATACAAAAAGTATGATAAAATGATGAAATATAAAAGCACTCTTTCAACGGGAGATAACACCTACTGTAGGCTGCATACAAAATTTACGAACCCAACGATAAGTAGTTTCTGAGAAAAGTGTTACGGAAAAGTGTCATCTTCGGTCCAGATGAGCTAAAAACTGTACCAAGTTTGGTTGCAATAGGACAAATGGTGTCAGAGGAGTTAACGTTTCAATGGTAAGGGGAAATGCTGTGAAAATTTTAAGGCATGCTAAGAAAACAAACTTGGAACTGAATTTGTTTATGCTTAAAATTTTGCCTTAATTGATAAATTTTCCCAGCGAATAAAATCTGACAAGCCCACAAGAGCTCTTTACAATCAGGTATCTTATACCCGTTGTATCCTTCGATGATAACCATTGTACTCACTCGACGAACATTATTAAGTTGGTATTGTCGATTAGCAGTGAGTGAATTGGTGTTTTACGCCCGTGCAACGCTATAAAGGTTATTTACAGTCGATGAAGAGGTTGATAAAATGAACATGAAATGATGATGATAAATGAAATATCGGCTGGAGTGGGAAACCGAGGAACGGTAAATTTTGAAGCACCACAGAAAAAGGGGAGAGGTGGGTAAGGGTGGAAAATTTAACCTTTGTGGTGCACTACTAGGCGCTCCACAAAGGATTATTTTACGTGCATGAAGCGTGGCACTCTCCACACTCACGTTGGACCACTGGTCCGCGGTCAGGGTTTCTGTATTATAGAGCTGACAACCCCGCGGACGAGGGCCACCTTATTCAGCCTCGTATGGTACACTTTTGGTCGCTCTGTGGGCTGAGCACTAACTCGACGTCAGAATCCCAAAACCCTTAGTCGTCTCTTACGACAAGCGCTTCTTTGTTGCGGGCCTATTCGCCAACCCAACCCCGCAAGGGACTTGTCGATTAGCATGTAAAGCTTCTGTTAAAAGTAATTAATTTATTTGGCCTTTAAATTTTCTATTACGGTTTCAAATAGATCCTGACATGATGCTCATGGTGAGGTTTCTTTGATGTTCTTAGTGTTTTCTTAAATGTTTTTTTCGTTGAAGTTCCATTTGGGCTTGTTCTTCTTCTAATTCTGTCGAATCTAAAATGAATAAGTACATGTATTAATCCTTCTACTTGATATATATTTAAATACCTGAACAAGAGGCTCCCAGCAGCCTGAATCTCCCTTGTGGATTATAACATTGGTATTATTTTTCTTCTTCATTTATTTTATCCCTCCCGCTCCGCTGCGCTCCATTCAATGCAAAATATACCGAAAACAATGGCAATCCATTTTAAATATCCAACAAAACACAGGCGGTCATGGATGATTTCTTTAATTTTAAGTGATTAAACGCTTTGCTTTATCATATAATGGTACAGCTTCTGTAGGCATTGACGAGATTCATATGGATTCTTTTACTTTCAACTTTACCATTTTATTGGTCACAATGTGTTATAGTTTTGTTGCCGCCTTTCATTTCTTACATTATATATTTCTTTTCTAGCCTTTGTCGTTGGTGGGTGACTTTTCCTTGTTCTTTTCTTGAGAGTTATGTTTTAATGTGTTCCTGTTCAGAATATCTGTATTCATTTAAAAAATGACAAAGCGTAACTTTTGTGTTAAGGATTGTGCAAACAATGGTTATAAACTTCAATAATGGAGAATTCAGTTTTGTGACATTCACAGTTGTAATTTGGGATTATCCAGGTGTGTTTGTGACCCACCGTTTAGTTTATTCCCGTTCCCATAAAAAATAAAGAATCCATTTGAAAGAACAGTAAGGACCGTAGAAATGTTAATAGATTTGCTCAAGATGGTAAATCTAGATGGGAACCAACAGATGATTCTCGAGTATGCTCAGAGCATGTTATTGACAGAGAGCAAACTTATCAAAATCCATATCCAACATTACAACTGGGCTATGAATCTTCGACGGTCGTAAAAATAGTATACCAGCAGCGCTTTATAGGTCCTTTATAACTTCAATACCATCTGAAAAAATTAAAAGTGAAAACCAAAGTTTAGTCAACCTTGTAGAATCAGAATTGCTTGTAGAAGCTGATATGCCATTAAATATTTCATCAATTTCATGCGACCATGAATACTCATCTTCTTGCACTAGATGCTCTGCTAAATCCAAGGAGATACCTTTTAAGACAAAAAAATCAGGAAGCTTGAAGCCCACATTGTACTTTCCAAACCCAAATCCAAATTATATGATGTTTTCAAATCGGATAAGTCGTGCAAGTTGTATATCGGAATTCCTATAGTCGCATCATTTAAAGCCATTTTACCGTGTATTTGAACCTAAACTGAATAAAATCCGACATTGGAATGGTCCAAATCCTATTTTAAAGTACAAGTAAATTGTCAAAGGTGGTCTCGGGATAGGTCTTGCTCCCAAAGAAAAAATGGTAATTACATTAATGAAAATCTGTCTGGGACTGCTTAACCAAGATCTATCAGATAGGTTTGATGTATAACCTACACAGATTTCAAGAATCTTTACAACTTGGATTAAGCCCCAAGAGGGATTTTTTGGAAGGCACGTCTTTAATCCTGCAAAAGAGGTCGTACATGAAAATCTGCCCCAAGCTTTAACAATCCTACTTGCTCTTCCGTCCGTCACATCATTGACTGTAGTGAAGTTTTCATGGAGAAACCTCAAATAGTGCAGCGGTGGATCGGTAAAAAGTCGTCTATTTAAGTAGTTTAATGTACCGACATAACACACAGCTAATTTTTTTAGGGAATGTTATACAACCATTTAGCTTTGATTTTAAGTGGGTCGTCACGAATTCGTCTCGGGCATTTTTTGGTAAAATCGCTTTTTAACAGTGGTGTTTTTTTTGTAAAAATCCCTCCATAGGTGTGAAGTTTCAAAACAAATTTTTTTTGAACGAAAAAATCAAAATTTTGGACAAAATTATCAACAATAAACCTTTATCTTAATGTTAATAGAGATTTTGCCAGATTGTGCTCGAGTTTTTCATCAATATCGATGCTTTTGAAAATGTTCACTTTTTTATCACATTTTAGACAAAAAGTTATTTCCTATCAAAATGTTTCTTGTGTTTTGTAGCTTTAAGACTTTTTGAACTCTGTGTTGTTATATACTTAACTATTCTGCAAAGTTTTATTGAAAACGGTGCATAAATGTTGACTTTATTACGTATTTTATAAACAAATTTGGCAAAATATAATTCCGGAAACCCAAGTCTTTCCGTATTTGGCCTGTAAAAAACTTAATAAAATTTAGCTCTTATGACTTCTTATATATATGTACAAAAAAAGAAATGTATGAAAAATATAACGTAAAAATATATTAACAGAACGACGTAAAGTAGATAAAGTAATAAACAAAAAGACAAAACAATAAAAGGTCGTCCCGTGCGGGGCCCGGGTGGCGAATAGGCCCGCAGCAGAGCCTAGCTTGTCGTAAGAGGCGACTAAGGGTCTTGGGATTCTGACGTCGGGTCAGTGCTCAGCCCATAGAGCGACCAATTGTGTACCCTAGGTGGCTGAATAGGGTAGCCCTCGTCCGCGGGGGTTGTCAGGTCTATAATACGGAAACCCTGACCGCCGACCATAGTGGGCCAACGTGTGTGGAGAGTGCCACGCTTCATGCACGTAAAAGACCCCTTTGTGGACCGCCCAGTAGTGCACCACATAGGCTAAATTTTCCACCCCTACACACCTCTCCCCTTTTTCCTGTGGTTCTTCAAAATTTACCGGTCCTTTGTTTCCCACCCCATCTCCATATTTCATTTATCATCATCATTTCATGTTCATTTTATCATCCTTTTCATGTTCATCGCCTGTAAATAACCTATATAGCGTTGCACGGGCGTAAAACACCAACTCACTCACTCAATAAAAGGTCGTAATGACAACGGTCATTCAGTCTTAAAAAAACGGGTACTGGTCACCAACTTTAACGCATGATATCTTTCTTCGGACCTGGATATATATATCTCGATCAAACTTCGTCGACGAATAATCATAGAGAAATGGTTATCTCTACAGAATGCAACAATACATCTTTTTGAGCAATATTGATATTCGAATTACATCTTTCAAATAATTCAAATCTAAAAACGATAAGCGTTAATTTTTTAGAACGATCAAGGTAGAACGTCCAGGAATTTTCTTATACACGATATCATATTCTTTATGTATGAAAATATAAGGTAGAAAAACGCAAAATGCAATTCTCATCGAATTCGCCTCTTTTATTAACTGAGCAAGTGCAGATGGAGGACGTCCATTGGAATGTCGAATTTCATCCAAGCAAATTTTCATGCTGAAATATTAAAATTTGTACCCAAATGCACAATGCTTGATACACCTGAAGTATGTCTCGTCTATTCAAGTTTTGTCACACGGGATCTTGTCAAAGGGTTAAACAAACATTACAACATTCGAATACAAATATGTACATACAAATGTAAATAGTTTTTGACTCAATTAGGGACCATTTGATTTTTATGGGGGGGGGGGGCTATGGTGTAATTTGATATAAAAAGGCAGGATAGCAAAATTACAGAAATAAAAAGGCAGGACAGTGCTTTGAGTAAAAAAAAAGGCAGGATGGTATTTTTGGCTAACAAATTTATAGTTGCTTTAAAAATTTTAAAAAATTTCGCGCGCAAGCGCGCAAACATAAAAACCAGGCTCGACTTTTTCTGAGTGAGTTGGTGTTTTACGCCCGTGCAACGCTATATAGGTTATTAACAGGCGACGACTTTTTCTGAAAATAAAAAGACAGGACGACGAAAATATCCATAGCCCCCCCCCCATAAAAATCAAATGGTCGCTCCCTAAGGAAAAAGTTCCTATGCAAAAATATCTTATGACCAACCAACGAAAGTCGCCGGATGTTTGAGATCCACACGTACGTTCATTTGTTTATATTCTGTGGATTTTTTTAGATAATCGATACAAATATTGTTGCACTTCTGCGAGTTAAATTTGATTTTTTATAAGGCAAAAAACGATATTGAATGAAGCAATGCTTAGTAAAATATCAGCTAGCGCTGCTTGTTCGAATATTGTACCGCACAAGCGCACCATCAAAGTGTTGTAGTCAATTACGACCATCGATCTTTAGCTTTGTGTTTTTGTGTTGTTAAATACTTCAAAGCCATGGAATTTCCCCGTGTAAATTTCAATATTTATGAAAATTCTTTTTACATGTACACCAGACTAAGGTAGATCTTAGCCTTAACTGCGACCAAAGGGTCATGAGTTCGAATCCAGTCCCCGGCACTATCGTGTTGTTACTTTACTGTTTATGATAGGATACTGCTCTATACTCTCTATATTCATATTTAGCTTGGCATTTTCAGCTCTTTGGCAAGAGTGTTTCTGATAAGTCTTGAGTAAACGAAACGCGCGTCCAATTTGTTCCCCGGAACTGTGTGGTAAATTCAATTTATTTGAAAAAAGTCTTTGCGTTAGTGCATTAATATTTTGGAATCTTAAATATATACAATCAGATGTAAACTTTATTTTGGATATACATGTATTGCAAAATATCAAATAATACATGTATTTTTAGTTTGTATGGAGTGAAGTGGGATGAAGATATCAATTAGCGATCTTAAAATGCTTCAATATTTTGGATGCGATTTATTGTCATGCTCCCATCTGCTTTTACAAGAATATATACTAGTAAGCTTTATTAAGAACAGACATTGCATAGTTTTGTTTTACGTTTTCCGCGGGCAACTAGAAAAGCATTTAACGAGCGTCGATCCCTACAAAACGAAGCCATTACAAGTATGTCTCCTTTTTTAAATGGTGTTAGAAACTAAAAAGCTATATGAACCAGTAAAAACGATCGAGAAAAGAACGAAGAAACAGAGACCATACAACACGAAAACACAAAAATACAGAAATAATGAATAGCAATCAACAACGTGAACTCAAATCGTACAGAAAGCGAACTCAGGTGCTCCGGAAGAGTAAGCGATTCCTGATTGCTAAAACACACACGTCGCGCTGCTAACAGCAAACGCCATAAGCGGGAGCAGACGGAATGTTGCTACACAGAAAGGGAAAGTTGAAGTCATCACGTTTATCATAGAGCTTTGTTGAATGTCTTCAGTGTATGCCTATTTCGAGATGTAGATCTAAATATGAGGCAGACTTCCCAGAATCCGTTGTGTTTTTTATCTCAATTCCTTTGAGGTTGATGAGGTGGAGGAAGTCACAAATCTAGAATTGTTCATTGAAAAAACATCATCAATATAAGTAAAAAAGAGAGCTTGTCTACTTGGCAAGAAGTGATTTTAAGACGTCTGTTCCATATGAATATAAAGAAACAAATCAGGAAGCAAAGGTGCACAATTAGTGGAATTGAAATCCTAAATGTTTGCTAAAAACACGTTACCAAACTAAACAAATATATTGTCAATAAGAAAGTTGGGCATGTCAATTATCAATTTGGTCCTCTGAAATTTGTTTTTTTTCTTAGGCTTTTTCTTGAATCAGTGAAAAGTTGACGTTGATAGTTCGATCATAGATCGTATATAGACACAACAGCGTACACGCGAGCCCAGTCGTTACTACCATTTCTTAGACGACTACTTTCCTCGACTTGTTTCCTGCGGTATAATTTTGATGCATGTGGAAAGGCCAAGGCAAAATATTTCCAAATTACAATGGACTGCAGTGTTTTTGCAAATGCTAGCTGATTTAATTACTTCTATATTCCATTTAAGCCTTGCATTGTAAACAATTACGAAAGACACCGTGTGCTCGTAGACTAATGTAGGATTTCAATCCCTCAGAAGCATGCAGATTTGTCTTTTCATCATTATTCTCCGCTAATAACTCTTCCGTAGCAATCTCTTGTACAAGCCGGAGTACTTGCTGAGATTGCATTTATAAGATGTGTTTGGGCTTTTAGCTTTGATATCTACTGATTGTTTGATTATCTTTATATCACTTCGAGATTTGATACTTCTAAGATTTTGCTTCTCGCCAATTTATTAGAATAAATGTATCACAATAATGTAAAATAGTTTTTTCTTTGTAACATTTTGGTAACGTTTGTGTGTTATAAATGTTATTCAATTGTCGATTAGCATTATAATGGTCATTAAACAGGACTTTTTTTTGTGTGCAGCTACATTTTTCGGACGCCCCCTTTGTTACTGTCATTTGTTTTAGCAATGCATAACATGTTTTATAGGATGGTTTAAAGTCTGAATTTTAATTAATATGCATTTTGGTGGCAAAAAATTAAAATAAAAACGGTAAAACCAAAATAAATATTTCTGTTTTAATGTATTTTCTTAGAGCCAGCAAAAAACGTCATTTAACGTCACTTTTTGAAACTCAGGCAGATGTTTTGTAGGTTCAATTCAATTGTAAACTTTTAAGACTAATTCAGACTCAATATCTTCCATATAACTTATTACAAATATTATAGCTGTAATTTCAAAGCCAACAACTAGAATTTTGAACTTTTTAACTATGTGACCTTTGACCATACATATTTCAAATTTGACCAATAGAAACATGTGACGACCTGTTTTATCTGAAACTAGAGGCATTCCTCTTTAAAATGATATACAATATAGGTGTGTGTTCTGTCGGACCATTAAAGTCATTTTTTTCCTGGTCAAACCGCTGCACTAAAAACTTCGAAGTTCAGAGTTAGAATTGGAGTGATTATCAACACCATCATATAGGCAATTTTCTAATAAGCATAACACCATCTGGATTTATAAATTATGTTTCAGATGTCTAGCAGAGGTGGGCGTGTCAAATGTCTACAGATGAAGTCAACAGGACAAAAGAAACATCTCAACTCCATAGTGTAAAACTGAAGCTGGCATGTGTAATTTGTATTCACCTTTACCACAATATTCTTGACAACATATTATTTCATTCAAATTTTCATTACGCATATACATAAATTACAAGTCATCACATGTATATGTATGTGAAATTAAGTGATTTAAAAATTATTATATTCAAATATTGAAATGATTTAGAATGCGAAAGGGCACTGTAGGAATTAAGACTATCTCTTATTAATAAGCTTAGATTGAATTTGAACTTTGTGTCGGCACAATTACAAGATGTTTGAAAAGTCAAAATAAAAAATAAATACTGTGGTTTCATTATTATTCGTGGGGTATTAATCTCCTACAAAAATCTCCATAGGTGTGAAGTTGTCAGACGACCCCTTATAAGGGTTACAGCCCCTTAAAGGCAAAAAATTGTGTTTTGGCCTACAGAATGAAACTATTGAAGATAGAGAAAAGCGTTTTCTTGCTTAAACATTCAGCTCATTTATCTATACAAAAGTCCTAATAGGGTTTACATCAAGACCAAGTGAGCGATTCAGGCTCCTGGGAGCCTCTTGTTCCAGTGGCAATCAAAACTCTACTACCCGATTGGCCTTGTGTCCCCATTTCCTCCACTTCATCATCATTTCATGTTCATTGTATCACCTACTTCATGTTCATCCCCCAGATATAGCCGAAATCGTGCTGCTTGGGAGTAAAGCAATAACTAACAAACTAACTAACCTTTATGGACCGCCAAGTAGTGGTTAGTTAGTTAGATAGTTATTGCTTTACTCCCAAGCAGCACGATATCGACTATATCCGGGAGATGAACATGAATGTGGTGATACAATGAACATGAAGTGGAGGAAATGGGGACACAAGGCCAATCGGGTAAGAGATTTTGACTGCCACTGGATAAAAGGAGTGATGAATAGGGACGTGAAATTTAGCCTCCTGCATGGGGATCCTACGGGTCCTAATCTTATCGAGACCTGCAGCAGGGTTCTTTAACGTGCGAGGAACGTGACATTTTTCCCAACACGGTGCACCACTATGGTTTTCCGCATTATCGCCTGACGACCCCGCATCTCTCGATGTCAGGGCTGCCCCATTCAACCACCTGGGGCACACATCCCAGTCGCTTTGTGGGCAAAGCGGCCTGACCCGATGTTAGGTTTCTGAGCGCTCTTTAGTGGACTTTTACCTACAAGCTTAGCGCTGCTGCGGGCCTATTCGGGTGTTTATTTCACTATAAACATAAACATAAAATAAACAAGAATGGAAGAATTTAAAACCTATATATATGAGAACAAAGGGATTTGAACTCACCACTTTCATGTTCATCTCCCGGACTCCCGGATATAGCCGAAATCGTGCTGCTTGGGAGTAAAACAATAACTAACTAAGTGTGTGCCCCCCCACTCCCGGTAGAGTTGAAATGGTTACTTAATCACGAACTCTGATGAATCAATTTCTATTGTAATTAAAAATCTTGTGATGCTGGTATTTACTTTTCTAGCATTTGAAAAACAATATGTGTCATTTTGGATTCGGTATGTCTAGCGATCAATCAAAAGTTGAGATGTCAATCATAAAATTTGGTCTTGTTAAATCGGCCGTATGACATTTGCGCCAATTTTTTGAAAATTCCTTTGTTACATTTGCGCCAATTTCATTATTTCATTTGCGCCAATTTCTTATTTTTCATTTGCGCCAATTTACCTGTAATTAATTTGAAAACAACATGGGATGGAAAAACTCAAAAAAGCAAATAGTATTTTGAAATTTAAAAGGTAGATATAAATCGAATTAAATCGAACCTCAATCTCATTAAAATAAGATCTGACCAGATCTCTCAATCATACTATACTACATGTCGTGGGACCTGGTGGAAAAAAAACGCGAGGTTCTAATTTTCGCTATATTAGCGACAATTACTTTATTGCGAAATTAACAACCCGCGTAAAATAAAATCAATATCAAATTGTATTGAGAATATTTTTAAATCGCTAAAATAAATGTCCGCGTATATAAAAACTTAGTCATAAAACTAAGTATATAAAAACCAAATCAGGACCACTGCGATCCACCAATTCTCCGGTATGACTGATCCGTTTATGTCATTTTCTGGACTATGAGATTGATCATTCAAGTTCGGTAGTTTTGTTAGTACCTTTATTTGGTATGAAATCGCGAAATTTGCATGTCACGAAAATTACCAGCTATACGGTAGTACGTATACCTTGTCTTGTTGTTAATGAGTCTTGGACTTGCTGACAAATAGTTGAGGCTGTTTTTTCAGTGGTTGCCAGTTGAACTGAGAGCGTATTGGCTAATGATGAATTGACTGACTTAGTATTTGTTTATTCATCATCGGAAATCTAAAGACTCATTGAAAATCTCATTACTTACAGCCAAATCTGCCGAACTTCTAATTTCTTTTATGCTACACTTCTGAGGTCTATTTGATTCTTTGCAAACCATTTTTTCTCTCTTTAACCCCCCCATCGTTTCATTTTTTGGCTTCCAAGAGAACACCTCATCTGGAAGTACAATATCTCCCTCTTCTTTTGTTTTTATATAAACTTTGAATAGGCTTTCTGACCCCACTTGTTCATATCTGTATTCATATTGATGTTTTCGTGACAATAAAGTACTGTATTTATATTAATTTAAGTAAGGCCCAAAAAAGTTGTGATTTAGGGTAACCCCACCCAACCTTAATCAGTAATGCCCCCCCCCCCAAAAAAAAAATGACATTAGTGATTACTCAATTCAAATCCGGTTAGAGATTTTTTATCTTTAAGGGGAGGCCTATGGATATTTTCTTTGTCCTGCCTTTTTACTATCGGAAAAAGCTGAGCCTTGTTTTTTTTTCGCCCAAGCGCGCACCAAGTATTTTTTTTTAAAGCAATTATAAAATTTTCTGCCAAACTGGCATCCTGCCTTTTTTAATTCCAAGCACTGTCCTGCCTTTTTTATTTCAGGATTTTTGCCATCCTGCTTTTTTATTTCAAATTTCACCATAGCCCACCCCTAAAAATCAAGAGATAGGGACCTTATTATAGATTCGCCTCAGGGCAATACCTAAACAGTCCAAGAACAAAGTAAATTTTGATCTGCAGGCTTAGTCTCTGATCACGGGTAATGTTTTTTTTTATCTACCAACCTCAACAGCCAAGTTATGGTCACTAATGCGAAAATTAGTTAGAGTTTTTCGACTATTGAAATCGGGAATTTTAAATAATCTGCCGTTTTCGCTATTATCTGAATGAGTTTCAGGTACGAGCTCTCTTGCATTTTGAAGCATAGCGTTTTTTAATTGTTCCTTTGTAATTTTCGGAAACAGATTCCTGGAGAAGTTTTTGTAGACTACTAAGCGTTGACAACTGAAAGTCATACATCTGACAAGAACGATTATTAGACTTTGCGTTTCTGCTGCTGGCTTTTGCTTGTTCCTTCTTTGCTTTTTTCCTAATTTAGCATTTTTAAGTCAACTGGGATACACTTATCCATTTCTTTTCTACTTTTCAGTCCGTACCTTTGAAATGGACTTTGTATTTATGAAGTTCTAAACTTCGATCGACCTATGTTCCTTCTAATTTTTGTTCTGTAATAAGATACTCGCACATATTTACATATTTTTTCTACATACACTTCTTCGCCTGTACTATATTCGATAGGTGGATTTCTTTTTACGCTTCGTTGTATCATGTTCATAGCGTGTTTTGTTGTTTTAGCAGACGATTTCCTCTTAAATCTTCCAGAAGCTTTAAGTGACTAGTATAATCGTTATCAGAAAACCGTGATGTTTATTGTTCATTTACTTCAACCTCTAAGTCGTCTTCGTCAAGATTTTCGTTGTTAAAAAGACAATTGCATACATGGTTAGATTTGATACCAAAAAGACATTCGTATGGTGACATGCCAATTGCTTTATGATAACCTTCTTTGTAGAACAGGTGACCAGAACCATAATTACAAATATAACATTGGGGATGTATTATGTCTCGTCTCGGTTTCTCTTTCCGTGTTCTTTGAGATTTTTCGTCTTTTCCATGACTGTGTGGATGATTGCTACTGCTATAAATCTGTTCAATCGTGAGGACAGCTTCCGTACGAAACCCTTTAACTCGCTGCCTTGGTCACTCTGAATTATTCTCGGTGGTCTTAGGCCTTATTCTAGATCTTGTACAGCTAATATAAGTATTAGAGATACCTAACCCTAACGTATAGTTTACATTAAAAAACATTCTATATTCTGTCATCTTATTTCCTTCTTTAATAAATAAAGTTTTAGGTACCAGTCTTAATCTTAATGATCTACATTTAGCTTCTTACCTTTCCTCTAATCTCTACCAATTCTTGTTTTTCCAACATTTGAATTTCCCATACTGTTAGCTGACTTCTTAGTGAACGGTCAGTTTCACTTACTGTTTTAGACCGGTTTTTATACGACCGCAAAATTTTGCGATCGTATAATGTTATGGCGATGTCGTCGTCGTCGTCGTTGTCGTATGGGAACATTTGGTTTCCGTGCGATAACTTGAGTAAATGTTTACCAATTGTTTTAAAATTTTGATATGATGTTTGTAACCACTAAAGAAAGGTTGGTATTGTATTTGGGGTTTGTAGCCCCTACCGTTTTAGAAAAAAGGGCCAAAAGGGGCTAAAACGGGTGTATTGACAAAACTGTTGTAAAATGTTTGTTATTCATTTGATTTGAAAAATTTTTTTTTAATGAATTCCTCATTAAATTCTGTCAACTAAATGTGTTTTGGTTATACTGTTCTATGCTCTTCATATTCATACAGTGTTTGGCATTTTCAATATTTTTGGTAGAGCGCCTCTGATGAGTCTTGAATAGACGAAACGCGCGTCAGGCGTAGCAAAATTTATTGTCTAGAACTTTGTTGTCATTTGTATTTTGATATTTATTGCACCGTTGCATTGCTACAGGGGGTCAAAAAGGGGCCATACCCCAAAAATCGACTTTTTTATTTGTGGTCCGATTTTCAAAATCTTTTTTTCATTGGAATCCTTGTGAAAATCCCTGCCTGCGATTTTCAATCAGATTTGCAATATCTCTTACTGTTTTTGAGAAATTAGGGGTCAAAGGGGCCAAAAACGCCATTTTTAAAAGTTTGTCAATGCAAATAGTTTATACCACAAATCAAGTTGTAGTGGGCCTGCTAATTGTTATGAAGTTTATATATGATGATTATATATATCCACTAAAGGAATCTTGGTTTTGTATTTGGGGTTTGTGGCCCCTACTGTTTTAGAAAAAAGGGCTAAAACGGGTGTATTGACAAAACTGTTGTAGAATGTTTATAGTAGTATAATGGGCCACTATAGATCCAAATGCACTCAATGACCCCGAGGTCATTCCCATAGACTCCTATGTTAAATTTTCTTAGTGATCTTGGCGATCGTGGCGACGTCTGTCACCACTGAGAACTCTAGCAGTAAAGTCGTGTGCAGTCATGCGGAACGACGATTTCTAATCTTACCCCTAACCCTTACCTCAAACCTTCCCCCTAACACCTTTTTCTTTGTAAGTTTCGCCCTTTATGGGCTCTTGTATGCTGTCTCTTTTCGTCCTTGTACTCTTGTTTTGCCGTTTATGGGCTCTACTGACTCTATTCATAACCCTTAGTCCTAACCCTAACCATGACCCCTTTGTTTTGTAAGTTTCGCCCTCTTGTTTCGTGATGTCTTTTCATCCTTGGACTCTTGTTTTGCCCTTTATGGGCATTCCTTACCCTTACAAAATTCATTTACAATATCCATAGTGTCTAGTGGTTAAATCGTTCATGATCACCCTTAGAAAAACCTTAACCCTTAACCATAACCTTAACCCCAAACCTCAATCTAGGACCCTTATCCTTAACCTAAATATAATCCTTACCCTTAACAATAACCCTAACCATGACCCCCCTAGCCCTAACCCTAACCATGGTCCTTGGCCCTAACCCTACCCCTAACTCTTTCAACCCTACCCCAACCCTATTTGCATATTTTGCCCTTTATGGGCTCTTGTCTCATACCCTAACCATAACCCCTTTGCTTTATTAGTTTCGCCCTTTATGGGCTCTTGTTCTATGGTGTCTCTCTCTGTCCTAAGACCCTTTGGTTTCGCCCTTAATGGGCTCTTCTGACCTTTCCCTTACCCTTAACTCTTGGTTGCACCCTTTATGGGTTCAAATCTTGATGTCTCTTTTTTCGTCCTCGGACTCTTGATTCGCCCTTTATGGGCTATCCTGATGTTTCTTTTAGCCCTTGGGCTCTTGTTTCGCCCTTTATGGGCTCTTCTAGTGTTTCATTTCGTCCTAAGGCTCTTGTTTCGCCCTTTATGGGCTCTCCTGATCCTACCCATAACCCCTTTTCCTTTTTATTTTGTAGGTTTCGCCCTTAATGGGCTCCTGTTTCATGGTCCTTTCGTCCTGCGACTTTTTGTTTCGCCCTCTCTTAGTATTCATGTGTTTACCTTCACCGTATGTCTATCATTTTACGTATTCTTCCTTTTTACTAGTGTCATCTGATTGTCACTTGAAAATCTGATATTGTATTATGGTCCGATGCCTTTTCAAATCGTATTGGAATATTTAAATTTGAACATCTGCTCAATTGTATTTGCATTAGAAAGTTGTTTGGTGTAAATTAGGGGGTGAAACCCCCCCCCAATTAAAATTGGGGAATTACCCCCCCCCCCAATTCGGGGGGGGGGGGTAAAATGGGTAATTTGGGGTAAAATGGGGGTTTTGGGGTTTTTTGGGGTAAAATGGGGTTTTTGGGGGTAAAATGGGGGGGGGATTGGGGCTGCTTATAAGCAGCATTTTAAATCGGACGTAATTGGAATTGAAATTGGTAGTTCTTAGGGGGGGGGGTAATACTCTTTAGCTAGGGCACTAAATACCACAATGAAAGTATCAGTTTCAATATTTTATTGCTAAGCTGCAATCTTGTACAACTATATCTAATTTGCAATCTTCGGAGGTTACATATCTACCATTGCTATTTGCTCTTCTCCAGGAAAAATATTAGTTCTTAAACGTAAGATTTCCGGGGTGTCCTGCCTCATGTCGATCAACATGTATCCGTGGGGTTTCCTGACTGCGGCTTCGTAGGATTCAAGAAAGTACTTGGATCTTCCGGGGAACATCTGTTGTCCTAAGGTCATGATTTGGGATGTGTCTCTCGGGTTCTTGAATACGACCATGTAATGGGTATTCAGACTGATGGTTCTGTGGTGTTTGTTTTTATTAAACAGGTTCTGTACGATCAGCATGATACTAATGGATCTGTGGTGACTGTATTTGGTAAACAGGTCCGCTATGGCTTGTGTAATGTTGTCCATCTGGTCGTCGATGACGATAAGATGTTTCTCTTCGGGGTTCAAGCTCTCGATATCCGGGAGTCCTCTGATAAACTCGACGTTGTTCATTCCAGAATATAGGGGCTGTTGTACATCGTATGACCACCATATTCGATCGGGTTGGGGAAGCGTCATGTGTTGTATATTGTCGATGAATCTTCTTACAAAGACTGACTTTCCACTTCCGGTAGGTCCTGTAATGACGCTGGTGAATGGATGAGCCCAAGGCATGAAATGGTCGTTGAGTAATCCATCGGGTACGTTAAACGTAAAGTGATCGCTCGTCGGTAAAATGAAGAAAGGCTCTTGTTCTGTCTTCCTATTGTTGACTGGTGTATCAGTTTCAGCATTCCTTTGCAGGGGTACTGGAGGTGTTATCAATTTAGATCTTGGTAAAGTAGTTGGCATGGTTCTGTTTCTTTTCACTTTGTTGTGAACTGTTTCGATGTGTCTCTTTACATGGTCTTTTCGGGAAAGTTTTTTCCCACAAATAAAGCAATCCATGTTTCCTGTTCGGTGTCTAACGCAAGACTGACTCAAACTCTACCTGTCATTTCCTATATCTTTCTCTAACCCTATGTTTTGTTCTATTTTTAACCCTGGCCTCATTCTAACCCTAACTCTCCTTTGTTCTATTTTTAACCCTGGCCCTATTCTAACCCTAACTCTCTTCTGCTCTGTCTTTAACCCTAACCCTTTTGTATGTTTCTTTATGGTGTCTCGTACTTAGTTCTTCTTATATTCCTTATGTATTGGTCCTTGGCTCTTTAACAATAGGATACCCTTAGTTTTTGGAATGGGTCACTTTGGGGTCAAGTCCTGACTGACCACTGACCATAACCACCCTTAAACCCCCAGAATCTGTCTCTAGACCTCATTAGCTCTCAAATGATATACAACAACCCTATATTGGACCTAATTTAGGTATTGGTCATTTTGTGGTCAAGCCCCGGATGACCACTGACCAACACAACGGACATCATCGGAAAGACATTGTCTTACCCAAGACAATGCAACACACCGGAAGGAAATCGGACAAGGAATAACAAAGTTATGACTTATTAAAAAATAGTAGTATATGATTGGTGAACAGCTCGAATTTCTCGGATATCTCTAATTTTCGCGCGAAAATGAGTTTCCAAAAACCGGAAACTGCGTCATGGGGCGGAACCGGAAGTCACGTGATCCAAGATGGCCGACCGGAACCGGATGTGACGTCATACGCCTGCGCAAAAGGGCTAATCGGCCCTAATCGGCCCGAGAAATGCGACTCGTGACCAATTTTTAAAAATGTCGTTTTTTGCCCCTTCGACCCCTTATATCTCAAAAACAGATTGATTTATGTCCCGTCGGCGATATTGCAGCCATCATCGGGACATAAACAAGTTGATATTATTATGTTAATAACATGTTAATATAAAACAAAGTCAAAAGACCGTAGATAAAACAAAAAGTATGCCAAGAAAATAAATAGATAAAATAATCATTAAAAAATAACACACTAAAACAATAAAACCATTTAAAGCAATAGGAAAACAAAGAACTTAACAAAAATAAGCTAAATATTATGACAACAAATTAACTTTCAAATGGTGATTACAAAAACTATAATTTTGAATACTGACCGATTTCTTTTAAAAAGGATAAAATGGCATGTGATGCCGCTAAACAAATCGTGCATGGATGCACAGTTAAAATACTTCACGCGAATTGGAGCAAGATCAACACAGTCGAGGAGAACATGCCTCAAGGAATACCGTGCGTCACAAGGGATACACATCGGGACCTCCTTCTCTTGTGTCATCAGGTAGCCATGGGTGACTCTAGAATGTCCTATACGACATCTAGTGATGACTACCTGGTCTCGACGGCATCGGAATGAAGCATGATTCTCCCCAAGCTGTGGCTTGAGCTCATTAAGTTTGTTGTGCTCAGCGGCAGCCCAAACCTCGTCCCATAAACTTTGGACATATACTTAGATTGTATTTCTACAATCCGAATAAGGAATAAAACAATTGGACACTGGTTTACGGAGGGCCTCCTTTGCAACCCTGTCCACAACTGAATTCCCATGAATACCAGTATGACTTGGTACCCATAGGAAAATCAATTCCACGCCACCATTAATCAATTTATGAACCATATACATATACGATTTTAGAAATTAACGGATTTTTCAATTTACAGTTTTCAATTGCCAAAAGACAAGAAAGAGAATCGGAAGAGATAAAGAATTGTGAGTGCTCAGAAGCATCAATTAGCCTGAATGCTAAAATGATGGCTTTTGCTTCAGCTGTAAAAATGGAAGCAGCAGACGGGAGTCGTTGTGTTGACGTGCTATTCCCTGAGACAGCAGCAGCAGCAACACTGTCACCATATTTAGTTAGTTAGTTAGTTAGTTATTGCTTTACTCCCAAGCAGCGCGATTTCGGCTATATCCGGGAGATGAACATGAAAGTGGTGATATAATGAACATGAAATGATGATGAAGTGGAGGAAATAGGGACACAAGGCCAATCGGGTAGGAGAGTTTTGACTGCCACTGGAAAAAGGAGTGATGGGTAGGGACGGGAAATTTTGCCTCCTGCATGGGGATCCTACGGGTCCTACTCTTACCGAGACCTGCAGCAGGGTTCTTTAACGTGCGAGGAACGTGACATTTTTCCCAACACGGTGCACCACTATGGTTTGCGGTCAGGTTTTCCGCATTATCGCCTGACGACCCCGCATCTCTCGATGTCAGGGCTGCCCCATTCAACCACCTGGGGCACACATCCCAGTCGCTTTATGGGCAAAGCGGCCTGACCCCGATGTCAGGTTTCTGAGCGCTCTTTAGTGGACTTTTACCGACAAGCTTAGCGCTGCTGCGGGCCTATTCGCCTCCCGGGCCCCGCACCATATTTAGATCCATCTGTATAAAGGACAAGACCCCATAAGGGCTGTATTTGGCCCAAATTTCCTTGAAAAACTATTAAAAACGTTCACAACTGATTTTGTGTTAATTTTTATTCATGTTTATGTTACTTTAAAAAAATGACGTTTTTCACAAAAATTAACGTGCAATGACGTCACAATGTTAGCTCAAAAGTGGGCGTTTCCGTCAGATTTTCCATTTTTTGCCAAAAAACCTGTTGTTTACATATTCTTTTTTATAGAGCGCATGCAAGAACCAAAAAAATATTGAACATAGTTATTTAGATAGTATAGAACTTGCCTTGTGTAAAATATCTTTTTGGTTCTTGTATGCGCTCTATCCTTCTTTCAAAGAAAACGTATATTTTAAAAAGCATTTATTACTTGTTTTTGTGTAAAAATATGGATTTTTTCTCCGTTGAGACAAAATATTTATGTCCCGTTGTTTGGACATGGAATCGGTACAAGCAAAATAAATTAGTAGTATCCTGGGTTAGATCCAAATATGTCGAAAATGTTCGAACGACGTCCTGCCGGGAAAAAGCAGTGGGGAAAAGTTTTCGCTACCCATACCATGAAACATTGATCAACTTTAGATTTAGCCAAAGTAGTTGCTGGATAGAAATGAAGATTTTCACAGTTCACTTACAATATTGAGGTTCGTAGAACTAATACATGATTCATTTTGGCCGGTATCAAAATGTATTTAGGCACGAACAGAAAAATAAAACGTACGATGTTTACTACTGTTCAGAACGTTGAGTTATTTTTTTTATGAGAGTCAGAGCTACCGGTCACTACCCTACATGGGTCTACATGAATAAAACCATACTTTTTAACCAGATTTCAGACGACAGATGCTGAATAAAAAAAATCATGTTAACTTGTTTACGACGTAGTTTCTGAAAACAAACTGGAGGAAATATTAAAAAAAAATGAGGAATTCTTTACAATTATATTCATAAACATGACCAAAGTGTTTAAAAATTGAAAATAACGAGAAAAAATGAAGATTTGTGATAGTCGATTGAAACTTTAAGTATATTTTTTACACATTCATCATGAATATTGTCGTAGCCGCGATCGTTAGGGTGATGCGCTCGGTGACGTTTGGAAGCTTTTGCAACGAGTTCGAATCTCGCTCAGGCAATATACATTTTTGTGAAGTTTTTGAGCTATTTTGTTTTATGATTTTCAATAAAGCAAATTGAGTCAAATCATACATTCTGGGAATTATTTATTAACCAAAAATAGGGCAAATATCGAAAAAGTCACAATTTCAGTAAATGGTTAATGCCGTTGCTTTAAAGCGGAATATTTTTGTCAAACAAATTGGAAGAAATATTTTGAAAAAGACTATAACACAATCAATAGGAAGGTCGAACATTAAGAAAAATAATTTTGTTGTAAGTGCTAAAAGCTTTAAATATAGCTAATTCTACGTAATGGATTAGTGATTGCCGTAGCCGTGATAGCTAAGGCGCTGGCCTTGTTAACTTTTTATAATAGTGCAATGAGTTCGAATCTCGAAAGGACAATATACATTTTTGTTCAGTTGTTTAAGAATTGTTGCTTTTATGATTTTGAATTAAAAATGTAATTACGTCTAGGCCTATCTTAAACTAATTAAAATCCAGAGATTTTATAATAAACCGAATGTCAGTGAAATTCGCTATCACGTTGGTCAGAAATATGTGCTTACAGTTACATTAAACTAAGACACACCAAACCTTTTGTGCAAAGGACGAGAGCTAAGGGCAGTGGCGATTCAAGAGGGGGTTAAACCAACTTGAAAAACAGCCACTGAGCAGCCTTCAACGAGGCCAGTAGTCCATTAGAATTAAACTTTTATATAAAATGCGAGACTCTTCAATAACTGCCTACTTAATTTTATCAAGATAATATTTATCCTTTTTATTCTTATAGATGCCAAAAAGTTATGAGTGTGTGGTTTGCTCCAAGCGTCCAAAACCAAAAGAACGTCGGTGCTTAGACGGAGACTCAAACAAACATCTTCGGAAATTCCTACGACGGACATTTTTCATCAATATATGTCAAGGAGATGTAGTGTGCAATAAATGTAGACAAAAGTATTATAAAACACCATCTACATCAACATCAACAAAACGCAAACTGGTACAAGAGCAATCGCTATCTGATGACGAGGATGAATATTTGCCGTCTTCAAAAAGTAACCGTTTATCCGACTGCAGTCCGCTTAATATAACACTGCCTTTACGATCAACGGGAAAAACACATTCAACATGTTTCGTGTGCAAACGTCATGGTCCAAAGCTCGTCAACGTTCCAGTAAAAGCTCGATATGATATTTTTCTTCAACACTTCATTATAATACCTGCAGGTACCCGATGCTGTCCGGTCCATGTCACTGAGCATGGGTCTTTCTCAGAGGAGGCACACGAACTGATTCAGACTAGGGAAGTGGGGTCGGTGGGAACACAGTTTAACCGTACCGGTATTGTTCAGCTAATAGCTGATGTGAGAGATATTGCTTTAAAGAATGCCAACAAAAGGGTGGACTTTGACAATACATCCGTTATGAAAGACCATGACTTTTCAAATCTTACTGGACTTACAAAGGAGCAATTCGATGATTTATGTTCTCATGTTAAGTCTATACGGGAAACCCATGTTCGTAGCATCCGTACCTGTGTTGGTCTCTTTTTGACAAAGTTAAGAACTGGGATGTCAAATAAACTGTTGTCAACCATTTTCAGCATAGGAAAATCTTCCGTACAGAAAGCCGTAGCTTCCGCCAGAAATGATTTAATAAAGAATTTTGTTCCTTTAAACCTCGGGTTTCAGCACATCTCTAGAGAAAAAGTAATTGAGCAACACACAACTCCATTAGCGAGATCTTTGTTTGGAACCCTAATGCATAACGAGGCAATACTTGTGGTAGATGGAACGTATGTATACATACAAAAGAGCTCTGATTACAATTTCCAGAGACGATCCTTTAGCATGCACAAGCAACGTCCGTTGGTAAAGCCGATGCTAGTAGTATCAACAACTGGTTACATCGTTAGTGTCTTTGGGCCTTACTTGTCGGACCGAAAAAACAATGATGCTAACATCTTGACACACGCTATCAAAACTAATACAGAAGAAATCAAGTCATGGCTTCAAGATGGCGACATCATGATAGTTGACCGCGGATTTAGAGATGCCATAGAATTTCTCGGTGATCTAGGTATAGATGCAGAAATGCCAACCTTTTTAAATAAGGGTCAAAAGCAGCATACTACGTCGGAAGCGAATGCGTCGCGATTAGTGACAAAAGTACGGTGGATTGTCGAATCTGCAAATGGTCGAATCAAGCAGTTCAGATATTTGGACAATGTATTGCCCAACAGCCAGATTCCATTTATTGGAGAATACACAAGAATAATAAGCTCAATATGCAATAAATATTTACCACCTTTAGCTACTGGAGATAAAGAAAAGGACGAATTGCTTGCTGCAAAGATGTTATATCTTTCAAGACAAAACAACAGTCTCCAAGAAAAGATTAGTGAAATGAATTTAGATCGGCGGTGTTCGGGAAATTGGACGTCTCTTGAAGCTAGTGAATTGGACGATTTTCCCGTGTTGTCTGATGAAGAACTTCGCAACATTACACTTGGAGTTTACCAGATAAAGCAAGCCAAAAGTTACACAACGGAACATTTTGACAGCAAGGGTGACTATCAAATACTGACTAGTCGTATTTTGGATAATCTGATACAGATTAAACTTCAAAGTAGGCATACCAGTGCAAAAAAGTATGATTTGTGGATTGAGTATGATGCAGCATGCATAAAAGGATGGTATTGCAAGTGCAAGGCAGGTGCTCGGGTAGTCGGTATGTGTTCTCATATTGCTTCGGTAATATGGTACTTAAGTTGTGGTCGGCACTCTGATTTACCAAAGAAACAATCATGGTTGGAACATGTTTCTGATGCTTCTGACCTACCACCCGAAGAAGTAATTGATGCCTCAGAGGATGACAATAGTGATGACGCTGATTAACGTGTACTTTAATACCCATGTTATGCATTTAAGAATAGTCGATGTACGATGTTCACATAAGTTAAACACAATACAATGTATTTTTATCGCTTAGTCTTTAAAATGTCTGTGCTGATGCTTATGAACAAACCACGGAAATGTTTGTGGACGGGTTGTATAAAGATACCCTTGTCCAGTCTGTCACTTTCAGTTTGGTAACCAAAGTTGATTAATGAGGTCCATTTCTCAAGACTCCGTAGATTTAAATCTATAAATACCATATAGTTTTTACCTTCCAAATAAACAATTGTGAAATGAAAGAAAAGGTAAATACTGCTGATAAGATGATCCATAAACAGTTTATCGAAATTGACACTTATTTCATTTGATATTTACATTGGTTATTAAAATATTTGCATGGAATGTAATAATCGAGAGTTCATTTTGTACATTAAGGCTTTCATTCTTATTCTGTGTCAAAATATGGGTTAAAAATTTGGTTCTATGTGAAATTATGGTCGTATTTCGTTTAACAGGAAGTAGGTGAGTGAAATACCTGAAATAAATCCCACAATACGGGACACCTTGCTGGCGATAAGTAGTTGCTGTGAAAACTGTTACGAAAATATACAAATATTTTACCAACCCGCACAGCACCCAACCACCAGACATTCAAAATTTTATAACCAGATTGTCTCTCAGTAAAGTCCGGCAAATAAAAACAAAATTAACACAAGTATTTATTATTTTTAATTCTATACAAAGTAACAAAACAATGCACATTGACAAGTTTGTACCTACAGATATTTATTTTGCAGACAAATTCTTACTAGTTTCATACCTCAAACTTCAACACAGTAAAATTATCTATCACCTGACTTGCCAAAGAAATCTTCAAATGAATGATGTTATCTGAACATATAATAATCTAAATTACAAATTGGAAAACCTATACAAAACAAAGTCCAATCTTGTGTACTTTTGTCTTAACCGGACAAAATATTATCCATTGAAATGCCCTATACTAAAACCAATTTTACGTGAACCTTGGTAAATTTTGTTAATCTCTCATGTACTCCTCCAGGTGAGGCTTACCAGATGTGATATTGTTTTTTTTTATTATAATTTGCAATTTAAAAGAACAAAACAACCAGGTTAAACAAAATACAAATAAGTATTACTTAAATCTCAAGGGTCTGCCGCTGATTTTTGGCGGTAAATCTGATCTCGCTAGGGTGAAAACTGAAGAGAGCACCAAATGATATGACAAAAAATTATGTCCTTAGTGTGTTGTTAAAGAAATCTTTCTCAATTAAAGTTATACTTTGTCATTTAATTACACTAAGCACTAACAAAACAAAATCATTTTCATTCATTTTAAAGGATTTTACCAAGAAAAAAGGTGAAAATCAGTATTTTCGAACATTAAATTCGACGCTTTCTAGATTTTTTTACAAATGCATAAGGACAAATTTATTATGAGTTATGAAACCCTCTATAGTATGGCTACTAAATATACCCAAAAAAATGATTTTACTTAATGGGCCATTTTCGGCCCTTATGGGGTCAAGTCCTTTTAGAAACCCAGGATATCAAAATTTAATTTCGGAATAATCTTGTTGAATAAGTAGGTGGTTTGTTTCAGATTTTTTATGTTTACGAAGATCAAAAATAAATTTAGGCTTTAAAAGTTCCCAGGGTGGAACTTTCAAAGGCTTGACAGGTTTTATAGTTTCTAAATTAAGTTTAAGATTAGTCAGGTGAGGTTCGATACGAATACCAAAAGGAGGAGTTTTGTTTTCATGTTTTTCATACATATTCCTGAGAGGTGGATTGAAAACACAATCATGGGCAGGGTTGTTAGGAAAGGCTTTTAATTTTGTGGCATATTGCGAACCGAGTTTAATTCTGCGATGCTTCAGGGATGGCTAATTTGCCTCTGCATACAGGCTCTCAACGGGAGAGGTCCTGTATGCACCGAGGCAGAGTCGCAATCCCTGATGATGAACAGCGTCTAAAATTTGTAAATAAGATTTTTACAAAAACAGTAAGAGATATTTCAAATCTGATTGAAAAATGCAGGCAGGGATTTTCACAAGAATTCCAATGAAAAAAAGATTTTGAAAATCGGACCACAAATAAAAAAGTTGATTTTTTGGGTGTGGCCCGTCTTTGGCTCCCTATAGCAATGTAACGGTTGAATATACATCAAAACCATTTAGACATTTTGTTGACAGAATTTAATAAGGAATTCAATAAAAAAAGAATTTTCAAATCAAATGAATAATAAACATAATACACCCGTATTAGCCCCTTTTGGCCCTTTTTTCTGAAACGGTAGGGGCCACCAACCCCAAATACAATAGTAACCATCCTCTAGTGGTTACAAACATCATATAAAAATTTCATAACAATTGGTCAATATTTACTCAAGTTATCGCACGGAAACCAAATGTCCCCAGACGACGACGACGACAACATCATACCATTATACGTCCGCAAATTTTTTGCGGTCGTATAAAAATTCTAAACTCTATGATCAGTAGTTTCTGAGAGAACTATAACGAAAATTCGTTGTCACCTAATCATTTACAATGCTATATCCATGAAATTTGTGTGATAAAATCATAACAATGGTATGCTAATCACATGACAAGAAATCAAGTAAAATCAGTGAATTATTTAGTAAAGTTTTGTTGTGATTTGTAAGTCTGTTCAGAAATGGTGCTAAAGTAGATAATTCAGAAAATTAAAGTTAGTTTTATACCCCGCCACACGAAGTGGCAGGGTATTATGTTATACCCTCAGTTTTTTTTTCGGTGTCTGTCCGTCCGTCCCCCGAAGGTTTCCGACCAATAACTTGAAAACACGTCAAACAATTTCAATGATATTTTGCACAGCTGTTTAGTACAATAAAATACAAGTCAAGTTCGTTTTCCAGCATGATCCAAAAACAAGTTTCGAGATAGGCCACTTTGAAAAATCAAATTTTATGAAATTTTGAGTTTCCGACCAATAACTTGAAAACGCGTCATGGGATTCAATTGATATTTTGTACAGCTATTAAGTACAATAAAATACAGGTCAAGTTCAATTTCCAGCATGATCCGAAAAACAATTTTCGAGTTAGGCCACTATGAAATCAAATTTTATGAACTTTTGATATTATAACGTGGCGGGGTATCATTAAATGTCCCATTACATGCCCTATTTTAGCGACGAGCAAAAACAATGTCTCCACCCATTAGCCCATTAAAAATTTAAAGGTACCGGAAATTATAGCAGTATGAAAATGTATTATGTTATACTTCATACATAACAGGTTTCGTCAAATTTTGTTCAGTTGTGTTCACAGACTTTGTGACGGACAGAACGACAAAAACAATATGTTTCCCAATCAAAGTGGGGGAAGACATATTTTATAATGATATCATCACCCAAATACAAGAAGAAATCTTAAAGCAGCCTTTGATAGCCAATGTCTTTCAAACCAAGTACGTAGGTTCTTATTGTCCCTCCAGACAATACTTCTCTAAAATTTAAAATATAAATCTATGAAACCTTTATCAGGTCGAAGATTTTACCTTTTGAGGATAGTGTTTACGCCAAACTTTTAACCAATAGTATTCGAGAGAGTATAAATAACTACGATCACCAACACGTGCTTTTTATGAAATATTTCAATAAAACATGAGTAGCAAAACAAATCTTAAAAACGAGCGGTGAAAAATTTCGTTGTTGTATTTGTATTAAGTTCATATAAAAAATGATACAATTTTACCCCTTAACAGCTTTGACAAGTAGGGAGATTTTATGATTTTTATGCCAAACAAAATAACGTTTAAAACCAACGATATATGGTTTTTGGGAAAAATGAGCGAGGAAATTACAGATTGTATTTTTATGTTGGGATTTTTCTATCAAACCGGCAAAAATGTTTTACTATTTTTCCCCATTTGAAAGGTCGATTTTAAAAAAAAAATGATTGATTAATAGGTCAAACGAAATCTAGATGACTTGACCTGTTTATGTGTTTTTATCATGAAAAACATGTTACAACGCTATACAACTGTTTGGCAGTGAAACATTTTTTCTTTCAGATGAAATTTATTTAAACAAATTACATATCAAAAAGATACAAAAAGTATGATAAAATGATGAAATATAAAAGCACTCTTTCAACGGGAGATAACACCTACTGTAGGCTGCATACAAAATTTACGAACCCAACGATAAGTAGTTTCTGAGAAAAGTGTTACGGAAAAGTGTCATCTTCGGTCCAGATGAGCTAAAAACTGTACCAAGTTTGGTTGCAATAGGACAAATGGTGTCAGAGGAGTTAACGTTTCAATGGTAAGGGGAAATGCTGTGAAAATTTTAAGGCATGCTAAGAAAACAAACTTGGAACTGAATTTGTTTATGCTTAAAATTTTGCCTTAATTGATAAATTTTCCCAGCGAATAAAATCTGACAAGCCCACAAGAGCTCTTTACAATCAGGTATCTTATACCCGTTGTATCCTTCGATGATAACCATTGTACTCACTCGACGAACATTATTAAGTTGGTATTGTCGATTAGCAGTGAGTGAATTGGTGTTTTACGCCCGTGCAACGCTATAAAGGTTATTTACAGTCGATGAAGAGGTTGATAAAATGAACATGAAATGATGATGATAAATGAAATATCGGCTGGAGTGGGAAACCGAGGAACGGTAAATTTTGAAGCACCACAGAAAAAGGGGAGAGGTGGGTAAGGGTGGAAAATTTAACCTTTGTGGTGCACTACTAGGCGCTCCACAAAGGATTATTTTACGTGCATGAAGCGTGGCACTCTCCACACTCACGTTGGACCACTGGTCCGCGGTCAGGGTTTCTGTATTATAGAGCTGACAACCCCGCGGACGAGGGCCACCTTATTCAGCCTCGTATGGTACACTTTTGGTCGCTCTGTGGGCTGAGCACTAACTCGACGTCAGAATCCCAAAACCCTTAGTCGTCTCTTACGACAAGCGCTTCTTTGTTGCGGGCCTATTCGCCAACCCAACCCCGCAAGGGACTTGTCGATTAGCATGTAAAGCTTCTGTAAAAAGTAATTAATTTATTTGGCCTTTAAATTTTCTATTACGGTTTCAAATAGATCCTGACATGATGCTCATGGTGAGGTTTCTTTGATGTTCTTAGTGTTTTCTTAAATGTTTTTTTTCGTTGAAGTTCCATTTGGGCTTGTTCTTCTTCTAATTCTGTCGAATCTAAAATGAATAAGTACATGTATTAATCCTTCTACTTGATATATATTTAAATACCTGAACAAGAGGCTCCCAGCAGCCTGAATCTCCCTTGTGGATTATAACATTGGTATTATTTTTCTTCTTCATTTATTTTATCCCTCCCGCTCCGCTGCGCTCCATTCAATGCAAAATATACCGAAAACAATGGCAATCCATTTTAAATATCCAACAAAACACAGGCGGTCATGGATGATTTCTTTAATTTTAAGTGATTAAACGCTTTGCTTTATCATATAATGGTACAGCTTCTGTAGGCATTGACGAGATTCATATGGATTCTTTTACCATTTTATTGGTCACAATGTGTTATAGTTTTGTTGCCGCCTTTCATTTCTTACATTATATATTTCTTTTCTAGCCTTTGTCGTTGGTGGGTGACTTTTCCTTGTTCTTTTCTTGAGAGTTATGTTTTAATGTGTTCCTGTTCAGAATATCTGTATTCATTTAAAAAATGACAAAGCGTAACTTTTGTGTTAAGGATTGTGCAAACAATGGTTATAAACTTCAATAATGGAGAATTCAGTTTTGTGACATTCACAGTTGTAATTTGGGATTATCCAGGTGTGTTTGTGACCCACCGTTTAGTTTATTCCCGTTCCCATAAAAAATAAAGAATCCATTTGAAAGAACAGTAAGGACCGTAGAAATGTTAATAGATTTGCTCAAGATGGTAAATCTAGATGGGAACCAACAGATGATTCTCGAGTATGCTCAGAGCATGTTATTGACAGAGAGCAAACTTATCAAAATCCATATCCAACATTACAACTGGGCTATGAATCTTCGACGGTCGTAAAAATAGTATACCAGCAGCGCTTTATAGGTCCTTTATAACTTCAATACCATCTGAAAAAATTAAAAGTGAAAACCAAAGTTTAGTCAACCTTGTAGAATCAGAATTGCTTGTAGAAGCTGATATGCCATTAAATATTTCATCAATTTCATGCGACCATGAATACTCATCTTCTTGCACTAGATGCTCTGCTAAATCCAAGGAGATACCTTTTAAGACAAAAAAATCAGGAAGCTTGAAGCCCACATTGTACTTTCCAAACCCAAATCCAAATTATATGATGTTTTCAAATCGGATAAGTCGTGCAAGTTGTATATCGGAATTCCTATAGTCGCATCATTTAAAGCCATTTTACCGTGTATTTGAACCTAAACTGAATAAAATCCGACATTGGAATGGTCCAAATCCTATTTTAAAGTACAAGTAAATTGTCAAAGGTGGTCTCGGGATAGGTCTTGCTCCCAAAGAAAAAATGGTAATTACATTAATGAAAATCTGTCTGGGACTGCTTAACCAAGATCTATCAGATAGGTTTGATGTATAACCTACACAGATTTCAAGAATCTTTACAACTTGGATTAAGCCCCAAGAGGGATTTTTTGGAAGGCACGTCTTTAATCCTGCAAAAGAGGTCGTACATGAAAATCTGCCCCAAGCTTTAACAATCCTACTTGCTCTTCCGTCCGTCACATCATTGACTGTAGTGAAGTTTTCATGGAGAAACCTCAAATAGTGCAGCGGTGGATCGGTAAAAAGTCGTCTATTTAAGTAGTTTAATGTACCGACATAACACACAGCTAATTTTTTTAGGGAATGTTATACAACCATTTAGCTTTGATTTTAAGTGGGTCGTCACGAATTCGTCTCGGGCATTTTTTGGTAAAATCGCTTTTTAACAGTGGTGTTTTTTTTGTAAAAATCCCTCCATAGGTGTGAAGTTTCAAAACAAATTTTTTTTGAACGAAAAAATCAAAATTTTGGACAAAATTATCAACAATAAACCTTTATCTTAATGTTAATAGAGATTTTGCCAGATTGTGCTCGAGTTTTTCATCAATATCGATGCTTTTGAAAATGTTCACTTTTTTATCACATTTTAGACAAAAAGTTATTTCCTATCAAAATGTTTCTTGTGTTTTGTAGCTTTAAGACTTTTTGAACTCTGTGTTGTTATATACTTAACTATTCTGCAAAGTTTTATTGAAAACGGTGCATAAATGTTGACTTTATTACGTATTTTATAAACAAATTTGGCAAAATATAATTCCGGAAACCCAAGTCTTTCCGTATTTGGCCTGTAAAAAACTTAATAAAATTTAGCTCTTATGACTTCTTATATATATGTACAAAAAAAGAAATGTATGAAAAATATAACGTAAAAATATATTAACAGAACGACGTAAAGTAGATAAAGTAATAAACAAAAAGACAAAACAATAAAAGGTCGTCCCGTGCGGGGCCCGGGTGGCGAATAGGCCCGCAGCAGAGCCTAGCTTGTCGTAAGAGGCGACTAAGGGTCTTGGGATTCTGACGTCGGGTCAGTGCTCAGCCCACAGAGCGACCAAGTGTGTACCCTAGGTGGCTGAATAGGGTAGCCCTCGTCCGCGGGGGTTGTCAGGTCTATAATACGGAAACCCTGACCGCCGACCATAGTGGGCCAACGTGTGTGGAGAGTGCCACGCTTCATGCACGTAAAAGACCCCTTTGTGGACCGCCCAGTAGTGCACCACATAGGCTAAATTTTCCACCCCTACACACCTCTCCCCTTTTTCCTGTGGTTCTTCAAAATTTACCGGTCCTTTGTTTCCCACCCCATCTCCATATTTCATTTATCATCATCATTTCATGTTCATTTTATCATCCTTTTCATGTTCATCGCCTGTAAATAACCTATATAGCGTTGCACGGGCGTAAAACACCAACTCACTCACTCAATAAAAGGTCGTAATGACAACGGTCATTCAGTCTTAAAAAAACGTGTACTGGTCACCAACTTTAACGCATGATATCTTTCTTCGGACCTGGATATATATATCTCGATCAAACTTCGTCGACGAATAATCATAGAGAAATGGTTATCTCTACAGAATGCAACAATACATCTTTTTGAGCAATATTGATATTCGAATTACATCTTTCAAATAATTCAAATCTAAAAACGATAAGCGTTAATTTTTTAGAACGATCAAGGTAGAACGTCCAGGAATTTTCTTATACACGATATCATATTCTTTATGTATGAAAATATAAGGTAGAAAAACGCAAAATGCAATTCTCATCGAATTCGCCTCTTTTATTAACTGAGCAAGTGCAGATGGAGGACGTCCATTGGAATGTCGAATTTCATCCAAGCAAATTTTCATGCTGAAATATTAAAATTTGTACCCAAATGCACAATGCTTGATACACCTGAAGTATGTCTCGTCTATTCAAGTTTTGTCACACGGGATCTTGTCAAAGGGTTAAACAAACATTACAACATTCGAATACAAATATGTACATACAAATGTAAATAGTTTTTGACTCAATTAGGGACCATTTGATTTTTATGGGGGGGGCTATGGTGTAATTTGAAATAAAAAGGCAGGATAGCAAAATTACAGAAATAAAAAGGCAGGACAGTGCTTTGAGTAAAAAAAAAGGCAGGATGGTATTTTTGGCTAACAAATTTATAGTTGCTTTAAAAATTTTAAAAAATTTCGCGCGCAAGCGCGCAAACATAAAAACCAGGCTCGACTTTTTCTGAGTGAGTTGGTGTTTTACGCCCGTGCAACGCTATATAGGTTATTAACAGGCGACGACTTTTTCTGAAAATAAAAAGACAGGACGACGAAAATATCCATAGCCCCCCCCCATAAAAATCAAATGGTCGCTCCCTAAGGAAAAAGTTCCTATGCAAAAATATCTTATGACCAACCAACGAAAGTCGCCGGATGTTTGAGATCCACACGTACGTTCATTTGTTTATATTCTGTGGATTTTTTTAGATAATCGATACAAATATTGTTGCACTTCTGCGAGTTAAATTTGATTTTTTATAAGGCAAAAAACGATATTGAATGAAGCAATGCTTAGTAAAATATCAGCTAGCGCTGCTTGTTCGAATATTGTACCGCACAAGCGCACCATCAAAGTGTTGTAGTCAATTACGACCATCGATCTTTAGCTTTGTGTTTTTGTGTTGTTAAATACTTCAAAGCCATGGAATTTCCCCGTGTAAATTTCAATATTTATGAAAATTCTTTTTACATGTACACCAGACTAAGGTAGATCTTAGCCTTAACTGCGACCAAAGGGTCATGAGTTCGAATCCAGTCCCCGGCACTATCGTGTTGTTACTTTACTGTTTATGATAGGATACTGCTCTATACTCTCTATATTCATATTTAGCTTGGCATTTTCAGCTCTTTGGCAAGAGTGTTTCTGATAAGTCTTGAGTAAACGAAACGCGCGTCCAATTTGTTCCCCGGAACTGTGTGGTAAATTCAATTTATTTGAAAAAAAGTCTTTGCGTTAGTGCATTAATATTTTGGAATCTTAAATATATACAATCAGATGTAAACTTTATTTTGGATATACATGTATTGCAAAATATCAAATAATACATGTATTTTTAGTTTGTATGGAGTGAAGTGGGATGAAGATATCAATTAGCGATCTTAAAATGCTTCAATATTTTGGATGCGATTTATTGTCATGCTCCCATCTGCTTTTACAAGAATATATACTAGTAAGCTTTATTAAGAACAGACATTGCATAGTTTTGTTTTACGTTTTCCGCGGGCAACTAGAAAAGCATTTAACGAGCGTCGATCCCTACAAAACGAAGCCATTACAAGTATGTCTCCTTTTTTAAATGGTGTTAGAAACTAAAAAGCTATATGAACCAGTAAAAACGATCGAGAAAAGAACGAAGAAACAGAGACCATACAACACGAAAACACAAAAATACAGAAATAATGAATAGCAATCAACAACGTGAACTCAAATCGTACAGAAAGCGAACTCAGGTGCTCCGGAAGAGTAAGCGATTCCTGATTGCTAAAACACACACGTCGCGCTGCTAACAGCAAACGCCATAAGCGGGAGCAGACGGAATGTTGCTACACAGAAAGGGAAAGTTGAAGTCATCACGTTTATCATAGAGCTTTGTTGAATGTCTTCAGTGTATGCCTATTTCGAGATGTAGATCTAAATATGAGGCAGACTTCCCAGAATCCGTTGTGTTTTTTATCTCAATTCCTTTGAGGTTGATGAGGTGGAGGAAGTCACCAAATCTAGAATTGTTCAGTGAAAAGACATCATCAATATAAGTAAAAAAGAGAGCTTGTCTACTTGGCAAGAAGTGATTTTAAGACGTCTGTTCCATATGAATATAAAGAAACAAATCAGGAAGCAAAGGTGCACAATTAGTGGAATTGAAATCCTAAATGTTGGCTAAAAACACGTTACCAAACTAAACAAATATATTGTCAATAAGAAAGTTGGGCATGTCAATTATCAATTTGGTCCTCTGAAATTTGTTCTTTTTCTTAGGCTTTTTCTTGAATCAGTGAAAAGTTGACGTTGATAGTTCGATCATAGATCGTATATAGACACAACAGCGTACACGCGAGCCCAGTCGTTACTACCATTTCTTAGACGACTACTTTCCTCGACTTGTTTCCTGCGGTATAATTTTGATGCATGTGGAAAGGCCAAGGCAAAATATTTCCAAATTACAATGGACTGCAGTGTTTTTGCAAATGCTAGCTGATTTAATTACTTCTATATTCCATTTAAGCCTTGCATTGTAAACAATTACGAAAGACACCGTGTGCTCGTAGACTAATGTAGGATTTCAATCCCTCAGAAGCATGCAGATTTGTCTTTTCATCATTATTCTCCGCTAATAACTCTTCCGTAGCAATCTCTTGTACAAGCCGGAGTACTTGCTGAGATTGCATTTATAAGATGTGTTTGGGCTTTTAGCTTTGATATCTACTGATTGTTTGATTATCTTTTTATCACTTCGAGATTTGATACTTCTAAGATTTTGCTTCTCGCCAATTTATTAGAATAAATGTATCACAATAATGTAAAATAGTTTTTTCTTTGTAACATTTTGGTAACGTTTGTGTGTTATAAATGTTATTCAATTGTCGATTAGCTGGTTGGTTGGTTGGTATCTGCTTTATGTCCCGTCGGCGATATTGCAGCCATCATCGGGACAAAAACATGTTATAACTTAATAAATCTTTAAAGTAAAACTAAGTCAAAAGACCGAGACTAAAACAAATTGTTATTGCTAATAAATAAATAAAAGTAAACACTTAAAATAATTTAAGTAAAAGCTAAAACTAATATTATCAAACGACAATTGTAAATAGAACATACAAAATTATCAGGTGAAACAAATTAAATGTTTATAAATAGTAAAATATTTAAAAACAACAAAACTATAATTTTGCATACAATCCAACTTCCTTAAGGAAGTGGATGATGGCATCGTTTGGAGTGCCGCTGAACAAATCGTGCATAGAAGCACAGGTGAAATACTTCACACGTATTGGAGCTACATCAACACAGTCAAGGAGAACATGCTTCACCGAATACGGAGAGTCACAAGGGATGCACACAGGTGCCTCCTTCTCTTGTGTCATCAAGTGGCCATGAGTGACTCTAGAATGTCCAATACGACATCTAGTGATGACCACTTGGTCTCGACGGCATCGGAATGAAGCATGATTCTCCCCAAGCTGTGGTTTTAACTCATGAAGTTTGTTGTGCTCAGCGGCAGCCCAAACCTCATCCCATAAACTTTGAACATATATACGGATTGCATTTCTGCAGTCCGAATAGGGAATAAAACATTTAGAAATTGGTTTGCGAAGGGCTTCCTTCGCAACCCTGTCCACGACTGAATTCCCATGAATACCAGTATGACTGGGTACCCATAGGAAAATCAATTCTGCACCACCTCTCATCAATTGGTGAATCATGTAAACAATTTTACTAATTAATGGATGTTTTAGTTTGCAGTTCTCAATTGCCAAAAGACAAGCGAGAGAATCAGAACAGATAAAGAATTGTGCGTGCTCTGAAGCATCAATTAAACGAAGGGCTAAAATGATGGCTCTTGCTTCAGCTGTAAAAATGGAAGCAGAAGATGGGAGGCGCTGGGTGGAAGTGCTATTACCCAAGATAGCAGCAGACGCAACGCTATCACCATCTTTAGAACCATCTGTATAAACAGTCAGAAAATCAGGGTATTTAGATTTAATTTCACAATAGTCCTGTTGAATGAGCAAATGATTTGTTTCAGTCTTTTTATGTTTTCGAAGATCAAAATTAAATTCAGGTTTTAGAAGTTCCCAGGGTGGAACTTTTAAAGATGTAACAGGTTTTATCGTTTCCAAATCAATATTAAGATTAGCTAAATGTGGTGCAATACGAATGCCAAATGGAGGAGTTTTGTTTTCGTGTTTTTCATAAACAGTTTTTAGAGGTGGGTTAAAAACACAGTCGTAGGCAGGGTTACCTGGGAAAGCTTTCAGCTTCGTAGCATATTGGAGACCGAGTTTTATTCTACGATGTTTCAGGGATGGTTCATTTGCCTCCGCATACAGGCTCTCAATAGGAGATGTCCTGTATGCACCGAGGCAAAGTCGCAATCCCTGATGATGAACAGCATCTAAAATTTGCAAATAAGACTTTTTAGCTGATCCATATACAATAGAACCATAATCCAATTTCGATCTTACAAGGGACCTGTATAAATTTAAAAGAACAGATTTATCAGCTCCCCAGTCAGTACTGGAGACAACTTTTAAAATATCAAGAGCCTTGAGGCATCTTGATTTTAGCATTTTGATATGGGGTAGAAAGGACAGTTTTTTATCAAAAAGAACGCCAAGGAATTTCGCTTCTTCAACCATTTTCCCGTGCGGGGCCCGGGTGGCGAATAGGCCCGCAGCAGAGCCTAGCTTGTCGTAAGAGGCGACTAAGGGTCTTGGGATTCCGACGTCGGGTCGGTGCTCAGCCCACAGAGCGACCAAGTGTGTACCCTAGGTGGCTGAATAGGGTAGCCCTCGTCCGCGGGGGTTGTCAGGTCTATAATACGGAAACCCTGACCGCCGACCATAGTGGGCCAACGTGTGTGGAGAGTGCCACGCTTCATGCACGTAAAAGACCCCTTTGTGGACCGCCCAGTAGTGCACCACATAGGCTAAATTTTCCGACCCTACCCACCTCTCCCCTTTTTCCTGTGGTTCTTCAAAATTTACCGGTCCTTTGTTTCCCACCCCATCCCCATATTTCATTTATCATCATCATTTCATGTTCATTTTATCATCCGTTTCATGTTCATCGCCTGTAAATAACCTATATAGCGTTGCACGGGCGTAAAACACCAACTCACTCACTCACTCTTCAACCATTTTAATTTTTTTGTTATATAAATAAAGTTCTGGGTCAGGATGGAGTTTTCTCTTTTTACAAAAATGCATAGCCACGGTTTTACTCTCTGAAAACTTAAAACCGTTTACAGAGGCCCATTTTTCAATTCGATTAAGGCACAGTTGCAATTGCCTTTCAATAGTGTTCATGTTTTTGGCACTGTAGCATATTAAAAAATCATCAACATATAAGGAACCTTCAATATTATCTTTCAACACTTTGGCAATACTATTTATTTTGATACTAAAGAGAGTGACAGAAAGGATGCTTCCCTGAGGAACGCCCATTTCCTGATTAAACTCTTCAGACATTGTTCTATTTACTTTAACATTAAAATGTCTATCAGACAGGAAGTCAGCCAAAAAATTCGGCAACCTTCCTTTCAACCCCATATCAGAAATATCTTTTAAAATGCCATACTTCCATGTGGTGTCATAAGCTTTTTCGAGATCGAAAAAGATAGACACCACATGTTCGTTCTTCGCGAAAGCGTTCCGAAGAAATGACTCGAAACGGACCAAATGATCTTGTGTGCTCCTGCCTTGGCGAAAACCACACTGGATATTCGAAATGAGTCCATTGGACTCCAGGAACCAAACAAGCCGATCATTGATCATACGCTCAAGGGTCTTACAGCCCCTTAAAGGCAAAAAATTGTGTTTTGGCCTACAGAATGAAACTATTGAAGATAGAGAAAAGCGTTTTCTTGCTTAAACATTCAGCTCATTTATCTATACAAAAGTCCTAATAGGGTTTACATCAAGACCAAGTGAGCGATTCAGGCTCCTGGGAGCCTCTTGTTCCAGTGGCAATCAAAACTCTACTACCCGATTGGCCTTGTGTCCCCATTTCCTCCACTTCATCATCATTTCATGTTCATTGTATCACCTACTTCATGTTCATCTCCCAGATATAGCCGAAATCGTGCTGCTTGGGAGTAAAGCAATAACTAACAAACTAACTAACCTTTATGGACCGCCAAGTAGTGGTTAGTTAGTTAGATAGTTATTGCTTTACTCCCAAGCAGCACGATATCGACTATATCCGGGAGATGAACATGAATGTGGTGATACAATGAACATGAAGTGGAGGAAATGGGGACACAAGGCCAATCGGGTAAGAGATTTTGACTGCCACTGGATAAAAGGAGTGATGAATAGGGACGTGAAATTTAGCCTCCTGCATGGGGATCCTACGGGTCCTAATCTTATCGAGACCTGCAGCAGGGTTCTTTAACGTGCGAGGAACGTGACATTTTTCCCAACACGGTGCACCACTATGGTTTTCCGCATTATCGCCTGACGACCCCGCATCTCTCGATGTCAGGGCTGCCCCATTCAACCACCTGGGGCACACATCCCAGTCGCTTTGTGGGCAAAGCGGCCTGACCCGATGTTAGGTTTCTGAGCGCTCTTTAGTGGACTTTTACCTACAAGCTTAGCGCTGCTGCGGGCCTATTCGGGTGTTTATTTCACTATAAACATAAACATAAAATAAACAAGAATGGAAGAATTTAAAACCTATATATATGAGAACAAAGGGATTTGAACTCACCACTTTCATGTTCATCTCCCGGACTCCCGGATATAGCCGAAATCGTGCTGCTTGGGAGTAAAACAATAACTAACTAAGTGTGTGCCCCCCCACTCCCGGTAGAGTTGAAATGGTTACTTAATCACAAACTCTGATGAATCAATTTCTATTGTAATTAAAAATCTTGTGATGCTGGTATTTACTTTTCTAGCATTTGAAAAACAATATGTGTCATTTTGGATTCGGTATGTCTAGCGATCAATCAAAAGTTGAGATGTCAATCATAAAATTTGGTCTTGTTAAATCGGCCGTATGACATTTGCGCCAATTTTTTGAAAATTCCTTTGTTACATTTGCGCCAATTTCATTATTTCATTTGCGCCAATTTCTTATTTTTCATTTGCGCCAATTTACCTGTAATTAATTTGAAAACAACATGGGATGGAAAAACTCAAAAAAGCAAATAGTATTTTGAAATTTAAAAGGTAGATATAAATCGAATTAAATCGAACCTCAATCTCATTAAAATAAGATCTGACCAGATCTCTCAATCATACTATACTACATGTCGTGGGACCTGGTGGAAAAAAAAACGCGAGGTTCTAATTTTCGCTATATTAGCGACAATTACTTTATTGCGAAATTAACAACCCGCGTAAAATAAAATCAATATCAAATTGTATTGAGAATATTTTTAAATCGCTAAAATAAATGTCCGCGTATATAAAAACTTAGTCATAAAACTAAGTATATAAAAACCAAATCAGGACCACTGCGATCCACCAATTCTCCGGTATGACTGATCCGTTTATGTCATTTTCTGGACTATGAGATTGATCATTCAAGTTCGGTAGTTTTGTTAGTACCTTTATTTGGTATGAAATCGCGAAATTTGCATGTCACGAAAATTACCAGCTATACGGTAGTACGTATACCTTGTCTTGTTGTTAATGAGTCTTGGACTTGCTGACAAATAGTTGAGGCTGTTTTTTCAGTGGTTGCCAGTTGAACTGAGAGCGTATTGGCTAATGATGAATTGACTGACTTAGTATTTGTTTATTCATCATCGGAAATCTAAAGACTCATTGAAAATCTCATTACTTACAGCCAAATCTGCCGAACTTCTAATTTCTTTTATGCTACACTTCTGAGGTCTACCGTAAATTGGGATATTTTGGTGTAGGGATATTTTGGCAGTTTTAGCTTAAAATGACCATGTTTAATTTTTGTGTGTATTATTTTGGCTCTTTCAGAAAAAATGTTCTTCTATAATTCTTTGCATCATCTTTAATTGACTTCATATTCACAATTCTACTCTTCAACATTGATTAGTGTATGTTTTTACCAAACCCAAGCTAATTAGTATATGTTTTGGCTTTTAATAACAACTTCTTTTATTACTAATGATAATTTGACCAACAAGCAGGCTAGATGCCGCGGAGACTGGAGAGTTCCAATCGACGTTTTTAGTCACGTGACTTTTAGCCATAAATGTTGACGTATTTATAGCGCGATAGGTGACATTAAAAACGTGGCAATTTTTCATATTCCAACAGATATACTAACATTAAAACATGATCTAGTCTCAACTTAAGATACAAGAGAGTAAACCCGTATCAATTCTTAAACATCGGATCAAGTAATTATTGAGAATTTGTTTTCAAAAGCTGAACTTCCAATGAAAACATGACGGTACATACGACAGAAAATGTAAAATAGCGATGTTTAATGGTTAAATGCTGGTTCTTAAATGATATGAAACAAACAAAAAATCATTTCTGATTCTCAAAATAACAAAAGTTTCACTATAGACATTGAGGGATGCAATTGTGTCAGATATTTTCCTACCCGATTGGAACAAATTCTGCATCATGGCTTCGTCGGTTCACTTGAATTCGGAAGTTCTCGGGTTTTGTCCATTTTGACATTCGAAAAATCAATAAAATTACTAATCCGAATGTAATTTATTAAAAGGGGGGATACTTTAAAAAAATAAAACTCATTGAAAGATTTAAATAACGTGTATATCAAATAAAATGTGTGTATGAGATATTGAGAAGATTTTCATTGAAATCTGATTCATGTTTTTTTTTCAGGAATGTTTCTCGGAAATTAAGCTCAGATTTGTGTTTCCTTCAATATTGCCATTTCATCTGGTCTGAAAATAGGTTTATTAATTCCATTTTTCATGTCATGTTTGGCTTCATCCCTTTATTTGCTTCCTTTTTTTATATCTGTGAATTTTTTAGGGAAACAAAAATTTCTTGTGATTGTTTTCTTGATTTTTTGTTTGATTATTTTTGACAAAATTGCTATTGGTTTTTTTTACCTGGTGAATATTGACAGACTATGAATAAGAAGACACGAGCATATCCAATAAAGTTAAAGACTTCAGCAGCAACAACAAAACTTTTTTCTCTGTGTCATATCTGAAACAACCATATAGCTGTATCGCTCTAAACTGGTTCTTATGTTAAAGACCTATATTCCATTCTTATAAATTTTTTTTCATTATGGTTATGTTTGACTCTTCTATATTTTTGTTAACATCCTATTAAATTGAACTTGTTTCATGTGTAAATAAACACAGTATGCTAGGAGTTAAGAGATTGAAATAAATTTGATATTGACTGACATGTGAACTTGCATTGTCCAGAACATTAATATCTTTTGGTTAGAGCATGGAATGAGTCATTAATATCTTTTGGTTAGAGCATGGAATGAGTCATTAATATCTTTTGGTTAGAGCATGGAATGAGTCATTAATATCTTTTGGTTAGAGCATGGAATGAGTCATTAATATCTTTTGGTTAGAGCATGGAATGAGTCATTAATATCTTTTGGTTAGAGCATGGAATGAGTCATTAATATCTTTTGGTTAGAGCATGGAATGAGTCATTAATATTTTTTGGTTAGAGCATGGAATGAGTCATTAATATCTTTTGGTTAGAGCATGGAATGAGTCATTAATATCTTTTGGTTAGAGCATAGAATGAGTCATTAATATCTTTTGGTTAGAGCATGTAATGGGTGTACAAATAAAAATAGGAGAAAAAAGAATGTTTTACATTGAACTTCATTGTTAAAATTAAAAGTCAAAGTTTGTTCCTAATAAATAAATAAAAAATATAACAGTAAATCTTTTAATCTGAATAGCAACTTCACGTATGAATACAAGATATATCTTTTTATGAATAAACTTGTCAGCACAACTTTTAAATTTTATTAATGTTTGGCTAAGTTCATTTTGAAAATTGTCTGAATAAAATCGTCTGAGCTAAAAATAAATTAAAATTTAAGTTAAACAAGTTAGAAAAATATTATACTGCCATCTTCAATCATTTTAACATATATGGACAAGACAAAATGCAAAGCATTTACAAAAAGGGGTGGGTACTAAAGGGGTTTCAATTCCAACTTCCCCAGACAGCACATGATGACCAGCATCACACAGAAGGGGTGGGTACTAAAGGCGTTTCAATTCCAACTTCCCCAGACAGCACATGATGACCAGCATCACACATAGAACAACAAACAATTAGGTACTAAAGGTGTTATATACCAACTTCCCAAGACATCACATAATGGCATACTGGAAATACTTTTCAAAAACTTATAGATATGAATATTTTTTTCAAATATATTTCTTGGAAAATCTTTAAGAACAAATGAATACTATCATGCTTAAAGCCTCTCTAAATTAAACCTGCATCAGGTGAAGCAAAATTTTGTTGTAAAGACTATAAGAATTATTCAAATGCAAATTGCATGCTGACAAGTTTACATGTTTCATGTTTATTTCTAAAGTCTATTTAAAGTTCTTCCATGTGTTTGAAACTTGTTCCACTGAATCTCTCACTTACCTGAAAAAACAAAAAAAAATGCAACTAACTAACAATTAAAATTTCATGATTTAAAACAATACATTTACTTTTTATAAGAAATTTGAAAAAAGAGTGAAAAGTAAAACTTCTATTTACATTTTAATTATATACATTAATATTTCATTTAATAGTGTGTGTGTATCCAGTGCTTCTATGTTCAGTGTATATATAGTATAATCTTCATGTACAAATATGCTTTTAAAACTGAAAGAAATTATTACATGTATCAACACTTAAGCAACCAAATTCAAATTACCTTAAAATCAGCTATTTCTATAACCATGCACCAACAAACTCAATATCTACAATGTCTCTATCTAAATAATCAAATTTCATTAAAATCTGAAAACTTAACACATTTAATACAAAGTCTTCTTTAAAATGACAAAAATCTGAAAACATTAGCACAAATGGATATAGAGTCTGGTGCCACAAGAACATTTCAATAAAAAGTTAAAGAAAATCTGAAAACATCATTAGTTAAATGAAAGACATCAATTAATTTATAAGATATCAATGTTGAAATTCAAAAGCACCAACAAATTTAAATGACTACCGGTACATGACTAGGAACCTGAAAAAATAAACAAATGAGTATAATTAAAATATCAACAAAGACTATATTAAATTTGAAAACATTAACAAAGGGACTATGACACCAAGGATAGAATCTTAAAACATCAACACATGACTAGGAATTCAAAAACATTAACAAATGACTATAATTTGAAAACATCAAAAAGGGACTATGACACCAAGGATAGAATCTTAAAACATCAACACATGACTAAAAATCTGAAAACATCAACAAATGACTATAATTTGAATACATCAACAAAGGGACTATGACACCAAGGATAGAATCTTAAAACATCAACACATGACTAGGAATTCAAAAACATTAACATATGACTATAATTTGAATACATCAACAAAGGGGCTATGACACCAAGAATAAAATCTTAAAACATCAACACATGAATAGGAATTCAAAAACATTAACAAATGACAATAATTTGAAAACATCAAAAAGAGACTATGACACCAAGAATAGAATCTTAAAACATCAACACATGACTAAAAATCTGAAAACATCAACAAATGACTATAATTTGAATACATCAACAAAGGGACTGTGACACCAAGGATAGAATCTTAAAACATCAACAAATGACTTTAATTTGAAATTATCAACAAAGACTATAATTTAAAACATCAACAAGTTCACTATGACACCAAAAATATAATCTTCAAGCATCAACACATGACTAGGAATCTGATAATCAACAAAGGGACTGCGACATCAAGAGTAGAATCTTAAACAATTAACACATGACTAGGAATCTGATAATCAATATGTGACTTTAATTGAAAAAAAAAACTATGACACCAAGAATTGAATCTAAGCAATTTACACATGTTTAGGAATCTTAAAACACATAATTAAGAATCTGAAAACATCAGCAAATGACCATAATTTGAAAATATCAACAATTGCATTAATACAATCTGAAAAAAAACAAAACAATTTTAATGAGAATACAGAAATATACAGTTCACTAGAATTCATATGCATGTAACTCACATGTATAAAGACTGAAATACAATAAGTATATAAAGGTAAATAGAATACATGTAAGGAATCTACATGTATTTAGACTGAAGCACAATAAGGTAAAATAAAATACATGTAAGGAATGCACATGTATGAAGACTGAAGCACAATAAGGGAAATAAAATACATGTAAGGAATCTACATGTATGAAGGCTGAAACACAATGAGGATAAATAGAATACATGTACATGTAAGGAATCTACATGTATGAAGAATGAAACAAGATATTATATACATGTGATACTTGGTCAAATAGAATACATGTAATGTATCTACATGTATCAAGACTGAAATATAATGTATTTACATGTATTAATAACGCCCTGAAGTCAGCTTTAAAATACAAAAGGAAAAAACAAAGACACTTGATGAGAATTAGAATACATGCAAGTTTACAGTGTGAAGATATGAACAAGATAAATTGTTCATTACAAATGCATCTGAAAAATAGAAAACTGTAAAGAAAACTATATTAATCAAACCTCCTCATCAAAAACCCAGTACTCATCAGTGACATCTGCAATCTGTTCCATTTCAATCTGATCATCTGATTCATCATCAGACAACTCATCCATGTTGTCTTCTAAATCTGCCTCAACATCTGAAGAAGAATCAAGACATTGACCATTAATTAATGGTACATTTTTACAATTAACACACTTACAACCTGGACCACAAAACCCTTCTGTACCTTTCCTACATTTACATCTGTTTGTCAAACAACCAGTCTTGCAACCACAACCCTTGGTGTACCACTGAACTCTCTTTTCAACTTTCTGAAAATTTATAGCTAAATCCCAAACACATGTTAATTTATTAGAATCAATTTCCCACCCAAAATCTGAAAGAATGCCAAAAGAAATATTATTTTGCATGCTCTGTTTCCAATAATTAAAAACCCAACAACAACGCTTAAAATGTAGCTTGAGAGCTTCTGGATTTGGCATCATTTCAACCTCTGAGACAATGCGTTCCCATTGTTTTTCTCTAATTTCTGTAAGAAAAGAAATATGTTTTTGAAACTCATCTTCTTCAGAAATTGAGGCAAATAAAGCTTCAGGACTAGAAAATGGCAAAAATGCTGTGCAGTGCTTGCTAAAATATAATGAACCAATCAATCTGTAATAAGACAAAAGAACATCTTGTGAGGTTACATCTGTAAAGTTTTCATTAGGAATAATAAAAGATGAGTTTTTTCTGAAAATATCAAAAAATGATTTCTTTCCAAAGCCTCTAAAACAAGATACAAAATCGCAGCCACTGAAAATATATACCAACTGTAAATAAGCTAGAACTTGAGAAACATTCTGTAGTTGAAGATCATTTAGAATAAGCTCAGTCAGTACATTCATACTAAGAAAGGTGCATTCATAGGGTGTATCTTTTAGCTGAATGAAAATGGATTTATTTACAGACATAACAATGGGCAATCCAATAACAAATATATCTGTGTCAGGACTGTAGATTATGACTCGATCTGTATTGGAAACAGCTGCATGCAACCAAACTCTTGTATCAGCTTCCTCGTGATTACCATAGGCCAACTCATAATCTACAGTCTTGCCATGAGAAACAGAAAATGCCTTGTCTTTGTCATCCCCATCAAAACCACCAGCTGTAATAAAAACAATATTATTCTGCTGAAACTTATCAGATGCTAAAGAAAGAAAGAAAGATGACAAAAAATTAACCAAAAGTCTCTTCTGTTGTCGAATTGCAATAAAGTTTCTGTAATTAGAAGGAAGGACAGTGTCTGATGATATACAAGTATATATGACTGGTCCTTGGACAACTGTGTCTCTTCTACTTCTCTCGATGTCTTTAGGGCTTACACCATTCCTGTTAGGGTGATCAAAAACTAAATGAACTTCACTAGCATGAAACTGTTGAACAGATCTGATAACCCATCGCTGAAACAAAAATTCAGCATATTGCCCAAATGTCCTGTGAGTAGGAAGAGGATTAGAATTTATAATAAACATACCATCTATAACAAAAGATGAAGACTTATTAGAATCAAGATCAGGTAATTTAGAATCAAAGGCTTCAGAATATAGACCTTTGAAGACAGACACAGTGGAAGACTTCTGTCCCTTTTCTGGTACACCTTCAGCATTACATAAAGCTCTAGGTAGCTGAAGAAACTGGTCAAGATCTTTGACAGCACTACCTGAATGTTTTGAAAAAGCAATTTTTCTGCGCAAACAAGAGATAACAGTTTTCTGATCTTGTATTTCTTTCCTTTGTTTGTGGACAGTCACTTTCTCAGGAGCAAAAGTTTTAAGTTTACGTTTCTTTCTTTTTGGAGGCTTAGTAGCTGAAACAGAAGATTTAAGGAGAAAACATGTCAAATAGTTCTGGAAGTCCTCATCACCATATTTCCTGTAATTTGTCAAGCTGTCCGTCTGTTCAGAATTTGTCTCAGTGCCTGAAAAAATGTGATGCAAGTTTTTGTTACTGTTACAGACAAACAAAGAAGAAGATTTTAAATTAGTGATGTATTCTAAAATGGTTTTCTCAGCTGTTTTAATGTGGGACTTGCTAGTTTCTCTATGGTAAAACTTATCATCTCTTTCCATGTTCAGCTCAGATTTTATGTTATGGATGGTCTTTGCTCTGTATGGAAGATAAAAAGTAAGTGTGGCTAAAGATGTCTGGCTGAAAGAATTCAAAGCATTTTTAGATTTGAGGTTGATCTCCATCTCGTGTGCCTCGTCTAAAGCAACAGAAAACATGTCTTTGCCTGAAATTGAAGCAGAAAAGCAGCCACTAGATAAATGAAATAGAACAGATTCTGGAAAAGTAAGAAGGTCAACAAGATGGTAGGGAATAAGACGTTGGTAGTTCTGCCTGTCAAAAGCATGAAAAAGACAGACTAGCTTTTTCAGAGAAACATTCCTTAAATGCCAGTTCCTGCTACGAATTGAAAAATAAAGTCCAAGGTAAGACATGAAGTCTACATGGATAAAGTTATCCCAAAATGAAAAAGTTTGGTTTGCAGATGCAGTCTGTAATCTCCATTGCTGAAATTCCAAAAGTAATTCATCATTAAATGCAGAGAAAACTTTCTCTTTGAACTGGCATATCTGTCGCCATTCATCATGAACCTGTTTGTCAGCAAAATCATCGCTGTCCGGCTGTGTTTCAGTCTCTAAAATGTCAGAAACAATATCTGAAAGAACAGAAGAAATTTCAATGTCAAATGATTGATCTAGAGCTGAAGACTTAAAAGCATAAAAAGAAGATATCTGATGTCTTAAGATTGCTTCCCAAGCTTGTACAAAAAACCTATGAGAAATGGCAAATTTAGAGCACTCTGTAAGAACTTTCAAAGTGGCTCCTCTGTGATGTTTTGATGCCAACTCTTTCAAACCAGCATCAAAATAAATCTTAATGAATACTGGCAAAACATTTTTTAAAATGTGCCAATCACCAGGGTATGGAAGAACCCAATCAAGATTGCTTCCATACTCTGATTTTAGCTTTATCAAATGGTCATAACTTTTGCCATCCCCTACAATGACAACGAAATCTGTTGATATTCCAACCTGAAATTTATCAAATAAAATGTTAATGACTTTTAACACTGTATCCTTACTGTCTGCTGTCTCATCTAGAATGGCCACAGAGGTGAACTCAGACTTTTCTGTTTCTTTTTCTGGAAAAGAAAAAAATGTTTTTAGACCAGGCAAAACAATATTGTCATCATGAAAAGAGGATTTCGTGAAACCGTATTTTGTCATATTAAGAATAAACTGTGACCATTCAGCAGCTTCTAAATCTGTTTCCTCTAAATCTGAAAGGGTTAAATGAGAGAATTTATTTTGATTAGCACTTGGAGGCGGACCAACATTGTCAACAGGATTAACAAGATTATTGATCAGGCTGATGTCAAGCTTTCTGTCTCTGCTGGAGATTGTTTTATTACATACTGTGTTTTGTCTGTCTGAAATAATTGTCTCTGTCTGTTCATCTGTTAGTCTACTTGGCTTGGGAACAACTGTCTGTATGGTGGTACCATGAAATCCACCTTTATCCTTACCAGCACCTACAAGGGAATATGAAAAGTTCTTGTCTAGATTGTCAAAGGAAGCAATAGTGAATCTATTAGAAGAAAGGTGTCTCTGTTGCTGCTCTAATTCAAGACAACGACGAGTAATGAAACGCTTCAAAGAATCTTTAGAAATACCTGCGCCAATTCGAGCATTAATAGACAGAAGCAAACTGGAAGAGTCAGAAAACTTGTCAGATATATCGGTCAAAAGAAGATGCAAAGGCTCAACACACTGAGGATTCTGTAAATTAAAAACACAACTAGCTGTAAAGAGCCTAGGAAACATTCTAGAAACATTAAATTGTGTCTGTGTCTCAACATAATGAGAATCCCATGAGAAGTTGCCTTTTTGGTTCTTATCTTCTTTGTCTGTAGAAGTAATCCTAAATAAAAAGTTCCAAAGAAAAGGATGAATTTTTAATATTTCATCTTTGCAATTAAATTTGTCAATATCAGGCAATCTATCTGTTTTAATTCTATCTGAAACATAGAGCTTAACACAATTCCTAAGAATGTGAGAAGCATGTTCTAAGCTTTCATGTGACTTGTTAAGCTTCATACTTTCTAGAATGGAAGATGAAAGTTTGTCTTTTAATTTAAGGTTTTCCTTATCTAATAAGGAGATCTGACGCTCAGACTTTCTAGAGTTTAAAAGTAGAGAATGACAAGTGGATAAAAGATTTGAACCATTCCTATAAATCATGCGTCCTAGATTCCTTTTAACGGGGACATAACACAGGAGTGCTCTACCAAGACGTGCCTTCAGCATTGAAAATATCCACTGGGGAGAGTGCAACAATCTAGAAAAATCATTTTCAAGATTAACAGTAATTTTTAAATCATGAATATTCTTATCTAAAAGAAATTTGTACTTTTCATGTAATTCTGGTAAAAGAAGAGAAACATCATCTTCAAACGATTTAACAACAAATCGTAAAATTTGCTGAAAAGTAAAAATATCAATGTTGTTACTTGCAACTTCTGAATCCTTAATAAATGACTCTTTACTTAAACAGTCTTGTAAAAATAAAGAAGTCTGTGCCAACTTTTCATCTGCAACATCAGACCTAGAAAAGATGTTAAATGAGTTGTAACAGTATGGACAACAAATCAGTTTATTGTGCTCAATACTACTTGAAAAACTGTAAAAATTTAGAAAAAGCTCTCGTTTGTCCTCTCCTACAGTTTTAAAATAAGAGTTACTATTACTGACTGAAGTTTTCTCACAAACAATGCATTTAACTTTTTCGTCATTAATTGAACGGTTAAGCTTATTATAATGAGAATGGCAAAGTACTGCTGGAAAAGCATCACCATATTGTTCTGAAACAGAAATATTGAAAGCATGTTCAAATGAGTCACTCCTTACTTCTGTCCTATGATCTGATGTGTTTAAACACATATTAAAATTGCTCAAGAAACATAAACTCTCGACATTTTCACGGCAGGTTTTCTTAGGATCTGAACCTTCATGGCAATCAGATGACTGGAATTTCAAGAAAGATCTTTTAAATGAAGCTTCACATCTTCTACAAACACAATCATTATCTAAAATATTGAAGTGTTTCAAAACATAATTGTAATACTCAGGCTGATCTGCAACTTTGTGGCAAAAATGAACATATCGATTAGAAGGATCAAATTTACCACATTTTGGAGCTTTGCATGGACCAGGATCTTTATCTGGGTGAACTTTGAAGCAGTTACTTTTGGACATGTCCAAACGCAAGCAAGAATGCACCTGTGGAAGATTGAAAATACATACAAGACCAAAGATCAAGAAAAGATATACATTCATGTGCATAAAGAGATTATGGAATAAAAATATGAATCAATAACAATATAGTCAATAAACATGCAACAAAAACTACAAGAAAAAGGAAACTTCCAGGCTATAAGCCTCCTATAGGCTAAAAAACCTAACAGTATATGAAGACAGTGGTTCCTAAGCCATGGTCTCTGTAAATATGAAACTATACTAAAAGAAAATGGTAAAACAAAAGATGACCAAATAGATATGACGAGAAAAAAAGTCTGCCTAAAGACAAACTCTGCAAAAAATGTCTTTGACTTACATGGTTACAAATTACTGGTCACATCTGATGAAGTCTAGAGAAAAATATACAATATGAAGGTCCTAGTATGCAAACAAAAACACAAACACAAAGATTTATCTAAAACATAAGCGACTCACAAAAATCACATCAGATCCTGCATCACATGGTGCACTGAACACTGGGTATGAAAAACTACATAAATGCAATAAAACACATGATTTCAATCAATTTAATAACTCAAAACTATAAAACAGTAAAACACTATACGGATGAAAAGTAATGAAACAGACAGGAAAGTTGATATGCACCTCTCACTCAATCCCTGACCAGTGCAGCATGGTGGTCATGCAAAGCATAAAAGAAAAATCTGATTAAAATTTGTAGATTCACATGGTAATATCTGGAATTATAAGACTAATACAATAAAGATACATCTAATGTGGTAATAAGGGTCTGAAAACACGGAATGCAATGTAAAATACACACTATAAAGATCAAATAACAGTCACAAGGCTCTGAAACAAACAAAATTTTCTTCTGTTTTTGCCGGAAAAGGATGTGGTCTTTCAAGGTCAAAATCGGGTATTTGCACACCGAATGCTGGGAAATAATTTACATAAGGGAATTCCTTGCTAATTTTAGAGTTTATTTATGAATTCTGATGTTTGATTGGTTCAGGGGGATGCGATTGTGTCAGTTAAATATAGAGAGGGGGTTTTCGCGCCGTATTTTTAGTCCAAATGTAGGTCGTCAGAAAATTAACCCAAAAAACCATGAAAATCCACAAATACAACACGGAAAAACATCCAGTCATGTTTATTTATTATAATTTTATTTAAATAAACATCAAAAAGGTGTTAAATGTCCCGTTAATACCAAAAACAGCCGTTTGAAGTGGTAACCAAGTCGCGATCAATATTGTTTACGTCGTCAAATAGCGCCCTCTATACAACAAATCGAAGTTATCTTCCTTGACGCGCGTAAATTGACATTGCGTTGTTTGATTGATCGATTAGGAACGTGGCTTCCCGCCTGCAAGTGATTATATCCAAGCTAATTACCAAATTGAGTAAAAATAAATGTTCATTTTGAAATATAAAAAAAATGGAAATTGAAAGATTTTTTTAAAATTCACATTGTTACTCAATGCATTGCTTGTTTCTAAGTCAAGATCTACTACCGGTATTTTTTTGTACACATGCCAAATCTATCAATTTTTTGTAGCACATTTGTTTATATGCATTCTAAATTTTATTTTGGCGTGTTTAATTTTGGCACATTTTGGTTAGGCGCCAAATAAACCAAAATAAAACTACATCCAAAATATCCCAATTTACGGTATTTGATTCTTTGCAAACCATTTTTTCTCTCTTTAACCCCCCCCCCCCCCATCGTTTCATTTTTTGGCTTCCAAGAGAACACCTCATCTGGAAGTACAATATCTCCCTCTTCTTTTGTTTTTATATAAACTTTGAATAGGCTTTCTGACCCCACTTGTTCATATCTGTATTCATATTGATGTTTTCGTGACAATAAAGTACTGTATTTATATTAATTTAAGTAAGGCCCAAAAAAGTTGTGATTTAGGGTAACCCCACCCAACCTTAATCAGTAATGCCCCCCCCCCAAAAAAATGACATTAGTGATTACTCAATTCAAATCCGGTTAGAGATTTTTTATCTTTAAGGGGAGGCCTATGGATATTTTCTTTGTCCTGCCTTTTTACTATCGGAAAAAGCTGAGCCTTGTTTTTTTTTCGCCCAAGCGCGCACCAAGTATTTTTTTTTAAAGCAATTATAAAATTTTCTGCCAAACTGGCATCCTGCCTTTTTTAATTCCAAGCACTGTCCTGCCTTTTTTATTTCAGGATTTTTGCCATCCTGCTTTTTTATTTCAAATTTCACCATAGCCCACCCCTAAAAATCAAGAGATAGGGACCTTATTATAGATTCGCCTCAGGGCAATACCTAAACAGTCCAAGAACAAAGTAAATTTTGATCTGCAGGCTTAGTCTCTGATCACGGGTAATGTTTTTTTTTTATCTACCAACCTCAACAGCCAAGTTATGGTCACTAATGCGAAAATTAGTTAGAGTTTTTCGACTATTGAAATCGGGAATTTTAAATAATCTGCCGTTTTCGCTATTATCTGAATGAGTTTCAGGTACGAGCTCTCTTGCATTTTGAAGCATAGCGTTTTTTAATTGTTCCTTTGTAATTTTCGGAAACAGATTCCTGGAGAAGTTTTTGTAGACTACTAAGCGTTGACAACTGAAAGTCATACATCTGACAAGAACGATTATTAGACTTTGCGTTTCTGCTGCTGGCTTTTGCTTGTTCCTTCTTTGCTTTTTTCCTAATTTAGCATTTTTAAGTCAACTGGGATACACTTATCCATTTCTTTTCTACTTTTCAGTCCGTACCTTTGAAATGGACTTTGTATTTATGAAGTTCTAAACTTCGATCGACCTATGTTCCTTCTAATTTTTGTTCTGTAATAAGATACTCGCACATATTTACATATTTTTTCTACATACACTTCTTCGCCTGTACTATATTCGATAGGTGGATTTCTTTTTACGCTTCGTTGTATCATGTTCATAGCGTGTTTTGTTGTTTTAGCAGACGATTTCCTCTTAAATCTTCCAGAAGCTTTAAGTGACTAGTATAATCGTTATCAGAAAACCGTGATGTTTATTGTTCATTTACTTCAACCTCTAAGTCGTCTTCGTCAAGATTTTCGTTGTTAAAAAGACAATTGCATACATGGTTAGATTTGATACCAAAAAGACATTCGTATGGTGACATGCCAATTGCTTTATGATAACCTTCTTTGTAGAACAGGTGACCAGAACCATAATTACAAATATAACATTGGGGATGTATTATGTCTCGTCTCGGTTTCTCTTTCCGTGTTCTTTGAGATTTTTCGTCTTTTCCATGACTGTGTGGATGATTGCTACTGCTATAAATCTGTTCAATCGTGAGGACAGCTTCCGTACGAAACCCTTAAACTCGCTGCCTTGGTCACTCTGAATTATTCTCGGTGGTCTTAGGCCTTATTCTAGATCTTGTACAGCTAATATAAGTATTAGAGATACCTAACCCTAACGTATAGTTTACATTAAAAAACATTCTATATTCTGTCATCTTATTTCCTTCTTTAATAAATAAAGTTTTAGGTACCAGTCTTAATCTTAATGATCTACATTTAGCTTCTTACCTTTCCTCTAATCTCTACCAATTCTTGTTTTTCCAACATTTGAATTTCCCATACTGTTAGCTGACTTCTTAGTGAACGGTCAGTTTCACTTACTGTTTTAGACCGGTTTTTATACGACCGCAAAATTTTGCGATCGTATAATGTTATGGCGATGTCGTCGTCGTCGTCGTTGTCGTCGTTGTCGTATGGGAACATTTGGTTTCCGTGCGATAACTTGAGTAAATGTTTACCAATTGTTTTAAAATTTTGATATGATGTTTGTAACCACTAAAGAAAGGTTGGTATTGTATTTGGGGTTTGTAGCCCCTACCGTTTTAGAAAAAAGGGCCAAAAGGGGCTAAAACGGGTGTATTGACAAAACTGTTGTAAAATGTTTGTTATTCATTTGATTTGGAAAATTTTTTTTTAATGAATTCCTCATTAAATTCTGTCAACTAAATGTGTCAATGATTTTGATATTTATTGCACCGTTGCATTGCTACAGGGGGTCAAAAAGGGGCCATACCCCAAAAATCGACTTTTTTATTTGTGGTCCGATTTTCAAAATCTTTTTTTCATTGGAATCCTTGTGAAAATCCCTGCCTGCGATTTTCAATCAGATTTGCAATATCTCTTACTGTTTTTGAGAAATTAGGGGTCAAAGGGGCCAAAAACGCCATTTTTAAAAGTTTGTCAATGCAAATAGTTTATACCAAAAATCAAGTTGTAGTGGGCCTGCTAATTGTTATGAAGTTTATATATGATGATTATATATATCCACTAAAGGAATCTTGGTTTTGTATTTGGGGTTTGTGGCCCCTACTGTTTTAGAAAAAAGGGCTAAAACGGGTGTATTGACAAAACTGTTGTAGAATGTTTATAGTAGTATAATGGGCCACTATAGATCCAAATGCACTCAATGACCCCGAGGTCATTCCCATAGACTCCTATGTTAAATTTTCTTAGTGATCTTGGCGATCGTGGCGACGTCTGTCACCACTGAGAACTCTAGCAGTAAAGTCGTGTGCAGTCATGCGGAACGACGATTTCTAATCTTACCCCTAACCCTTACCTCAAACCTTCCCCCTAACACCTTTTTTCTTTGTAAGTTTCGCCCTTTATGGGCTCTTGTATGCTGTCTCTTTTCGTCCTTGTACTCTTGTTTTGCCGTTTATGGGCTCTACTGACTCTATTCATAACCCTTAGTCCTAACCCTAACCATGACCCCTTTGTTTTGTAAGTTTCGCCCTCTTGTTTCGTGATATCTTTTCATCCTTGGACTCTTGTTTTGCCCTTTATGGGCATTCCTTACCCTTACAAAATTCATTTACAATATCCATAGTGTCTAGTGGTTAAATCGTTCATGATCACCCTTAGAAAAACCTTAACCCTTAACCATAACCTTAACCCCAAACCTCAATCTAGGACCCTTATCCTTAACCTAAATATAATCCTTACCCTTAACAATAACCCTAACCATGACCCCCTAGCCCTAACCCTAACCATGGTCCTTGGCCCTAACCCTACCCCTAACTCTTTCAACCCTACCCCAACCCTATTTGCATTTTTTGCCCTTTATGGGCTCTTGTCTCATACCCTAACCATAACCCCTTTGCTTTATTAGTTTCGCCCTTTATGGGCTCTTGTTCTATGGTGTCTCTCTCTGTCCTAAGACCCTTTGGTTTCGCCCTTAATGGGCTCTTCTGACCTTTCCCTTACCCTTAACTCTTGGTTGCACCCTTTATGGGTTCAAATCTTGATGTCTCTTTTTTCGTCCTCGGACTCTTGATTCGCCCTTTATGGGCTATCCTGATGTTTCTTTTAGCCCTTGGGCTCTTGTTTCGCCCTTTATGGGCTCTTCTAGTGTTTCATTTCGTCCTAAGGCTCTTGTTTCGCCCTTTATGGGCTCTCCTGATCCTACCCATAACCCCTTTTCCTTTTTATTTTGTAGGTTTCGCCCTTAATGGGCTCCTGTTTCATGGTCCTTTCGTCCTGCGACTTTTTGTTTCGCCCTCTCTTAGTATTCATGTGTTTACCTTCACCGTATGTCTATCATTTTACGTATTCTTCCTTTTTACTAGTGTCATCTGATTGTCACTTGAAAATCTGATATTGTATTATGGTCCGATGCCTTTTCAAATCGTATTGGAATATTTAAATTTGAACATCTGCTCAATTGTAAGGACTAAGGGTTATGAATAGAGTCAGTAGAGCCCATAAACGGCAAAACAAGAGTACAAGGACGAAAAGAGACAGCATACAAGAGCCCATAAAGGGCGAAACTTACAAAGAAAAAAGGTGTTAGGGGGAAGGTTTGAGGTAAGGGTTAGGGGTAAGATTAGAAATCGTCGTTCCGCATGACTGCACACGACTTTACTGCTAGAGTTCTCAGTGGTGACAGACGTCGCCACGATCGCCAAGATCACTAAGAAAATTTAACATAGGAGTCTATGGGAATGACTTCGGGGTCATTGAGTGCATTTGGATCTATAGTGGCCCATTATACTACTGAACCTGATACTTTAAAAAATGCTCTTACCAGTTTAATTCAAGAAATGTCAAATCAACATTCAATATTATTACGCACTAGAATGTTTAAACTTGGAATGTGTGTTCTTAAGCAACGTACATTATCAGCTCAAGAAGCAGCTTATCGCATTGGTGGCATGCAGTTGGTATGGAACTCCAGAGAAACTATAACTCTCTATGCTTTACCTCCTCATAAGCAGTTTAGAAAATTAAAACCATTAAAAAATAGATTAGAACTATCTGCAAATAGCACTAATATTTTTGAAAGAAATAAATTAGATGCTTATTATGAACGTCCACATTCTTTAAATGATCTTTCATTCTTCCGTTTTTATCAGCAGTACCGTGTTGTAAAAAGATCAACATGTCTAAAGGTCAATTCAGATCATGTATGCTTGAATGACCAATATATTGTTAAAAAAAAGACGTAAAAATGCAGTAATAAGACCTATAATAGCAAGTAAAAATAGTCCAGACTATTTTTACAGTTTGTTACATTTGTATCTGTTTACCTCACAGACATCAAGATGATTTGATAAATCCTTGTGGTAGTATAATGGAAGCATTTGAGGAAAAATATGATCTTCTTAACAAGACTGCATTACAGTCATGTCATACAGTTCCCAGTATTGAGAATGCAGTAGCAATGATGAGAATATCAGAACTACATGTAGAATTTGCATGTGATGAACAAAACACAACATATGAAATAGTTGATAATTTGACTGAAAAACAGACTGAACAAAACTGTCTAGAACCAAGTATTGCATTACAAAATACAAATGTATCAGATATAGTACCAGACATTTCCAATGATGAAGCTGTGGATATAGAATGGCACACATTATGTATCGGAATTCAAATATCATCACTTGAATCAAAACTCAAACTACTGACTGCAGATCAATATAAAGTATTTTTGCATGTGAAGAACTGTTTCCTTAAAAAAGAATTGCCATTTCATTTATTTATTACTGGTGGTGCTGGTGTAGGTAAGTCATTTTTAATTGAAATTTTAGTAGAATGGCTTTCTCTTATGACTTCACCAATTGCAGGAGTGCAACCTGTTGTTGTTTGTGCACCGACTGGTTTAGCAGCATACAATATTAAAGGAAAAAAAAATACATTCATTATTTTACCTACCTGTCAGGCATAGAACCTGTGAATTGCAGTACTATGAACTTTCAGCAAAAGCTTTGTCAGAAGCAAGAAGAATATTCAAACATGTACATACTGTTATCATAGATGAAATTAGCATGGTTGGTGACGACAGTTTAAATTCTATTCACAAACGATTATCAGTTTTAAAGCAAAATGATGCTATTTTTGGTAACACAAATATCATTGCTGTTGGTGACTTTTTCCAGTTGCGACCAATTAAAAGCAAATATGCATTTGAAAATCTGCCTTTATGGTCTCAAATGACACCATACTTCCTTAACCAGAATATAAGACAAATGGGAGATCAGCAATACATCCAATTATTAAATAGAGTCAGAATAGGAGTGTTGATTGACAAAGACATTACATTATTACAAAACAGAATTATAAAACCATGTGATTTCAATAATTTTAGTCATCTTCTTCATATATATCCAACTGTTGAGCAAGTAAAACAACATAATTCAAAAGTACAAAAATCATTACCCCACAAATGTTACACTTTAATAGCAAGACATTCATTTTCTAATAATGACATAAGTCTTGAAGATTACAAATACCAAAACGCGTGTATAAACGGTTAATTTGGATATTCTATATATCGATATTTCAAGGAGTAACCTCTCATCAGTAGCATTAAAACCAAAACATTGGAAGATCAAATTCCAAAACAGTTGAAAACGAAAAGTACTCAAAACCAAAACGTTCGAACAAGGAAGCCAAATCCAGCACCGAGGATATCGACCATGTGCATTACAAGGAAAGAAACCTGGTGTTTTCATCAATTTTGAAATTAACAATCGGAAATTTCAGCGACAATATATTAGAAATTTTATGGTAATTCGTGTCAGACAAGTCTGACTACCAGGCTTGTGATTACCCTCGGGGACCTCTGGTCCACCAGCAGCGGTTATCGCCCAGTGGTTTCAAAATTACAAATACCAAAACGCGGGTATAAACGGTTAATTTGGATATGCTATATATCGATATTTCAAGGAGTAACCTCTCATCAGTAGCATTAAAACCAAAACATTGGAAGATCAAATTTCAAAACAGTTGAAAACGAAAAGTACTCAAAACCAAAACGTTCGAACAAGGAAGCCAAATCCAGCACCGAGGATATCGACCATGTGCATTACAAGGAAAGAAACCTGGTGTTTTCATCAATTTTGAAATTAACAATCGGAAATTTCAGCGACAATTTATTAGAAATTTTATGGTAATTCGTGTCAGACAAGTCTGACTACCAGGCTTGTGATTACCCTCGGGGACCTCTGGTCCACCAGCAGCGGTTATCGCCCAGTGGTTTCAAAATTACAAATACCAAAACGCGGGTATAAACGGTTAATTTGGATATGCTATATATCGATATTTCAAGGAGTAACCTCTCATCAGTAGCATTAAAACCAAAACATTGGAAGATCAAATTTCAAAACAGTTGAAAACGAAAAGTACTCAAAACCAAAACGTTCGAACAAGGAAGCCAAATCCAGCACCGAGGATATCGACCATGTGCATTACAAGGAAAGAAACCTGGTGTTTTCATCAATTTTGAAATTAACAATCGGAAATTTCAGCGACAATTTATTAGAAATTTTATGGTAATTCGTGTCAGACAAGTCTGACTACCAGGCTTGTGATTACCCTCGGGGACCTCTGGTCCACCAGCAGCGGTTATCGCCCAGTGGTTTCAAAATTACAAATACCAAAACGCGGGTATAAACGGTTAATTTGGATATGCTATATATCGATATTTCAAGGAGTAACCTCTCATCAGTAGCATTAAAACCAAAACATTGGAAGATCAAATTCCAAAACAGTTGAAAACGAAAAGTACTCAAAGAATTAGTTCCTGAACATTTAATACCTTTTGATGATCGTGATGCAGGTGGCTTACCAAAAGAATTGCAACTTTCCATTGGCACTAGAGTTATGTTACTTCGCAACTTAAATACACAGTATGGTCTTGTAAATGGTGCAATCGGAAATGTCCATAAAATTGAACCATATCAAAACACGCACTTAGTACATGTTGTTTTTGAAAATATAAATTTACCCGATTCTTTGTTATCAAATAATGGGTCCATATTAATACCTGAATACAGACAAGAATATCTATATGAAGGACGCTTAATTGTAAGAGAAATGTTTCCTTTGAATGCTTGCTGGTCCAGCACAATACATAAAGTTCAAGGTCTTTCTTTAGAAAAAGCTGTTATACATTTGGGACAAGAAATCTTTACAAAAGGTCAAGCATATGTTGCATCGCCTGTAAATAACCTATATAGCGATGCACGGGCGTAAAACACCAACTCACTCACTCACTCATTACGCCCGTGCAACGCTATATAGGTTATTTACAGGCGATGAACATGAAAAGGGTGATAAAATGAACATGAAACGATGATGATAAATGAAATATGGGGGTGGGATGGGAAACAAAGGACCGGTAAATTTTGAAGAACCACAGGAAAAGGGGAGAAGTGGGTAGGGGCGGAAAATTTAGCCCATGTGGTGCACTACTGGGCGGTCCACAAAGGGGTCTTTTACGTACATGAAGCGTGGCACTCTCCACACACGTTGGCCCACTATGGTCGGCGGTCAGGGTTTCCGTATTATAGACCTGACAACCCCCGCGGACGAGGGCCACCCTATTCAGCCACCTAGGGTACACACTTGGTCGCTCTGTGGGCTGAGCACTGACCCGACGTCAGAATCCCAAGACCCTTAGTCGCCTCTTACGACAAGCTAGGCTCTGCTGCGGGCCTATTCGCCACCCGGGCCCCGCACGGGACCAGTAGCAATCTAAACATTAAACAAAGCAAACTGTTTATATATAAAAAATGTGCTCCTGTGAGCTCCGTTGCACATGGAAAACATGAACGCGCAACCTTAAGAAATAACAATTACATAAGCAAAGTAACAAAAGACGGAGTTTAATATTTACAATATTTTCAATAAAAGTCAAGGCCATCTCGAAACGGCTTGGTTCCGACACTCCCGCGACGGAAATTCAGTGTTACTTTAAAAATGTTCATAAAATCCAACATCAGAAACAGTTGTTATAGATTATATCTCCTGTTGTCCCACAAAATCCACCTTCCTCGTGATTGTGATCATCAGAGTCTGCGTAAGTGTTCGTCGGTGGCTCACTTCAACCTCTAGACAAGAATTATCCACATTAGAATCAGTATCACTTATACAAATCACATCATCCATCTCATCATTGTTGTCGTCATCACGAATCATATCATCTTCACTTTCATCCTTATCATTGTTGTTGCCATCACGAATTATATTATCATCACTTTCATCCTTATCATTGTTGTTGCCATCACGAATTATATCAACATCACTTTCATCCTTATCATTGTTGTTGCCATCACGAATTATATCAACATCACTTTCAGGTCGACTTTCTATTCTCATTAAACTCCTGAATAAATTCATCAACATCAAAGTTATTCACGTCATCAACATTTACATTATTTAATAAATCGAAGACAGTATCATCGTCACTTATTTCCTCATAATACCCGTCTGGTTGTGCATCACCTCTTGTTGCCCTTAATACTGATATTTGTGCTTCCCTTTCTGGAAATTGATGGACTAGCTGTAAAGGCCTGTATAGATACTTTCTTCTTATAAATTTTGTATCACAATCTCTTACAACTCAATTCCAAAATTCATAATTGACTGTATGTTTCTCTCTTTGGGGTCTCAGTAAATTCCTTCTGTATTTGTATTCCTTCGGACATTCATCGCACTTGTAAACCATCCTGCCTAAATTCTCACTCACTCACTCATACTCGATCAAATGGCACTTCCGATTCAACGCTTCGAAATCTCAAATAATACAATTTTCGAAGAACTGTAAGCATAGATGCGTCAACTACGAGTGGTACCTTGGTCAAGACAAGATGGAAACAACTGATAGGTGTCTTCATCTCGGCATTGAAATGAACTCCGGGTTTAAAACAAAAGACAAAATAAATAATGCGTGCGCAAAAGGAAAGCGAACTTATTTCTCCTTTAAAGGTACATTGTCTAAATCGGCAAATCCGTCTGTTTTTCTCAGATTGTACAAAACTGTAGTGCTACCGAGTGTATTATATGGATGTGAATTGTGGTCGGATTTAAAGACACAGGATATTTCAACACTTAACTGCTTCCAACATTTTGTAATTAAAAACTTTCTGGACCTCAAAACCTCTACAAGATCAGACATGTGTGAAAGCATCTTGGGACTCCGGATTGTTCTTCCAGTTGGTGATGGATGCATAAATCTGAATAAGAAAATCCCAAAAAGGAATCCTATCAAGTGACTGAATATGATAGACATGTGTTTTGCTTACTAGGTACAGCTAAACTTGAAAACAAAGATTTTTTAATGGATTTTTTTGTTCTTGAAAAGACTTAAATGCACTGACAATAAACATGTTTTGTTTTCTTCCAATGTGTATTATAATTGTGTTTTGATCATTTTTCTAGTACTAGTCACTGAGAAATGTTGTAGTCTTCATTTTGTTAATGTTTTGACATGTTTATATAAATTTGTTACATTATTCATTATGGAATTAATCACTTAACTGCAGGTAAATCAGGTATTAACTTCATTTCATGCAAACTTAATTTGTATTATAAAAAAACATATAAAAATACAGATTCAAAACTCCAGAGACATTGAATGTATGCAACACAGGTATTTTACTTTGATCAGTGAGTGAGTGAGTTGGTGTTTTACGCCCGTGCAACACTATATAGCTTAAACAAAGTTTAAGTGTCATTATAATATCTACCATAATTTAAACTTTAAATGTTCTTTTTTTATCAGAATTGATGCAATAGAAGTATGCACTCCCATTGTTGTAAACACATTTGTATTTTTTTTTTAAGCAATGACAACTACATCATGTTAACATCCTACCCATAGCCAGATTTTTTTAAGAGGGGGTTGTCAATATAAAAAGGGGGAGTATTTCCCAATTTTTTCTGACTGTAATAGTGGTTAAACTATTTTTAAGCTGCTTTCTCCCTATTTTTGATCAATCTTTTTTATCCAAAGGGGGGTTAATTTGAACCCCTCAAAATCCCCTTGGCTACGGGTATGCACATTATAGTACATTTACATTGTAGTAAAGTTTGTTATTTTATTGTACATATATTCATACTTGTTACATGCATGCTTTATCACTGTTTTTTATAATTTTAAGTCCATAAAGTTATCTAATGAACAAAAACTAATTATTGATGTCTATCTCTTTAAGTAGTAGATAGTTTCAAATTGTATCTTACTTTTCCAGAAAGAACTGTATCGTATGAGAACATTTTCCGAACAAATCAAATATACAGGTGGTTGTTTTTTACAGCTACATATTTTCATAAAAGTGTTTGAAATTGTATGTTCAATAGGGTAATGTAAAAACAAACCCTAAACCTATTCTGCATTTTTTTCCTGAAAGTCATTTTGATTAGAATCTTTATTTGTATTAGTTTAGCTTAGTTTTATTGTAGATTTAGTGCCTTTTTACCTTAGTTAGTAAATTTATAGAAGTAAATTGTGAATAAAAGTTATACAAGTAAATTTTGAGTGAGTGAGTGAGTTGGTGTTTTACGCCCGTGCAACGCTATATAGGTTATTTACAGGCGATGAACATGAAAAGGATGATACAATGAACATGAAATGATGATGACAAATGAAACATGGGAATGGGGTGGGACACAAAGGACTGGTAAATTTTGAAGAACCACAGGAAAAGGGGACAGGTGGGTAGGGGCGGAAAATTTAGCCTATGTGGTGCACTACTGGGCGGTCCACAAAGGGGTCTTTTACGTGCATGAAGCGTGGCACTCTCCACACACGTTGGCCCACTATGGTCGGCGGTCAGGGTTTCCGTATTATAGACCTGACAACCCCCGCGGACGAGGGCTACCCTATTCAGCCACCTAGGGTACACACTTGGTCGCTCTGTGGGCTGAGCACTGACCCGACGTCAGAATCCCAAGGCCCTTAGTCGCCTCTTACGACAAGCTAGGCTCTGCTGCGGGCCTATTCGTCACCCGGGCCCCGCACGGGATAGTAAATTTTGAGTAAAGTGTTTACACACATGTAATTCAAAAGTAGAGAAGTATGAAATAACTCTAAATATGTATTTGAAAATATATGCTTAAAAACCCTAAATCTAACTTTCATTTATTTCTTATTTCTTGAATGTTATTTTAGTTAAAATCTTTTTTTGTTTTGTTTTATTGTAGCTTAGCTTTATTGTAGATTTAGTGCTTTTTTACTTCACTTAACCACAGTTAGTGAATTAATAGAAGAAAATTGTGAATGAAAGTTATACAAGTAAATTTTGAATAAAGTCTGTAAGCATATGCAATTTTGAAGAAAAGTATGAAATAACTCATTACTTTATGTACTTTCATGTTTGAAAATTTTAATTTAGACAAGTTTACGGACGACATCATGTGCTCGTATACAAATACGGGATTTCTATCTCTCAGATGAGCACAGATGTTGGTTTGACATAGAGTTTTGTAATGTCATCCTTTCCGGATTTGACCAACACTTAATCGATCTTTGGCAACGTGACGGGTGTGCTATAGCAAGCAGGAACTGCTTACTCTTCCGGAGCACCTGAGTTCACTCTCGTTTCGACTTGAGTTCGCGCTGCTGAATGCGGTTTTGTTGTAATATGTGTGTGTGTTTTATGTTGTTATGTTGTTATGTGGTTTGTTTTGTTGTGATGATTTTTTTGTCTGCCGGATTTGTCTTTGTCTTTACGGTCCGAAAGAAACTGGGCGCAGAAAGAAGAAGCGTTATCGATGCTGTACTGTCTAGAACGTTTCGATCAGTACACGCATGGCTGAAAAGTAATCGTCCAGATAGCCGAATTACAAAGGTCGTGATCCTGAAAGTGTGTCTAATTGCAAAACTATTACGAGACATCCATGTAACTTTTTGAGATTTTTATTAAGAGATCTTTGAAGAGGGTTCCCATAGAAGAGTGAGTGAGTAAGTTGGTGTTTTACGCCCGTGCAACGCTATATAGGTTATTTACAGGCGATGAACATGAAAATGATGATACAATGAACATGAAATGATGATGATATATGAAATATGGGATGGGGTGGGAAACACAGGGACGGTAAATTTAGAAGAACCACAGGAAAAGGGGAGAAGTGGGTAGGGGCGGAAAATTTAGCCTATGTGGTGCACTACTTGGCGGTCCACAAAGGGGTCTTTTACGTGCATGAAGCGTGGCATTCTCCACACACGTTGGCCCACTATGGTCGGCGGTCAGGGTTTCCGTATTATAGACCTGACAACCCCCGCGGACGAGGGCTACCCTATTCAGCCACCTAGGGTACACACTTGGTCGCTCTGTGGGCTGAGCACTGACCCGACGTCAGAATCCCAAGACCCTTAGTCGCCTCTTCCGACAAGCTAGGCTCTGCTGCGGGCCTATTCGCCACCCGGGCCCCGCTCGGGACCATATCCAGAAGAAGGGAAAAATTACATTTTAGAATTTACAGACTATCAAAAGATGATGCGTGTCCCATTTGTAGTATATGCTGATTTCGAATGTTATGCTAAACCAATGAGCACTTGTCATCCGAATCCAGTACATGCGTAACCCCCGCGACTAAATTTGAGGCCTGTGGATATTCATATGTACTTGTAAGCTCTAATGCTAAATATTCCAAGCCACCAGTTGTATACCGAGACGATGCTGTTCTTAATTTCTTCGAAAATATGTTGAAAGAAGAAACATACATCGAAGACATTTTAAATAACCCCTAACCTCTCATAATGAATAATGAAACAGAAAAGCTTTTTCAAGATACCACGAAATGTTACCTATGTCAACGACTTTTCACGAATAAACTTATAAAAGTAAGGGATCATGATCATTTGGTCATAAATGGAGAACAAAATTTGCCCACTTTTAGTAATAACAGAGGAGCATCTTGTCAGAAATGTAATTTAACAGATTGATGAACATGAACATGAAAGTGGTGATACAATGAAATGATGATGAAGTGGAGGAAATGGAGACACGAGGCCAATTCGGTAGGAGTTAGTTAGTTATTGCTTTACTCCCCATCCTCGGAAACCCAGGGCTTCTTCTCTCGCTTACTCATTCATCACGCCCTGGGTTTCCGAGGATGTTTACTCCCAAGAAGTGCGATTTCGGCTATATCCGGGAGATGAACATGAAAGTGGTGATACAATGAACATGAAATGATGATGAAGTGGGGGAAATGGGGACACAAGGCCAATCGGGCAGGAGAGTTTTGACTGCCACTGGAAAAAGAAGTGATGTGTAGGGACGGGAAATTTTGCCTCCTGCTTGGGGATCCTACGGGTCCTACTCTTACCGAGACCTGCAGCAGGGTTCTTTAACGTGCGAGGAACGTGACATTTTTCCCAACACGGTGCACCACTATGGTTTGCGGTCAGGTTTTCCGCATTATCGCCTGACGACCCCGCATCTCTCGATGTCAGGGCTGCCCCATTCAACCACCTGGGGCACACATCCCAGTCGCTTTGTGGGCAAAGCGGCCTGACCCCGATGTCAGGTTTCTGAGCGCTCTTTAGTGGACTTTTACCGACAAGCTTAGCGCTGCTGCGGGCCCATTCGCCTCCCGGGCCCCGCACGGGACCTAAACTTTTTGACAATGGTAAACATCTTCCATCATCTTCTGTATTATTAATTTTATAGAGGCCTAAAGTAGTGCAAAAATAACAAAATCGTTGAAAAATGCCATTTTTCATGCTTATTTTGTTTTTTTTAATGATCAGCGACAACGTAGACCATGGATTTCTCGACTGATTTATAATCATTTTATAGTGCAAATTAAAGTTCATAAACAAAAACTGTGGTCTAAGTATTCGCTGGCATCTAAAAATTGAAAATATTACCCAAATATTGTCTATTTTCCGCGACTTTGAATTAAATCGTACATATTCACCATGTTTTGACAACCAATTTCAAATGAATAACATAAACAATTCTTATAAATTTAGTTGTTTTATCTTCTTTGTTTATTTGACTTAATAAATAACAAAAGGACTTTTCTCTAGATCAGTTTTCTAATTTCGTCTAAGAGGGGGCCAAATACAGGCCTTACCGTACCTAGCTGTCCCGTGCGGGGCCCGGGAGGCGAATAGGCCCGCAGTGCTCAGCGCTAAGCTTGTTGGTAAAAGTCCACTAAAGAGCGCTCAGAAACCTGACATCGGGGTCAGGCCGCTTTGCCCACAAAGCGACTGGGATGTGTGCCCCACGTGGTTGAATGGGGCAGCCCTGACATCGAGAGATGCGGGGTCGTCAGGCGATAATGCGGAAAACCTGACCGCAAACCATAGTGGTGCACCTTGTTGGGACAAATGTCACGTTCTTCGCACGTTAAAGAACCCTGCTGCAGGTCTCGGTAAGAGTAGGATCCCCATGCAGGAGGCAAAATTTCCCGTCCCTACCCATCACTCCTTTTTCCAGTGGCAGTCAAAACTTTCCTACCCGATTGGCCTTGTGTCCCCATTTCCTCCACTTCATCATCGTTTCATGTGCACATCTTCAATATACATGTATCTGCAATCACTGTGTAAAATTTCATAAAGATCTAGTGTTCAGTTTCTGAGATTAAGATTACACAAGATAAACACTCTATAGCGTTAAGGACGGACAGACAGATATACGGACGGACGTAGTGACCGGACTCCTAGATCTGTTTTCACCTTATCCAGGTAAAAATGTTCCACAAATTGTGTGTCAAGGGCAAAATTAAAGGCTCTCCCTGTTGAAAGTTTGAAAAAAAAAGCTTTACTCTATCTTTCTAGACTACACAATGAAAAGGATGAGGGGCATTAAGACCCATAATTGACCCAAGAAAATGTAATTAGTTCAAATATTATGATATTTATAAGAAATAACAACTTATAAATGGTAACAAATAAAACACATCAAATAAGGCAAATTTGAATCATTGTGACATAATAATGACATCACATTATGCAGTCCTATTTGACAAAATGGGGAAAATCTGTAATTTTGAATGATTTCAGTACATATTTTCGTCCAGAAAACATTGGTCGCATGAAAATAACAACTTTAAATTGTTATAAATGATAAATCCTATTTATTTTAATTTTATTTATTTATTTATTTTATTATCATTTTACACATTTTTTTTGCAAGTATAAAGTTTTTGTTTAGATGCGCCTACCTTTTTCCATACTAAAAAGTGTACGAAAATCAGCAAAAACCAATGACATTATGACAATTTTTTTTCAGTTAACTGATTGGCATGACAACTTAACTGATCTGGCAAAAGCTTATCATTTTCATTAAGCGTAATATTTGATCAATGTCTCAGCAACTTAGGAAATCTATACACTTGCAAAAAAGTATTGCAAGACCATATTTAAATTGCGATACAATATTTAATGCTTAAGATATTTTGTAAATTGTTTTATCGTTTGATAAATTTAGAAAATTCTTTCGAATTTAACATAAAACAAATTAAGTTTAACAAAAACTACCCCTACCACGGACTTTTTTGAAATTCTCAGTCAGGCTCCTCAAAAATCAAGTTTATCCTTCGTCTACTCAAAATTATTAAATTTCCATATTTTTACCCCAAAGTGTATGGCAATGGCCATTTTTTAAAAAGAATATTATTCAATTTATTGTAAAAACTGCACATATATAAGAATTCAGATCATACTTTAACATCTTAAAAGGACATTGCCAACAAACTAGCTGAGACTTTTGCCAAACATTCATCTTCATCTAATTACAAACCTGACTTCCAAAAATTTAAACGTACAGCTGAAAAAACGAAATTGAACTTTAACTCCGACAATTCGGAGAGCTATAATTCTCCTTTCTCTTTAGATGAGCATAAAACTTCCTTAAATAAAGCCCATGACACTGCATGTGGCCCTGATAGCATCCACTATCAACTTTTAAAACATCTTCCTGATATATCGATGAAGACTCTTCTAAATTTAATGAATGATATATGGATAAATGGAAAATTGCCCGAAATATGGAAGCTTGCCACTGTTGTTCCTATCCCTAAGCCGGGTAAGGATCACACAGATGCTTCCAACTATCGTCCGATAGCCTTGACAAGCCGCGTCTGTAAGACTCTAGAACGCATGATCAACGATCGGCTCGTTTGGTTCCTCGAGTCCAATGGACTCATTTCGAATATCCAGTGTGGATTCCGCCAAGGCAGGAGCACGCTTGATCATTTGGTCCGTTTTGAGTCTTTTCTTCGAAATGCATTTGCGAAGAACGAACATGTGGTGTCTATCTTTTTCGATCTCGAAAAAGCTTATGACACCACATGGAAGTATGGTATTTTAAAGGACATTTCTGATATGGGGTTAAAAGGAAGGTTACCAACTTTCTTGGCCGACTTTCTTTCTGACAGACACTTTAATGTTAAAGTTAATAAGACTTTTTCTGAAGAGTTTGATCAAGAAATGGGTGTGCCTCAGGGTAGCATCCTTTCGGTCACTCTCTTTAGTATTAAAATAAATAGTATTGCCAAAGTTCTCCAAGATAATATTGAAGGTTCTTTATATGTTGATGACTTTTTAATATGTTACAGTGCAAAAAACATGAATACCATTGAAAGGCAATTACAGCTGTGCCTTAAACGGATTGAAAAATGGGCCTCTGAAAATGGTTTCAAATTTTCAGAGAGTAAAACTGTTGCTATGCATTTTTGTAAGAAACGGAAACTTCATCCTGATCCAGATCTCTTTTTGTATAACAAAAAATAAAGATAGTTGAAGAAGCAAAATTTCTTAGGGGTCCTTTTTGACAGAAAACTTTCCTTTCTCCCCCATATCAAAATGTTAAAATCAAGATGCCTAAAAGCTCTTGATGTTTTAAATGTTGTTTCCAGTACTGACTTGGGAGCTGATAAATCAGTTCTTTTAAATTTGTATAGGTCCATTTTTAGATCGAAATTGGATTATGGTTCAATCATTTATGGGTCAGCGAAAAAGTCTTATTTGCAGATTTTAGACGCTGTTCATCATCAGGGATTGCGTCTCTGTCTCGGTGCATACAGAACCTCCCCCATTGAGAGCCTGTATGCAGAGGCAAATGAGCCATCCCTGAAGCATCGAAGAATTAAACTCGGTTTGCAATATGCCACCATATTAAAAGCCTTCCCAAACAACCCTGCCTACGACTGTAGACCACCTCTTAGGAATATGTATGAAAAACATGAAAACAAAACTCCTTCTTTTGGTATTCGTATCGAACCTCACCTGACTAATCTGAAGATTGATTTAGAAACTATAAAACCTGTCAAGCCTTTGAGAGTTCCACCCTGGGAACTTTTAAAGCCAAAATTTATTTTTGATCTCCGTAAACATAAGAAGTCTGAAACAAATCATCTGCTTATACAACAAGATTACTGCGAAATTAAATCCAAATATCCTGATTTTTCAACAGCATATACAGATGGTTCTAAAGATGGTGATAGTGTTGCTGCTGCTGTTGTCTTAGAAGATAGCATTTCTACGCAACGCCTCCCGTCTACTGCTTCCATTTTTACAGCTGAAGCAAGAGCCATCATTTTAGCCCTCAGGCTTATTGATGCTTCAGAACACTCTCAATTCTTTGTTGATTATCTTAGAAATAGGTTGATTATCTTAGAAATAATTTGGTTCCCCAGTTTGGTGTTTTTGGTTGTACTGTTCTGTGCTCTTCATATTTATACAGTGTTTGGCATTTTCAATATTTTTGGTAGAGCGCCTCTGATGAGTCTTGAATAGACGAAACGCGCGTCAGGCGTGGCAAAATTTATTGTCTGGAACTTTGTTGTCGTTTGTGTTTCTTTATTTGTTCTGATTCTCTCTCTTGTCTTCTGGCAATTTAGAATTGTAATTTTAAAAACCCATTAATTTCTAAAATTGTATATATAGTTCATCAATTGATAAGAGGTGGCGTGGAATTGATTTTCCTATGGGTACCCAGTCATACTGGTGTTCATGGGAATTCAGTCGTGGACAGGGTTGCGAAGGAAGCCCTTCGGAATCCAATATCCAAATGTTTTATTCCTTATTCGGACTGTAGAAATAAAATCAGAATATATGTTCAAAGTTTATGGGACGAGGTTTGGGCTGTCGCTGAGCACATCAAACTTCATGAGCTCAAGCCACAGCTCGGGGAGAGTCATGCCTCATTCCGATGCTGTCGAGACCAAGTAGTCATCACTAGATGCCGCATAGGTCATTCTAGAGTCACTCATGGCTATTTGATGACACAAGAGAAGGAAGTTCCGATGTGCATTCCTTGTGACTCATGGTATTCTTTGAGGCATGTTCTCCTTGACTGTGTTGATCTTGCTCCTATTCGTATGAAGTATTTCAACTGTGCATCCATGCACGATTTTTTCAGCGGCATCCCAGCCGATGCCATTTTATCATTTTTAAAAGAAATTGGTCAGTACTCAAAATTAAAATTCTTAAAATAAAATCACCATTTGTAAATTCTTTTGTTGCTGTTATACTTAATCTTTAGCTCGTTATTGTCAAGTTCTTTTTTGCTATCGCTGTAAATGGTTTTATTTTTTAGTGTGTTAATTTTAAATGATTATTTTATCTATTTATTTTCTAGTCATTCTATTTATTTTATCTACGGTCTTTTGACTTTGTTTTATATTAACGTGTTATTTACATAATTATTTCAACTTGTTTATGTCCCGATGATGGCTGCAATATCGCCGACGGGACATTAAACAACTAACAATCAATCAATCAATCAATCAATCTAAAACCATACACAATTGAAGCAGACATGTAATGGGGAATATACTTGTCTCATTTAGACCTTTATTTGATATACTGTACGACAAACCGTTTTCGAGTTATGGCCCTTGACGCGTTTCCGCTTATTCGTTTTTGGCTTATAACTTTTAAACCATCAAAGATAATATAGTAAACATATGGGTGTTTTGTGACCGTCATTATGAGTCCTTCAATTTAAGACCAAAGTCGAATGGTTAAAGGCAGCCATTTTCAAAATGGCCGACACCGTAAACAGTTTTTAAGGAATAACACTTAAACCGTACAAAATTGAAGCAAACAATACATGGGAAAAATATTCGCCATGTTGAGATCTACATAAAGTGTTTCAGGTGCGAAAGCGTAAAACTTGTCGTTTTTGAGTTATCGCCCTTGATTTGTATTTTTAAAATGATTTTTGTTTATAACTTTTTAACCATAAAAGATGGTGAATGAAACATATGGTTTATTTGAAAGAGAATTGAATTACCTACAATTTGAACCCAAACAGTACATGATTCGGTTAAACTGTTTCAAAATGGCGGCCAAAACAAGTTTCGCGAAACACGTTTTTTGCCCATAACTTGAAAAACATAACAGATAGTATAGTAAACATGTTACTTAAATGAATCAGAATGCAAAGAGCTACAATTTGAGTCAGAGGTCAAAGGTCAAGGTCATTTTCTAGCAACAAGGTAACCTTAATGAAAAGTCCATAGCAACCATACATCTTCTTAAACAAGACTACTTTCTAAGTTTAGATGTAAGTTTTTGCAACCGGAAGTGACATTTAGTCCATAGCAACCGACATAAAAGTCCTTAGGAACCATACTGTTTCTGACTCTAGGCCCCCTAATCTTCATTCTGGAGCCTATATCACAATAATTGGCAACATCTTGTCATAAACAAAGTGACTCAAATGTCTTTAGTTCTTGTATAAAATACCATAACAAAAAACATAAGACAGGGAAAGACCTCACATTTGTTCTCTGAACAAATGACTTTTTAATTTTCTATTAAATATGGTCTAGTGCTAATTTCAATATGAAATGATTTATTTCAAACTAAGTCTTAGACTTGTTTTGTTTGGCCTAGTGCTGATTTCAATATAAATTGATTTATTTCAAATGTTGCTTGGTACTGATTTCAACCTGGTGTTGTATTTTGTTTGGCTTAGTGCTGATTTCAATATAAAATAATTTATTATAATTTTGCCTGGTGCTGATTTGGATGAATTTGTCTTCAAATATAAAATTTGAATTTGCCTTCAAATATAAAATTTTAAATGATTTCAATCTGAGACTTGTACAGTTTTGTACTGTGCTGCTAGTTTAGTGATTATTTTTATCAACTTTGTGTTGAATTTGTCTTCAAATATAAAATTTGAATTTGCCTTCAAATATTAAATTTGAAATGATTTCAATCTAAGACTTATACAGTTTTGTACTGTGCTGCTAGTTTAGTGATTATTTTTATCAACTTTGTGTTGAATTTGTCTTCAAATATAAAATTTGAAATGATTTCAATCTAAGACTAATACAGTTTTGTACTGTGCTGCTAGTTTAGTGATTATTTTATCAACTTTGTGTTGAATTTGTCTTCAAATATAAAATTTGAAATGGTTTTGTACTTTATAGTATAGGGCTGCTAGTTTAGTGATGATTTTTATCAACTTTGTGTTGAATTTGTCTTCAAATATAAAATTTGAAATGGTTTTGTACTGTAAAGTATAGTGCTGCTAGTTTAGTGATTATTTTTATCAACTTTGTGTTGAATTTGCCTTCAAATATAAAATTTGAAATGGTTTTGTACTGTATAGTATAGTGCTGCTTTTATTTTTCATGTATATAGTTTAGATTAGTTTTATAATTGTATTTCCACTGAGTAAAATATGATGAGATTTTTCAGTTCATTAGTTAAGCTGATATATTCTCATGTAAAGACAATTTAATTTTATTCAAACCCTCTTTTATGTTTATGGTCACTTTACTCAAGATCAATGTCTAATTGTAATAACATTCATGATTATAATTGTTTGAACTTTGATCGTGATTAGTATTAAAATTATCTATCTAGAAACCACAATATTTTACTAGTGGAAACATGATTAGATATCTTTGTGTTGGCTATCTTGCTATGTATAGAGTATTAGATTTTTTACAAATTTTATTAAGCTGTTACATGTTTTTATAATGATGATACTCAGGAGTTTTTTTTTATAGTTTATTATGCTCAATTGTCTCACCCTTTTAAATAAAGTCCCCAAATATAAAAGTGGAAAATATTAGCGCAATATGCTTTTCTTTGTCTTTCTATCATTTTAATACTCAGTGTAAATCAGTTTCCATTAAATTCATTTCTGTACTCCATTTAAATGAGTATTCAACGTATCAGGTGTGTGTGTGTGTCATAGTTTTCATTCAGTTAAGTTTAAGCATTCCTTTGTTATAACTTTTTTACTGTTATTTTTTATAAATTGGTGCTTTTTGAAATGCAATTTTTACAGTTGAAGCCTTCCCATGATTTTTTATTGTTATATTGGGTACTATTTTAAGTCAAATTTCCATTGTTAAAATGTAAAAGTTGTTATTTTTTTATTAAACGTTATTTAAAGTAATTATTTGTGTTCAACTTTATTTCATGTTTTTCCCATACACATTAACGGTATCATGAAGATTCTTAGCTTTCTACTTAGTACAAATTGGCGTGTGTTTTATATGAATCATAACACAGTCAATTTGGTTATGTTGTATATCGATATTTCAAGGAGTAACTTCTTAACAGCAGCTTTTGAATCAAAACATTGGAAGAACAAAAACCAAAAATATTCTCAAAATAAAAAAAAAGTTATTCTTTGTTCTTTGTAATTTTTTTAAACGATTGTAATGAAATCATACGCAATCATATCCTCTATCTGATTACAGGAAATTTGCATATCCTACGTTTCTTTTGAGTTTCCTTATACAAATCAATTAAGATCATAAATAAATAAAAGTTATACGAAATGACAACTAAACATTTTATTAACAACTTAAGTACTTAGAGAAAGTAAAGAAAACTTTAAAAGAAGTACTTTAAAAGAGTCCAAAATATTGATGTTATATTTTCTTAGAGTACATTAATATTGACTGGGTTAAACAAGAAATACTGCACTTTATTCTTTAACCCGTTAGTTTCAATCATTTTTCTCTATGAATTACGTGTAGATCTATATATTTTTATGACTCTGCGTGGTCATTATAAATGAGGGATGCAAAGACCGAAATATATAATCCAAGTCATATGATATTGCAACATTTTTATTTTAATTGAATGTTTTAAACGTATGATTATCTTTCCAATATTCTATGTGTATTTTTGAAAAGAATTAAAAGTATGGATGAGTCCTACAGTAACAGCCACATGCTATCGTTTTGTGTACTTTTTTTTAGTTTAATTTGTACATTAAATTGCGTCAACTCTATAAATGGCTTAAAATCAACATATACAAAATAAAAATAATTATCTTGCGTGTATTAATGATGCTCGATTACATGACAACCTCTTTCTTATAGGCGGACATTTAGAAAATTATAGTTTTTATTTTGGTCTGGCATGCCGGACGAATAGACATTGTCAATATCATTATAACATAATTTTAAATAAGCACTCAATCTCGTTATATTTGCATAAGAAATTAGGGTCTACATTATAGACGATATTGAGATGTGGAATAAATGTACGCGACACAACAAACATAAACAGCAATTCAAAAAATCACAACGGAAAACAGCAAGCAGTCTTCAACATGACCATAGGTCACTTCTTACCGTCTTGCATTGGCCCAAGACTTATAATACAATACAAAAGTATCAAAACCAATCCCTAAATCATCAACGAAAGACCCAATTCTTGACATAAAACAGTTAACACAGAATGACAAGGACAAACAAAGGCTTTGGCAAAGTTTCCTGGCTTAGGACAGGCACATTTAAAATGTGGCGGGGTTAAACTAGTTTTTTTTTTATCCAACCTCCCCCCTATTGATAAGCTTGCACAAAGCATACATATAAAACACACTGTAAAACTCAATCGACCAAAGTTCAATTCAACAAGAGAGAACCTAAGACAGAATACTGTACGAAAACAACAAGACAAGGAGGAACTCTCTTGAGAACACTCGAAGTTACTGACAACTAGCTAAGAAACATTTATCGATTGATGTAAAAGAATCAAATACATCGGTTCTAAATCCGATATCGAAAGTCGTGTATTTTATGAAATGAAAAAAACGCTAGTAATGATCTTAAATCGATACAATATCAAAATAAAACACAGCATCCATCGTAAAACAACTCTGAAACAGTTTTAAGAAAAAAAAACATATCGACTTTTTTATGTCAAAGAACCTTACCCTAATTGTACAATTTTGTACTAACCCTTATCATAAATATATTTTTTGTACTAACCCCGACCATTTATTTTGTGTTTTCATCGACTATAACCCTAATTGTATAATTTTGTACTAACCCTAACCCTAAATGTATCTTTATATGCTAACCCCTAACCCTAACTGTGTGTTTTATACTAACCCTAACCCTAAGTATATGTTTTACACTAACCATAACGCTAGTTGTACGTTTTTGTACTAACCCTTAGCATAAATGTATTTTTTGTACTAACCCCTACCACTTATTTTGTGTTTTATTCGACTATAACCCCAATTTTATGATTTTGTACTAACCCTAACCCTAATTGTATCTTAATATGCTAACCCCTAACCCTAACTGTGTTTTACCCTAACCCTAAGTATATGTTTTACACCCACCATAACCCTAATTGTACGTTTTTGTACTAATCCTTATCATAAATGTATTTTTTTGTACTAACCCATACCACTTATTTTGTGTTTTCATCGAGTTTAACCCCAATTTTATGATTTTGTACTAACCCTAACCCTAAGTGTATCTTTATATGCCAATAACCCTAATTTTGTGTTTTATACTAACCCTCACCCTAATTATATGTTTTACACTAACCCTACCCTAATTGTACGTTTTTATACTAACCCTTATCATAAAAGTATTTTTTGTATTAACCCCTATCACTTATTTTGTGTTTTCATCGACTATGACCCTAATTGTATAATTTTGTACTAACCCTTAACCTAAATGTATCTTCATATGCAAACCCCTTATCTTAACTGTGTATTTTATACTAGCCCTCACCCTAAGTATATGTTTTACACTAACCCTAACCATAATTATACGTTTTTGTACTTACCCTTATTTGAACTAACCCCTTTAGACTTATTTTGTGTTTTCATCGACTATAACCCTTATTTTATGATTTTGTACTAAACCTTACCCTTAGATTATCTGTATATGTTTACCATTAACCCTAATTGTGTGTTTTATACAAACCCTAACCCTAATTGTATGTTTTACACTAACCCTCCCCTAATTGTACGTTTTTGTACTAACCCTTTTCATAAATGTATTTTTGTACTAACCCCTATCACTTATTTTGTGTTTTCATCGACTATAACCCTAATTGTATAATTTTGAACTAACCCTAACCCTAAATGTATCTTTATATGCTAACCCCTAACCCTAACTGTGTGTTTTATACTAACCCTAACCCTAAGTATATGTTTTACACTAACCATAACGCTAGTTGTACGTTTTTGTACTAACCCTTAGCATAAATGTATTTTTGAACTAACCCCTACCACTTATTTTGTGTTTTATTGGACTATAACCCCAAATTTTATGATTTTGTACTAACCCTAACCCTAAGTGTATCTTAATATGCTAACCCCTAACTCTAACTGTGTTTTATACTAACCCTAACCCTAAGTATATATTTTACACCCACCATAACCCTAATTGTACGTTTTTGTACTAATCCTTATCATAAATGTATTTTTTTGTACTAACCCATACCACTTATTTTGTGTTTTCATCGAGTTTAACCCCAATTTTATGATTTTGTACTAACCCTAACCCTAAGTGTATCTTTATATGCCACTAACCCTAATTTTGTGTTTTATACTAACCCTCACCCTAATTATATGTTTTACACTAACCCTACCCTAATTGTACGTTTTTATACTAACCCTTATCATAAAAGTATTTTTTGTATTAACCCCTATCACTTATTTTGTGTTTTCATCGACTATGACCCTAATTGTATAATTTTGTACTTACCCTTAACCTAAATGTATCTTCATATGCAAACCCCTTACCTTAACTGTGTATTTTATACTAGCCCTCACCCTAAGTATATGTTTTACACTAACCCTAACCATAATTATACGTTTTTGTACTTACCCTTATTTGTACTAACCCCTTTAGACTTATTTTGTGTTTTCATCGACTATAACCCTTATTTTATGATTTTGTACTAAACCTTACCCTTAGATTATCTGTATATGTTTACCATTAACCCTAATTGTGTGTTTTATACAAACCCTAACCCTAATTGTATGTTTTACATTAACCCTCCCCTAATTGTACGTTTTTGTACTAACCCTTTTCATAAATGTATTTTTGTACTAACCCCTATCACTTATTTTGTGTTTTCATCGACTATAACCCTAATTGTATAATTTTGAACTAACCCTAACCCTAAATGTATCTTTATATGCTAACCCCTAACCCTAACTGTGTGTTTTATACTTACCCTAACCCTAAGTATATGTTTTACACTAACCATAACGCTAGTTGTACGTTTTTGTACTAACCCTTAGCATAAATGTATTTTTGAACTAACCCCTACCACTTATTTTGTGTTTTCATCGACTATAACCCTAATTGTATAATTTTGAACTAACCCTAACCCTAAATGTATCTTTATATGCTAACCCCTAACCCTAACTGTGTGTTTTATACTAACCCTAACCCTAAGTATATGTTTTACACTAACCATAACGCTAGTTGTACGTTTTTGTACTAACCCTTAGCATAAATGTATTTTTGAACTAACCCCTACCACTTATTTTGTGTTTTCATCGACTATAACCCTAATTGTATAATTTTGTACTAACCCTAACCCTAAATGTATCTTAATATGCTAACCCCTAACCCTAACTGTGTGTTTTTTACTAACCCTAACCCTAAGTATATGATTTACACTAACCATAACCCTAATTGTACGTTGTTGTACTAACCCTTAGCATAAATGTATTTGTTGTACTAACCCCTACCACTTATTTTGTGTTTTATTCGACTATAACCCCAATTTTATGATTTTGTACTAACCCTAACCCTAAGTGTATCTTAACATGCTAACCCCTAACCCTAACTGTGTGTTTTTTACTAACCCTAACCCTAAGTATATGATTTACACTAACCATAACCCTAATTGTACGTTGTTGTACTAACCCTTAGCATAAATGTATTTTTTGTACTAACCCCTACCACTTATTTTGTGTTTTATTCGACTATAACCCCAATTTGATGATTTTGTACTAACCCTAACCCTAAGTGTATCTGAACATGCTAACCCCTTACCCTAACTGTTTTATCCTAACCCTAACCCTAAGTATATGTTTTACACTCACCATAACCCTAATTGTACGTTTTTTTGGTACTAATCCTTATCATAAATGTATTTTTGTACTAACCCATACCACTTATTTTGTGTTTTCATCGAGTTTAACCCCAATTTTATGATTTTGTACTAACCCTAACCCTAAGTGTATCTTTATATGCCACTAACCCTAATTTTGTGTTTTATACTAACCCTCACCCTAATTATATGTTTTACACTAACCCTACCCTAATTGTACGTTTTTATACTAACCCTTATCATAAAAGTATTTTTTGTATTAACCCCTATCACTTATTTTGTGTTTTCATCGACTATGACCCTAAATGTATAATTTTGTACTAACCCTTAACCTAAATGTATCTTTATATGCAAACCGCTTACCCTAACTGTGTGTTTTATACTAACCCTAACCCAAATGTTATGTTTTACACGAACCCTACCCTAATTGTACAATTTTGAACTTACCCCTTATCATAAATGTATTTTTTGTATTAACCCCGACCATTTATTTTCTGTTTTTATCGACTATAACCCTAATTGTATAATTTTGTACTAACCCTAACCCTAAATAAATCTTTATATGCTAAACCCTAACCCTAAATGTGTGTTGTATACTAACCCTAACCCTTAGTTTATGATTTACACTAACCATAACCCTAATTGTACGTTTTTGTACTAACCCTTAGCATAAATGTATTTTTTGTACTAACCCCTACCACTTATTTTGTGTTTTATTGGACTATAACCCCAATTTTATGATTTTGTACTAACCCTAACCCTAAGTGTATCTTAATATGCTAACCCCTAACCCTAACTGTGTGTTGTATACTAACCCTAACCCTAAGTATATGTTTTACACTCACCATAACCCTAATTGTACGTTTTTTTTGTACTAATCCTTATCACAAATGTATTTTTTGTACTAACCCCTACCACTTATTTTGTGTTTTTATCGACTATAACCCTAATTGTATAATTTTGTACTAACCCTAACGCTAAATGTATCTTAATATGCTAACCCCCAACCCTAACTGTGTGTTTTATACTAACCCTTACCCAAATATTATGTTTTACACGAACCCTACCCTGATTGTACAATTTTGTACTAACCCTTATCATACATGTATTTTTGTACTAACCCCACCATTAATTTTGTGTTTTTTATCGAATATAACCCTAATTGTATAATTTTGTACTAACCCTAACCCTAAATATATCTTTATATGCAAAGCGCTAACTCTAAATGTGTGTTTTATGCTAACCCTAACCCTAAGTATATGTTTTACACTAACCATAACGCTAGTTGTACGTTTTTGTACTAACCCTTAGCATAAATGTATTTTTGAACTAACCCCTACCACTTATTTTGTGTTTTCATCGACTATAACCCTAATTGTATAATTTTGTACTAACCCTAACCCTAAATGTATCTTAATATGCTAACCCCTAACCCTAACTGTGTGTTTTTTACTAACCCTAACCCTAAGTATATGATTTACATTAACCATAACCCTAATTGTACGTTTTTGTACTATCCCTTAGCATAAATGTATTTTTTGTACTAACCCCTACCACTTTTTTGTGTTTTATTCGACTATAACCCTAATTTTATGATTTTGTACTAACCCTAACCCTAAGTGTATCTTAATATGCTAACCCCTAACCCTAACTGTGTTTTATACTAAACCTAACCCTAAGTATATGTTTTACACTCACCATGACCCTAATTGTACGTTTTTTTGGTACTAATCCTTATCATAAATGTATTTTTTGTACTAACCCATACCACTTATTTTGTGTTTTCATCGAGTTTCACCCCAACTTTATGATTTTGTATTTACCCTAACCCTAAGTGTATCTTTATATGCTTACCACTAACCCTAATTTTGTGTTTTATACTAATCCTTACCCTAATTATTTGTTTTACACTAACTCTACCCTAATTGTACGTTTTTATACTAACCCTTATCATATAAGTATTTATTGTACTAACCCCTACCACTTATTTTGTGTTTTATTGGACTATAACCCCAATTTTATGATTTTGTACTAACCCTAACCCTAAGTGTATCTTAATATGCTAACCCCTAACCCTAACTGTGTTTTATACTAACCCTAACCCTAAGTATATGTTTTACACTAACCATAACCCTAATTGTACGTTTTTGTACTAACCCTTAGCATAAATGTATTTTTTGTACTAACCCCTACCACTTATTTTGTGTTTTATTCGACTGTAACCCCAATTTTATGATTTTGTACTAACCCTAACCCTAATTGTATCTTAATATGCTAACCCCTAACCCTAACTGTGTGTTTTATACTAACCCTAACCCTAAGTATATGTTTTACACCCAGCATAACCCTAATTGTGCGTTTTGTAATAATCCTTATCATAAATGTATTTTTTTGTACTAACCCATACCACTTATTTTGTGTTTTCATCGAGTTTAACCCCTATTTTATGATTTTGTACTAACTCTAACCTTAAGTGTATCTTTATATGCCACTAACCCTAATTTTGTGTTTTATACTAACCCTCCTCCTAATTATATGTTTTACACTAACCCTACCCTTATTGTACGTTTTTTATACTAACCCTTATCATAAAAGTATTTTTTGTATTAACCCCTATCACTTATTTTGTGTTTTCATCGACTATGACCCTAATTGTATAATTTATTACTAACCCTAACCCTAAATGTATCTTAATATGCTAACCCCTAACCATAACTGTGTGTTCTTTACTAACCCTAACCCTAAGTTTATGATTTACACTAACCATAACCCTAATTGTACGTTTTTGTACTAACCCTTAGCATAAATATTTTTGAACTAACCCCTACCACTTATTTTGTGTTTTCAACGACTATAACCCTAATTGTATAATTTTGTACTAACCCTAACACTAAATGTATCTTAATATGCTAACCCCTAACCCTAACTGTGTGTTTTTACTAACCCTAACCCTAAGTATATGTTTTACACTCACCATAACCCTAATTGTACGGTTTTTTTTGTACTAATCCTTATCATAAATGTATTTTTTGTACTAACCCCTACCACTTATTTTGTGTTTTCATCGACTATAACCATAATTGTATAATTTTGTACTAACCCTAACCCTAAATGTATCTTAATATGCTAACCCCTAACCATAACTGTGTGTTTTTTACAAACCCTAACCCTAAGTTTATGATTTACACTAACCATAACCCTAATTGTACGTTTTTGTACTAACCCTTAGCATAAATGTATTTTTTGTACTAACCCCTACCACTTATTTTGTGTTTTATTGGACTATAACCCCAATTTTATGATTTTGTACTAACCCTAACCCTAAGTGTATCTTAATATGCTAACCCCTAACCCTAACTGTGTTTTATACTAACCCTAACCCTAAGTATATGTTTTACACTCACCATAACCCTAATTGTACGTTTTTTTTTGTACTAATCCTTATCATAAATGTATTTTTTGTACTAACCCCTACCACTTATTTTGTGTTTTTATCGACTATAACCCTAATTGTATAATTTTGTACTAACCCTAACGCTAAATGTATCTTAATATGCTAACCCCCAACCCTAACTGTGTTTTATATTAAACCTAACCCTAAGTATATGTTTTACACTCACCATAACCCTAATCGTACGTTTTTTTGGTACTAATCCTTATCATAAATGTATTTTTTGTACTAACCCATACCACTTATTTTGTGTTTTCATCGAGTTTCACCCCAACTTTATGATTTTGTATTTACCCTAACCCTAAGTGTATCTTTATATGCTTACCACTAACCCTAATTTTGTGTTTTATACTAATCCTTACCCTAATTATTTGTTTTACACTAACTCTACCCTAATTGTACGTTTTTATACTAACCCTTATCATATAAGTATTTATTGTACTAACCCCTACCACTTATTTTGTGTTTTATTGGACTATAACCCCAATTTTATGATTTTGTACTAACCCTAACCCTAAGTGTATCTTAATATGCTAACCCCTAACCCTAACTGTGTTTTATACTAACCCTAACCCTAAGTATATGTTTTACACTAACCATAACCCTAATTGTACGTTTTTGTACTAACCCTTAGCATAAATGTATTTTTTGTACTAACCCCTACCACTTATTTTGTGTTTTATTCGACTGTAACCCCAATTTTATGATTTTGTACTAACCCTAACCCTAATTGTATCTTAATATGCTAACCCCTAACCCTAACTGTGTGTTTTATACTAACCCTAACCCTAAGTATATGTTTTACACCCAGCATAACCCTAATTGTGCGTTTTTGTAATAATCCTTATCATAAATGTATTTTTTTGTACTAACCCATACCACTTATTTTGTGTTTTCATCGAGTTTAACCCCTATTTTATGATTTTGTACTAACTCTAACCTTAAGTGTATCTTTATATGCCACTAACCCTAATTTTGTGTTTTATACTAACCCTCCTCCTAATTATATGTTTTACACTAACCCTACCCTTATTGTACGTTTTTTATACTAACCCTTATCATAAAAGTATTTTTTGTATTAACCCCTATCACTTATTTTGTGTTTTCATCGACTATGACCCTAATTGTATAATTTTGTACTAACCCTAACCCTAAATGTATCTTAATATGCTAACCCCTAACCATAACTGTGTGTTCTTTACTAACCCTAACCCTAAGTTTATGATTTACACTAACCATAACCCTAATTGTACGTTTTTGTACTAACCCTTAGCATAAATATTTTTGAACTAACCCCTACCACTTATTTTGTGTTTTCATCGACTATAACCCTAATTGTATAATTTTGTACTAACCCTAACACTAAATGTATCTTAATATGCTAACCCCTAACCCTAACTGTGTGTTTTTACTAACCCTAACCCTAAGTATATGTTTTACACTCACCATAACCCTAATTGTACGTTTTTGTTTGTACTAATCCTTATCATAAATGTATTTTTTGTACTAACCCCTACCACTTATTTTGTGTTTTCATCGACTATAACCCTAATTGTATAATTTTGTACTAACCCTAACCCTAAATGTATCTTAATATGCTAACCCCTAACCATAACTGTGTGTTTTTTACAAACCCTAACCCTAAGTTTATGATTTACACTAACCATAACCCTAATTGTACGTTTTTGTACTAACCCTTAGCATAAATGTATTTTTTGTACTAACCCCTACCACTTATTTTGTGTTTTATTGGACTATAACCCCAATTTTATGATTTTGTACTAACCCTAACCCTAAGTGTATCTTAATATGCTAACCCCTAACCCTAACTGTGTTTTATACTAACCCTAACCCTAAGTATATGTTTTACACTCACCATAACCCTAATTGTACGTTTTTTTTTGTACTAATCCTTATCATAAATGTATTTTTTGTACTAACCCCTACCACTTATTTTGTGTTTTTATCGACTATAACCCTAATTGTATAATTTTGTACTAACCCTAACGCTAAATGTATCTTAATATGCTAACCCCCAACCCTAACTGTGTTTTATATTAAACCTAACCCTAAGTATATGTTTTACACTCACCATAACCCTAATCGTACGTTTTTTTGGTACTTATCCTTATCATAAATGTATTTTTTGTACTAACCCATACCACTTATTTTGTGTTTTCATCGAGTTTCACCCCAACTTTATGATTTTGTATTTACCCTAACCCTAAGTGTATCTTTATATGCTTACCACTAACCCTAATTTTGTGTTTTATACTAATCCTTACCCTAATTATATGTTTTACACTAACTCTACCCTAATTGTACGTTTTTATACTAACCCTTATCATATAAGTATTTTTTTTACTAACCCCTACAACTTATTTTGTGTTTTATTGGACTATATCCCGAAATTTATGATTTTGTACTAACCCTAACCCTAAATGTATCTTAATATGCTAACCCCTAACCCTAACTGTGTGTTTTTACTAACCCTAACCCTAAGTATATGTTTTACACTCACCATAACCCTAATTGTACGGTTTTTTTTGTACAAATCCTTATCATAAATGTATTTTTTGTACTAACCCATACCACTTATTTTGTGTTTTCATCGAGTTTCACCCCAATTTTATGATTTTGTATTAACCCTAACCCTAAGTGTATCTTAACCACTAACCCTAATTTTGTGTTTTATACTAACCCTAACCCTAATTATATGTTTTACACTAACTCTACCCTAATTGTACGTTTTTATACTAACCCTTATCATATAAGTATTTATTGTACTAACCCCTACCACTTATTTTGTGTTTTATTGGACTATAACCCCAATTTTATGATTTTGTACTAACCCTAACCCTAAGTGTATCTTAATATGCTAACCCCTAACCCTAACTGTGTTTTATACTAACCCTAACCCTAAGTATATGTTTTACACTAACCATAACCCTAATTGTACGTTTTTGTACTAACCCTTAGCATAAATGTATTTTTTGTACTAACCCCTACCACTTATTTTGTGTTTTCATCGAGTTTAACCCCAATTTTATGATTTTGTACTAACTCTAACCCTAAGTGTATCTTTATATGCCACTAACCCTAATTTTGTGTTTTATACTAACCCTCACCCTAATTATATGTTTTACACTAACCCTACCCTTATTGTACGTTTTTATACTAAACCTTATCATAAAAGTATTTTTTGTATTAACCCCTATCACTTATTTTGTGTTTTCATCGACTATGACCCTAATTGTATAATTTTGTACTTACCCTAACCCTAAATGTATCTTAATATGCTAACCCCTAACCATAACTGTGTGTTCTTTGGGGTAAGTAGTTTCAGAGGATTTGTGCTGACAAACTTTGTGAATGACAAGACAGACAGGACAAACAAATCATATGTCTCCCCACCAAAGTGGGGGAAACATAAAATTAATATAGTGACAAACAATTCCTAAAAGTCCTGCCATCTCTGGGGAGTTGTTCCCTCAAAAGTGTGAAAAAGATGAAAATAGAATGTAATTAAATGTGCAATAAGTGTATGCCACACCACTTACATATATAAACAGAAATATAAAATTCAACAATGGAAAACAGCTAGCAGCCTTCAGCATCACCAGTGGTTGCTGCTTGCTGTTTTGCAATTGGCCTGAGATAACAAGATTGCTACATGTAGCCAATGTCCCAGTTAAAAATTTACTAAAAATTGAAGAATTAATCTTGCATTGCAATATGATTACCTACATATCATGACTAACAATCCTACATAATTTTATCAAAATCCATTGACTGGTTTCAGAGGAATTAAGCTCACTTAGTGTTCCTTTATGACCTAAAATGAACAAGCCAATAAAATCCCATAACTCCTATAAAATTTGTTGAACCTAAATGGCAGTGTGATATGATCAACTAAATATCATGACAAACAATCATACAAAATTTCATTAAAATCAATTGACGGGATTCCGAGGAGTTGCCCTAAAAATGTGTGACAGACGCACAGATGGACATAGGACATTATTAGATCCCTCTTTTTTTCGTTGTGGCAGGGGGACAAAAATATAATACATATGATTTCAAGCCAATAAAAAAAACTTCTGGACAATAAAACATCCTACACATAGAGGCCAGTACAAACATAAATTTTGACAGAGATTCCTGTCTTAATTTGAAAAGGCACATATGAAATGCAGGCCTGTCAAGTTTTTATGAGCTGCTTGCGTGAGATTTGCTAAAAAATTGAAAGATTCAAGAAATTTGCCGCCAAATTGCTGACTAGATGCGTGAGTCTCACACGAGTTGTGTGACACTTGACAGGTCTGGAAATGTGGCGAGGTTGAACTAGTTTATGTTTTTTTTTAACCCAATTTTTTTCTCTTTGTGAAATCAAACTAATAAATAAAAGAATTGTCTTGAATACATGTATCTCTATACATATTATATTTGGCCAAAACTATGTAATTGATGTGTTTGTGCAAATAAAGTATTATTACAATGTATCATTAATTTATTATTGTCACTACTAATCATACACTAACATTTTCATCATTCAGGTACATTTTATAAAGGTTAGAAATTTTACAGCTCATTATCATCTTTTTATTATTCATGGGGAACAAATGTATTTATAGTCTATTCAACAGTTACATGTAAAACAGCATCATATGACCACATAAATACATCTCCATGCGCATGTACATGTATTTCATCGAAAGTGTTCTTTATTGTTTCCATATATAAGTCTTCTAGCTTGATTTTTTAAGTTCATGTGTACATCTGTCAAGTCTTAATCCATCTCACATGTTGCCCTTGTATAACCTGTATAAAATACACAAAAAAAATATGAAAAATTAACAATGAATTACTGTGTGTGTGGCCCAAGTAAACTATAACTCCTATAAAATGTGTCAAATCAAAATGGTGTTGTGATATGATCAACTAGCGCTACATATCATGACAAACAATCCTACAAAATTTCATCAAATCCGTTGAGCAGTCTCAGAGGAGTTGCGCTCACAAAAAGTACCTATGAAACAAAATGAACAAAGTCCGATAACTCCTATAAAATTTGTTGAATCAAAATGGCGGTATAACATGATCAATTACATACATGTATCATGACCAACAATCCAACAAAGTTTCATCAAAATCCGTTAACCGGTCTCAGAGGAGTATGTTGCGCTCACAAAAGTGTGATGGACCCCCGGACAGACGTACAAAGACCATCACTAGGTCCCTCTGTCTTGTTGCGGCGGGGACAAAAATATCCTAGATTCTCATCCCAATTTTTTCAGCTGCTTGAAAAAATTTTTTTGATTTTTTGGCCAATTATTTTCTTATTTTGTTCAAATTCTTGGAATTGGCAGCTTACTTATCATGTTTATTAAAATGGGAAAGAAAATAAAAAAAAAATGCCCCAATGCCATATTTACAACAATCTCATAAAAATAAGATCTTAGTTTAATATGATTGTACAATCACTGACAATATATTACAAGAAATTTTGATAAGAATCTAGGAACTATTTTATCATGGCCAGACATCTCTAAATTACATGTACTATGTACATCTAGTTCTCATAATAAAACACACTATTGTTTGCATACTCAGGAGAGTTTTAAAGGGGTTCCATTTAATGTGGGGGTGGAAAGGGGGGACGGTGATACGGTGGCTGATGGGGCGGGGAGCGGTGGCTGAAGGGGCGGGGAGCGGTGTTAAAATAGACGGGGGACGGTGGTGGAACAGGCGGTGGTAATCTAGCATGGTCGGTGGTGTAGCCGTTTTAGATTTTTGTGCATGCTTCATAATTGTGTCATTATTGTATGTTCTTAATCTATTATGATACAATCTGTATTTTGCTTGCAAAAGTAACATTAAGTGATGTTTTAATGCGCATTTTTTTATTCTCGATTTTTTATATTATCGGAATCGCAAGCTACCAGACGATCACATCAAGGCACTTTTATGCTTTAGGGAACAACACGGAAAGGGTGTTAGGCATAGAAGTGTAAGGTCATAAATTGTGATTCATAAAAATTGTAATTTTTGTGAACACTTTAAGTACAAAATATTTACGTATTTTCACATGGAATAGGTATAGGTTTTATGCCATAAAACTTGGTTCAACGTTTCCTTTGAATGCCTATTCCAAGTCAGAACCATTGCGATCCTCCATTTCCCCGGTGTGCCATGTTGCCTTGATTTGGCTTTTCCAATGGACATTTGAAATTGATCCTTCAAGTTCGGTAGTTTTTTATTACCTTTTATTCTTTAAACAAGAGGCTCCCAGGAGCCTAAATCGCTCACCTGGTCTTGATGTCAACCCTATATTTTGTAGAGCTAAATGAGCTGAACATTTAAGCAAGCAACAGTTTATCTTTATCTACTATAGTTTTCATTCTGTAGGCCAAAAACACAAAAATCGTTATTTAAGGGGCCGTAACCCCTATAAGGGGTCATCTGACAACTTCGACCCTATGGAGACTTTTGTGGAGCTTTAATGCGCTGAACATTTAAGCAAGCAACAGCTTTTCTCTATCTGCTATAGTTTTCATTCTAAAGGCCAAAAACATGAAAAGGGTTATTTTAGGGGCCATAACCCTTATTAAGGGTCATCTGACAACTTCCATCCTATTGAGACTTTTGTCGAGCTAAATAAACTGAACATTTAAGCAAGCAACAGCTTTTCTCTATCTGCTAAAGTTTTCATTCTATAGGCCAAAAACATGAAAAAACATTATTTCAGGGGCCGTAACCCCTATAAGGGGTCATTTGACAACTTCGACCCTATGGAGACTTTTGTAGAGCTTAATAAGCTGAACATTTAAGCAAGCAACAGCTTTTCTCTATCTGCAATAGTTTTCATACTATAGGGCAAAAACATGAAAAAAACGCTATTTTTCTCCTTTAAGGGGCTGTAACCCCTATAAGGGTCATCTGACATTTAGATCAAATGGAGACTTTTGTAGAACTTTTGATGCTGAAGCAGTAGGGTTGCATCAGATTTCATCTATCTCTTATACTTTTTGATTTACAAGCCAAAAACAGTAGTCTGACCCCCCTGGTCTATTTTTTACAACGGCGGCCATGTTTTTCGACGGATCAAAAATCCCCACGCAAGTTTTGTGCAGGATACCCTAAAGTACCACCAGACCAAATTTGGTTTGAATCTGTTCAGTAGTTTCGGAGGAGAAGAAGTTTGAAAAAAGTTTACACACGACGACGACGACGACAGACGACGACGACAACGACGGACGCCAAGTGATTTCAATAGCTTACATGGACCAGGTGAGCTAAAAAGTGACATCAAAGTGCGAACACACAGTCGCATAAAGAAATATACATGTATGTCTGCGATATGTGGGTTTATTTTGACATGTTTTAAGAAATTATGAATATTAAATAATGGATACATGTTGAAATAGAACAAACAGCATTTCTTTAATAAACTGTTTGTTTTATGTATATTGTGGGCATTGTGTGCATTTTTGATACGCACAATCACTCCATATATATCCTTCTTTTTTCTAACGGTTTAAATTTCAATTATTGATAAAGAAAAAGAAATCCGTTGTTGTGAAATCTGATGGTTTATCTAAGCTCTAAGGTTTTTCCTAGCCCAAACATAGTTTGATCTTAGTCATAACTTCTTTTCATGTTCGGCATTTTTGGTTTTATTGTTATATTGTACGCTCTTTACATTCGTATAGTGTTCGGAATTTTCAATTTGGATTTTTTGGTAGAGTGCCTTTGCACGATGAGCCTTGAATAGACGAAACACGCGTCAGACGTATTGTCTGGAACTTTGCTGTAATTTTTATTTATTTTTAGCTCACCTGGACCGAAGGTCCATGTGAGCTATTGCCATCACTTGGCGTCCGTCGTCGTCTGTCGACTGTCGTCGTCTGTTAACAATTTTCAAAAATCTTCTCCTCTGAAACTACTGAACAGAATTTAATGAAACTTGTTATGAATGATCCTTAGGGTGTCCTGCACCAAACTTGTGTTTTGATTTTTGATCCGTTAAAAAACATGGCCGCCGTTACTAAAAATAGACTAGGGGGGTCAGACTACTGTTTTTTGCTTATAAATCAAAAAGTACGGCCCCTTAAAGGTGAAAAATAGCGTTTTTTCATGTTTTTGTCCTACAGAATGAAAACTATTGCACATAGAGATTAGCTGTTGCTTGCTTAAATGTTCAGCTCATTTAGCTCTACAAAATTCTCCATAAGGTCGAAGTTGTCAGATGACTCCTTATAGGGGTTATGGCCCCTTATAGGTGAAAAATGGTGTTTTTGGCCTATTGAATGAAAACTATTGCTTAAATGTTCAGCTCATTTAGCTCTACAAAAGTATAGGGTCAACATCAAGACCAGGTGAGCGATTCAGGCTCCTGGGAGCCTCTTGTTTCTATAATCAACTGTAACCATTTAACTAAAGTCATTAATTTACCGAAAATGGCTAGCGCATATAAAGGCAGTCTTGGTTGATAGACTGTCTAATATTGGTATCCTGGAAAATAGTGGCAGGTAACAGCGTAGTTTTCGGTCAAAGGTCATGATCATCTAGAGAATACCGTTCGGGGTAGATCGAGACTTGAGGCAAGTATCTGCCACAAATAGTTATCATGTTCCAAGCGTTTTTATCATGTTTTAGGAACCTTTATATAAAGTCTTATAAGGCTACGTTGTGAAAATAACTGGCCACGGGTGAAATTATAGGGACGGGGTTCGGGGAGAAACTTCAAAGGGGGCGGGGAGCGGTGAGATAGGGGGCGGTGAGCGGGAAGATAGGGGACGGGGAACGGGGGGAAAGGAGGCGGGGAGCGGGGATTCAATACCCCCCTTTCCACCCCCCCCCCCCCCCCATTTAATGTAATGGAGCAGTCGCCTCAAATTTACGTGCTTAGTAATAATACCATTTTAGTGCTGTTTATGAGTTGCTATGGATATATTATTAATACTTTGATGGTGAATTTGTGACATAATCTAGCTACAAATATAAGGTTTTTACTCACAAAACTTATTTTCATATTATTTTGATCTTGAACTTCATAGTAAAGTTCAGGATCTAAATAGTAAAAATGTGGCAATCTTATCAACAAATCTTCTATATTGATCACTTTTCAACATACAATGTAAATAGAAGAAAACAAAAGATTCTAATGTTAACTCTTACTATGCCGAAAGTCGGCTTTATCAAAGGTCTTGATCAGTGCCATATCGGCTTTCATTGTTTTTGTTTTTTCTGTAACGTAACAATGCTCTATGTTACTAGCTATGACGTCAAGTCACGAAAGTCTGAAAGGTACACAAACGGGGAGATCGGCGGGGATAAAATGAACGAACTTTTCCCGGGGCAGATCGAATTGGAAATTTTTACTCCCGACACTTTTATTGGTCATTGAATATCGTTTAAAAACGACCGGTGACCTGAAGGCTTTTAAGGGATGATTTCTGACCTCCATTTGGTTAAAAACAACTTTCCTTGAAACCTCCGGCATTGAAACAGACTTGTGATCACATTGAATTATACCTAAAATCGCCTTTAAGCGTTTTTTAAAGCGACCTTGAAACTTGAGGGTGGGGTACCATGCAGTACCATGCAGAAGCCCCATCGTTTAGTCACGTGCGTTTAGTTTTCTATAAATTTTTATATATCTGTAAAAAAAATAACCATACGCGGTAATTTCTATAGAAAGAAAACGCACAGGGTTTGTGTTGACCTTTACCATTTTTATTGAATTTTAGAGTTATACCTCTAAAACGAGTATCGAACTTACAGATTTAATTCGTTTTAATGCGATTCGGAACCAATCAGTCACATTCAAGCAAAGACAAAAATGGGAAAATCATCGAAAAGAACAAGGTTGCATTCAATTTTCAGAACCCAAAAAGTTGTGGTTATTTTGCTAAAAATAGTATAAGTTCTTTTGTCGTAGCATTTTAAATGTATTTTTAATAGTACCCATCTTCGCTAGCCTAGGCTTACGATCAACTATCTTTCAGTAAAGATAAGTGGGAGCGGATCGTAACCCTCGGCCTGCATTCGAAGAATAGTAACAGGCCTCATTATAAATAAAAAATAAAAACGACTGAAACTATTTTTTTCATAATCAAGGAGGAAATACTGTATATTATGCTTATGAAAGTCTTCTCAGTAAAGTTATTTTACAAAAGGCAGTTTTACTTGAAAGGAGGGGCTTGTTTTTTTTCTGTTCAGAACAAAAAAAAATCCAAGCCCCCCTTTCAAGTAAAATGGTTAGTACATAAGACGATTTGAAAATACGCTTGGTATTCGTATTTTGTTGTGAAGTTATATCCTAACTTAGTAATAGCAAATTTCTGATAACAAGAGGATGTGACAGTCGAGGAAATTAGAATTTTTTGGGCTAGGACATTCGGTGCCATCATTGGTCAAGATTTTCAGGACCAAAAGAAAATAAAAAAGTCCAATACAACATTATTTTTGAAATACTGCTAACTTCTATCTGAAATTCGGACCTGTGAAATGCACAAAAACACCAGACCGAATGAGTTTTTACAGGCTTTGAGCTGTCGGTCCTGTGTTATGACTGATGTGCAGCAACATGTTTTCTTAATTTCAAATTAGTTCTGAAAAGTCTTGTGTTGTTATATCAACTATAATAAGGGATGGACCATTAAACTTGAAGGGGGGCCTTTGGTTTTTGTTTTGGCCAGAAAATTGCGCGGAACATTTTTCTTATTTTTTTAATGCGTCATGACAAAAAAATATATTTTTTTATGGCGTCGCGACTGAATATTCTTTTCATTATTAGCATTATTTTATATAGCCGAAATTCTTTTTCTGAATATTTTTTTTCTAACCATGCTGCCAAAATATTTTTTCACCAAAAATTATTTTCATTCTTTTAAATCATTTTCTAAGTATTGTTTTGGTAAAAACCAAGCCCCCCTTTCAAGTTAAAAGGTCGGTTCCTAAGACCTTTGAAAATATGTTGTTTTAAGTGCCGGTAACGGTTACGGCAAAAATAAATAAATTTACACATGAGACCCTGCACGACGACTAAACAACAATGACACACGACACAACAGCATGGCAACGAACAACGCGAACTAAAGTCAAAATATGTAAATCTGAGAGCTAATTTCAACTGGCGATGTCCCCGCTTATCACAGATATGCCTTACGTAAAGTTCAAAGTGTCTTGCAAAACAGATTGTATAGCTGTAAAACGAATAAAAATGCCACACAATAAAACATACTAATATATTTATTTATGCTAAATAGAAGCAACATAAGAATTATATTTGTAAAACTAATTTACAGTAGATACGCGAAAGTGGAAATTGATTTAAAAAAAAACAACTAACTTTTGACATGACTAACAGATAAGGATTACCGAGAAAGCACTAGGTGCGCAAGATGGTAAGCAGTTCTGAATGTGGGAAAATCCCTAAAAAATACGTTTTAACAAAATAATACTATTTTTTTTGTACGTCCATGACGTGTTGCAACAACGTACCATACTGAGCCTTACAAATTAGAACCTTTGTTACGTCGAACAATCGTCTCTAGACACGACGTCACTGTACCGACGTCTGTAAACAAAACCAAAAAATAGCTTGGCACTTGCCAGGTAAATGGTCTGGCGCTCAAAGGGTTAATCTTACAGTTCAGTGTAATTTCAGTTGCTATGAAAGCTGGATATAAAATTTCGACTTGCTCCATAACGGGTTATGGGACCCTTTGTAGCTCCGCCTAATCTAAAATATGTCCAGAGTTTAGTAACAGAATTGCAGATATTACATGTACATGATGCGCATGTACATGTTAATAAAAAGCTTCGCCGAGCGCAGCATGATACGACTGCAACATGTTGAACCCTGTACGTTTTAGGCCTAATATGGATAGTCTATTGTTCTGGACACATGCAGCCCATGGTGGACTGACAAAGGTTTTTGACACATGCTTCTCTGATGGACTTTCAACCAAGGGGCTAAAAATATAAATTTTGAATGTTGTATTCTACTCTTTAAAAGAATAATGTTTGGGGAAAAAATTAAAAATCGAACCAGAATTTTTTTTTAAATTATGATTACAGCCCCAAAAATTTATTCTTAAATTTAGAATCGCTACCTGACAAGAATAAATTTGCAAAAGAAATTTTCAAAATCGGACAACAAATAAAAAAGCCCCATTTGGCCCCTAATTACGTAATAGGGGGAAAAAGGGGGGGGGGTCGCAAAAAATAATTCTTAATTTTGTATTCACTATTTGACAAGAACAAACATGCAAAAATCACTTTTTTCAGGGGCCGTAACCCCTATAAGGGGTCATCTGACAACTTCGACCCTGTGCAGAATTTTGTAGAGCTAAATGAGCTGAACATTTAAGCAAGCAACAGCTAATCTCTATCTGCAATAGTTTTCATTCTGTAGGCCAAAAACATGAAAAATGGCTATTTTTCAGGGGCCGTAACCCCTATAAGGGGTCATCTGACAACTTCGACCCAAGAAGAATTTTGTAGAGCTAAATGGGCTGAACATTTGAGCAAGCAACAGCTAATCTCTATCTGCAATAGTTTTCATTCTGTAGGCCAAAAACATGAAAAATGGCTATTTTTCAGGGGCCGTAACCCCTATAAGGGGTCATCTGACAACTTCGACCCTATGGAGAATTTCGTAGAGCTAAATGAGCTGAACATTTAAGCAAGCAACAGCTAATCTCTATCTGCAATAGTTTTCATTCTGTAGGCCAAAAACATGAAAAATGGCTATTTTTCACCTTTAAGGGGCCGTAACCCCTATAAGGGGTCATCTGACAACTTCGACCCTATGGAGACTTTTGTAGAGTTAAATGAGCTGAACATTTAAGCAAGCAACAGCTAATCTCTATCTGCAATAGTTTTCATTCTGTAGGCCAAAAACATGAAAAAATGCTATTTTTCACCTTTAAAGGGCCGTAACCTCTATAAGGGGTCATCTGACAACTTTGACCATATGGAGACTTTTGTAGAGCTTTTGATGCTGAATCAGTAGCGTGGCCTCAGATTTCCTCTATCTCTTATACTTTTTGATTTATAAGCCAAAAACAGTAGTCTGACCCCCCTAGTCTATTTTTAGTAACGGCGGCCATGTTTTTTATCAAAGCATTTCAAAATGAGGATCGTTTGTTGCCAACATGTCATATATCATTCCTGCCAAGTTTCTGTTAAATTGGTTCAGTGGTTTCAGAGGAGAAGATTTTTGAAATTGTTAACGGACGACAGACGACGACGGACGACGACGACGGACGCATAGTGATGGCATAAGCTCACATGGACCTTCGGTCCAGGTGAGCTAAAAATGGAGAAGTCAGTTTTGTGACATTCACAGTTGTAATTTGGGATTCTCAAGGTGTGTTTGTGACCCACCGTTTAGTTTATTCCCGTTCCCATCGAAAATAAAGAATCCATTTGAAAGAACAGTATGGACAGTAGAAATGTTAATAGATTTTCTCAAGACGGTAAATCTAGATGGGAACCAACAGATGATTCTCGAGTATGCTCAGAGCATGTTATTGACAGAGAGCAAACTTATCAAAATCCATATCCAACATTAAAACTCGGCTATGAATCTTCGACCGTCGTAAAAAAAAGTAGACCAGCAGCGCTTGATAGGTCCTTTATAACTTCAATACCATCTTAAAAAATTAGAAGTGATAACCAAAGTTTAGTCAACCTTGACGAATCAGAATTGCCTGTAGAAGCTGATATGCCATCATATCATAAGTATTTCATCAATTTCATGCGACCATGAATACTCTTCTTCTTGCACTAGTTGCTCTGCTAATACATTTTTAAGACAAATATTAGGAAGCTTGAAGCCCACATTGTACTTTTCAACCCTAACCCAAATTATATGATGTTTTCAAATCGGATAAGTCGTGCAAGTTTTATACCGGAATACCTACAGTCGCATCATTAAATGCCATTTTACCGTGTACCTGAGCCTAAACTGAATTAAATCCGACATTGGAATGGTCCAAATCGTATTTTAAAGTACAAGAAAATTGTCAAAAGTGGTCTCGGGAGAGGTCTTACTCCCGAAAAACAATCCTACTTACTCTTCCGTCCGTCACACCATTGACTGGAGAAACCTCAAAACTTAAAAGTTCAGAATGAGACTTCGAGTGGTTATAAACACCATCATACAGGCAATTTTTTTTATATGCATAACGCCATCTGGATTTATAAATTATGCTTCAGATGTCTGGAGAGGTCGTACGTGTGACAAATATATCACAAATAATTCAGAGTTTCTTAACATTTTAGAACCCTATGACACTGTCATGGCTGATAGGGGATTTCAAATTAAAGAGGAATAAGCTTTCAGGCAAGCTTACTTGTTTGTCCCCCCCCCCCCGGTAGACGTTGGCGTGTCAAATGTCTACAGATGAGGTCAACAGGACTAAAGAAATAGTCAACAGGAGAATATATGTTGTACAGGCAATAAGGCGAATGAAATGCTTTAGAATTTTGAAATTCCAGTAACATGAAGTCAACATGTCAACTCCATAGTGAAAACTGTAGCTGGCATGTGTAATTTATATCCACCTTTACCAAAATATTCTTGACAACAAAAAAAAAAGTCGGGAGATTTTGTCTCCCGGCGGGAGAATCACATGTATGACTTCGTCAAGTTCAGTACTCTTCCGGAGCACCTGAGTTCACTCTCGTTTCGACTTGAGTTCACGTTGCTGAATGCAGTTTTGTTGTTATGTGTGTGTGTGTGTATGTTTTAGAGTGCTTTGTTTCGTTGTGATGATTTTTTGTCTACCGATTTTGTCTTTGTCTTTACGGGTTTCAAATTTCCAGTGAGTAAAACTGTTGCTATGCATTTTTGTAAAAAAAACGAAAACTTCATCCTGATCCAGATCTCTTTTTGTATAACAAAAAACTAAAATAGTTGAAGCAAAATTTCTTGGCGTCCTTTACGACAGAAAATTTACCTTTCTCCCCCATATCAAAATGTTAAAATCAAGATGCCTAAAAGCACTTGATGTTTTAAAAGTTGTTTCCAGTACTGTCTGGGGTGCTGATAATCAGTTCTTTTAAATTTGTATAGGTCAATTGTTAGATCGAAATTGGATTATGGTTTACTTATTTATGGGTCTGCCAAGAAGTCTTACTTACATATTTTAGACGCTGTTCATCATCAGGGATTGCGACTCTGTCTTGGTGCATACAGTACCTCACCCATTGAGAGCCTGTATGCAGGGGCAAATGAGCCAACACTAAAGCATCGCAGAATTAAACTCGGTTTGCAATATGCCACCAAATTAAAAGCCTCCTTTTGGTATTCGTATCTAATCTCACCAGACAAATCTGAAGATTGATTTAGAAACTATCAAATCTGTCAAGCCTTTGATAGTTTCACCCTGGGAACTTTTAAAGCCTAAATTTATTTTTGATCTCCGTAAACATAAGAAGTCTGAAACAAATCATCTGCTTATTCAACAAGATTATTGCGAAATTCCAATTATCCTGATTTTTCAACAGTATATACAGATGGCTCCAAAGATGGTGATAGTGTTTCTGCTGCTGTCTTACAAGATAGCATTTTTACGCAACGCTTCCCGTCTACTGCTTCCCTTTTTACAGCTGAAGCAAGAGCCATCATTTCAGCCCTCAGGCTTATTGATGCTTCAGAACACTCTCAATTCTGAGTTTGTTCCTATTCTCTCTCTCTTGTCTTCTGGCAATTGAGAACTGTAATTTTAAAAACCCTTTAATTTCTAAAATTGTATATATAGTTCATCAATTGATAAGAGGTGGCGTAGAATTGATTTTCCTTTGGGTACCCAGTCATACTGGTATTCATGGGAATTCTGTCGTGGACAAGGTTGCGAAGGAAGCCATTTGGAATCCAATTTCCAAATGTTTTATTCCGTATTCGGATTGTAGAAATACAATCCGAATACATGTATATGTTCAAAGTTTATGGGACGAGGTTTGGGCTGGCGCTGAGCACAACAAACTTCATGGAATCAAGCCACAGCTTCGGGAGAGTCATGCCTCATTCCTATGCCGTCGAGACCAAGTGGTCATCACTAGATGCCGTATTGGTCATTCTAGAGTCACTCATGGCTACTTGATGACACAAGAGAAGGAGGTCCCGATGTGCATCCCTTGTGACTCGTGGTATTCTTTGAGGCATGTTCTCCTTGACTGCGTTGATTTTGCTCCAATTCGTATGAAGTATTTCATCTGTGCATCCATGGACGATTTGTTCAGCAGCATCCCAGCCGATGCCATTTTATCATTTTAAAAAGAAATTGGTCAGTACTTAAAATTATAATTCTTTGAATAAAATCACCATTTGTAAGTTCTTTTGTTTCTTTTATTATTAATCTTAAGCTCGTTATTGTTAAGTTCCTTTATGCTATCTCTGTAAATGGTTTTATTTTTTAGTGTGTTAATTTTAAATAATTATTTTATCTATTTATTTTCTAGTCATTCTGTTTTTTTTTTATCTACGGTCTTTACACTTTGTTTTATATCAATGTGTTATTTTCATGATTATTTTAACTTGTTTATATCCCGATGATGGCTGCAATATCGCCGACGAGACATTAAACAACTAACAATCAATCAATCTTTACGGTTTTATGATGTTGATTACCCCTTTGGTACACCTTTGCTTCTTTCAGGATCAGATCTTTAATAGTAATTAAACATTCTTTATAAAGTCATTTCATGATTGATAATTGTGTAAAATTACAAATAATAAGCATACCATAGAGGTGGCTCCCGCAGGGTTATAAACGACCTGCGACCTGAGGGCTTTTTAAGGGCGACTTCCGACCGACACTTCATAAAATCGACCTATGCCAAAAACGACCTGCGACCTCCGCCAAAATATGCCTTTTAAAAGCGACCTTGCGACCTGAGGGGGGTACCCTGCGGGAGCCCCATAGAGGATCTTGGTCAAAAATCGTCGTTTTACATGCCTACTCGAGTGGGAATCGTAACCCTCACTGAGAGAAATGTATAGTTACGATAACGTAAGGAAAAGAAACGTTGGGAGGTTAACGTTATCATAACTAAGAAATGTAGTGAGGGTTACGTTATCGTAACTAGGTATAATAATGTAGCTCCTTTATATCAGCGGAATCCGCCCAATCAAAGATGTCAAAGGAGCTAGCATCTTGTATGTAATACATTATGCACATGAATAGCACTTGTTATAACGAGTCCAATGTGAGATTTAAAAGTTCTACTTAACCTTGTTTTGAATGGTTTAAATTAGTTACAATAACGTGATCCTTGTCGGGAAGTACGCGATATTATTTTATTTTTGTGGTTTAACTTTTCCATCTGTCAATATAATTTCTTATATTTTTTTGGAAATTTCAAACTTTTATAGCTTTTGGGACATTTAAATGTTGGGTCAACTTTATAGTTTTCTTTAGTATTCTCCGGTGTGACTGGTTCGTTCTTGTCGTTTTCTCTGGACTGTGAGATTGATCATTCAGGTTCGGTAGTTTTGTTATTACCTTTATCGAGCCAGGTAATTTTTACTAACACTTTATATAGGCGAATAGAGTCTAAAACATGTTAAGGATTTTTCATTACCCTAATTTTATGTCGTACTAGGAAAAACCTGCGAATTTGCGGGAAAATCAATCGTTGCGTTGCTTTAAAGGATATGCCACATAATAAAACCATTGAATTAGTATGACATTACATGGCTGTGCTACTCGCAAATTAAAGGTTCTACAGTATGTTTCATAATATTTATCTTTAAATGAGTTTTTAGTTTTATTCATTTATTGTTTGATACCCTACCTGTGAATTAAAAAAAATGTCCAGTGGCAGGATAAGTAATCAGTAATATCGTGGAGCTTAATTTATAACGTAGGGAAAAAAATCAATATGGTTTTCATTTTTCTATCAATCAATGAGGGTAAAACGTTTTGTGCATACATTTTTATAGTAAAACATGTTTTTCTAAGCAACTACATATCATAGAGGTCGAAGAAAGGGTGCGAAACATGCTTAATTTTAAGTATTTCAAAATAGTAAATTAAAGGTCGTGATATAACGGCCAATCTCATTTAAGTCATGCATTTGAACTACTTTATTTGAGTAAAAATAAAAGTATTTATAAATATGTTAAAACTATTTTTTTATGTTTCATATACCTTTGTGTGATTTTCGATAAATATTTACATCAAATCTAGAATATTTTTAAAGTTATGCTGCTTAAAAGTGGAGGGGGTGATTTTATATTTTTAGGACCAGATTCCTCCATAACAATCCAGTTCCTTATCTTTAATGCATATCCTTAGATACATTAAATGACAGAAACATTGCAATTGTAAGAAGTTGTTAACTACCGATCAGAGTTTGAAAATAAATTAACTGAAGAGCAAATGAAACATCACATTTTCATTTTAATCGGGTGAAAAGGTACCTCAAATTTCTTATTGCTAGTTGTATTTATTTCGAAAAAAAACTTAGAATGTCATCTTTTATATAAGAACAAATAAATGCTTAAATATTAGTAAATGCTCAATATAGGCATGTCTGCAAACTGTATTTTCATTATGGTAGTTTATAATCATAATTAGAAAGTATGGTTTTCCATCAAATGCATTTTTGTGAAGGAACTGATTTGTTACGGAGGAATCAGTAAGGAAGAGCATTCATAAAAGAGAAGCAAATTGTTCTTATTTCAACTCATTGTTCATTAAACATTTTAAACATTTGATAAATCAAACAAAAGTACTCAATTTAAGTCAGTTATGTAAAATATAAGGTCCAGCACAATATCGTTACGGAGGAATCTAAATTGACTTCTCTATTTTCTCCAACACATCAGGTGGTAATACATATGATCTGCCAGACTTTCCACTTGCAATTGGCTCAGTTATTTTACACAATATGTGTTCTTTGTATACCCAAATCAAGTCAGGCTTTGCAGGGTATTTAAATGTATAGGAACCTCTTAATTTATTTTTTGTCAAAAAGTTAATATTAAAATCTCCTTCATTAGCATCGACTTCGACTATTTTGCCGACATACCATGTACCTTGGTATAGGGCCGCTACCCAGTCATCATTGTTGTACTCCTCGTCCACTTCCATAGGTTCTTGTGGTTGGTTGTCATCTGGAGCATTATGATCCTCATTGATCGTTAAACCTTGTTTAATGGTATGCTTCTCCCACCCATCACATGCACTTTCTAAAACAAATTTACCATCAACAAAACACTGCTGACAAAAACATGACTTTTTCCTAGTAGCTACAAATGTGTCACTTAAAGCAAAAATGGCATGTAAACCCATGGTTCCTTTTATAGGTTGTAGACTCATTTGCTTTATTTCAGCATCAGACTGTGCAATTTTCTCTCTTCCTACCCATTCATACTGAATTGACGAAACTGAATTTGAAGCCCACTGAAAAAAACCTTTTGCATCCTGGATGACATGTTTTCCTCGTTTTACTGCGTTGTCTGCCATTCTTTTTGCTACAGCGCCTACACCATCGCAGGGACCTTTACCATGGCCAGCCTCAAAGTATTGCCAGCTGGCTCCTATTTGAAATCTACTTTGGTGTTCCGCAATGACATTGAACATATACTTATTTCTGTACTGGGACGTAGGACTGTCACTGATATAATGAATGAAAGTCATATCTGGAATAAGTTCTTTCAGAATAGGAACAATATGCTGTATGAAGGCAAGAACAGCTGATGCATTGTGGGAAAGTTCATCCGAGATTATGGCAAATGATTTGTGTAGTAACTGATTCTCTGTATGTCTATAATAAGCAACCATTGGGTGGATTGTTACCATGCATTTATTCCAGAATGAAGCCTGGACCTCTTCATAAGATGTACATGTATAGTTTTCTGAAAAGTCGACTTGTAATACAACATGACCACCAGGCAAGTTTTCCTTAAGACGTCTTATTTCCGTGTACTGATTCTTTACCAGTTGAACATGCTCACGAAACATGTTAGCTTGCTTGATAACTTCTCTTTTGAATTCTTCTTTTGACATTTCTACGTTGACTAAGTTGACTTTCTTTTTTCCATTCCCAATATCAACTCGTTTCCACTGACTGTAAGTTACAACAAGAGCTTCATTCCTTTCAATTATACTAATCAGTTCTTCATTTGTATGATCATCATAGAACTTGTCAAGGGCGCCATCACTTTTCCCCAGATTCTGACCTAAACCTTTGTTCGTCATTAAAGCTACGTTCTGGTGTTTTATGCAAAGGCATGATCTTTTTGTCGTAAAGGCAACAGGCAAAACATGTTCTGGACGACACCTGAAAAAAGTTGCACGGCTGACTTTGATAGTTGGATTTTCTAGTAAGAACTTTTCGAAAAGATTATCAACATAATCATTTAAAATCTTTTTGGATACTTCTATATTACCCAATGTTTTAACATCTTTCTTATTCGGTAATGTAGTACTGTTGTCACTTCTCTCGTAGAACTCTTGTATCTTTTCTTTGTATCTTCCAGCTTCTTTACTCATTCTTATTCTTTTGTTTTCCTTTATAACTTTGCTTGTAAGTTTAGACAAGTAGTTTCTATCTAGACCAGTTTCTTTAGCCGCATGACTGATCAATCTGTACTTCTGAAGAATTTTTCCTCCTACAACTCCATAAATAGATGACTTCTGTTTTGACTTAAACTTGTACTTCAAGCTTCCTTCTTTAATCTCATCTGTCAAAACGTAATGAAACGCAAGCTTCCTTCTGACTTTATCTGCCTTCCTTTTGTTGGTTTTTATTTGGTTTATATCTCGTTGTGCTCTGCTCATCGGCGAATTTGAAAAAAGTTTTTCTTTTCCTCTGCCACTTTCTCAACAATGATGAGTATTTCTTTCACTTTTCTGAGGTTCACTCTTTGAAAACGTTCGATTTTTCAACTTTATACACTACCTTGCCACACGAAAAACTAAAATGTCGCCTGCAAAAACTTCTCGAAAAAGCCTTTTCAAACTCAAGGAATTTTGTTGTTTTGGGTTATAATTCTACATTCTTTTCCAAAACATCTTTCAAAGATAAAATTTGTTACACACTGGAACAAGTTTGCAGTATGCTTGATTTCCTCATTGACAACATATTTGTCACCTTCGGAGGAGAGATTTTTCAACAACAAATCGGCTTTCCAATGGGCACAAACTGTGCTCCTCTCCTCGCCGATTTGTTTTTATACTCTTACGAGACTGAATTTCTTCAGGGACTCGTAAAGGACAAGAAGATGAAAGAGGCACGGTCATTTAATCTTACATTCAGATATATTGATGATGTCCTTTCTGTCAATAACACTTCATTTGGTAGTTGGATTCCTTCAATATATCCTCCGGAATTGGAGATTAAAGAGACCACCGAATCTAATTGCTTCACGTCTTTCTTGGATTTGCACCTCGAATTTGACCCAGGTGGTCATCTCAGTACAAAAATTTACGATAAACGAGACGATTTTAATTTTCAAATTATTAATTTTCCTAATCTACAGAGCAATATACCTACTTCTCCTGCATACGGTGTTTATATTTCTCAACTTATTCGATATGCCAGAGCTTGCACACATTTCACAGATTTTTTGATCAGACACCGGTTTCTTCGTGACCGACTTTTGAAGCAGGGCTATAAGAAAATACGTCTCATACGATCACTAAAAAAATTCTTTCTTCGTTATCAGCCACTAGTAGAAAAGTTCAAAATTGAGTTAAAAGATATGATAGTTAATTGTTTTAATTAGTGTTTGACTGGTCTGCTGTACTGAGATGATCACCTCAATATCCCTATTGTGTCTCACAACTATGTTGTGTTCTATGGTCATTACCGGATCCTAAGATCGCAATGGAAGAGGGAGGTTTGGCGCCATAAAACCTGGTTTAACCCACCATTTCGTTTGAAATGCCTGTACCAAGTCAGGACCATTGCGATCCACCAGTTCTCCGGTATGACTGATTCGTTTTTGTCATTTTCTCTGGACTATGAGATTGATCATTCAAGTTCGGTAGTTTTGTTATTACCTTTATTTCCTAATTTTGCATTTTCTTCTTCCAGTTTCTTAATAGTGTCCTTATTTTTAGACAATCTATTCATAATTCTAGTTCTACTTCCGCTAGCCTTTGCAGGAAATTTTACTTGTAAGACGGACTCTTGCTGTTTCAAAGCTGACTTTTTTGCTCTATGCCTTTGGTTCGATATTTTCTTCTTAGCATTTCTATTTTTTCTCTCTGATGTTGTGAGTTCTTTTGATGGAACATACGATTTCTTTTTTCTTTCTCTCTCCTTTGCAAGGTAGGCATCTGCATTTTTCTCCTTTTGTTTTTCTCAGTATTTTCTCTGTCTTTCAGCATTACTTAGGGCCATGATGAGTACCACAGGACTCTGAAGTTACAGAAAATTAAACATGTGTTACTTGTAAATCACTATAATTTTTGGTATTGAAGAAGGATTTTTAATCAAATTGCCATTATTTAACTTATGTTGTCTTTGTATTATTTAGTTTTTGCTTACTTTGGTCTTTATATTATCATTTACAGCTTAATCATACAATAATGTTAAGTTTTTGTCAACATTTTCAACTGTAACGGAGGAACCGGATTCCTCCGTAACAAATTGCAGCGTCATTTTCGCTGGTCTTTTTTTTTTGCTTTACACCGGTTAGTGCTGGACAGTACTGTTTATATTTGGGGTGGGAGTCATTTCTCATTCTATTTTATGTAATAACTTATAAAATAGTATATGGAATAGAAGCAAAACGTAAATATTTTATACTTACATGAATTGTACCCGGACACTAGATGCAGTTTTCTCTGTTTTCCTGTCAAAACTTCATTTTTCTCTACATGATTTAAACATTGCCGCTGTTAAACTTATTTGATCACGTGACTGACAAGAAATAATCGGTGTTAGAGTGAAAAACTGTCCAAAAGTATTTGTCCGTAACGGAGGAATCTGTTACGGAGGAACTTTTTAAATTTAAATTTATTATCTGTATAGATTATAAATGCGCACTGCATTGTAACTTCAAAACTTTATTACTTATTCTCTGCCAATAGAAAATAATGTGTTTATTGGTCAGAGGAATTTAGAAATATCAAATATAATGCTGTTACGGAGGAATCTTTTGATACTGGCATTTCTTGATTAATAATACAAACTGAATGCTGTATGAATATGTATCATTTTTGTTCAAATTCCTGACAACTGTAATAATTTCACCATTTAAACAGTAGATTAAAATCAAAAGATGCAAAAAAGGACTTTTCAAGTCAAAAGAATTTTGCTAAAGAAGCTTGTGTAACGGAGGAATCCGCATTTTACGGACATTTTGTAAAGAAATACACATAAGAGTTTTCACTATGTAAATAGTTGAAAATTATATTTACTTTTTCATACATGATAAAAGTTTACATCTAAGGCTCTACTGATCAAATAAGTGGTCTTTTCTTATTATTCGAAAGGTTAAATGGTTAAATTTGTACTTGGCGACATGCCGTTTTCGGGGTGTCTGGGCGTGTTCCTGACTAAAAGTTTATTTCCAACACACAGAACAGAACAAACAGATAGGTGCACTTTATTAACAATATATTCAAGTTATTAAAACACTTTATTTGGACTGCTTAGCTCCTTTCTTTTGCTCAACATCTTGGGTTAAAGGTACACGACGCTAAATGCCAAACTTTTATGAGATTGGCCGATAAATGTCGAGCGTAGCATAATACGACCGCAACATGTAGAGCGCTCACGGTATGCTTGAGGCCCAATATGGATAGTCATATGTTCTGGGCGCATGAACATCAATGTGACCAATATTTGGTTTAGAATTCAATTTCATTAGGTATATAAAATTGATGTTAAAACATGAAAAATTATACGGATAAAACTATACCGATATTTTGTAAAATAATAGCAAGTACACTTATGTACCTTACAAACTTTATGCCACATCTTCAAGGCTGATCATGAGTGAAGTTAAATACTGGTGATCAATAAGGAGTTTATAGTCGTAGCTGTAAACTAGAAGCCTCTACAGCGACTGTTTAACTAGACGCGCAATGTGGCATTTGTCGCCCTGACCAGTCCATGACACACCACCATTAGAATTGGTTGCTACAGTTGAACCGGAGACAAGAGTCGTCTCCAACCACGTGTAGGTTCTTCTTGGAATTCGAGAGACGAAATAAAACTGGTGTCCGAGCTATAGCTTTATTAGCTACAAGAATGTAGCTCCTTTGACATCTTTGATTAGGCGGAGCTACAATGCGGTCCCATTCCTCGTAACGGAGCAACGCCGAAAGCGAAATCACACCGGGCGCAATTCAATCAATTAGATGTCAAATTTGGTATTAAAATATCGCTTATAGTATTTTATTGACGAATTCAGTTAAAATTTTCCGACATTTAGCGCAGTTTAAAAGATGTCAGATGCCCCCCTCCTGTCGAAGCACAAATAAATATGCAAATGAAACTGTAGTGCCCGATATGAAGTATTATATATTAACATGTACAATGTAGACTGCTAACCTATTTTTTTAACCCAATATGATACAAATGTACATGTACTTCCTAGATGTGATAATGTAAACCTGAGTCTGTTACGTATCTTCCTTTGAGGATACGATCTGCTCCTATTCTTCAAATCAGAAATGTGCAATGTTGAACCACTGCGATGGAACTTAATTCTTTAAACAAACAAGATCATGAAGATGGAAAGTTGATTCTTGACTGATACATGTATGTCAAATCAATTTGTAAATCATTCCTTATTTTTTACTTGATAACATACATTTACATAAAGAGAAATATATTATGATATTCAGTGTATTTTACTAAAAAATAAGCCTGAACAAAAACTTTTATTGTCTTAGGGACGGACCATTTAACTTGAAGGGGGGCCTTGTTTTTTTGTTTTGATCATAATTTTTTTCCGCGCAAAGTGCAGACATAATATGTATTTGTCGATGGCGTCGCGACAGAATATTTTTTTCATTATCAGCATTATTTTTTATAGCAGAAATCCTTCTTCAGAATATTTTTTTTCTTACCTTCAGCTGCCAAAATATTTTTTTCATCAAAAATAATTTTCAGAATATATTTTTAGGAAAAAACCAAGCCCCCCTTCAAGTTAATAGTCGGTCCCTTTAAAGAATGAATTATTTACAAAGATTTTATTGTATAATAAAAAAACCTAAACTGTCATGACTGTGTAAATGAAAGAGTCCATTTTTATAGAATATAACAAATAAAATTAACTTTATATGTCAAGTATATGAATGCGAGTAGTCAAATCAAATGATAACCCTGTTTACCATCATTGTAAAAAGGTCTTAGGGAATGAACATTTGATTTAAAAGGGACAATAGATATTTATATTATCATACTTTTTTATTTTTTGAGAAATCTGTATATGCTAACCCCTAACCTTAACTGTGCGTTCATACTAACCCTAAACCTAATTTTATGTTTTACACTAACCCAAACCCTAATTGTATGTTTTTGTACTATTCCTTAGCAAAATGTATCTCTTTTTACTAACCCCTACCCTTAATTTTTTGTTTTCATCGACCCTAACTGTATGATTTTGTACTAACCCTAACCCTAAGTGTATCATAATATGTATACCCCTAACCCTAATTGTGTGTTTTATACTAAACCTAACCCTAATTATATTTTTCACACTATCCCTAACCCTAATTGTACGTTTATGTACTAACCTTTACCTGAACTGTATCTCTTTCTACTAACCCATACCCCTTATTTTTGTGTTTTCATCGACCCTAACCCTAATTGTACGTTTTTGTACTTACCCATATCATAAATGTATTTTTTGTACTAACCCCAACCCTTTTATTGTGTTTTCATCGACTATAACCCTATAATTGTATAATTTTGTTCTAACCCTAACCATAAATGTATCTTTAAATGCTAACCCCTAACCTTAACTGAGTGTTCGTACTAACCCTAACCCTAATTATATGTTTTACACTAACCCTAACCCAAATTGTACGTTTTTGTACTAACTTATAAATGTATCTCTTTTTACTAACCCCTATCTCTTATTTTGTGTTTTCATCGACCCTAACCCTAATTGTATGATTTTGTACTGACCCTAACCTTATGTGTATCTTATTATGCTAACCCTAACCCTTATTGTGTGTTATATATTAAACCTTACCCAAATTATATGTAACCCTAACCCTAATTAAATGTTTTACACTAACCCTAACCCTAATTGTACGTTTATGTTCTAACCTTTACCTGAACTGTATCTCTTAATACTTACCCCTACCCCTTATTTTTGTGTTTTCATCGACCCAAACCCTAATAGTATGATTTTATACCAACCCTAACCATAAGTGTATCTTAATATGCTAACCCCTAACCCTAGTTGTGTGTTTTATACTAAACCTAACCCTAATTATATGTTTTACACTAACCCTAACCCTAATTGGATGCTTGTGTACTAACCATTACCTGAATGGTATATCTTTCTACTAACCCCTACCCCTTATTGTTTTGTTTTCATCGACCCTTACCCTAATTGTATGATTTTTTACTAACCCTAACCCTAAGTGTATCTTAATATGCTAACCCTAACCCTAATTGTGTGTTTTATACTTACCCTAACCCTATTTATATGTTTTACATTAACCATTACCCTAATTGTACGTTTTTGTACTAACCTTTATCATAAATGTATTTTTTGTACTAACCCTTACCACTTATTTTGTGTTTTCATCGACTATAAACCTAATTGTATAATTTTGTACTAACCCTAACCATAAATGTATCTTTATATCCTAACCCCTAACATTAATTGTGTGATCATACTAACCCTAACCCTAATTATATGTTTTACACTAACCCTTACCCTAATTGTACGATTTTGTACTAACCCTCATCATAAATGTATCTCTTTTTACAAAACCCTACCCCTTATTTTGTGTTTCATCGACCCTAACCCTATTTGTATTATTTTGTACTTACCCTAACCCTTAGTGTATCTAAATGTGCTGATCCCTAATCCTAGTTGTGTGTTTTATACTAAACCTAACCCTAGTTATATGTTTTACACTAACCCTAACCCTTATTGTACGTTTATGTTCTATCCTTTACCTGAACTGTAACTCTTTGTACTAACCCCTACCCTTTATTTTGTGTTTCCATCGACCCTAACCCTAATTCTTTGATTTTGGACTAACCCTAACCCTTAATGTATCTTAATATGCTAACCCCTAACCCTAATTGTGTGTTTTATATTAAACCTAACCCTAATCATATGTTTTACACTAACCCTAACCCTTATGGTACGTTTATGTACTATCCTGTACCTGAACTGTAACTCTTTGTACTAACCCCTACCCTTTATTTATTTTGTGTTTTCATCGACCCTAACCCTAATTCTTTGATTTTGGACTAACCCTAACCCTAAATGTATCTTAATATGTTAACCCCTAACCCTAATGTGTGTTTTATATTAAACCTAACCCTAATCATGTTTTACACAAATCCTTATTGTACGTTTTTTTACTAACCTTTACCTGAACTGTATCTCTTTCTACTAACCCATACCCCTTATTTTTGTGTTTTCATCGACCCTAACCCTAATTGTACGTATTGTACTTACCCTTATCATAAATGTATTTTTATACCCCCACTCGTAAGCGAGGGGGCTATATTGCAATCACCCTGTCCGTCCGTCTGTCCGTTCGTAACAAACTTTCGTAACAGATTTCTCAGCTTCTACTGAAGGGATTGATTTTAAATTTGGTAAACTGCTTTATCATGATGAGTTGTATCGTGCCTCCCCTTTCCAGGTCAGTCGCGCATCCACTTCCTGTTTTCTGAGCCGAATTAGACTTTTTTAAGGGTAAAAATTAGACAATTTTTCCTAACAGATTTCTCAGCTTCTACTGAAGGGATTGATTTCAAATTTGATATACAGCTTTATCATGATGAGTTGTATCGTGCCTCCCCTTTCCAGGTCAGTCGCGCACCCACTTCCTGTTTTCTGAGCCGCATTAGACTTTTTTCAGGGTCAAAAATAGACAATTTTTCGTAACAGATTTCTCGGCTTCTACAAAACGGATTGATTTCAAATGTGGTATACAGCTTTAGCATGATGAGTTGTATCGTGCCTCCCCTTTCAAGGTCTGTCGTGCATTTACTTTCTGTTTTCTGAGTGGCCGACTGGGGGTTTTCTTAGCACGACTAAGTGCAACACCTTGTTGTACTAACCCCTACCCCTTTTTTTGTGTTTTCATCGACTATAACCCTATAATTGTATAATTTTGTTCTAACCCTAACCATAAATGTATCTTTAAATGCTAACCCTAATTGTATGATTTTATACCAACCCTAACCCTAAGTGTATCTTAAAATGGTAAACCCTAACCCTAGTTGTGTGTTTTATACTAAACCTAACCCTAATTATATGTTTTACACTATCCCTAACCCTAATTGTACGCTTTTGTACTAACCTTTACCTACCCCCTATTTTGTGTTTTCATCGACCCTAATCCTAATTGTATGATTTTGTACTAACCCTAACCCTAAGTGTAAATGTGCTAACACCTAATCTTAATTCTGTGTTTTATACTAAATCTAACCCTAATTATATGTTAAGAACTAACCCAAACCCTAATTGTACGTTTTTGTATCATCCTTTACCTGAACTGTATCTCTTTGTACTAACCCCTGCCCTTTATTTTCTGTTTTCATCGACCCTAACCCTAATTATGATTTTGTACTAGCCCTTACCCTAAGTGTATCTTAATATGCTAAACCCTAACCCTAAATGGGTGTTTTATACTAACCCTAACCCTAATTATATGTTTTACACTAACCCTAACCATAATTGTACGTTTTTGTACTAACCCTTATGAAATGCATTTTTTTGTACTAACCATTACCAATTATATTGTGTTTTCATCGACCCTATCCCTAATTGTATGATTTTGTACTAACCCAAACCCTAAATGTATCTAAATATGCTAACCCCTAACCCTAATTGTGTGTTTTATACTAAATCTAACATCTTTGATGACTTTTAACCATAACTATGACTATTAGTTACCCCCAGGGATCTGTTTTTGAGTTATTTCGAAAAAAACTGTAAAACCCTAATTTTATGTTTGGAACTAACCCTAACCAGGGTTTCCGTATTATAGACCTAACAATTTATTGCCATACAGTGAGTGAGTGAGTTGGTATTTTACGCACGTGCAGCCCTTAATAGGTTATTTACAGGTGTTGAACATGAAAAAGATGATAAAATGAACATGAAATGATTATGATAAATGAAATATTGGAGCGAGGTGAGGAACAAAGGAACGGTAAATTTTGAAGAACCACCTTAAAAAGGAGAGTGGTGGGTAGGCGCAGAAAATATAGCCTGTGTTTTGCACTAATTTGCGGTCCACAAATGGGACCCGACGTTGGAATCCCAAGACCCTTAGTAGCCTCTTACAAGCTAGGCTCTGCTGCGGGCCTTTTCGCCATCCGGTCCCCGCACGGGACTTTTGCCATACAAAAAGAGATCTGGATCGGGATTTAAAAAAAACCAATTAAAGTCATGTACATCATGAGTATTCACGTATTTTAATGAAACAGTTTAAGTATCAGTAAAAACTTATGTCTTAATGCAATAAAGGTGCGAGAATCTAAGGTTGTAAGTCCAAAAAAGATACATTGTTTAACACTAAAATATGACAAGCGTAAACGTGAGTAACATTAAAATCATGTATTATCATACAACATGTATATTTAATACACCTAGGCTTTATAAAAACTTTATTTACCCTAAATATCATGTAGTTCTATTATAACTGCATTCTCATCTTATTTTAATTTTATATTTTAAAATTACAGGTGGTTAAACAGCAAACCCAAGTTCTTAGTTTGGACAGGCTCTATCACCACTTCCAAGAATTAATTCACCAAGGTCCAGAATCACATTACCACAAGAGACCACTCCCAGACAGACTAATAAGGCACCCAGACCGATCAACCCTGCACACAGACCTAACAACCCGGCACCAACCCAAACAAAGATAATGCATTAGAAATCATATAACAAAATTTGATTTTTTGTGAACTTTCCCTGTAAGAACTCGGGGAAAATCAATTTTTTTATGTTTCTAAAGTTAAGAAGGGAAAATGTTTATGTATTTCTAATGTTAAGAAGGGAAGATTTCTGTGTTTCTAAAGTTAAGAACTCGGGGAAACCTTTTTTGCATCTTTCTAATGTTAAAAAGGGACAATTTTTGTTTCTAAAGTTAAGAGCTCGGAAAACCTTTTTTTTTGGTTTCCAAACTTCAAGAACCTAGAAAATCCCTTTCGGATCATAATTATTTCATTGTATTATATTTCAGACACCACAACCAAATCCTGTTGCTACTATATGAAATACTTTTGATTAATTCTAAAGCTCATTTCATAAAATAAATCCCACCATTAACACTATTCCCATTAAAATTCTTATTTGAATGAAACTTTTCAGAACTGATGTAAAAACAAACTGACACCTGGAAATTAATTCATTTGCTTTACATGTATTTTAACGGATGACATGGAGACAGATGATGCAGCTGTGACTATGGTAAATTTTCAAGAAATTCATCGTTTTTCTATACTATCCTTGCGACTCCCTAAGCAGTAAAAAAATTAAATAATATTACAATTATACAAGATTCATATCAATCCACACATTGTTTGATAAATAAGATACATGTAGTGAATTTTAATCCATTGAAGTCATTTTCAGACCAAACAATAAAAAAATGTCACTACATTATTAAAATTTGAATCTTATGTAAATAAAAGAGGACTACAGGAGCCTGAATCACTCACCTGACCTATATGCCTTTTTTACATTTAAAAGAGCATGAGTTTAATAAGGTGTCATCAGACAATGATTTACTTAATGTATTTAAATGAGTGAGTGAGTGAGTGAGTTGGTGTTTTACGCCCGTGCAACGCTATATAGGTTATTTACAGGCGATGAACATGAAAAGAATGATAAAATGAACATGGGATGATGATGATAAATGAAATATGGGGATTGGGTGGGACACAAAGGACCGGTAAATTTTGAAGAACCACAGGAAAAAGGGGAGAGGTGGGTAGGGTCGGAAAATTTAGCCTATGTGGTGCACTACTGGGCGGTCCACAAAGGGGTCTTTTACGTGCATGAAGCGTGGCACTCTCCACACACGTTGGCCCACTATGGTCGGCGGTCAGGGTTTCCGTATTATAGACCTGACAACCCCCGCGGACGAGGGCTACCCTATTCAGCCACCTAGGGTACACACTTGGTCGCTCTGTGGGCTGAGCACTGACCCGACGTCAGAATCCCAAGACCCTTAGTCGCCTCTTACGACAAGCTAGGCTCTGCTGCGGGCCTATTCGCCACCCGGGCCCCGCACGGGACCAAAAAGTATATGAATCAAGTATATCCTTTAGTTTGATTATATTTATAAAGATATACCTCAATGGACAATGACACCTTTCATGACTTTACAAGCATTTACAATTGTCTCATCATTGTATTATAAATATAAAAACACATCCACATATTTAAATAAAATATAATGTAATGGAGTCAAAAAGTATATGAATCAAGTATATCCTTTAGTTTGATTATATTTATAAAGATATACCTCAATGGACAATGACACCTTTCATGACTTTACAAGCATTTACAATTGTCTCATCATTGTATTATAAATATAAAAACACATCCACATATTTAAATAAAATATAATGTAATGGAGTCATTAATATGTTTTGAGAAAAAAAACAACATTTTATGTCATGTTGCAATGTGCTTCAATTTTAGCTTTCTTTTACTCTTAATAAGTTAAATGATTTATATATATATATGTATTTTAGAACAAACATCTTACCAACGTTGCAGACATCCTAATGGAGTCAGAGATTGTCGACGAGGTTGAAGATTCTGTTGATTTGGACCTACCGTTTATTTTTCCAAAGATATCAGGAACAAGTAACTGTTCTCCAATTCCATCAGCTGTTAGCTCATCCTGCAGCGTTGGTCCTACTAAAACATCCACTTAATCAACAACCTGTACAGCATCCACTTTGTCGTTGTCCTCAGCATTACTTCATACTTATTCCACTGTAACTTCATCTACTTATCTCACTCAGAATAAATCCACTTTGTCATCTTCAGGAAATCCGGCAATACCTTCTTCAGCATACACTGCTCCAGTTTGGACATCTATTGAAAGACCAGTTGTTTAGCAGTTGCTTAAGGAAAGAACTGAATGTCTAGTAATGGACTTGCATGAATAATTAGCTTACAATATAATACATATTCTCTGTTATCTAAAGAGACAGTCCATTTAAGAATTAACTGTAATTAATTTTTGGTTTATTGAACCATAAACTGAATTTTTCATGGTGCACATTGAATAATCCGCGAAGCGGATTATGTTAAATGTGCACCATGAAAAATTCAGTTTATGGTTCTATAAACCAAAAATTTATTACAGTTAATTCTTATAAATAAATTTTATAGTACATTCCGCGTAAAAAAATATTAAAATTACATTTCTAATCAAAAATATTTTAAAATCAGTTAATCAATCTAGCGCATTAATATTTACACCTATCAATCAAAAAGCACGCGGAGTCCGTGCAACCGCAAAGTCAAAACTATAAAGGTTGTATTCCGGTTTAATCTGGATTTGACATTGAGATTTTGCATGGGCTTTAATTGCACGATAAAAAAATCATAAAAATCTTTCTGTTTTTTAAAAGTTGACGAAATAAAAATTCTTTCAACGTAAATGCAACTAACAATTCTCTTTTTTTTTATTACTAATTATATCTTTGATTAAGAGGAAATTTTGCCAAATGATAAAGTTGTTTTGAGATTCTGAAAACCGGTTTAACTGGTTTGACGGTAGATTCATTTGGGCGGAGTTTGCCATCAATCATTAACCATTTGTATTTTTAGTGGGCGTATATAAATAGCTGTATAAGCCAATTGAATTCTTTGCATGTTTTTTTGGTTCATTGAAAAATGGTCTAAATTTCTGAACAACGCAAAAGACACTAGAAATACTCTTAAATTTATTTATTACTACATAAATGTTTATCTTCAAATTTAACACACATGATTATAACAACTTACATAATATCAAGCAAAAATGTTCTCCCTACCTGGATTCGAATCCGCAACCTGTCTGTCTATGGAAAGGATCGCTAACCATTAGGCTACGGGAGAATCGATTGATATTTGCTTAGTAAGGGTATTTAAATTATCTGATTTTATAAACGTACATAATAAAAGATAATTAAAACTTTATTTTAATTATACCCTGCAAACAAAGTTTGGGGATATCCAGGAAACACCCTGTCTAGACCTGAATATATAATGTAATTATCAATATATATGTCTTAATATAAGTAGTTAGAAAGCTCCTGTTACAAATGCGTATCTGACATATATAATTAGCTTAAATAAATCAGCTTGGGAAGTAAAACCAAGAAACAACAGAATAAATTGTATACGTGGGTGAAGAATAGCTTTGCCCACGTAAACACAGGCAACACAGAACAAAGTAAGATTAATAAATCGTGTGTCTTTCTTGACATGATAGATATAGAATTTAATCCAATTTTGACTGGTATGGTTACGGTGTCGTATGCATGACAGGGAGTTCTTGGAACAGAAATCTAGTTGCTATAAATCCCCCTTTTTTGTCACAAATGTACACGACATTCTCGATCCAGTTAGTTCTAATAATAATAGCTCTGCATATGATTTAAAATATAAATTGTTGTTGACCAAGAGTTTCCTTTGAGATCGAAATTCGTTCATTCATTCATTTTCAACTATTCATAATCTCATAAATTTCCTAAATTTCTTCCAGAAACAAGCCTAGTAAGTATATACTGTAATGAATATACTTTAATGTGAATTTTCTTCTAATATCTTTAACTAAAACAAGGTTGGTATTCCAAGTCATTAAGTGATTCCAGAAAAGTTACACCAACGAGAGTGTGTTACAAAGAGACAAAGACAATTCCCTCTGCGACATCCTTTTGGGTGATAATTAAATACCTGTGAAGATGAAACATGAAAAAGAAAATAGTTTTATTTCCTATTAATGTATGTATGTATGTATGTAATACAGAAGCAAATAGGCACCAATGGGGCATTCTCAAGCCAAATGTCCAAAAGATTCAAGGCAAAATACGTCAACACAAAACAGAACAAGCACAAACAAACAAGAAACACAAAAACACATAAATATCAACTGACAACGCGAACTCAAGTTGTAACAAGAATCTCAGGTGCCCCGGAAGAGTAAGCAGTTTCTGCCTGTTGCAAAACACCCGTCGCATTGTCAATGAAGCAAAGGTGTACCAAAGGGGTAATCAGTATCATAAAACCGTGAAGACAAAGACAAAAAATCATCACAACAAAACAAACCACATAACAACATAAAACACACACACATAACAACAAAACCGCATTCAGCAACGTGAACTTGTTAAGTTGTTGGCCTGTATATTGATTATGAAATTATAGCAACTTCTACATAGCAAGATCGACTTTATTTTTTTACTCTGTAAGCCCAATTGCATTATGGGAACATGCCGTATGAATATATAATTATCTAAAAATAGACTCAATTTTCAAAGTACTAACAATACTGTTACATCCCTTCTTCTTTAAAAAAAATAAAATTATTATCATTTTATTTTACTCTTAGAAACTTGGAAATTTATCTTACTAAAATAAGAAAAATAAAAACACATCAGATCGAACATTTATAAAAATATATATATAAACTTAACTTTGCTAGTAAAATAGTTTTATCTGTACAGATTTCACTTGTTTCATAAATGTATCCAACTTATCAATTTAATTAATTGTTTATAATCATAAAAATTTGAAAAAAAAAATTCAAAGATCATTGCTATTGTCATTAACATTCACTATACTAGAATATCATGAGTTCTAAACTACTATTTACACTGACAAGATCCCAGAGGTTCTAGAGAACACACGGGGATTATTATGCCCCAGCACAGTGTGAACTCTCAATGCTTCACATAATCCTTCAAATAACTCGGTGGTCTGCTGACTCTTCCAGATCTTGTAATAGTTGGTTGGATTGACTCGTGATTAGCTTTTTGTTGACTTCGATCTAACACATCATTGTCACTTTCCTTTTCAAGATTCAGATTTGTTGGTTCGTTTAGTCCGATAACGGAATCGTCAATTTCAATTTCGTATTTGTCTAGTTCATCTTTATCAGAAACTTCTTCTGGGGATCTTCGCAAATGTTTACGGTTTCGTCTAATAGTCCTTTTGCCTAAATCAATGTCATAAGATCTCGTGTTAACCTTGTCCTTTATTGTTCCTTTTTGCCATTCCTTGTTTCCCGGATTTGGTTGTATTCGGACTATTTCACCACTTTTCAAATCATCTAGTTCTTTTGCACCTATGTTGTAGTAATGTGCTTGTCGTTTCTTTGACTCGTGAATCTCCTTTGTCACGTTGTTATCTGGTGAAGTAGAATGAAGTAGTTTAGTAGTTGTTGGTAGCAAAGTTTTTGTGCGTCGATTCATCAAGCGTTGTACAGGACTAGTGCTGAATCCTTGAGACGGGGTATTTCTAAAATCTAGCATTGCCATGTACGGATCTGATTTCGAATGAGATGCCTTGCGCATAAGACTTTTCACTGTTTGGACTGATCTTTCCACCATTCCATTGCTCTATGGATATAACGGAGATGAAGTAGTATGTTTAAATTCCCATGTCTTACTGAACATTTTGAACTCAACGCTTGAAAATTGCGGACCATTGTCGGATACACATTCATCGGGTATTCCATGACGAGCAAATTGCGATCTTAGTTTGTGTATAACTGTAGACGATTTTGTATCTTCTAAATAATCTACCTCCCAATAGTTTGAAAAGTAATCCACCGTTACTAAATAATTTCGGTTTTCGAATTGCATGAGGTCAGTCCCTATTTTCGCCCACGGACGCGGCGGTACGGTATGTGAAACAAGAGGTTCCTTTTGTTGTTTGCGCTGGTATGTTCTGCAAGTTTCGCAACGTTGGATAAAATCCTTTATTTCAGCATTCATTGAGGGCCAGTAAATGCAATCCCTTGCTCTGCGTAGACATCCTTCTACTCCTATGTGTGATGAGTGTATTTTGTCCATCATAGCTTTCCGTAGTGTGAACGGTATAACTAATCGGTTTCCTTTAAATATAAGACCATTTTGAACAGATAATTCATCACGAATGTCAAAGTATATAGATACATTTTGCGGAACATCACTTTTGCAGTCCAGCCATCCATTTTGAATTGTTGTCATTAGTTCTTGTAGGGATTGATCTGATTTGGTGTGTTTTTGAAGTTCAATGATTCTTTCACTTGAAATCGGAACACCTCCAATAGCATTAATGTGTTCAAATTCAGTCACATCAACATCTTTCGTGTCATTTGGAAGATATGCCCGACTTAATGTATCAGCTACATACATTTCTTTTCCCGGACGATATTGTATTGTGAAGTCATAAGCCTGTAGTCGTAACATCATTCTTTGCAATCGCTTTGGAGCTTGATGTAATGGCTTCTTTATAATACTTTCTAACGGTTTGTGATCGGATGAAACTTGAACTGTCCTACCATATGTGTATTGATGAAATTTCTCAAGACCAAAAATGACGGCTAGAAGCTCTTTTTCTATTTGTGCATATCTGGTGAGAGCTCTACTAGCATATGCGATAGGTTGATTTTGTTGCATGATAGCTGCTCCTAATCCAAATTGACTTGCATCACATTGAAGTGTAAGTTCCAATTTTGGATCGTAATAACGAAGTACTGGCTCTGAAGTTATCATGGTTTTAATCTTGGAAAGCGCTTCATCATGATTTTCAAGCCATACAAACTCGGATTCTTTCAAAGTTAACTTTCGCAACGGCTCGCAAATGTCGCTAAGTTGTGGTAAAAACTTGCTCAGATACGTTACAAATCCAATGATTCTGCGTACTCCAGATACATCGGTCGGTTTTGGCATTTCCGTCACTGCTCGAACCTTTTCTGGATCCGGTTTTAGACCATTATTTGTGATGAGATGGCCAATAAACTTCACTTCATTGCATTTAAATCGGATTTTGTCTTTGTTAAGTTTCAAATTTCTCTCACGACATCTTTGCATTAGATTTCTGAACTTCCGGTCATGATCAATTATCGCTTCAGCTTCCGTTTCTCCTTCTCCATATAGAGATTTCTTGACTTGCTACGTATCAAGCACGGTTGCTACGTATTGTAACCGTAACACGTTTTCGGGAGAAATTATTGATGAACTTATATTCAATTCTGTCGATAACTCGTTTTATGCTTTCATTTTTAAAACTATATATTGATGCTAATTTTATAACAGTTAATAATCATCAAATTGTTCAAGACAGTAAAAATTTGAAACTAAAAATGGTTTCATTAAAATAGCAAAAAGTCGAGGAAATATACTCAAAGGTATAAGCATTGACTTATATGCTATATCTTATGAAATACCCTTTTATCAATTCAAGTCAAATATATATGAATCAATGTAATATTGTACATGTAGTTTAGTTTTTTATTCATGAAATAAATATTAGGGAATTAAAATTCAATCTATAAAGTGATCAGATAAAATAGAGAGGTGTACATAATACAGTATGTCAAAAAGATTGTGTAATAGTGTGAAAATCTGTTAAGATAGTACCTGAAGTACATGTAATTGATAGACTGACGAACACCATTTCCTCAAAATAACCATTGATTTTCAATCGGGGCTATATGATAATATGGCTTTTGGGGTTAATTGATTTACCATTTAATTTTTGACTTTAGTAAATATCTGTTTTATAGTTGTTTTTTTTCCAGTCATCTTAAAAGTTGGCTTTTTTGTAGATTTTCTTTTTTCTATTGCGACTCTTCTAAGAAATTTATTATGATAACAAATAACTATCAAATCCACATCCACTTCTAAAATAATGACCCCAATAATGGGAAATGTTTCTTATAACATGTACGTTCGTTCGTCTGTCTCTCTATTTGTTCGTTAACAATTTTTGTAACTCATTTCCTGGGCTTCCACTGTATGGCTTTATATCCAATTTGGTTTACAGAGTTGACGAAAAATAATGAAAACCAGAAGGAAACATAAAAAGATTTTAGCGGTTAGAGAGAAAACACATTCTGCTCACTGACCAAGAACAGAATTCCTGGCGTCCTCCGCCAAGCACAAAAAGATCAAAGTCGGCTCATTTAACGGGAAGCCCATAAGCAACAAACCTGAAAATGCATCCCACCATACGAACCCCTACCTGAAGCTTCTTACCAAATATTGAAAGCCTACAAATAATAGTAGTCGAGAAATATGTTACAAAATGATAGTACGACAGACTGACGCAACACATTAATAGTATTATCAATATTTTTTTGGCGCGCTGCGCAAAAATAATTCGAACAAAAAAAATCGATGCCCCCCCCTTAAAATTACATTTTATTTAATTGTGTAATTTTTCTTGTGTGGTATTTTATCTGGCCGCTAGGGGGATTATAGTTTTTAAGCAAAGATAATCCCTGAAAAGAATTCACTTGTCACTGTGGTACGTAACACAACCGTTACTCAACGGTTTCTTTCCAAAGAACGATTCGTTGATTTAACTAAAGACCGAACATGCATTTGGGATCATTATCTATTAAAATACACATTTTTGGCAACGATTACAAGAGAACTCCATTGAAAAACTCAAATACATATTTAATTTCAACTTTACAACTTGAAACTCGTGCAAAATAAGCTTGTTTTCGTCTTAAATTAACTACATGACCAATAACCGCTCCCCTTTCGTTGAACGGTAGCAACCGTATGAAGTTGAGAAATCTCTATCATGAGTATGTCATCGATTATACTGCGAACACCAGGCAAACCTTCGACTGCCTGGTCTTGCCTTCTTTGAAACTCCTCTGGTGCTGAAGTAAGTCCAAAGGGCATTCTAAGCCAGCGGTATCTTCCGAACGGAGTATTAAGAGTAGTCAGAAATGAGCTTTCCTCGTCCAGCTCAACATGCCAAAATCCGTTCTTAGCGTCTACTACACTAAACACCTTTGCCTTACTTAAATCAGGTAAGAGATCCTCTATTGTAGGAAGCGGATAATGACTACGTTTCAATGCTTGATTGATATGCTAAGGGTCGATGCATACACGTAGTTTTTCAGGTTTGACAACAGTCACTAAGCTTGATACCCATGGAGTAGGAGAGGTAACTGGCGTAATAATATCCAGATTTTCCAGTCTTTCCAATTATTGTTTAAGTCTGTCTTTGATCGCAACAGGAACTTTCCTAGGCGGATGTACCACAGGTTGTACATTTTCATCCAATTCTAGGTGATATTTGCCTTCAAGTTTTCCAGTTCCCTCGAATACATCGGCATACTCTTGCATAACATGTTTTATGTTTAAACTAGGATCCACATCTTCTCCTTGTTGAACCGACAGTATATTTTCATAATTGATTGTCACCAGTTTCATTGCCTTTGCTGCTTTATTTCCAATTATTGGTGTGAGAGTACCATCTTTGACAACCAAGCAGTCTATTTTGAATTTCTCATTGTTCTTTGGTTAGTAAGTTTGATTGTGCATTTGCCAAGAGGTTTAATTGTTGTTCTGTTGTACATTTTCAGAATTTGGTTTGTTTTCTGAAGGTCTTTGATACCAAGCTGCTTTAATATTTTTGTAGTGATTACATTGCATGTAGCTCCACAATCCAATTGGAATCTGGTGTAGCATGAAGTTTGTTTTCCTAAAAGTTTCATTGTAGCAAATTCATGTCTTGACCTTTATCTTTCAAACTGTGTACAGTTATTGTGTGTATTTCAAAAAATTCATCACGTTCATATTCATCATCGGACAAAGTTCTGATTTTCTGACCTTTTGATGACTGACAAACTGTGTCAAAGTGATTTAATTTGCCACATTTTCTACATTTCTTGCCATATGCTGGACATTTGCCTTTGTCATGTGACTTCCCACAGACTTGCATACCTTTGAAATTTGCTTTGGTTTGGGTTGACAACTAAGTTGCTTTGGTCTAGCTCCAGAGTGTTGAGGCTTACGTGATTTGTGTTTCACAGCATGTACTTCATTGTGTGAGGGTGAAGATTCTAATGTTTTGATTCTTTCTTTTGAAAGTTCAGATGCCCTACACAGTTGTAAACTTTTGTCTAGGTCAAAATCAGGGGTGCGAAGCAGCCTTTCCCTTAACCCAGAATTCCGAATGCCACAAATAAGACGATTTCGGATTAAAGAGTCTAAAAGTGCACCATAGTTACATGTAGAAGCAAGGATTTTGAGCTCAGTTGCATAAATGTCAAATGTTTCATCAGGGAGCTGATCTCGCTTGTTAAACTGATACCTTTCTACTGTCTCATTGCGTTTGGGGTTACAGTAATTGTCAAATGCATCAAGAACCATTTTGAGTGTTCTATTTTCAGGTTGCTGATCGAATGCCATTGTTTCATAAATCTCCCTCCCCCTTGCGCCGATCAAATAAAGGAAAAGTTTGACTTTTGCCACTTCGTTTTCTGCATCCATGACAAGGTCAGTGTAGAGGAGGAGTTCCTCTTTCCATTTTTTCCATGCATCTGCAAGGTTTCTTGCATCTAAGTTGAAATTGTCGGGGGCACGCAACTTATCCATTGTTTGCAATTGGGCGTTCAAACAAAGGGTGACACGTGTTGGACTTATGTGAGTGTTTGTGCTTTAAATTACGCAAAGTTCATAATCATCGTTTTGTCAAGACGTCGGACAGCTTCTCGTCTTTCTTTGGTTCCTTTAACTGGACACCATGTTATGTTGTTGGCCTGTATATTGATTATGAAATAGCAACTTCTACATAGCAAGATCGACTTTATTTATTTACTCTGTAAGCCCAATTGCATTATGGGAACATGCCGTATGAATATATAATTATCTAAAAATAGACTCAATTTTCAAAGTACTAACAATACTGTTACAGAACTCAAGTCGAAACGAGAGTGAACTCAGGTGCTCCGGAAGAGTAAGCAGTTCCTGCTTGCTATAGCACACCCGTCACGTTGCCAAAGATCGATTAAGTGTTGGTCAAATCCGGAAAGGATGACATTACAAAACTCTATGTCAAACCAACATCTGTGCTCATCTGAGAGATAGAAATCCCGTATTTGCATACAAGCACATGATGTCGTCCGTTAAATTTCTTGAGTGATGACAACAACCTGGGAGCAACGTACCCCTGTGTTAACAATTTGCTTGTCAGCCGGGTAGCTCTATCAAGGAAGTACTCCCCACATGCTCTGGAATAACGAATCAATTGTGATACGTAAACTCCATATGCTGGAGCGGACGGAATGTTGCTACACAGAAAGGGAAAGTTAACAATGATAAACATAGAATGTCAAATCCGGTATAGACATGTAATGACTAATTGTATTATAATGATAATGTATACCTTTATTTTTTTTTAGGAAACTCTTCCAGAAATAAACGCCCTCGTAAGTAAATATTGTATTCTATATTATTGTCTCACTACAAGTAATATGAAATTCTCCTGATACTTAATGAAATAAAAAAAAATTCACCGGATTGTCTTATTACTAATCCTATAAAATAAGAATCGTCTTCTGTACAAGAAAGATTGTCTGTCTCATATTTGTAACTTTATTTTAATTTCAATTTTGTATCTTATAAAATTAAATTCACGTAATTGACACAGGGTGTATCATTGTGACTAAGCATGATTTTTTGTTTAATTTTAGGATGGACCTGTCGCCCATCAAAATATAACCTGGTTGGTATGGACTTACTTCAATATACTACTAACTACTAAAATAATGCACCGTCTTAAAGTTCATAATCAGATCATAATGGAGATAACATTGACACAACTTACAAAGTTGTTAAATTTTATGTTAAAAATGTAAGAAATTTGTTAAAAACATATCTAATTAGGTAAAACAAAGCACTATTAATATACATTCGAACAACAAATAAATAATCAAACAATGTCTCTCTAATCCAGTAGGTTAAGTAGGCTGTTTATACCAGTGGCTGATGTTTCTGGAACCATCTTGGGTACGGTGAGTTCGGTGGTCTGAAAACACAAAAACACATTAAAGATAATGTAGTCAAATTAGAAATTGTCAATTTACAATCTTAAAAATAAAACGTCATGAGCATTCGGTCAATAATGTTCATCTTTTATGCTCATTCAAGGTTACGCAGATAAACACTTTTATATGGTTATTGTATATCAGCATGGCAATACAAATATTGTCTATATATCTACTTTAAACACATTACATGATATTTACTTTTTTATGTTGTAATTTAATAAGGCTACAATCGTCATCTTTTTTTTTTGTCTATTGAAAATGTATGTATGAAAATTTAACAACTCCAAAGAGTGTATGAGACAATAATCAAACATATCATTTTTTACTCTTTATAACAGTAAATTTACCGTTCCTTTGTGTCCCACCCCATCCCCATATTTCATTTATCATCATCATTTCATGTTCATTTTATCATCCTTTTCATGTTCATCGCCTGTAAATAATCTATATAGCGTTGCACGGGCGTAAAACACCAACTCACTCACTCACATTATTAAACAGAAAATATTAACTTTTCCATGTTTCTACAGGCAGGTCAAGATAAGAAAAACAAGGAACTCCTTGATTGGACCAAGGATGTAGTCAACCATTATTGGTTTACTGCAAAGATGTGTGACACAACAGAAGCCTTTGTGGTAAGATTAGTACATGTGCAAACAACATTTTGAACACCCGAATTCTACAGAAGTAAAACAGGTTACAACAGGGTAAATGGTGGGTGGCAAGCAAGAAATTATGACTTTGTAACAGTTTTTTCAGCAACCATCAAATTTAAAATGTAAAGACACGGGTAGTGGTCTAGTCCGAGATTGCTCTGACGTTCTCGGCATTTTTTCCAGCAAGCTGGTGCCGTGGGTCTCGGACTAGTAGTGGTCCAATATGAGGGGATATGTGTCATGTCTGTTTTACTTCTACTTCCCGTTTGACATAATTTAGGTTATTCTGTCTTTTTTCATTACAGTTCAATAATATTCCTTCATTTTTTTTGTGTAATAACTATGTTTACAAAAGCTTCCTTACATTCACATCAAAATTGAAAATACATATAAATTTTATGGTTTTGCATTTACAGTGATCCAAGACGTATTAATGTTTTTTTTTTCTAAATAGATAATTTATATATTTTTAGGGAATGTGGATTGGGGTTCATCATCATGTTGTTGGCAAACATGAATGGGTCCTGTCATATGGTGCCAGCAACAAAAGTGACCATGGACCTCTGGACAGCAACCGTGATAAGAAATGGTTGGAGTAAGATTCCCCCGCCCACCAGGCTTTGCGTGGAAATGTAATTGAGAAACGACTGTTGAGAAATGTGTCTTATTATATCAACTTTAGGACTTTAGGTGAGCCAAAATTTAAAACAATTTAAAATGTCAGTTAATTTTTTGATCAAATAATGTGTATATATATTTATGCAAACCAAGATAACCATGGCATATGTCCTGTAGCAAATTAACTTTGGTATCACTTTTGTGAATTATTCTGCTTTAGAAAGTCTAATAAGCAGTACATGTATATTGAGCTTGTTTTCAGATACATTTATCCCATATATATTGCATTCTGTTTAAGAAATTGGAAATTAGAGAAGAAGATGTAGATAGTGTACAGATAAGGTCTAATAAGGTCTTTTAATTTATGGTCTGTATTTTATTTCAGCATACCGGTGCCGTAATTTGTTAGCTGCTCTGGACCACAATGGACACATTGATAGATCAACATTGACTAACAAGAATGGAACAATAAGGTTCATATCAATATACATCGTTAAATATACATGTTATAAAAATGTTGTATTAATGGATTAAAAATTGAATTTGTTAAAGGATTGTGAAACTAATTTTCATTTTGTAATGTCTAAACAAAACCACAATAAAAAACAAATCAAGTTCATATAAATGAAATACCGGTGTTGTACTAAAACAATAAAAAAAAATGGTGTAATGGCCCTGTCACACTATAACGTTTTAGCCAACGTGTGCCGACGTTTTAGAATATATTTTCAACACGCTGGTGTGCGTTGCGTAAGTTTTGTACACGTTATGAACACGCTACAAACACGTTAGCGAACGTCAGCGTGCGTTGGTGATCGCCGAGTGCGTCGCAAATTTTTCAACATGCTTAAAATTTCCGACGTTCGCCAACGTGTTAGAAATAAATTATTCGAACGCTAGGCATAAGTTAGAAGGACGTTATACACACGCTGATGTACGCTATGTGGTCGTTGTGCATACGTTGAAATGCGTTTGACGAACGCTAAGCTAAATAGAAACGACCGTGTCTAGCGATAATGCAGCGCACGTCTAGCGTCAGTCTAACGACCAAGAAACCTATTCAACGCGTTTAAAACGTGTACAGAGCGCACAGAGCGTCATTGTAACGAACGAGTAGCGTATCAACCCCAGAATTTTATAAGATAGATTGAATTTCAAAGGGGAAAGTCAATTTCAAAAGCTTCAAATACTAATTCAAACCCGAAAAAAATCTTTTTACAAAAAAACAATGAACAAAGCCAAAAAAAACTTGAATATGACAAGGGTAACTAAGATGGTCTGGAATTGAAAGTAATTCTTGCAAATTGTTATACACCTGTCGAGTTTTCGGTGGACATTTTTTGGTAGAAAAATACTCAAATACAACTAGTAACGACAGTCTAACTTCAATACTCATTTTAAATAATGTGTATTTTAAATATTCAATAAGCACACGTATTTTCTCTATTAAGGACATCCGTCATGCTGTCTGCGATCATTTAGGATAATTCATCTACAGACCGGTATTTCTTACATGTATATACTCATTTGAGATTTTGAGAGTTTGTTAACAAGCGCATGCATTCCTCCCTGTATATTTTTGACATATCAAAATATAACATCTACACTTTATTTTATTCTTTTAGACTGAGTGCAAAAATCATCACTTTTGGTTAAAAAACGGCTTTAGAATAATAATACATTCATATTACCAGAACTCTGAAAACAATATTTTTATAACGAAACTAAATTTCTATAATTATTAATTAATCCACCAATACATTTAAGCCAGATAATAGATCTACATGTATTTGGGCTTTCACGAAACGATACTAAAGAAATTAACAGAAATCCTAGGTCTCCCCATCGAGAGAAAAAATTAAAAGTTAGACTAACGCTATGTTTGCGTTCTGCAGTCGTCACACATGCGCTAGGCAAACGTCAAGTACGCCGGAAGAACGCTATAGATAAGTTTTGAATAAGTTTGTCGTGCGTTGCAGGTAGTTAGTCTGACGCTTTGTGGTCGTTCACCGAGATATTGTTTGAAACTTTTGACAGCGACTGCCAACGTGTTCCAACGTTTTAGAAAATTATTCGAACGTTCGGCACACGTTGGCTAAAACGTTATAGTGTGACAGGGCCATTAATAAAAAGATGGATGCAAGAAAAATCATATTTGAACTAAAACACAATTTTGTGTTAGTTATGATTGTTAAATGTTGAAAAATTAACACAATGGAATAAATATCTTTTTATAGGTATCAACTAGTGTTCCGGTAAAAAAAGTAGTAGGTGGTCAGTAACTACATGCAAAACTGCTAAAGAATATGCCTACATTCCAACCATTATGAGAAGAATAGTTAGTTAGTTAGTTATTGCTTTACTCCCAAGCAGCGGTCCCGTGCGGGGCCCGGGTGGCGAATAGGCCCGCAGCAGAGCCTAGCTTGTCTTAAGAGGCGACTAAGGGTCTTGGGATTCTGATGTCGGGTCAGTGCTCAGCCCACAGAGCGACCAAGTAAGTACCCTAGGTGGCTGAATAGGGTGGCCCTCGTCCGCGGGGGTTGTCAGGTCTATAATACGGAAACCCTGACCGCCGACCATAGTGGGCCAACGTGTATGGAGAGTGCCACGCTTCATGCACGTAAAAGACCCCTTTGTGGACTGCCAAGTAGTGCCCCACATAGGCTAAATTTTCCGCCCTACCCACCTCTCCCTTTTTCCTGTGGTTCTTCAAAATTTACCGGTCCTTTGTGTCCCACCCCATCCCCATATTTCATTTATCATCATCATCTCATGTTCATTTTATCATTCGCCTGTAAATAACCTATATAGCGTTGCACGGACGTAAAACACCAACTCACTCACTCATTTTATCATCCTTTTCATGTTCATCGCCTGTAAATAACCTATATAGCGTTGCACGGGCGTAAAACACCAACTCACTCACTCACTCACTCACTACTCCCAAGCAGCGCGATTTCGGCTATATCCGGGAGATGAACATGAAAGTGGTGATACAATGAACATGAATGATGATGAAGTGGAGGAAATGGGGACACAAGGCCAATCGGGTAGGAGAGTTTTGACTGCCACTGGAAAAAAGAGTGATGGGTAGGGACGGGAAATTTAGCCTCCTGCATGGGAGCGCTAAGCTTGTCGGTAAAAGTCCACTAAAGAGCGCTCAGAAACCTGACATCAGGTCAGGCCGCTTTGCCCACAAAGCAACTGGGATGTGTGCCCCAGGTGGTTGAATGGGGCAGCCCTGACATCGAGAGATGCGGGGTCGTCAGGCGATAATGCGGAAAACCTGACCGCAAACCATAGTGGTGCACCGTGTTGGGAAACATGTCACAGTCCTCGCACGTTAAAGAACCCTGCTGCAGGTCTCGGTAAGAGTAGGACCCGTAGGATCCCCATGCAGGAGGCTAAATTTCCCGTCCCTACCCATCACTCCTTTTTCCAGTGGCAGTCAAAAATCTCCTACCCGATTGGCTTTGTGTCCCAATTTCCTCCACTTCATCATCATTTCATGTTCATTGTATCACCCCTTTTCATGTTCATCGCCTGTAAATAACCTATATAGCGTTGCACGGGCGTAAAACACCAACTCACTCACTCACTCACAGGTTTCTGAGCGCTCTTTATTGGACTTTTACCGACAAGCTTAGCGCGGGCCTATTCGCCTCCCGGGCCCCGCACGGGACTGTATTATTGTAGAAACAAAGGTAGAGATAAAATCACTCTCTTTGTATCATATGTTTTTAAAATTCTATGGCAGACATCATGAGCTCATAGACAAATGTAGGATTTTTATCTTTCAAATAAGAGCAGATGTTGTATTGTCATAGAGCTTTTTATTTCTTTCTTTTCTTGGATATGACATGGTGAATTGATGATCTGTAGTGTGATTGGTGTGCTATAGCAGGCAGGAGACGCTTACTCTTCTGGAGCACCTGAGTTATTTTTCATTACACTTGAATTCATGTTGGTGATTGTTGTTCAGTTGTATTATTATGCACCCCCCAACAACATTTCGGGGGCATATAGTTTTACTCATGTCCATACAAATTTCCGTCAAGCTTTAAAAAAAACATTAGTAGGCATGATTAAATTTGATACTTAATAGGATGGGATGGTTCAGTATGACAAACTATACATCCTAAGCAATTTTAAGACCTGTCACATATCTACTTTCCTATTTGGGGCTGATCCGATACCAAAATCGACTTGAAAATTTCTGTCAATCTATTCTCATAAACCAGTTGTTAGAATGATTTTAAGCTTGGTAGGATGGTTCAGTATCATTCTAAGCAACTTTTAGACATTTGGGACTTTTTCTTCCTGTTTTGTGCCAGCATGGGCATCCGTGTCCCATATACACATTCCTTCTTTATTTCTTGAAAAAGATGGCTAAGTTAATATAGGCCTTATTGTGCTTTGTATCAGTGCACATAGTTTAAGAATTGGATGTCATTACTCATTATTCTTTTAATTAAAACTTATGACATGAAAAGAAACATCCTAGAATAATCATAACTTCTGACGGAGTTATAATGAAGAAGGTGGGGTTGAGTGCTGGGTCCTCATTTGGTTCAATAGCAACCATCACCTAAATGAGGAAATAAAAGATGATAATGATACAGTATTGGATATACAGGAAGGATCAGCTAGTTCCAGCTCTGCATGTGAAACAGGAACACAGACTTTGTCATGGCCGTCTTTATGTTTTGAAAAATTTGAAAACGATCCTGTTGGTATGATGTTTTATACTGGTCTTAAAACCTGTTATGATTTTATGTTTGTCTTAGCGTCCCTTGGAAATGCTGCATATTACTTGAATTACTTATATTTTAGAAGTGACCACCTTTCGATTGAGAACCAATTTTTCCTTACACTTATAAAACTTAGACAACACAAGACCAACTTTGAACTAAGTAGATTGTTTAATATCTCTGAGACATCAGTCATGGATATATGGATAACTTGGGTGAATTTTATGTATAGACAATGGAAGGAAATCAACTTACGGCCAGAAAGAGATCTTGTTCGTTTTTATAGTCAACAAGATTTCAAACGCAGATTTCCAACAACAAGACTAGTGATTGATGGAACAGAATGTCCAATAAAAAAGCCAAAGCTTCCAACTGCACAACAGGCCATTTTTTCGACATACAAAAACAGAAATACAGTTAAAGTTTTGATTGGTGCTACTCCTGGGGGTTTTAATTTCATACCTATCTCCAGCTTATGGTGGTTCAACCAGTGACAGACAAATCTGTAAAAGGAGCAACCTAACTCAGATGTGTGATACGGGATACTCTATTAAGGCCGACAAAGGATTTAATGTTCAGGACCTATTTGCTCCCTATAATGTTCAGATTAATATTCCAACATTTTTCAAGAAGAACAACAGACTTACCGGGGAAGTTGTAATGAAAGAAAGGAAAATTTCTAGTAAAAGAGTTCACATTGAACGTCTTAAAGGATTAGCTAAGACCTATAAAATTTTGAAAGACCCATTAAGCACTGTCAACTGAGATTTCATTTTTATGCTTTATGTTATGCAATTTTAATAGATGTATTATCCCACAACATGCAAAAATGAAAAAAAAAATCTTTTTCTAACTGTTTTGTTGTTTCTTTGTTTTGTTTTACTTCAATTATGTGTATGAGTGAGTGAGTGAGTTGGTGTTTTACGCCCGTGCAACGCTATATAGGTTATTTACAGGCGATGAACATGAAAAGGATGATAAAATGAACATGAAATGATGATGATAAATGAAATATGGGGATGGGGTGGGACACAAAGGATCGGTAAATTTTGAAGAACCACAGGAAAAAGGGGAGAGGTGGGTAGGGGCGGAAAATTTAGCCTATGTGGTGCACTACTGGGCGGTCCACAAAGGGGTCTTTTACGTGCATGAAGCGTGGCACTCTCCACACACATTGGCCCACTATGGTCGGCGGTCAGGGTTTCCGTATTATAGACCTGACAACCCCCGCGGACGAGGGCCACCCTATTCAGCCACCTAGGGTACACACTTGGTCGCTCTGTGGGCTGAGCACTGACCCGACGTCAGAATCCCAAGACCCTTAGTCGCCTCTTACGACAAGCTAGGCTCTGCTGCGGGCCTATTCGCCACCCGGGCCCCGCACGGGACCAATTATGTGTATTGTGTCATGCATAAATACTCCATATCCCATCAGTTTTAGATTGTTGTTTTCAGGTTTAATTAAGATCTTTTTTGTGCAAGTTTAGTATTGCAAAATCTGTAAATATTGTAAACATATCTTCCTCCATTAATTCTGTCAACTAAATGTGTCAATGATTTTAATGAATCTTGCTCTAGTTCTATGCTACAAAGGGTCAAAATCTGGCTTCGCCCAAAAATCAGCATTTTTGTTTGTCGTCTGATTTTTCATTGGATTCTTGTAAAAATCCTACTTTCATTGCTCAATTTGATTTGCAATGTTTCTTACTTTGTTTGTGAAATAAAGGGTCAAAGGGACCAAAACCACCAATTATAAGAGTGCTCCTCATATGTATCATAAAGCTCTGTGAGTCAACCATGTGCTGAATGTGTCTAAAACATTTTACAATCTATATTTGATCTCCAACGTACAGGGTTCATCATGTTGCGGTCGTATCATGCTGCGATCGGCTTAGCCTTTTATTGTTAGTATTTAGTCTTTAGTCTTAGCGAACTGTAATGACAGATGACCCCTTATAGTGAAAGGTGGATGGAGGAAAAAGTATTTTCATATTTTCGTATTAACAACAAGCTATCCATATATGGATGAGACTTCAGGTAGGGATCGAAAAATCATACTATTAAGCCGAGACGTGAATTCAGAAATTTCTGATTTTATGCTTTCTGTTATCTACTTCTTGTTTATCGGGTCCGAACCAAGCTTACTCGGGATTTGAAATTTCGTATAGATTTCTCGGCTACTATTAATCGCATCCGTACAAGAACAGATTTCACTTACTTCAAAGGTTTTCTACTATAGGTCTTCATTAAATTAATATTACACGTCTTCATATCTATAGCTTGACATGTATTCTTTCTTTTTTTTTTGCCGGATTTCAATAGTGAAAATCCGGGCTATAAGATAGTGAATATCGGGAGGCGGGCGGGGAAGAAATTTGTGTAAATTTTCTCAGTAACTAAAAATCACAGCCACTTTATAATTTGAATAAAGCATCGTGGTGGGGTCCTATAACGTGGAGGACGTTTCAGGTCTGTCGCTCATCTACTTCCTGTTTGCCGACTTGGTTAAATTTCCAACATGAATAGTCATTTGTAAACGAAATCCGCCCATTTCTGTATTTGACCCAGCTAAAGTGCACGTGATTTTCTTTTTTTTTATGTGAATATATCAGGCCATCATAAGTTACCCGTTGCTGATCAAACATAAGTTATCCTGTGTCGCGATTTTTGTACCTTGAAACAAATCATGGGTATCCGTTGCATTTTGTTTTCATTTTAGCAGAGATTTAGCACATGTGTAGCTGATTAAATGAGAGTTCAGGTGTTTTGTACACTAGAAATATAACACAAATTACGTACGAGTAATGAAAGAGTATTAATCTATGGAAATTACATGTTATTTGGTCTAACTTCGGACATATTGTGAATGATGAAATCATAAATGAACTTTATAATGAATTAAATGAAAAAGGGTTGAGGTAAGATATGAAATTCACTACAGAACTTTATAATGAATTAAATGAAAAAAGGGGAGGTAAAATATGAAATTCACTACACAAGATATATAGAAATTCTTCTAGGTAACCCGGTTTAGACAAATAAAATGACCTCAGCATAAATGTTGGTAACATGGTTAATTTGTAGTGCGAAGGTGAACAGAACAAAGAACAACAACGTCAACACGCCATTTGTTAGTTTGTAAACCATTGGTGACGAAGTTTTGATTAACGGCTTATTATTTGTGATCGTGGACACTTTGGTTTTGCATGTGAAACCAAAAGTTTTAAATTTTGTTTATAAATGGTAAAACGGTTGTTGGTATCGGAGATGTTTTGTGACCCCTACTGTTTAAAATCATTCAACTACATAAGGACATTGTTGAAGGATGGGGACTTTGATAACGTTAAGAATCAAGGACAGTCGACAGTCCACCAGAAATTCCTCCAGTTTGTCATTGGGGAGACGGCCTGTCCGAGATTGGAGTGTTGCCATGGCGGTCGAGTTTGGCCAAGGCTCCAGGCTAATATTTGTGACAACGGAATGCTTAGCTTTGCTCACACTTCATTATCTGTTCGTGGGCTCTTTGATGGCAATAAGATTCTTGAAGCTTTCTAGTTCTACAGTTTATTATATACACATTCAATAGCGGCATTCACAAACATATTTTACAATGAGGTTAAACAAAGTACAGGATGAACTTGAATTCATCTGTAAAATCTTGAAATTCACAAAACATATGTCACTGCTTCTGTTTAAAAAAAAATATGAATAAAAATAACTATTACGACGCCATAAGTTTTCAGTTATCCAAGACTTAACAACTATTACTTTAACACCTCTGAGGAACTTATCACGGCAATACTTCCTGTGTAGGCAAGATATTCCGTATTCACATTAACATCAACATCAAGAACTGCATGGATACCATTTGGCTAACAACATCAGTTCCAAAACACCAATACATCTCACAACACTAGAACTGGCTATACCTGCGTAGGCTACAGCTAACAGTCCACTTAGAACATAATCCAATTCACAAACAACACGAGAACTGGCTATACCTGTGAAGGCTACAGCTGTATCAGTCAATTCTGACAGTTCATAAAAGCTACAACTACTTCATTATTAACACAAAGTTATTCCTCATAGTAACCAAACACTAACTAACTAATTTAAGAATCCTAAAAACATCAACCTCTCACAATATCTAAAGTAGAATTCTACCCTAACTGAAAACCTAAGGGTCTTATATAGTAACCAGCACCAACATTGCACCAACAATTAATTAACATTCCAATCAGCATATTTGACCTATATTGAACACCAAACTAGCACCAAATCAGCACCAAAAACCTATTTATCAAATTATATGACAAGAATTTGACAGTTTGCATCCTCTGAACTTAACCACAAATGAAATTTGATTTTCCTGCACCTTTTCCGCTTAACAAAGCACTGATAAAGATTATATAATGCGATACAAATGACTAAAACTATAAATCTAGCTAAATGATATACAAAAATATGAAACAAAAACTAATTACTACAATTCATGAAAAATACACCTTGACATTCCCTTCACCTCCAAGTCTTTGACTGCCCTCAGTCATAAATCTCTATCAACTAGCAATAAAAATTATTTAACATACAGAAGCGTGGCATTTACATTAAGCCTATCATAAAATTGTCAAAATAATATCTGTTAAAGTACATTTTAAAACAATTATTGGGTAACAAAACAACACATTTCTGACAAATCATTATCAATTAAAATTATTTCTTTACCATTTAACTTACAGAAAAGGGAAAATAAATCCAAAATGATTATTCAACTTAACTGTAATCCAATTAAAAAAAAAGAATTTTAAGAAAAATCTCACACAGTATCCATTGTTCAATTCCTGGTTGGCATCATGTCTACAAAAGGTGGACAGGAGTTCACTGGCAAGAAAAATCTCACACAGTATCCATTGTTCAATTCGTGGTTGGCATCAAGTCGTCAAAAGGTGGACAGTAGTTCATTGGCAAGAAATATCTCACACAGTATACATTGTTCAATTTGTGGTTGGTATCAAGTCTTCAAAAGGTGGACAGGAGTTCACTGGCAAGAAATATCTCACACAGTATTCATTGTATTCGTGGTTGGTATCAAGTCTTCAAAACATGAACAGGACTTCACAGGCAAGAAAAATCTCACAGAGTATCCATTGTTCAATTTGTGGTTGGCATTAAGTCGTCAAAAGGTGGACAGGAGTTCACTGTCAAGAAAAATCTCCCACAGTATTCAGTGTTCAATATCTAGTTGGTATCAAGTCTTTTAAAGGTGAACAGGAGTTCACAGGCAAGAAAAATCTCACAGAATATTCATTGTTCAATCAGTGGTTGGCATCAAGTCGTCAAAAGGTGGACAGTAGTTCACTGGCAAGAAAAATCTCACACAGTATCTTTTTGTTCAATTGTGGTTGGCATCAAGTCTTCAAAAGGTGGACAGGAGTTCACTGGCAAGAAAAATCTCACACAGTATCTTTTTGTTCAATTGTGGTTGGCATCACGTCGTCAAAAGGTGATCAGGAGCTCACTGGCAAAACAAATCTCACACAGAATACATTGTTCAATTTGTGATTGGTATCAAGTCTTAAAAAGGTGATTAGCAGTATCTATTTTTCAATTCGTGGTAGGTATCAAGCCTTCAAAGGGTGGACAGGAGTTCACTAGCAAGAAAACTCTCACACAGTATCCATTGTTCAATTTGTGGTTGGCATTCAGTCGTCAAAAGGTGGACAGGAGTTCACTGGCAAGAAAAATCTCACACAGTATCCATTGTTCAATTCGTGGTTGGCATCAAGTCGTCAAAAGGTGGATAGGAGTTCACTGGCAAGAAATATCTCAAACAGTGTCCATTGTAGTCGTGGTTGGTATCAAGTCTTCAAAAGATGGACAGGAGTTCACAGGCAAGAAAAATCTCACAGAGTATCCATTGTTCAATTCGTGGTTGGCATCAAGTCTTCAAAAGGTGGACAGGAATTCACTGGCAAGAAAAATCTCACAGAGTATCCATTGTTCAATTCGTGGTTGACATCAAGTCTTCAAAAGGTGGACAGGAGTTCACTGGCAAGAAAAATCTCACAGTATCCATTGTTCAATTCGTGGTTGGCATCAAGTCGTCAAAAAGTGGACAGTAGTTCATTGGCAAGAAAAATCTCACACAGTATCCATTGTTCAATTCTTGGTTGGCATAAAGATTTCAAAAAGTGGACAGGAGTTCACTGGCAAGAAAAATCGCACACAGTGTCCATAGTCCAATTTGTGATTGGCATCAAGTCTTTAAGAGGTTGTCAGGAGTTCACTGGCAAGAAAAATCTTACACAGTATCCATTGTTCAATTCTTGGTTGGCATCAAGTTTTCAAAAAGTGGACAGGAGTTCACTGGCAAGAAAAATCTCACACAGTGTCCATAGTCAAATTTGTGATTGGCGTCAAGTCTTCAAAAGGTGGACAGGAGTTCACTGGCAAGAAAAATCTCACACAGTATCCATTGTTCAATTCGTGGTTGGCATCAAGTCGTCAAAAAGTGGACAGTAGTTCATTGGCAAGAAAAATCTCACACAGTATCCATTGTTCAATTCTTGGTTGGCATAAAGATTTCAAAAAGTGGACAGGAGTTCACTGGCAAGAAAAATCGCACACAGTGTCCATAGTCCAATTTGTGATTGGCATCAAGTCTTTAATTGGTTGTCAGGAGTTCACTGGCAAGAAAAATCTTACACAGTATCCATTGTTCAATTCTTGGTTGGCATCAAGTTTTCAAAAAGTGGACAGGAGTTCACTGGCAAGAAAAATCTCACACAGTGTCCATAGTCCAATTTGTGATTGGCGTCAAGTCTTTAAAAGGTTGTCAGGAGTTCACTGGCAAGAAAAATCTCGCACAGTATCCATAGTTCAATTTGTGGTTTGCATTACATTTTCAAAAGGTGGTCAGCAGTTGACTGGCAAGAAAAATGTCACACAGTATCCATAGTTAAACTTGTGGTTTGGCACAAGTTTTCAAAAGGTGGTCAGGTGTTGATTAGCAAGGAAAATCTCACACAATCTGCAATATTCATCAGTTTCAAGTTCTAAAGACAATCTGAAAAATAATTGAAATGATTTTTCGAACTAATTTTTAATTTGAAATTTGATTTCCTGTTTTTCATAAAAAGAAAAGATCTGCATTAATCAAGGAAATGTATAAAGGAAAATACATTTGATAAAAAATAAATCTATAATTTGATATTTTTATGTAAAATAATAGACATTTAATAGTGCGGTGACCAAGTAAAGAAAAGGCCTCTAAATTTCGAGTTTAATGTCCCCATGTGACACACGGCTAACTTTTGTTTGCAACGACTAATCTGTATCTCTGCTTCATTTTTAGCCCTGTCGTACGAAATTCGTATGGTCAGAACCCTATGAGAATTGCGTTTTTCGGGGAAAACCCTAATTTTCGTTATCTTAACACGGATTTTCTTTTCGTGTATAATTTCAAATGGTCTTTCTAAATTGGAAAAAATTCTTTTTCGACACACTAGATCACGATTTGGAGATTCAAGAAAAATAATAATAAGTCATAGATAAAACATTCTTTTAGGCTAAAAATGGCAAATTACAAAAATGCATTTTTTTGTAGAAAATCAAAATTAGTTATTTTTTTTAAACTTGAACATTGCTTTTAAAATAAATTTTCTTCATAAAAAATAATACCTTATAGTAATAGGACAAAATAACCTGAGTATGATTATATATGAATTAAATCTATTAAAAATATTAAGATGGATGTAGTGTGTGTTGACATAGAGGTAAATAGGATATTTCAAGATTTAATCATTATGACGGATTTTTGTGTGTGAGGTAAATATGCAAGTTCAGGATCAAAGTGTTATGATATATTACTTTGTTTACTGAAGTGTTTTTACTATATATTGTTATATTAACTTTACCATATCGGCAATGTCTTATGACAACTTGGCGAAGACCACTTTTTGTTGCTTGGGCCTATATTGTTCTTTAATTACATGTTGAACTGTGTAAGAAAGTACATGTAGCATTAACTTTACTTTTTTATTTGTTCTATTGTAACCTGACCATGTCTAACATGCCCAATCCAACAACTAAGCCCCATCGAGCCCAAAACGAATGAAATCTGAAAACTGTGTCATTTGACTTATCTACCCCAGAATCATTTAGTCAGCTAATTAACAGAGGAAAGCCTACATTTGTATCTTATATGAAAAACAGAAAGGATATGGTTTATCATAGAATCTTAGATCAGGTTATCCCCATCTCACTTGACAGTCCTGAGTTTGATGCATTTCACATTTCATATCATCTTTTCTGTAACCAAGAGCTATACGAGCAAGCAAAACTGTGATGTTTTAGTTTCAGGCTTACTTCAAGCTCAAGTCAACCCATCTTCGTCCAAACAAGGTGTGTTGACGCGTTCAGTGTTTCAGTCGTTTGATTCAAATACTTGCATGTTTGGTCACAAAAAATCTTTCAAAAAGACACAAAACTGCACACGCTTCAATTAGATGAGCAGTTACGGAGTTGGGAGTTTAATGTTTGTAGCAGAAACCAACTCAGATAATGTAACTATTTTCCTCAAATTCTTTCCAATGAAAAGTATAAGAATCTTCGAGTGTATCATTCAGCCTGCATCACCAAGTATATGTTTAAAAGGAAGGTAATCCAATCCCAAATCCCACAAATCATGAAGATCAGCACCACGAAACCGCCTTTCAAAAGCTTATTTCTGCTATAAACAACAAAATGGTGAGGAAAAGAACACTTTTTTTCTTTTCAAACTTGAAATGGAGTCCAACAGTAGCTTTTATGACATCATGCCCCGTTCAAAGTTGTCTACTTTGGTGATCTCATGAAGAAATCAGGTAAAAAAAGGTATTGTGACATCCTTAATGTTCATATTAAGTTATTAACCCTGAATTATTATTCTGTCTTGCTTTAGTGTTGGCAAATACACGCAAAGATGTTACAGTAGAGCGTGTTTTGTCTATTTCCAGTGGTCCTATCCCAACGTCTATTTTACATGATGTTGAAACAATGAGAAAGACTTGTAAAGCAGATCTCTGTCATCAACTTGGAGCTGAAGCCCACACTGTCGCATTCCTTCCACCATTTGACAAATTATAAAAAATACTTGTTAGAAATGGTATTGTCCATGTTTAAGCAGATAAGTCTAAGCGTTTTAAAACATTTTGGAATCATGGTCATGACTTTCTTTGTTCAGTCTCAAGTTGGTTGCTTTAAAAAACATCTTCAATCGTATACGTGTATTGTATGACAGGTATGACTTCAAACTTTCAATCAAACCACATGAAAGAGAGAGACGTTCAAATACTGAGCAATCAAAATGTTTCAGGTAATTGAGGAGCGATCGATTCCTGAATGGGAGAAATGTCATGCTGTTAACCAGAATAAACAATCTTTGCTGGGTGTTCTAGGAAAATTTATTTCATCAAAAAATAGAAAACGTCATTGAATAAGGCAATGTTCTTACTATGGCTGGTTTATTTGACGATCCCCAAATTGTAAAACAGATTTCAGCCAGTGGTGTTATTGATTGTGCATGTCTGTTCAGCATCCAAGAAGAAGCTGATACACAAATCACTCTACATGTTCTTGATGCTGATTTGAAATACGAATCGTAACAGTTGCAAGGAAGGATAATTGTAAAGTCTCATGATAATAAAATTTTGTTACTCTGCATTTATTACTTTTTGTCGCTTTGAAATACAAAAGAACTTTTGTTTGAAACAGGAACTGTGTCTGGACCCACATGGATGTCGATATATTCCAGTTCACGAAATCTGTTCATTACTGAATAATGTCTTCTTGTTGTACATTCAATTACCGGATGTGATTCAACGTCATCAATGTTTGGTATTGGTAAAAAGCAGCACATAAAACTCTCAAAGACAATGCAGATGAATTAAGTACTCTCTGTCTTCACTGGAAAAAGCCACAAGCCTTGCAAAACTACCACTGTGCGAGTCTACATTTCGGCAACACGCATTACGAGCATGCTTTCAAACGGGTACTTGGTTAACATCACCCATTGCTACGCCTCTTCCAAAGTTAATTCTTATGCATGGATGGTGTAACCAAAATGTTTTACAGCTTGTACGGTTTGAAGGTCATATGACATCTGATTTTTTACAAGATCTAGTTTTCACATGTAAAGGCAAACTAGTTTGCTCAAAATGCTGCGTGTGTTTTGAACAAAACCTCTCTTTTACTGACCTTTGTCCTTGTTAAGGCTATGCTATTTAAAAAAAACGTCAAGATACATCTTATTTAAGAGGAAGATGCGGACCATGCAGCCTGAGCAATGAATTTCATTGTTATTCAGTTCATTTGAGATTAGGTTGTTAAGGTAATAGTTTGTGTTTTGTAATGTATATATAACCGGGACATCTGAACATTTTTTAGAAGGTCTGTCCATAGACCTACCCGGCGCGTTCCCAGGTTGCGAATAGGGTAATATCCCTTGTAAGGAAACTACTGGGGGTAGTCAGGTCATAAAATGAAATAAAAGCCTGGTCGCGGACAATATTTGGCTAAATGTGGTCCAAAAATTGTATGTCTGATGCATATGGCATGAAATCAATAACAATCTACCACAGCTTACAAATATTAATGTTGTTGTGGATATAATCCTTTTTTCACATTTGGCTGTGATTTAAAATAACTAGATTACAACATAAATAGTAGTACATCAAAAACAAAACAAAAAAGGTGTTCAACAAGGTTAGGTTCCAATACGTACGTTTCTTCACTTTTTGGGATATCATTTTGCATTTATTGTTTTATAGATATGACAAATTAGAGTACACAAAAAACTTCATCCTCGGAAACCCAGGGGTTCATCTCTCGCTTACTCATTCATCACCCCTGGGACATAACGCATGAAATGCTTCGTTTTGAGTTCAGGATCTGATCTTGAACTTGATATTATTTCTATATAGAAACAAATTAAAGTCGCATTTGAAAAATGTAAAGCGACCAATCAGGAAGCTCGATACAAAACTATCAAAAACGAAGCATTTCATGCGTAATGTCCCAGGGGTGATGAATGAGTAAGCGAGAGAAGAATCCCTGGGTTTCCGAGGATGAAAAAACTTATATATTAGTCGAATGTTATAAAACATTAAAAACTTAACGACTGACTTAAAACACAAATAGCCAATGTAGAATTTGAGTCAACAAGTCGGTGTTTAATGGTTCCTTCGAATTTTGCGTCTCTGCTTACCTCCCTTCTATGAAACATTTCAAAATTTTGTTGAAAATGATTACTTAATAACTAGATATTACAAACATATTTCTATTGGTATCATTTTGCACACAAAAGATAAAATAAGAGGGTAAAATCTATATTTTTATGAATTTTCACGAATTTCTGAAATCAACTTTTATCCCATTTTTGAAAAATCGTGACCACTTCCCATTTTTACGACAGGAGTTTTCTGAAAGAACACATATTCCCCTTTCGATTGATATCAAATATAGCCGTGTGTCAGGTAGGGACATTAAAATCAAACTTTTCTTCTTGTGGTCACCGCACTATAAAGGGGTATATTCAATTGTTAGAACTTTTCAAAAGTTGATGTTAACTCGAAAATGGAATTAATGTGACTTGGTTTGTTTCCAGTTTTAGAAAAATAAAAGAAATAGTTTATTACTTACATTTAGATTGTTTCAGTTTTATTGAGTTTGCTGTCCATCATCTTGCCATACTTCAATCTGTAGAGCATTGTGGAAACTGTAATGAGTTGGCACTACTGTGACTCTTACATTATTAACTGTTCGGTGTAAAAAAAAACTAATCCAAACAAGTTCCAGCTTCTGTAGTAGGATCGGATCATCCACCATTTGACAATACCCAAACTCTTGTATTGTATCCATGAATGGTCTACTTGTTTCTGACAAAGTATTGACATTAAAATCTCCAACAATAATTGAAGGTAGCTGTGCAGTTTGAATTTCAGCCAACAGACTTGTGAAGTTTTCCATAAACATCTTCAGTGGATATGATGGTGGTCTATACACAGTGATAATCAGTGTGGCATTTACTGTAACAACAATAACCTCTAGATCAGGATCAGATAGTGACATTGCCTCACTTTTCAGATTGTCTTTTACAAAAAACACAAACTGAGTGAGTGAGTGAGTTGGTGTTTTACGCCCGTGCAACGCTATATAGGTTATTTACAGGCGATGAACATGAAAAGGATGATAAAATGAACATGAAATGATGATGATAAATGAAATATGGGGATGGGGTGGGAAACAAAGGACCGGTAAATTTTGAAGAACCACAGGAAAAAGGGGAGAGGTGGGTAGGGTCGGAAAATTTAGCCTATGTGGTGCACTACTGGGCGGTCCACAAAGGGGTCTTTTACGTGCATGAAGCGTGGCACTCTCCACACACGTTGGCCCACTATGGTCGGCGGTCAGGGTTTCCGTATTATAGACCTGACAACCCCCGCGGACGAGGGCTACCCTATTCAGCCACCTAGGGTACACACTTGGTCGCTCTGTGGGCTGAGCACCGACCCGACGTCGGAATCCCAAGACCCTTAGTCGCCTCTTACGACAAGCTAGGCTCTGCTGCGGGCCTATTCGCCACCCGGGCCCCGCACGGGACGTCAGACTACTGTTTTTTGCTTATAAATCAAAAAGTATAAGAGATAGAGGAAATCTGAGGCCACGCTACTGATTCAGCATCAAAAGCTCTACAAAAGTCTCCATTTGGTCAAAGTTGTCAGATGACCCCTTATAGGGGTTACGGCCTCTTAAAGGTGAAAAATAGCATTTTTTCATGTTTTTGGCCTACAGAATGAAAACTATTGCAGATAGAGATTAGCTGTTGCTTGCTTAAATGTTAAGCTCATTTAGCTCTACGAAAGTCTCCATAGGGTCGAAGTTGTCAGATGACCTCTTATAGGGATTTCTTCCTCTCTCAGAGCACAGATGTTGGGCTTGCCATGCTGAATTAAAACAATCTGAAATTGCTTACCCTTCCTGACACGCGTGTTTACTCCTCTTACGAACTGGGTTCATGTTGTTGGTTGACTTCCACTTGTTTTATATGTTTTTGTGTTTCTATGTGCTGTTCTCGTTTGTTTTAACTGGGTTTGTCTCTGCCGTTTCGAACTTTAGACATTCGAATGCCCAATGACATATTACGACCAATACCGACGCCTCACACACTAGACAAAAACACATTATTGATGGCATTGTAACAATATACATATATTGCCCAAACATTTTAAGTATACTGTCAATGTTAAAGTGCTTTTGTGTCTCCTGTTGTTTTTGTGTAGTTTGTTCCTTTATTTGTTTTTGCCTTTCGTTTATTAGTGTTACTAAGCGGTGACTAAGCGCATCTGGATTTGACGTAAATGCCCAGCCCACAGAATAACATAGGTGTGAATCCTAGTTGGCTGTTGCTGCAGAGGGCATCATCCGCATTAGGTCATAATACAGAAAGCCTTAACGCTGACCCTAGTTGACCAACGCGTTCGGAGAGTGTCGAGCTGCTTCCACATAAAAAAAAATCTCTTTGTGAGCTGCCAAGCATTGCACCACGTAGACTCAAATTTCCGCCACTTAAACTCATCTCTCCCGCTTTCCACTGGTCTACTGTTTCTTTGTTTCCCATTCCTACCCAATATTTCTCATCATCATCATTTACCTATAGTGTTGCTTTGACGTAAAGGTTAAAATCCATATGACCTTGGGAATAAATAATCAAGGTCAAATGTTGTAGACATTAACCAATACTTGATCATGTCAACCATATACGTACCATAAAACTTATTTAAGCTTTTTGAAAAATTAAATATTAAAATATTTGGAAAAGTAAGGCTAATTCCAAATTTTGGTTAAATCAACAGAGTTATTTTGCTCCGTTACCATAGCAACCATGGTTGCTAAGGCTGCTTTGTGTTGTATATTTATCACAACAACTAAATATTTTTATAATAATGCATTTATAAGGTAGCAATGGCACAACTTCCAAAAAATATTCAGATTTATAGCATTTTTTTCATATTTTTTTTAGATTACAGTGGTTGCCTAGCAACCAATTAAAAGCTATTATCCTTGACAATTTTACCCAACTTTGTTTGAAAAGTAAACTTAGGAATATATGCTACCTAAATAAAAACTAATCTGACTCTATTTCAACATTTATCTTTATATTATCTGCAATTGAAAATGAATAACCATTAATTTTGGGCATAAATATCATTAAAATATGTACTTATTGATGGTTGCCATGGTAACCAACATGTTCAATTTTTCAACATTGACCTAAATTATGAAACAATATTATCACCCAAGACCAATAAGGTATAACCTGTTGGTATGTCCTTGGTATTTGATTGTATGCGAGTATAAAAAAGAAATACACCATTTTGAAGCAATGTTTTCTATAAAAATACCCAAACGGTAAAGAGTTAACACTAACCCTACCCTAATTGTACGTCTTTGTACTAACCCTTATCATAATTTTTTTTTGTACTAACCCTTACCACTTATTTGGTGTTTTCATTGACTATAACCCTAATTTTATGATTTTGTACTAACCCTTACCCTAAGATTATCTTTATATGTTTACCATTAACCCCAATTGTGTGTTTTATACTAACCCTAATGCTAATTATATGTTTTACACTAACCCCATCCTAATTGTACGTTTTTGTACTAGCCCTTATCATGAATGTATTTTTTGTTCTAACCCCTACCACTTATTTTCTGTTTTCATCGACTTTAAAACTAATAGTATAATTTTGTATTAACCCTAACCCTAAATATATGTTGATATGCTAACCCCTGACCCTAACTGTGTTTTACACTACCCTTACCCTAATTATATGTTTTACACTAACCCTAACCCTAATTGTACGTTTTTTTACTGACCCGTATCATAAATGTATTTTTGTACTAACCCCTACAACTTATTTTGTGTTTAAATCGACTATAATCCTAATTGTATAATTTTGTACTAACCCTAAACCTAAATGTATCTTTATATGCTAAACCCTTACCCTAACTGTATTTTATACTCATCCTAACCCTAATTATATGTTTTACACTAACCCTAACCTAAATTATACGTTTTCGTACAAACCCTTATCATAAATGTATTTTGTACTAACCCCTACAACTTATTTTGTGTTTTCATCGACTATAACCCTAATTGTATAATTTTGTACTAACGCTAAACCCAAATGTATCTTTATATGCTAATCCCTTACCCTAACTGTGTTTTACACTCACCCTAACCCTAATTATATGTTTTAACTAACCCTATCCATAATTATACGTTTTTGTACTAACCCCTACCACTTATTTTGTGTTTAAATCGACTATAACCCTTATTGTATAATTTTTACTAACCCTAAACCTAAATGTATCTTTATATGCTAACCCCTTACCCTAACTGTATTTTATACTCACCCTAACCCTAATTATATGTTTTACACTAACCCTAACTTTAATTATACGTTTTCGTACAAACCCTTATCATAAATGTATTTTTGTACTAAACCCTACCACTTATTTTGTGTTTTCATCGACTATAACCCTAATTGTATAGCTTTGTGCTAACCCTAACCCTAAATGTATCTTGATATGCTAACCCCTAACCCTAACTATGTGTTTTAAACTAACCCTTACCCTAATTGTACGTTTTTGTACTAACCCTTAGCATATATATATTTTTTGTACTAGCCCCTACCACTTATTTTGTGTTTTCATCGACTATAACCCTAATTGTGTAATTTTTCACTAACCCTAAACGTAAATTTATCTTTGTATGCTAACCCCTTACCCTAACTATTTGTTTTATACTCACCCTAACCCTAAGTATATGTTTTACACTAACCCTAACCCTAATTGTACGTTTTTGTACTACTAGTATCCCTTACCTGAACTGTATCCCTTTGTACTAACCTCTACCCCTTATTTTGTGTTTTCCACGACCCTAACCGTAATTGTATGATTTTGTACTAACCCTAAGTGCATGTTAATAGGCTAACCCCTAACCTTAATTGTGTATTTTATACTAACCCTAACTATATGTTTTACACTAACCCTAACCTTAATTATACGTTTTTGTACTAAAAAATCTATTTTTGTACTAACCCCTACCACTTATTTTGTGTTTTCATCGATACTAACCCTAATTGTATAGTTTAGTACTAACCCTAACCCTAAATGTATCTTTATATGCTAACCCCTAGCCCTAACTGTGTGTTTTATACTAACCCTAAGTATATGTTTTACACTAACCCTCATCCTAATTGTACGTTTTTGTACTAACCTTTAGCTTTAATGTATTTTTGCACTAACACCTACCACTTATTTGTGTTTTCATCGACTATAACCCTAATTTTATGATTTTGTACTAACCCTAACCCTGGGTGTATATTAATATGCTAAGCCCTAACCCTACCAGTTACTGTGTGTAATAAACTAACCCTAACCCTAAGTGTATCTTAATATGCTAAGCCCTAACCTTAAGTGTGTATTTTATACTAACCCTAATTATATGTTTAACACTTACCCTAACCATAATTATACGTTTTTGTATTAACATTATTTGAACAAACCCCTACCACTTATTTTGTGTTTTAATCGACTATAACCCTAACTGTGTGTTTTATACTAACCCTAACCCTAAGTGTATTTTAATATGCTAACCCCTAACCCTGATTGTGTGGTTTATACTAACCCTTACCCTAATGTTATGTTTTACACTAAACCTAACCATAATTGTACGTTTTTGTACTAACACTTATCATAAATGCATTTTTTGTACTAACCCTTACCACTTATTTGGTGTTTTCATTGACTGTAACCCTAATTTTATGATTTTGTACTAACCCTTATCCTTAGATTATCTTTATATGTTTACCATTAACCCCAATTGTGTGTTTTATACTAACCCTAATCCTAATTAAATGTTTTACACTAACCCTACCCTAAGTTTACGTTTTTGTACTAACCCTTATCATAAATGTATTTTTTGTACTAGCCCCTACCACTTATTTTGTGTTTTCATCGACTTTTACCCTAATAGTATAATTTTGTACAAACCCTTACACTAAATATATCTTTATATGCTAACCCCTAACCCTACCTGTGTGTTTTATACTAACCCTAACCCTAAGTATGTTTTACACTAACCCTAATCCTAATTGTACGTTTTTAATCAACCCTTATCATAAATGTATTTTTTGTACTAACCCCTACCACTTATTTTGTGTTTTAATCGACTATAACCCTAATTTTATGATTTGGTACTAACCCTCACCCTAAGTGTATCTTAATATGCTAACCCCTAATCCTAATTGTGTATTTAATACTAACGCTTATCCTAATTAAATGTTTTACCCTAACCCTACCCTTGGTGTACGTTTTTGTACTTACCTTTATCATAAATGTCTTTTTGTACTAACCCCTACCACTTATTTTGTGTTTTCATCGACCCTAACCGTAATTGTATGAATTTGTTCTAACCCTAGCCCTTAGTGTATCTTTATATGCTTACCACTATCTATAATTGTGTGTTTTATACTAACCCTTACCCTCATTATATGTTTAACACTAACCCTACCCTTATTGTACGTTTTTGAACTAACCCTTATCATAGTTTTTTTCGTACTAACCCTTACCACTTATTTGGTGTTTTCATTGACTATAACCCTAATTTTATGATTTTGTACTAACCCTTACCCTAAGATTATCATTATATGTTTACCATTAACCCCAATTGTGTGTTTTATACTAACCCTAATCCTAATTATATGTTTTACACTAACCCCACCCTAATTGTACGTTTTTGTACTAGCCATTATCGTATGTATTTCTTGTTCTAATCCCTACCACTTATTTTCTGTTTTCATCGACTTTAACCCTAATAGTATAATTTTGGATTAGCCCTAACCCAAAATATATCTTGATATGCTAACCCCTAACCCTACCTGTGTGTTTTATACTAACCCTAACCCTAAGTATGTTTTACACTAACCCTTACCCTAATTGTACGTTTTTTTACTTACCCTTATCATAAATGTATTTTTGTACTAACCCCTACAACTTATTTTGTGTTTAAATCGACTATAACCTTAATTGTATAGTTTTGTACTAACCCTAATCCTAAATGTATCTTTACATGCTAACCCCTAACCCTCACTATGTGTTTTAAACTAACCCTTACCCTTATTGTACGTTTTTTAACTAACCCTTATCATAAATGTATTTTTGTACTAACCCCTACAACTTATTTTGTGTTTAAATCGACTATAACCCTAATTGTGTAATTTTGCACTAACCCTAAACGTAAATTTATCTTTGTATGCTAACCCCTTACCCTAACAATGTGTTTTATATTCACCCTAGCCCTAAGTAATTGTGTGTTTTACACTAACCCTAACCCTAATTGTACGTTTTTGTACTACTAGTATCCCTTACCAGAACTGTATCTCTTTGTACTAACCCCTACCCCTTATTTTGTGTTTTCATCGACCCTAATCGTAATTGTATGACTTTGTACTAACCCTAAGTGTATGTTAATATGCTAACCCCTAACCCTAATTGTGTATTTTATACTACCCCTAACTATATGTTTTACACTAACCCTAACCTTAATTATACGTTTTTGTAATAACCCTTATCATAAATCTATTTTTGTACTAACCCCTATCACTTATTTTGTGTTTTCATCGATACTTCCCCTAATTGTATAGTTTAGAACTAACCCTAACCCTAAATGTATCTTTATATGCTAATCCCTAGCCCTAACTGTGTGTTTTATACTTACCCTGAGTATATGTTTTACACTAACCCTAACCCTAATTGTACGTTTTTGTACTAACCCTTAGCATTAATGTATTTTTCCAAATGTATCTTTATATGCTAACCCCTATCCCTAATTGTGTATTTACTACTAACCCTAATCCTAATTAAATGTTTTACCCTAACCCTATCCTAGGTGTACGTTATTGTACTTACCCTTATCATAAATGTCTTTTTGTACTAACCCCTACCACTTATTTTGTGTTTTCATCGACCCTAACCGTAATTGCATGAATTTGTTCTAACCCTAGCCCTAAGTATATCTTTATATGCTTACCACTAACTATAATTGTGTGTTTTATACTAACCCTTGCCCTCATTATATGTTTAACACTAACCCTACCCTAATTGTACGTCTTTGTACTAACCCTTATCATAATTTTTTTTGTACTAACCCTTACCACTTATTTGATTTTTTCATTGACTATAACCCTGATTTTATGATTTTGTACTAACCCTTACCCCAAGATTATCTTTATATGTTTACCATTAACCCCAATTGTGTGTTTTATACTAACCCTAATCCTAATTATGTTTTACACTAACCCCACCCTAATTGTACGTTTTTGTACTAGCCCTTATCATAAATGTATTTTTTGTTCTAACCCCTACCACTTATTTTCTGTTTTCATCGACTTAAACCCTAATAGTATAATTTTGTATTAACCCTAACCCTAAATATATCTTGAAATGCTAAACTCTAACCCTACCTGTGTGTTTTATACTAACCCTAACCCTAAGTATGTTTTACACTAACCCTAACCCTAATTGTACGTTTTTTTACTAACCCTTATCATAAATGTATTTTTTGTACTAACCCCTACCACTTATTTTGTGTTTTAATCGACTATAACCCTAATTGTATAATTTTGTACTTACCCTTACCCTTATTATATGTTTTACACTAACCCTTACCTTAATTATATGTTTTTGTACTAACCCTTATCTTAAATGTATTTTTGTACTAACCCTTACACTTATTTGTGTTTTATCGACTATAACCCTAAATATATAATTTTGCATTAATCCTATACCTAAATATATCTTAATATGCTAACTCCTAACCCTAATTGGGTATTTTATACTAACCCTAACCCTAATTATATGTTTTACACTAACCCTAACCATAATTATACGTTGTTGTACTAACATTATTTGAACAAACCCCAACCACTTATTTTGGGTTTAAATCGACTATAACCCTAATTTTATGATTTGGTACTAACCCTAACCCTAAGTGTATGTTAATATGCTAACCCCTAATCCTAATTTTGTGTTATATACTAACCCTTACCCTAATTTTATGTTTTACACTAACCCTAACCATAATTGTACGTTTTTGTACTAACACTTATCATAAATGTATTTTTTGTTCTAACCCCTACCACTTATTTTCTGTTTTCATCGACTTAAACCCTAATAGTAAAATTTTGTATTAACCCTAACCCTAAATATATCTTGAAATGCTAACCTCTAACCCTACCTGTGTGTTTTATACTAACCCTAACCCTAAGTATGTTTTACACTAACCCTAACCCTAATTGTACGTTTTTTTTACTAACCCTTATCATAAATGTATTTTTTGTACTAACCCCTACAACTTATTTTGTGTTTTAATCGACTATAACCCTTATTGTATAATTTTGTACTATCGCTCAACCCAAATGTATCTTTATATGCTAACCCCTTACCCTAACTGTGTTTTACACTCACCCTAACCCTAATTAAATGTTTTACACTAACCCTACCCTAAGTGTACGTTTTTGTACTAACCCTTATTATAAATGTATTTTTTTGTACTAACCCCTACCACTTATTTTGTGTTTTAATCGACTATAACCCTAATTGTATAATTTTGTACTTACCCTAAACCTAAATGTATCTTTATATGCTAACCCCTTACCCTAACTGTGTTTTATACTCACCCTAACCCTAACTATATGCTTTACACTAACCCTAACCATAATTATACGTTTTTGTACTAACCCTTATTTGTACTAACCCCTACCACTTATTTTGTGTTTTAATCGACTATAACCCTAATTTTATGATTTGGTACTAACCCTAACCCTAAGTGTATCTTAATATGCTAACCCCTATCCCTAATTGTGTATTTAATACTAACCCTAATCCTAATTAAATGTTTTACCCTAACCCTACCCTAGGTGTGCGTTTTTTTACTAACCCTTATCATAAATGGCTTTTTGTACTAACCCCTACCACTTATTTTGTGTTTTCATCGAACCTAACCGTAATTGCATGAATTTGTTCTAACTCTAGCCCTAAGTGTATCTTTATATGCTTACCACTAACCCTAATTGTGTGTTTTATACTAACCCTAACCCTAAGTATGTTTTACACTAACCCTAACCCTAATTGTACGTTTTTTACTTACCCTTATCATAAATGTATTTTTTGTACTAACCCCTACCACTTATGTTGTGTTTTAATCGACTATTACCCTAATTGTGTAATTTTGTACTAACCCTTAACCTGAATGTATCTTTATTTGCTAATCCCTTACCCTAACTGTGTTTTATACTCACCCTAACCCTAATTATATGTTTTACACTAACCCTAACCATAATTATACGTTTTTGTACTAACCCTTATTTGTACTAACCCCTACCACTTATTTTGTGTTTTAATCGACTATAACCCTAATTTTATGATTTGGTACTAAGCCTAACCCTAAGTGTATCTTAATATGCTAACCCCTATCCCTAATTGTGTATTTACTACTAACCCTAATCCTAATTAAATGTTTTACCCTAACCCTACCCTAGGTGTACGTTTTTGTACTAACCCTTATCATAAATGTCTTTTTGTACAAACCCCTACCACTTATTTTGTGTTTTCATCAACCCTAACCGTAATTGCATGAATTTGTTCTAACCCTAGCCCTAAGTGTATCTTTATATGCTTACCACTAACCATAATTGTGTGTTTTATACTAACCCTTGCCCTCATTATATGTTTAACACTAACCCTACCCTAATTGTACGTCTTTGTACTAACCCTTATCATAATTTTTTTTGTACTAACCCTTACCACTTATTTGATGTTTTCATTGACTATAACCCTGATTTTATGATTTTGTACTAACCCTTACCCCAAGATTATCTTTATATGTTTACCATTAACCCCAATTGTGTGTTTTATACTAACCCTAATCCTAATTATGTTTTACACTAACCCCACCCTAATTGTACGTGTTTGTACTAGCCCTTATCATAAATGTATTTTTTGTTCTAACCCCTACCACTTATTTTCTGTTTTCATCGACTTAAACCCTAATAGTATAATTTTGTATTAACCCTAACCCTAAATATATCTTGAAATGCTAACCTCTAACCCTACCTGTGTGTTTTATACTAACCCTAACCCTAAGTATGTTTTACACTAACCCTAACCCTAATTGTACGTTTTTTTACTAACCCTTATCATAAATGTATTTTTTGTACTAACCCCTACCACTTATTTTGTGTTTTAATCGACTATAACCCTAATTGTATAATTTTGTACTTACCCTAACCCTTATTATATGTTTTACACTAACCCTTACCTTAATTATATGTTTTTGTACTAACCCTTATCTTAAATGTATTTTTGTACTAACCCTTACACTTATTTGTGTTTTATCGACTATAACCCTAAATATATAATTTTGTATTAATCCTATACCTAAATATATCTTAATATGCTAACTCCTAACCCTAATTGGGTATTTTATACTAACCCTAACCCTAATTATATGTTTTACACTAACCCTAATTATACGTTTTTGTACTAACATTATTTGAACAAACCCCTACCACTTATTTTGGGTTTAAATCGACTATAACCCTAATTTTATGATTTGGTACTAACCCTAACCCTAAGTGTATGTTAATATGCTAACCCCTAATCCTAATTTTGTGTTATATACTAACCCTTACCCTAATTTTATGTTTTACACTAACCCTAACCATAATTGTACGTTTTTGTACTAACACTTATCATAAATGTATTTTTTGTACTAACCCTTACCACTTATTTGGTGTTTTCATTGACTGTAACCCTAATTTTATGATTTTGTACTAACCCTTATCCTTAGATTATCTTTATATGTTTACCATTAACCCCAATTGTGTGTTTTATACTAACCCTTATCCTAATTAAATGTTTTACACTAACCCTACCCTAAGTGTACGTTTTTGTACTAACCCTTATCATAAATGTATTTTTTGTACTAACCCATACCACTTATTTTGTGTTTTAATCGACTATAACCCTAATTGTATAATTTTGTACTAACCCTAAACCTAAATGTATCTTTATATGGTAACCCCTTACCTAACTGTGTTTTATACTCACCCTAACCCTTACTATATGTTTTACACTAACCTTAACCATAATTATACGTTTTTGTACTAACCCTTATTTGTACTAACCACTACCACTTATTTTGTTTTAATCGACTATAACCCTAATTTTATGATTTGGTACTAACCCTAACCCTAAGTGTATATTAATATGCTATCCCCTAACCCTAATAGTGTGTTTTTTACAAATCCTTACCCTTATTATATGTTTTACACTAACCCTTACCTTAATTATATGTTTTTGTACTAACCCTTATCTTAAATGTATTTTTGTACTAACCCTTACACTTATTTGTGTTTTATCGACTATAACCCTAAATATATAATTTTGTATTAATCCTATACCTAAATATATCTTAATATGCTAACTCCTAACCCTAATTGGGTATTTTATACTAACCCTAACCCTAATTATATGTTTTACACTAACCCTAACCATAATTATACGTTTTTGTACTAACATTATTTGAACAAACCCCTACCACTTATTTTGGGTTTAAATCGACTATAACCCTAATTTTATGATTTGGTACTAACCCTAAGTGTATGTTAATATGCTAACCCCTAATCCTAATTTTGTGTTATATACTAACCCTTACCCTAATTTTATGTTTTACACTAACCCTAACCATAATTGTACGTTTTTGTACTAACACTTATCATAAATGTTTTTTTTGTTCTAACCCCTACCACTTATTTTCTGTTTTCATCGACTTAAACCCTAATAGTATAATTTTGTATTAACCCTAACCCTAAATATATCTTGAAATGCTAACCTCTAACCCTACCTGTGTGTTTTATACTAACCCTAACCCTAAGTATGTTTTACACTAACCCTAACCCTAATTGTACGTTTTTTTTTACTAACCCTTATCATAAATGTATTTTTTGTACTAACCCCTACAACTTATTTTGTGTTTTAATCGACTATAACCCTTATTGTATAATTTTGTACTATCGCTCAACCCAAATGTATCTTTATATGCTAACCCCTTACCCTAACTGTGTTTTATACTCACCCTAACCCTAACTAAATGCTTTACACTAACCCTAACCATAATTATACGTTTTTGTACTAACCCTTATTTGTACTAACCCCTACCACTTATTTTGTGTTTTAATCGACTATAACCCTAATTTTATGATTTGGTACTAACCCTAAGTGTATCTTAATATGCTAACCCCTATCCCTAATTGTGTATTTAATACTAACCCTAATCCTAATTAAATGTTTTACCCTAACCCTACCCTAGGTGTGCGTTTTTGTACTAACCCTTATCATAAATGCCTTTTTGTACTAACCCCTACCACTTATTTTGTGTTTTCATCGAACCCAACCGTAATTGTACGTTTTTTACTTACCCTTATCATAAATGTATTTTTTGTACTAACCCCTACCACTTATGTTGTGTTTTAATCGACTATTACCCTAATTGTGTAATTTTGTACTAACCCTTAACCTGAATGTATCTTTATTTGCTAATCCCTTACCCTGTGTTTTATACTCACCCTAACCCTAATTATATGTTTTACACTAACCCTAACCATAATTATACGTTTTTGTACTAACCCCTACCACTTATTTTGTGTTTTAATCGACTATAACCCTAATTTTATGATTTGGTACTAACCCTAACCCTAAGTGTATCTTAATATGCTAACCCCTATCCCTAATTGTGTATTTGATACTAACCCTAATCCTAATTAAATGTTTTACCCTAACCCTACCCTAGGTGTGCGTTTTTGTACTAACCCTTATCATAAATGGCTTTTTGTACTAACCCCTACCACTTATTTTGTGTTTTCATCGAACCTAACCGTAATTGCATGAATTTGTTCTAACTCTAGCCCTAAGTGTATCTTTATATGCTTACCACTAACCCTAATTGTGTGTTTTATACTAACCCTAACCCTAAGTATGTTTTACACTAACCCTAACCCTAATTGTACGTTTTTTACTTACCCTTATCATAAATTTATTTTTTGTACTAACCCCTACCACTTATGTTGTGTTTTAATCGACTATTACCCTAATTGTGTAATTTTGTACTAACCCTTAACCTGAATGTATCTTTATTTGCTAATCCCTTACCCTAACTGTGTTTTATACTCACCCTAACCCTAATTATATGTTTTACACTAACCCTAACCATAATTATACGTTTTTGTACTAACCCTTATTTGTACTAACCCCTACCACTTATTTTGTGTTTTAATCGACTATAACCCTAATTTTATGATTTGGTACTAACCCTAACCCTAAGTGTATCTTAATATGCTAACCCCTATCCCTAATTGTGTATTTACTACTAACCCTAATCCTAATTAAATGTTTTACCCTAACCCTACCCTAGGTGTACGTTTTTGTACTAACCCTTATCATAAATGTCTTTTTGTACAAACCCCTACCACTTATTTTGTGTTTTCATCAACCCTAACCGTAATTGCATGAATTTGTTCTAACCCTAGCCCTAAGTGTATCTTTATATGCTTACCACTAACCCTAATTGTGTGTTTTATACTAACCCTTGCCCTCATTATATGTTTAACACTAACCGTACCCAAATTGTACGTTTTTGTACAAACCCTTATCATATTTTTTTTGTACTAACCCTTACCACTTATTTTGTTTTCATTGACTATAACCCTAATTTTATGATTTTGATGAACCCTTACCCCAAGATTATCTTTATATGTTTACAATTAACCCCAATTGTGTGTTTTTTATTAACCCTAATCATAATTATAATTTTTACACTAACCCCACCCTAATTGTACGTTTTTGTACTAGCTGTTATCATAAATGTTTTTTTTGTTCTAACCCCTACCACTTATTTTGTGTTTTCATCGACTTTAACCCTAATAGTATAATTTTATATTAACCCTAAATATATCTTTATATGCTTACCCCTTACCCTAACTGTGTGTTTTATACTTACCCTAACCCTAAGTATGTTTAACACTAACCCTAACCCTAATTGTACCTTTTTTTACTAACCCTTATCATAAATGTATTTTTGTACTAACCCCTACAACTTATTTTGTGTTTTAATCGACTATAACCCTTATTGTATAATTTTGTACTAACCCAAAACCTAAATGTATCTTTATATGCTAACCCCTTATCCTAATTGTGTTTTATACTCACCCTAACCCTAATTATAAGTTTTACACTAACCCTAACCATAAGTATACGTTTTTGTGCTTACCCTTATTTGTACTAACCCCTACCACTTATTTTGTGTTTTAATCGACTAGAAACCTAATTGTAAAATTTTGTACTAACCCTAACCCTTAATGTATCTTTATATGCTAACCCCAAACCCTAACTAACCCTAAGTGTATCTTAAAATGCTATATCCGGGAGATTAACATGAAAGTGGTGATACAATGAACATTAAATGATGATGATGTGGAGGAAATTGGGACACAAGGCCAATCGGGTAGGAGAGTTTTGACTGCCACTGGAAAAGGGAGTGATGGGTAGGGACGGGAAATTTTGCCTCCTGCATGGTGAGTGAGTGAGTGAGTTGGTGTTTTACGCCCGTGCAACGCTATATAGGTTATTTACAGGCGATGAACATGAAAATGATGATACAATGAACATGAAATGATGATGATATATGAAATATGGGATGGGGTGGGAAACACAGGGACGGTAAATTTTGAAGAACCACAGGAAAAGGGGAGAAGTGGGTAGGGGCGGAAAATTTAGCCTATGTGGTGCACTACTTGGCGGTCCACAAAGGGGTCTTTTACGTGCATGAAGCGTGGCATTCTCCACACACGTTGGCCCACTATGGTCGGCGGTCAGGGTTTCCGTATTATAGACCTGACAACCCCCGCGGACGAGGGCTACCCTATTCAGCCACCTAGGGTATACACTTGTTCGCTCTGTGGGCTGAGCACTGACCCGACGTCAGAATCCCAAGACCCTTAGTCGCCTCTTACGACAAGCTAGGCTCTGCTGCGGGCCTATTCGCCACCCGGGCCCCGCACGGGACTCTATGTGAACGACTACTTATTCTTCTCCTGCATGGGGATCCCACCGGTCTTACTATTATCGAGACCTGCAGCAGGGTTCTTTAACGTGCGAGAAACGTGACATTTTCCCAACACGGTGCACCACTATGGTTTGCGGTCAGGTTTTCCGCACAATCGCCTGACGACCCCGCATCTCTCGATGTCAAGGTCCCGTGCGGGGCCCGGGTGGCGAATAGGCCCGCAGTAGAGCCTAGCTTGTCGTAAGAGGCGACTAAGGGTCTTGGGATTCTGACGTCGGGTCAGTGCTCAGCCCACAGAGCGACCAAGTGTGTACCCTAGGTGGCTGAATAGGGTGGCCCTCGTCCGCGGGGGTTGTTAGGTCTATAATAGTGGGCCAACGTGTGTGGAGAGTGCCATGCTTCATGCACGTAAATTACCCCTTAATGGACCGCCAAGTAGTGCACCACATAGGCTAAATTTTCCGCCCCTACCCACCTCTCCCCTTTTCCTGTGGTTCTTCAAAATTTACCGGTCCTTTGTTTCCCATACCACCCCCATATTTCATTCATCATCATCATTTCATGTTCATCGCCTGTAAATAACCTATATAACTTTGCACGGGCGTAAAACACCAACTCGCTCACTCACTCTCGATGTCAAGGCTGCCCCATTCAACCACCTGGGGCACACATCCCAGTCGCTTTGTTGGCAAAACTCCTTAATTACATCTATTTTTACATCTATCTTTAAATTAAAAGGTCTTACAACTTTGACCCTATTACATAATTTTTAGATCTTTATGTGCTTAACCATATGAAATTTAAATTTTTCAAATATCTTGACAATGTATTGTTTTCAAGATAAAAGTTTTAAAAGAGCAAAATTTGAAGAAAAAAAAAACAAGAAAAGGGGCAATAACTCCTACAACCATTGTCATATCTTCTTCAAAACTTCAGGGCAGGTAGATCTTTATGAACATGAAATGATGATGATAAAAAAATATGGGTATGGGGTGGGACACAAAGGACAGGTAAATTTTGAAGAACCACAGGAAAAAGGGAGAGGTGGGTAGGAGCGGAAAATTTAGCCTATATGGTGCACTACTTGGCGGTCCACAAAGGGGTCTTTTAAGTGCACGAAGCATGGCACTCTCCACACACGTTGGCCCACTATGGTAGTTATTTTATTTTGTTGTAAATATTTCAATTTGATTTTTACTGTGTGTTCGTTAGTTTGTGCTTTGTTATTGATTATCAATAGGTTGAAGGTTGGGGCCAGAAAATAGTTTCATCCCTTTATTCTACAATGCCTATGGTGCATTCTTGTTGAGAAGTCATACAATAGAATACCCGAAGTCATCTTAATCTTCTTTGAACTTGCTTATAGCTGCTGTATTGAAACTGCTACAAAACTCCTTAATTACATCTATTTTTACATCTATCTTTAAATTAATCTTTGTAAAATTTACTCGTCCGTAGATAAAGCATGCTTTTTCCAATATAAATCCTTAATAAATGGGATCTCAATATAGGAAAATGCATGATGAGATGAAAAAAACTTGTCATTGAAGAAACTGTAAGCAAGATTTTATGTCCAAAATATGTTATATTTGATGAAGGTGTTTCAGACCACATAAAAGATGTAGATGATTTATACATCTTCATTGAAAACATAGCTTTCAAAATTAGTACTTTGGGCATCCTCGGAAACCCAGGGGTTCTTCTCTCGCTTCCTCATTCATCACCCCTAGGACATTACGCATGAAATACTTCGTTTTTGATAGTTTTGTAACGAGCTTCCTGATTGGTCGCTTTAGATTTTTCAAATGCGATTTTAACTTGTTTCTATATAGAAATAATATCAAGTTCAAGATTAGATCCTGAACTCGAAACGAACAACTTCATACCAAGTGTCCCAGGGGTGATGAATGAGTAAGCGAGAGAAGAACCCCTGGGTTTCCGAGGATGTACTTTGGGGCATACGATACATTTCGTATCCTCTATTGACAAATTCATGAAAATTTGCATTTAAGCTAATTTTAGTTTGTACATTTAAAATATAAAAATAAAACCATACTTTAAGTCACTTTTGTTGCTTGTTTTAGAAAAAAAACACTTTATTTTAAATTAAGTGATCGTATCTTCCAACGAAACCCTTGAGCCAGAAATATGTTAAACAGATATGCATCAGGAGAGGACATGGTTTGTGGAATTCTAAACCCCGAAGAAAAGACAGAACTATTTAGGCTGCTGGAAAAACATTTCTCTCTGATTTTACATCATACTAATATGTTATTCAATATCCCAATATCTTCAATGTTCTAGTAGTTGAATAATTGCAAGGAACCAGTGACGCTGTTACTGAATACGATGACTTCCCAGATAAAGGAATAAGGGATGCTCTATAACTGGTTAAATATTATGAAAATTTAATATTCATTCAAATGACGACTTGGAACTTTGTTGTCATTTGAATGACTATTAAATTTTCGTAATATTAACCAGTTATAAATAAAGGAATAAGGGATGCTCTACAGTTGGTTAAAAGTTAGAACAGAGCACAAAAAGTCCAGAAGCAAGATAAGATTTGTTACACTATGGATCAAGTTAGAAGTATACTTGAATGTCCCGTGCGGGGCCCGGGTGGCGAATAGGCCCGCAGCAGAGCCTAGCTTGTCGTAAGAGGCGACTAAAGGTCTTCGGATTCTGACGTCGGGTCAGTGCTCAGCCCACAGAGCGACCAAGTGTGTACCCTAGGTGGCTGAATAGGGTAGCCCTCGTCCGCGGGGGTTGTCAGGTCTATGATACGGAAACCCTGACCGCCGACCATAGTGGGCCAACGTGTGTGAAGAGTGCCACGCTTCATGCACGTATAAGACCCCTTTGTGGACAGCCCAGTAGTGCACCACATAGGCTACATTTTCCGCCCCTACCCACCTCTCCCCTTTTCCTGTGGTTCTTCAAAATTTACCGGTCCTTTGTGTCCCACCCCATCCCCATGTTTCATCTATCATCATCATTTCATGTTCATTTTATCATCATTTTCATGTTCATCGCCTGTAAATAACCTATATAGCGTTGCACGGGCGTAAAACACCAACTCACTCACTCACTCACTTATTGACAACATATTTGTCACATTTGGATGAGAGATTTTCTAACAAGTTGGCATTACAATGGGCACAAACTGTGTCCCTCTCCTCGCCGATTTGTTTTTATACTCTTACGAGATTGAATTTTTTCCGGAACTCGTAAATAACAAGAAGATGAAAGAGGCAAGGTCATTTAATCTCACTTTCAGTTATATTGATGACGTCCTCTTTTTATTTCACTTCGATTAAAAAAAAATGGACAAAAATCAAAAATGTCATTGTAAGGTATTAATCTTTTAAATACTTTGTTTCAGGTATGGAGAGAATGTGAAAGGGATGAGGAATTTCAATCCGGGATATTCCAGAGGAAGGACCCACATGTATGCCGCCCAATAGAGATTTCTCAACTTCATACGGTTGCTTTCGTACAACGAAAGGGGAGCGGTTATTGGTCATGCAGTCAAATTAAGATGAAAACAAGCTAATTGTGCACAAGTTTCCCGTAGTAAAGCTAGAATTAAAATATATTTTTTAGTTTTGAATTGATTTTTCTTTTAATATTTTTCAAAAAATGTGTTTTTAAATAGAATATGAACTCAAATTTTTGTTTGGTCTTGAGTTAGACCAACGAATCGTTCTTTGAAAAGTAACCGTTGAGTAACGGTTGTGTTACGTACCTCAGTGACAAGTGAACACTTCTCAGGGATTAGCTCTAAGATAACCTTTTTTTAAGTTTTAATCCCCCTAGCGGCCAGGTAAAATTTGAAAAATAAGTCATTACCAAGAACTAATTCGAAAGGGGACATCTATTTTTTTTTGTCAGAATTATTTTTGCGCAGTGCGCCAAAAATATTAATAATAATATAAATGTTGGATGTCCGTACGTGTGTGTGGTCCGTAACAATTTTTTTTTTTGCATCAGATAAATGTATCATGCATGTATTTGCAGACAGGGATCTCATATTGTAGAATACGTTTTCAGGTCTGTCGCCTTCATACATGTAGGTTAACCGAGCCAACTTAGATATTTTTTTGCACTCGGCAGGGTACCCAAATTCCGTTCTTGTTCAATTAGCAGATATTCTTCTTTATAATATTTTTTCTTCAACGCTCTTACCGTTTAAATCTTTTTCTTTACTTCTGGTTTTCTCAAAATATTATACCCCCACTCGTAAGAGAGGGGGCTATATTACAATCACCTTGTCCGTCCGTCTGTCCGTCCAGTTCAATTTCTCTGCTTCTACTGGATGGATTGGTTTTAAATTTGGTACACAGCTTCAACATGATGAGGTATACCATGCCTACTCTTTCCAGGTCAGTCCATCATCTACTTTTTGTTTTCTGAGCCGACTTAGACTTTTTTGAGGGTAAAAAAAATGAAATGTGAAATTTTTCGTAACAGTTTTCTCTCCTTCTACTGGATGGATTGGTTTCAAATTTGGTACACAGCTTCAACATGATAAGTTATACCGTGCCTCCCCTTTCCAGATCAGTCCATCATCAACTTCCTGTTTTTCGAGCCTACTTAGACTTTTTAGGATAAAAATTTGAAATGTGAAATTTTTCGTAACAGATTTCTCGGCTTTTACAGAATGAATTGGTTTCAAATTTGGTACACAGCTTCAGCATGATTAGTGTTACCGTGCCTCCCCTTTTCAGGTCAGTCCATCATCTACTTTCTGTTTTCCGAGCTGACTTTGAATGGGTCAAAAATAGACAATTTTTCGTAACAGATTTCTCGGCTTCTACAGAATGGATTGGTTTCAAATTTGGTACACAGCTTCAGCATGATTAGTTATACCGTGCCTCCCCTTTCCAGGTCAGTCCGTCATCTACTTCCTGTTTTCCGAGCTGACTTTGACTTTTTATGGGTCAAAAATAGACAATTTTTCGTAACAAATTTCTCGGCTTCTACAGAAGGGATTGATTTCAAATTTGGTATACAGCTTTAGCATGATGAGTTGTACCGTGCCCCCCTTTCCAGGTCAGTCGGTCATCTACTTCCTGTTTTCTGAATGGTCGAGTGGGGATATGCTTAGCACGACTTAGTGCAACCCCTTGTTTTTCCTACAAACTAAAATTTATGAGAAACAATACAATCCCTCCTTTTTCCTTTTCAAGTTTAATGGTTGGCACTTTTTTATAATAATATAAACTATACATTTTATTCAGATTCAAATGCATTTGTGCCAAGCTGCTCACAGGTTTCTAGTTTACGTTGATTTTTGAGGAGTTGAAGGTGTTTCGAATTTAAATACTATATAATGCCAAAAGACAAGTATAAAAATATCAATAACTGTTAAATCAAAGGGTTTTAAACACACGTAGTTATAGTTTTGAATTTTATTTCCGTATTTGTTTATTTCATGTACATTATCACAATGTTCCTTTTTCGGAATTCTAATGAAAAAGAATTTAAAATTTTTAATATTTAAAATTTTATTGAACTTGAAATTTGAAGATAGTATTTACAGTTATAAAGACCATACAGGATAGATACTAGTAGTTAAATAAAGGTATCGACATACATGAACATTGGTTCATCAATAATTTCTCCCGAAAACGTGTTACGGTTATGATACGTAGCAACCGTGCCTGATACGTAGCAAGTCGAGAAATCTCTAATATGCCAGACCTTGACAAAGTGGAAGAATCAATTAACAATAGGCAAAGTTACCTTTCAAAAGAAGACAACATTTGGTGGCAAAAGTTCTTTGATGAAGGTTTTTTTTCTTAAAAATATTATTCCCAAATAGAAACACATTCGTTTGTGAATTCACAATACACACTTGAAATTTGAGACAAAAGAAAATAATAAACATAAATTATATTTAAACAGAAGTCCAATAAAGCTCTCTTCAAACACCTACCCCAAAATTGAACATAGGTTTCAACAACTAGAGGCTCCCAGGAGCCTGAATCGCTCACCTTGTATTCAATGATACTTATATGCTGGATATTTTAACAAAGGACTGCTACTCTGTGGAATTATCAATTTTAATGTTCTAAGGGAAACAACTCCTATCAAGAAAGGTCTTACAACTTTGACCCTATTACATAATTTTTAGATCTTTATGTGCTTAACCATATGAAATTTAAATTTTTCAAATATCTTGACAATGTATTGTTTTCAAGATAAAAGTTTTAAAAGAGCAAAATTTGAAGAAAAAAAAAACAAAAAAAGGGGCAATAACTCCTACAACCATTGTCATATCTTCTTCAAAACTTCAGGGCAGGTAGATCTTTATGTGCTGATCATTATTACCCAAATAGAATTTTAATATCTATTACGATTTATGAGTAATTTGCAAAAAACTGCAATTTACCCTTATGTTCTATCGGTAAAAGTCCACTAGAGAGCGCTCAGAAACCTGACATCGGGGTCAGACCGCTTTGCCCACAAAGCGACTGGGATGTGTGCCCCAGGAGGTAGAATGGGGCAGCCCTGACATCGAGAGATGCGGGGTCGTCAGGCGATAATGCGGAAAACCTGACCGCAAACCATAGTGGTGCACCGTGTTGGGAAAAATGTCACGTTCCTCGCACGTAAAAGAACCCTGCTGCAGGTCTCGGTAAGAGTAAGACCCGTAGGATCCCCATGCAGGAGGCAAAATTTCCCGTCCCTACCCATCACTCTTTTTTCCAGTGGCAGTCAAAACTCTCCTACCCGATTGGCCTTGTGTCCCAATTTCATCCACTTCATCATCATTTCATGTTCATTGTATCACCACTTTCATGTTCATCTCCCGGATATAGCCGAAATCGCGCTGCTTGGGAGTAAAGCAATAACTAACAAACTAACTAACCCTTATGTTCTATTTTTAGCCATGGCGGCCATGTTTTTTTGTCGAATCGAAATTTCGAATGACATTTCTGTAGACCACATACTACTGAACATCACTACCAAGTTTCATTTCATTTGATTAAGCAGTTTCAGAGAAGAAGATTTTTGAGTGAGTGAGTGAGTGAGTGAGTTGGTGTTTTACGCCCGTGCAACGCTATATAGGTTATTTACAGGCGATGAACATGAAAAGGATGGTAAAATGAACATGAAATGGTGATGATAAATGAGATATGGGGATGGGATGGGAAACAATGGACCGGTAAATTTTGAAGAACCACAGGAAAAGGGGAGAGGTGGATAGGGGCGGAAAATTTAGCCTATGTGGTGCACTACTTGGCGGTCCACAAAGGGGTCTTTTACGTGCATGAAGCGTGGCACTCTTCACACACGTTGGCCCACTATGGTCGGCGGTCAGGGTTTCCGTATTATAGACCTGACAACCCCCGCGGACGAGGGCTACCCTATTCAGCCATCTAGGGTACACACTTGGTCGCTCTGTGGGCTGAGCACTGACTCGACGTCAGAATCCCAAGACCCTTAGTCGCCTCTTACGACAAGCTAGGCTCTGCTGCGGGCCTATTCGCCACCCGGGCCCCGCACGGGACAGAAGATTTTTGAAAAGTTGAACAAAAAGTTGAACAAAAACTGTGAAAATGGTCAATTTTTACAATCCAAGGGGTATAACTCCTAAAGGAACGATCCTACAACTTTGACTCTGTTACGACTTTTGTAGATCTTGATGTGCTTAGTCATATGCAATTTAAATTTTTGAAATATCTTGTATAGTTTTCAAGATATAGGGCTAAATAAGTAATTTTTTTGAAAAAAATCCAGAAAAAGGGCAATAACTCCTACATCGGTTGTTGGATCTTCTTGAACATTTCTGGGCAGGTAGATCTTGATGTGCTGATCACTTTTACCCATGCCAGAATTTTGATATCTGTAACAGTTTTCGAGTAATTTGCAAAAATCTGCAATTTACCCCTATGTTCTATTTTTAGCCATGGCGGCCATGTTTTTTGTCGAATCAAAATTTCGAACGACAGTTTTGTAGAGGACATACTACAGAACAACCCTACTAAGTTTTATAACATTTGGCCAAGCGGTTTCAGTGAAGAAGATTTTGAAAAGTTGATCGACGGACGACAGACGACGGACGCCAAGTGATGGCAAAAGCTCACATTGCCTTCGGCAAGGTGAGCTAAAAAGTATGTGAATTTGCTGCAGCCTAAACAGAAAGTTAAGGTCTGTGAAATGTGAGAATTAACCTTCAAGATGTTGGAAAACACAATTTTAAGGCAATTCATAGAAAATGTGCATATATTAAAGATAATGCCGATCTACCATATCAACAGACGCAGAAGATTTTTCTATTGGTGACTTTGTTATGACAGACATAGTCACCAATAGAAAATTCTTCTGCGTCTGTTCACATGGTAGATGGCAGACATAGACAAATACACCCGTGCGGGTTCCGGGTGGCGAATAGGCCCGCAGCAGCGCTAAGCTTGTCGGTAAAAGTCCACTAAAGAGCGCTCAGAAACCTGACATCGGGTCAGGCCGCTTTGCCCACAAAGCGACTGGGATGTGTGCCCCAGGTGGTTGAATGGGGCAGCCCTGACATCGACAGATGCGGGGTCGTCAGGCGATAATGCGGAAAACCTGACCGCAAACCATAGTGGTGCACCGTGTTGGGAAAAATGTCACGTTCCTCGCACGTTGAAGAACCCTGCTGCAGGTCTCGGTAAGAGTAGGACCCGTAGGATCCCCATGCAGGAGGCTAAATTTCCTGTCCCTACCCATCACTCCTTTTTCCAGTGGCAGTCAAAACTCTCCTACCCGATTGGCCTTGTGTCCCCATTTCCTCCACTTCATCATCATTTCATGTTCATTGTATCATCATTTTCATGTTCATCTCCCGGATATAGCCGAAATCGTGCTGCTTGGGAGTAAAGCAATAACTAACTAACTAACTAACCATAGACAAATAAGAAACTGAGTGGCCCCAATTAGGGAAATTATAGAACAGTTCTACAACTGTACTTAGTCAGTGGTCTAAGGGAAGTCGAACAACATCATGGTCTCCTAGCACCATCCAAATCCCTGGACAGAGGGGCATGTGTCAACCATTTATTGAAATTGTCGAAAAGGACATTTGGATGAGTGGGTTTATTTTAACACAAAACAACTGCTGATCTAATGCGACAAGAGATGCAATTGATAGTAAGTTACACTCGACAATTATTTCATGTGTAGCCTGTAGGTCTTATTTTCATTAAGGTAGAGCGTGGCATTTTTTGCCCCCAAAAACTCTGTCATTACAAAAATGATTTTTTTATCTTCAAAAGGCACAGAATGTTGATATCTTCCATTTAAAACGAAGATAATGATAGGTCACTTGCCTTGTTACCCCCAATCAGGGTTCAAACTCTGCCGTAATTAAAATAGATTATACAGGAAAGGCCAAAATATTTCCTTTAAAATTTTGTCAAGAAAATTTCTATCAATGAAGTCTTTGTTTTATTTTCAAAACTTGTTTTAGAATTAAATAATAAAAAGTGGGGGTCACTTGCTAAAAATTTATCAAATTATAATCCTTTGTAATTTTAGCCAGTTTTTGTTTAAATTATCTCCCTTGAGATAATGTTTTTATAAAGGTTTGTGTGAGTGAATTGGTGTTTTACGCCCGTGCAACGCTATATAGGTTATTTACAGGCGATGAACATGAAAAGGATGATAAAATGAACATGAAATGATGATGATGAATGAAATATGGGAATGGGATGGGACACAAAGGACCGGTAAATTTTGAAGAACCACAGGAAAAGGGGATAGGTGGGTAGGGGCGCAAAATTTAGCCTATGTAGTGAACTACTTGGCGGTCCACAAAGGGGTCTTTTGCGTGCATGAAGCGTGGCATTCTCCACACACGTTGGCCCACTATGGTCAGCGGTCAGGGTTTCCGTATTATAGACCTGACAACCCCTGCGGACGAGGGCCACCCTATTCAGCCACCTAAGATACACACTTGGTCGCTCTGTAGGCTTAGCACTGACCCGATGTCAGAATCCCAAGACCCTTAGTCGCCTCTTACGACAAGCTAGGCTCTGCTGCGGGCCTCTTCGCCACCAAGTCCCCGCACGGGACTTGTACAATTAGACGAGACTAATGTTACAGATATGAGTGAAGAAACACAGTGTGAAACACCTGGTATTACTTTGACCAGACCGAGACGAATCGTCAAGATGCCAAATTACCTCAAGGACTATGACTTTAGATAAACTGTCGTTAAGGGTTTTATAGATTGTAAATAATTAGAATTAGATTAGGATCGGTTTCTATAGACAGTTTCATTAAGGTGGAGCAGGACAGTGGTCATGTGACTTGCCCAAAATAAAATGAAATTTGAAAAATATTTTGAGATTTTTGTGTTTTTAGAATCTTTATACCATGTTTAAGCAGATTTTATCAATATGAGTAAAATTTGTATTTTAAAAGTAGTATAAATTCTTAGCTAAAGTATAGTCAAGGGAGGTAATTCGGCAACAATCATGAAAAATCATCATTTTTTACTCCTATTTTTGCTTGTACGTAAAAATCAAGGCAAGAAACCCCACTTTAAATTGATCTAAGATGATGAATTGTTGCAAGATCTTTAAAATGTCAAAAAATGAGGGAAATCTATTGACAGGAAAAAAAGTTATGGAACATTTTTGTGTGTTTTTATGGCTTTCCCTGTATAATTCATATTAAAAAAATGATACTTTAACCTGATATAACTCAAAAAGTAGGGAAGAAACCCATGAATTTGGAATTAAATTATGAAAAAGTACATCATTTAGAACATTTATGTTAATTTTGAAGAAAATCTATTGACAAATTAATTTTGGACCCAAGTGACATGCTCTACCTTAATATCAATTTTATGAAAAAAAATCATTTTTACTTTATTGAATGACAATTTTGAAGTTTTTAAAGTTTCTTTTAAATAATTTTTATTTAGTATTGATCTAATTATAAATCCAAGGAATTGAGGAAATGTAGTGTTTACTGATAAAGTTGCTGATAGATGTAGGGATGCAACGGGAGGGAGGCTGATTGAAATTTGCAAGACAAACCCTTACCTTACATGAATACTGTAACAATAGCATCAAATATAATTTACTCACCATCAACTATAAACCATTATTTTTCATCAATATAAGTCAAAGAAGAAAGCTGTGAATTTGTGGACGTTTTGATTTTTTGTATCAAAAATGACGCGACGAGATCACGTGACTTTCGATAAACATCGGGCCCGATATAGGATATTTGTTGGATGAAAAAGATAAAAAAAAAATAAGTAGTCGTATCTGAAAAAAAGATAACCGAGGAGAACATGTATTACCAAAACATACAAAATAGTGTTTTATATCATATGTTTATATTAGAGATATCAATCTGTTCAGAGGAGGTGCTGAGTTAATATAATATACAAATAAATAAAAGAATTAGTTGGTACTGTAAAATCACATTTAAAGGGTGAACATCGAAAACTTATAAACAACAAAAATTATTTAAAAATAATAAAGCAATAAAATGCACATTTCTTTACTTAATATATATAGCGTTATATATGTTAAATTATTTATCATTTCAGAATTTGTTTTATATTAAATCTAAACATACTTTAAATTTGTAATAATTTGATACAATTTATGCAATCAATTCTAATGTATTGTGTATGTATTATACGTATGTGTTGTTGGTTTAAATGGTATTACCTATGGATTGATTTGGATTGATTGACTGATAGGATTTTGGATTAACGAGGTTTGAAATAGATTGACCGGGTTTAACCATAGTAGTTTGACGGGGCTGTCAGTGAGATTGATTTAGATTGATTGACTGCAAGGCGCATGAGTAATAAAAATTAAATACTACAGAAATCTGTCTTCATGATCAAAAATATTATTCATGAACTATTCATGAACATATCAAGAATATTATTCATGAACATATCAAGAATAATATTCATGAACATATCAAGAATATTATTCATGGATATATTTCTTGAACATTATCCATGAACATTCATGAATATTATTCATGAACATATTATGAATAACTCATGAACTGCAAATGGACCGTTATTCATGCATTTCTATATTCATGAACAGTTCATTAATAAGAATTGTTCATGAATACATCATGATTCATGCACAATTTTGGTTCATGATTATTCATGAATATATTCATAAACCTTACCTGAAAAATGTTCATGAATTTTACAAGAATAATTCAGGAACTGCAAATAGAAAAGTCCCTAGCGGGGCCCAGGAGGCGAATAGGCCCGCAGCAGCGCTAAGCTTGTCGGTAAAAGTCCACTAAAGAGCGCTCAGAAACCTGACATCGGGGTCAGGCCGCTTTGCCCACAAAGCGACTGGGATGTGTGCCCCAGGTGGTTGAATGGGACAGCCCTGACATCGAGAGATGCGGGGTCGTCAGGCGATAATGCGGAAAACCTGACCGCAAACCATAGTGGTGCACCGTGTTGGGAAAAATGTCACGTTCCTCGCACGTTAAAGAGCCCTGCTGCAGGTCTCGGTAAGAGTAGGACCCGTAGGATCCCCATGTAGGAGGCAAAATTTCCCGTTCCTACCCGATTGGCCTTGTGTCCCCATTTCCTCCACTTCATCATCATTTCATGTTCATTGTATCACCATTTTCATGTTCATCTCCCGGATATAGCCGAAATCGTGCTGCTTGGGAGTAAAGCAATAACTAACTAACTAAGCAAATGGAACGTCATGTTCATGAATTTCCATGAAATTGATAACATTCATGGTCATTCATGAACAAAATATATTCATGAACAATTCATGAACAATTATTTTCAGGGATGACTATCTTCATGCACTTTTCATGAATTAAAACATTCATGAAATGCTGTTCCATTTGCAGTTCATGAATTATTCTTGAAATGTTCATGAATGATTTTATGAATGTTCACGAAGATTGTTCATGAACAATTCATGAACTCTTCATGAATATTCATGAATTATTCATAACCATCTCACAGGGGCAGGACCCGTAAGATCCCCATGCGGGAGGCTTAATTTCCCGTCCCTACCCATCACCCTTTTTTCCAGTGGCAGTCAAAACTCTCCTACCCGATTGGCCTTGTGTCCCCATTTCCTCCACTTCAGCATCATTTCATGTTCATTGTATCACCACTTTCATGTTCATCTCCGGATATAGCCGAAATCGTGCTGCTTGGGCAATAACTAACTAACTAACCAGAGCCTAACTTTTCGCTGTAATTGTGCATATGCGTAATGGCATTGCAAATGGACATTACTATTGCTTTGTTGAGTTTGGGAATCATTGGTTCATAATTGACGATATGAGGGTAAGATCAATTGTGAATGTAAGATTATTTAGTGAAAAGCAATTACTCTCTGAAGATTTTGAAAGGTAATTACTATGGCTTATTCATTTAATTCAGTTAGAGTCGGTTTGAAAATGAAGATAAAACAATTATGAGCCAATTCCATTCAATAACAGAGTAGTGATTCATATTTCGCAATACCCTTCTCTGAGATTAATGAAAAGGTAATGTTACATATACATGTAGATACAATTTTCTATAAAATTTATATATCATCAAGTTTATCAATTTCCTTTATGATGACTCTACTCAAATGACAGATGTCTAAACATAGTTAAATAATTTGTCAAAATTAAATTATTACAGATTGACGAGGTATCACATACAACACTGAAGAACTGCAATGGGGAGCCATACCTTCTATTTTATAGAACGAACTGATACATGTAGTTGTGATTGATACAGTATTGACCTGGTATAAAATTGTAACAAGGGTTATTGTGAGACTTGAGTCATTTGTAGATGTGTTTGGTACAGTATTGACCTCGTATAAAATTGTAACAAGGCTTACTATGAGACTTTAGTCATTAATAAATGTATGTTCTTTATATTTTTTTAATTTTTCATTGAACAGGCCCTCCTCTTTGGTCTCTTTTGCTCACTGCCCACATCTGTTTCTATAAAGAAAAACATCAATATAAATCAGTGTGAGCACTTTTTTCATGTTTCTGAACAAAGGAAAACAGTATCAACAAATCGGAACCTTTGGAGTGTTACTACTTAATATACACTGATGACCGATTTGAATTTGAAAAAATACTGAAATACAAACAAAATTCACATTTTAAAAAGGATATACATGGACAAAAAGTAAAAAAAAATCTTGTAATCCAGATCATAGAAAACTGTCACCCATGTTTGTATATATAATATTATATAACTAGGGGAGATGTAGGTGATAACTTTACAGCATGAAAGTTAGTGAGTGAGTGATCGAGTTGGTGTTTTACGCCTGTGCAACGCTATATAGGTTATTTACAGGCGATGGACATGAAAAGGATGATACAATGAACATGAAATGATGATGTTAAGTTGTGTAATTAAAGCAACTTTAAGACATAATGTTGACGATTTTTGGTCGGCTAAAACATGTGCTCAACATTTGTGAATCAGCAACTACTAGTGAGTGATATTTGGTTAGTTGATGCACCTGATCCATTTCTCAGCAACTATAAGTCACTTCAGTGACAGACAAGACAAGACAAGTTAATTATTTATATGCTGCTTAAATCATGTCTGATACATACCCCCAAATCGTGGTGAACATCCACTGAGACTCTCATGATCTTATCTGTGAAAAAGAAACTGCATAATCTCAGAATTGAATTGTTTTGTTTAATATATTGGTAAATTTCACTGTCAGAGGCAACAACAAAGACTGTCAAATTGTTGGTTTTTTTTTTTTTTTTTTTTTTTTTTTAAGTTCTGTATTTGTTGAAGTTATATGACAGACGAAAGCAACTACTTATTATTTGTATATGATTCAGTAGTAAGTTGTGTCAATGTTACCTCCATTATGTTCTGACTATGAACTTTAAGACAGTGCATTATTTTGTAGTAAGTAGTATATTGAAGTAAGTCCATACCAGGCAGGTTATATTTTGATGGTTAGTCACAATGATACACCCTGCGTCAATTATGTGAATTTAATTTTATAAGATGCAAAATTGAAATTAAAATCAAGTTACAATGAGACAGACAATCTTTCTTGTACAGAAGACGCTACGGTCTCAAAGGTTACATGCATGTAATAAGACCATCTGGTGAATTTATTTTTATATCATTTGTAATGATTTTGGATTTTTACTCCATATATTTTATGCATTTTATAGGTTATTTCCCTATTTTTATGTATGTACATGCAGGAGTAGCTCGAGGTCATTTGAGTTTACTAGTTTCATCATTCTTATTTCAGTTAAGCTAATATTAGCAGTATTTTATGGTTCTAAGATCTAAATACCAGATGTGTCCTTTATTTAGGTCGGGAAAGGTCAACTGGGATTATGACTCCTTGTACTCCCAGTGACCTACTAAATCTTACTCCTTGTGTACATACTAGTATAGTGGGAGTCACGACTCCTTGTACTCCTACTGGGAGTTCTTTGTATTTCATCAGAAAGTTGCATCAGAATGATTGCGTGAGAAAGTGTGGGTGTTAGGAGTGTGCCAAGGTTGCTTGAGAGGTTGGTATAAAAGGGAATCATGAGAATACAGCTCTCTCTCGCTCGCTCTCGTTTTACTTCACTTTAAGTCTTATTTCATTTTGTCAGGATTTACTTCTAAATTACCTATTTTTGGCCCTGGGGATTAACTAAATTGTATTGTGACTTTATATTTGGATTTATGCATTCTTTGGAAATATGATTATCAAACTTTACTGTGTTTTATTTACTGGCATTTGTTAGACCTCACAAGGACCCATAATAATTATTAGATTTGTGACCAAGGAGATTTACCCGGAGCACCCTACCATATCAACGTTATAAAGAGGTGAATTCCTTGTTGGAGAAAGGTGTGTGGACACTAAGTATCTGTCGTTAAATGACATAACAACTGAGCCATCTCAGCAGCATCTAGTCTTAACAGCACAGTAACTTTGTCAAAACCACCTCCCCCCTTTTTCCTGTCGTCACATTGGTGGCAGCGGTGGGATTTTCTTGTGTGACTTAACAATTTCGCCATATTCATACTTACTGTGCTTTCTAATAAGTGCAATGGATACTCCCAGTTTTAAAAGGAGGAATTCGGACAAGGCTTATACACCTTATGAGGTAAGACCAGTTAGTAACATTAGAACTCAGCTGTTCCAGTCAGCTGATTCTGGATTCCATGGTTCGCCGTATCCAATGTCCAGTGCTAGAAGTAGAACCCCTGGTAGGACGACGTCCCCAAAGAGGTACACAGCGATACCCGAGGTTTACACAGAAGAATACGACGAGGAACAATTGGAGTCTGGCGAAGAGAGCAATGGATGGGGGAAATTCTGGTTAGTCTGGTTTGGTTTGATGGCTCTAAGCAGTGGAACGGTAGCATTCACTTGGGCCTACTTTCCTGACAACAAGGTAGTACGGTTGTCCCAAGAATACGTGATGAAAGGTGTTTTGGCGGTATTAGCCATTACCCTCTTGCCGATTTTCATCAAACTTCTTAGTCGAATGTTTAGAAGGAGCCGGAGTTGCCCGCAGTGGAGTACAAATCCCAGGACGCCTGGATTAGGAAGTGATCTAACTAACCAGGGATGGCAAGAAGGCAGGCGGAGGTTTGAGCAAGAAGGTCACCTTAAGCATGGAGAGATGCCGGAGTACTCAGACGCGCCTCCGACCAGTCCTGCTCCGCACGGACATGGACGGATAGCGTCGGATGAACAAAGGCACGGCGACCCCGAATGTTTTAATGAGGGAACGAGCCGTCCAACTTCAGCTACTAAAAGAAACTGTGAAGACGGAGCTAACCAAGTAGATTCAACCTTTTGTGCCAAAACCGTGGATAAGGCCCCACAACCCCAAACCATGTTACGGAAGGACCCAGAAAAGAGAGTCGGAGCAGTTCATAGCCAGGAGTACCCGGTACGGAGAACGTTTTCTGGTGGAAACACGGACGTGTGGACTGAATTCCTGCAATATTTTGAGAACATTGCGGAACTGAACTCCTGGGGATCAGAAAAGTCCAGAAGGGTACTGTTAAGTACACTCCGCGGTCAAGCCGAGACGTTCGCGTATGGCATGCCGTTGGTGATACAGAGGGACTATGAGAGGCTTAAGCGGAAGATGGAGGAAAGATTTGGCCACACGGCCATGAAAGAGAAATACTTAGCCGAAGCTAAGCTGAGGAAGAGGCAACAAGGAGAGTCGCTACGAGATTTTGGCCAGTCGATAGAAGATCTATATCGCCGAGCTTACCCGGAGAACCCGGACATCGTAGAAGAAAACGCAATCAAAGCCTTCTTGGACAAATGTGGGCAGTCCGAAGAGTTTAGATTGGCGGTTAAAAGAACTCGACCAAAGACCCTGCAGGAAGCGGTGGTAAATGCCATGCAGGAGGAGTGCCTCCGTGTTGGTGAAAAAGAATTGACTAAGGATAAACCAAGTAGGAATGTTTATGAAGTAACGGGTAGCCTAGAGAGAGTAAATATGGACACCAGGAGATCCCCAAGCGCAGGTTTCTATGGTGATGATGAAGGGAGCGACAGTGCACATCGCTACAGGTACCCGGATAGGTTCGGAAGAGTTGGACACCATCCCTTTCCGTTGGCCCGCGGACGAGGTAGAAGGAGACCTTACTTCCCGAACAGGAGTCGGCCGGAGCCCAGTGGTCCTACAAGGGTGGCTGCTGAGGAACCAAGGAAGGAGCCGTTAAACTAGATGTGACCGGTACAGATGGCCATGTACCGGTCGACCTCAAAAGGCCTAAATTTAAGAAGAAACGGAAAAGAAGGGAAAAGGCTGAGGAAGAATTGAATAGTAGAAGCCCTAGGGAATCTAGTTCCAATAAGAGGACTTTAGGATCCCATACGGAGCCATTGCCTGCGAAAGTTGCAAGCGTTGAGAGTATGACGGTTAGAGGTTTGGTAGAAGGGACCAGTGTTGAATGGAAAATAGACACCGGATCCAGGAGCACCTTTATTACTAAAGATACTTTTGATAATATTATTGATCAACCGAGATTAGATCCAGTAGAGGGAAGATATGTAACAGCCTCCGGACAGAAGTTGAAGTGCTATGGACAAGCTATGATGAGGATGACGTTTGGCGATCATGTGTTTGAGCAGGAAATAGTGGTTGGCGGAGTTAGGAACAACCTAATTGGTGAAGACTTCATTACGACTTATCGATGTGTTTGGGACCACGATGAGGCATCCTTCATAATCAAAGGTAGTCGTGTTCCACTACAGGAGTCAGACAGAAATATACGGTCGAGCAGAGTGATTGCATTGGAGACGGTTCGAGTGCCATCGGGACATGAGGCGGTGATCAAATCAGGTTTAACTAACCGGAGAAATGGTAGCCTGACCTCAAATTCCCTGGGTATCTTGACACCGGAACGCCCGTTTATGGAGCGGTACGGCCTAGCAATAGCCAGAACTTTAGTAGATGCAGCTAACGATGTTGTTTACACCAGAGTGTATAATCCAGGTCCACAAGATGTACAAATTTACAAACATACCCATATGGCGTTGTTTACACCTGCAAGTAGAGTCGGACCAATCTCGGACCTGAGGAGTTCTGGAAGAGGTGATGAGTTTGGTGTTTACAAAATTGAGGAGGTTGACGTGGAAGACATGCCAGATCATGTTGTTCCAGTTTTTGAGAAAGGCTGCAAACATCTGAATGAAGCAGAGAGGGTGGAGTTGAAGAAGTTTCTCTGTTTGAATGAAGCCTGTTTTGCCCGCCCGGGTGAAGTTGGAAGAACTAATATGGGGACCCATAAGATACAGTTGAAAGACGACAAGCCTATAAGAGAGCCACCACGTAGAATCCCCCTGTATAAGCGAAAAGCCTTGGGAGAAGAAGTAAAGAAGTTAGAAAGGAGTGGCCTTATAGAGAAATCTATGAGTCCTTGGTCATCGCAAACAGTTATGGTACAGAAAAAAGACGGATCCTGGCGCATGTGCGTGGACTACCGGAAGTTAAACGAGAAGACCATCAAGGATGCATACCCACTTACCAGGATCGATGAAAACCTAGATGCGTTAGAAGGGTCTAAATACTATTCGTCCTTAGACTTAGATATGGCCTACCATCAAGTGCCATTAGAAGAATCGGATAAAGAGAAAACTGCGTTTGCCACGCCAAGGGGAGGTTTATTTCATTTTAAAACTATGCCATTTGGGCTTTGTAATGCAGCTGGAACATTTAGTCGTATCATTGAAAGAACGCTGGAAGGGCTTCAATGGGAAGTGGCCGTACTCTACCTAGACGATATTGTAGTCATAGGAAAATCGTTCAGTCATCATCTAGAAAATTTACAGAGAGTATTCGATCGGCTATCCAGTGCAAATTTAAAATTGAAGGCCAAAAAGTGCAATTTGTTTCAAAAAGAGGTTTCATTTTTGGGATATTGCGTGTCGGAGGCAGGAGTCAAGACGGACCCAGCTAAGATTTCAGCAGTGAAGGGAATGCAGAGACCAGCATCGGTTACCCAAGTCAGGAGTTTCCTAGGTCTAGCCTCCTACTATCGAAAATTTGTAGAGGGATTTTCAAAGATAGCCAAGCCCCTTTTTGATCTGACAAGGAAGGATAGAGCTTTTTGCTGGGACGAAAGCTGTGAAAATAGTTTTAAGGAGTTGAAAGACCGATTGGTTACTGCTCCGATATTGGCATTTCCACAGGCGAATGGGTCCGAGTTTATTTTAGACACGGACGCCAGTGCGTATGCCATAGGAGCAGTACTATCACAAGTTCAGGACGGCAAGGAAAGAGTCATTGCCTACGGTAGCCGTTGTCTCGACAAGGCGGAGCGGAACTACTGTGTAACAAGGAGAGAGATGCTGGCGGTAGTGTTCTTCACAAAGTATTTTAAGCACTATTTGCTGGGGCGTAAATTTCTACTCCGGACGGACCATGGGTCCTTGTCTTGGTTGCAAAAGTTCCGAGAGCCGGACGGACAGATACATCGTTGGATCCAGCAACTTAGCCAGTTCTACATGGAAATACAGCACCGTCCAGGAAATAGACATGGGAACGCTGATGCAATGTCTAGATTAATAACACCAGACGGAGATATTATGTGCAAACAGTGTAAAATGCCTTGGGATTACACGTATAAAGGTCCGACCAAAGTTGAAGCTAAGAACATAAGAGAAGAGCATAATCAAGGAGTAAATGTCTTGTCGAATGAAACAGATTCAGACGGAGATGAAATCCCCGGGAGTGTACCACAAAGTCCTATACGTGACCCGGATCTTAGTCAGGGTCCGGTCGGGCACAGTGGGAGTCCTCCGGGAGAAGGACGTAGACTAAGAAGGGGGAGGAAGCCTAATCGACCACGACAAGCAATACAGAGACCTAAATCAACTGTTGAATTGAATAATTTAGAAATTTTACGAACTTTTCAAGAAGAAGATGACGCGATTGGAGAAATTTTGAAGTTGAAACTTGATGGAGAAGATAAACCAGACGTTAGAGAAGTGAGTCCGAAGAGTCGAGATTTTAAGTTCTATGTTGCCCGCTGGGAGTTGTTAGAAATAAAGAATGAAGTACTTTGTATGAAATGGAGCGATTCTATTAGTCAACCTACATGGAAAATATGTTTGCCCACTAAATTAGCAGATTCCGTATTATGGTATATTCATGACTCCGTGTTGGGAGGCCATCAAGGAATTAAGAAAACGTATGAAAAAGCTAGACTTTCTCCGTTCTTTTGGAAAGATCTTCACAAAACTGTAAAAGATTATGTGAGCCGATGTGACATCTGCGGAAAAAAGAAAAATCCACCTTTCAAAAAGCGTCATGAATTACAGTCGTACTTAGTCGGAGAACCATTTCAAAGAGTTGCAACGGACATCGCTGGTCCGTTTCCTACTAGTGACAAAGGTAATAAGTACATCCTGGTAGTTGGAGACTACTTTACGAAACTGACCGAACTGTATGCTATCCAAGACACTCAAGCGGAGACCATAGCTGATGTCATTTTTAGAGCATGGGTGAAGAGATTCGGATGCCCCGCCGAGTTACATTCTGACCAAGGTCGAAATTACGAAAGCCAGCTTTTTCAAGAGCTCTGTAAACTTCTCGATATACATAAAACGCGGACGACCCCGCTACATCCTAGATCGGACGGGATGGTTGAAAGAATGAATGCAACTGTAAATAACATTTTGTCCAAATATGTCAAAATTCATCAGAGAGATTGGGATAATTATTTAGATTACATTACAATGGTTTATAATTCTACACCACACGAAAGCACGGGACTGACTCCGCATAGAATGGTGTACGGAGAAGAGATGAGATTTCCGATGGACTTTATAACAGAGAAATTGGAAAACGGAGACGGAGTAGGAAAATATTCATCAGATTATGTCATAGACTTAGAAGATCGATTATTTGAGGCACATAGAATAGCCCGATCGAATTTAGGACATGCAGCTGAACGTCAGAAATTAATTTACGATGCCCGTGTAAAGTCAAAAGTTTATTCAGTCGGAGACATGGTTTGGCGAAACCAAAAGCAAAATGTTGTTGGTCGGAAAAGCAAGATCGCACGGCATTGGTCTGGTCCGTGGATAATATGTGAAAAACTAAGCGACGTTCTATTCAAAATTAAATTTTCAAAGAATTCGACTCCGGTTGTCATACACGGAGACAATTTGAAGCCGTACACAGGCGACAAAAGGTTTAATTGGTTCAACCTTGAAGCTGAAAATGTGCCAGAAAATGAGGTCATGGAATTTCCGGTATTAGATCAGTTCGTGGGAAAGTATACAGAAGCTGATGCAACGATGCCTCAAAATGATGAAACTATTTTTCCCACGCCGTCTGGCGATTCAGGGAACGCCAATGAAATGCCAGAGATTTATTCGGGTAGTGTTGGTGATTTCCCGGAGTCAGAGGTCCGACCTCGTACCAGTATAAGTGTAAGCCCCAGATCTTCTTCTGAGCATGCGCATTCAATAAAAACTAGATTTGGCCGGGAGATTAGTAAACCGCAATATTTGCAAGATTTTATTCAAGAAGTCACAATGTCAGAGCGATGTCATCATTGTGGAAAAAGGTACACCTGTTTGAAGAATTAATAATCAATTGACACCAACATCCACGCATCCCCTTTGCCTTTTTGGACCCGACATCTGATCAGATGTTTCGGCAATTAAGTAACCTTTATACTCGGTAGGGATGAAAAAAGATGTTCTATTTGCTCTCTTCAGGGGTCCATAGAACTCTTTTAAAAAAATGAATAAAAAAATGCATATTTTAATTGAAGTTTGTAGAAACGGTTGGTTTGTTTGTTTATACTATCGAAATTTAATTGACCATATCATAATAAGTGATGATATTCTCTTATCATAAGAGAAATTAGTTCTGGTTATTGTTACGGTTAGTCGCTTATAATCTCATTAGAAATCATATTGGACGGAACCATGTTTATTTTAGTTTGGCTGATGTTAAATATTCACCAATGTTTTTATGTTTTTTATAAGCAATAATCGGTTTCTCTTTAAACATTTCTGCAACTGTTTCGTCTATATTCAGTAGATGCCAATGTTTGGCTATTACTTTTTTTATCTTTTTTAATCTAGGGTTGTATTTGAGAGTCATAACGAGAGGAATCTTATCCTTATTGTTTCTATTTGTTTGGTTGTGTAAAAGTTCATTTCTATTGATCGATAAGGCAGAAGAGATGTTCTTTTCTATTTCGATTCTTGAATAACCACGTGTTTTAAGTTTATTTTTGAAGTTATTGATTAGCAAATTAAATTCGTTCTTGTCACTCGTATTTCACAAGCATCTTATAGTTTCACCCTTGATGAACCCAGAAAATACGTTTTTACAGTGACAACTGTTTCTCTGTAAATACATGAATGAGTTAGTCGGTTTAAAGAATGTTTTAACATCAAGGATGCCATTTTGAGCAAATCTGTGTCCTTTGTAAATGTGTACGTCAAGAAAGTTAGTCTCGGAAGAGGATATTTCATACGTAAATTTGACGAATCGGTGATAATTATTGGCAATCTCGAAAAGATTTTCAATTTCTGATCTAGTACCATGATAAAGAATAAAACCATCATCTCTATAGCGACCTGAATAAAATATATTATTTTTATGTAAAAATAGAGCCAAAATGTTTTCGAAAATGTCAAACATCAAAATATCGCAAATTTCAGGACTAGGTACAGCGCCAATAGCAGTGCCAATAACTTGTTTATACAGTTTCCCGTCAAACTCAAAAAAATTGTTTTCGAGAATGCATTGCAATAGAAAAATAATATCCTCTGTGCTGGGACTAGGTAGATCATATTTAGTCTTGTCAAATTTTGTGTAGGCATCTCTTACGGCTGCTAATAGTTCATCAATTGGACAATTGGTAAACATATTAGTTACATCATATGTAACTAGTAAACATTCTTTTTTCGGTTTCAAATTTTCAATGATGTTAATAAATGAAACAGTGTCCTTAATATAGAACATCTTTTTTCATCCCTACCGAGTATAAAGGTTACTTAATTGCCGAAACATCTGATCAGATGTCGGGTCCAAAAAGGCAAAGGGGATGCGTGGATGTTGGTGTCAATTGATTATTAATGATTTGATTAGGGACGGCTGTCCCAATGACACTTTCCCGTGAATCATACCAGTTTGGTGTTGATCCGTTTCTTTCTTTGCTTTCTTTTGGATTCAAAGAATCTGATTTATAGTTTCCGGCATTCTCGTCTATTTGCACCTCTTGTATCGTTTCTTCATTCGATGTTATATTCATGGTTACTCTATCAATTGTCTCATTTTCGCTGTAAACACCAAAATGAACCGACTTGGACTTAGCAAAAAATCTGCTACTAAGATGCCTACAGCTAATGCTACTTCTGAAAATAGTGAAAAAAGAATGGATATAGAGCCGTTTCCATCTAACCAAGAAGCTTTACTTAGTGACTTCGATGATGATGATTTTGATTTCGAGTTGGACTTAACCAAATCCGATAATAGTGTGGACCATTCGCAAACTATTTCAGACACGATCGCTACTATAACCGGTAAACTGGAAACTCGCCATCAAATAGCAAAAGCCAGAGAAGGATTGTCTTATGGAAGGACGTCTGGAAATCTTCCACCTTTTCTTACAATGAACCTTAAATGTCTCCCTAACTTCTACAACGATGACATGAACAATGACTTTTCTCAATTTTGGAAAGAAGAAACTGAAGAGATGAGTAATGAACTTATCCGTAAATCTATTACTTTCTTGGATGATAAGATTGCCTCACTTAATGCAGAAATGAAAACAAAATCGGACGAAGCATTCACCAAAATTGGTGTCAAAACTAAGGTAGACGGTGACGCCAGGAAAGATCTTAAGGATAGACTTACTAGTGTTAAAGAACATTATAATGAACTGTTGCAGAAATTTAGAACTGACATCAGAACACCCCGTCATAACAGACCGAAATTCCACCAACAGGAAAACCACAAAAGGAGATTTGAGGACAGATTCAACAGGAGATTTTAATTTGAACTTTAATATCTAGGAATAATGAGTTATTATTCTTCGAAAGGACATTAACTATATTTTTAGAACATAATTTGTTTACTTTTCGGATATTTCTAGACTAGTAAGTAGAATGCCGGTCTGACTTATTAACGATTGGTCCATGCTTAACAAATAAATTTACAGAGATCGATCTAATTATTCTGGTCACTTTAGCCCCGCCTCCTATGCTTTTGCCAAATTTTCTGACGGTAGATAAAATCATTTGCAGTCGTAAGCTGAACGCAAAATGTCTAAACGAAATCGAAGATTTAATCGTAAATCAAAACTCAAGAAAATCATAAAGCGATTTCACGATAAATCTGCTATGCAGATTCCGAAATTATCACGTAAATTATTGAATGCGAAACAACATGTAATCAATTTATCTAGCGTCGTTCTACGGGACGAAGATTATCTTTTGTTATCTAAAGGCCTTAAATTTATTCCTAATCCGAAACGGAATGACGCAAAAAATGAATTGCTTAATAGCTTTGACGAATTAGCTAGAAAAATGCGCTGTCGTTACTTATTCAGTAACAGTCATGACAATAAAATACATCCGTTTTATATCAAAACCGGTTTTAATCCTCACTTTAGTTGTTATACTCTTGAAAATTATTTCAGTCTTACGAAACTCGAATTATCTTATCTACCGATCAGAAAATTTGTTGACAATATATCTATTGCCGAGAGACGTAGTTTAAAAAGTCTCAAAAGAAATAAAAACATAGTAATTAAAAAGGCAGACAAAAATGGGAATGTCGTTATTTTAGACAAGGAAAACTATTTACATGAAGGTTTGCGCCAACTTAACATGCCGCATTACGAACAGATTCAAAATCATAACCTAGAAAATATCAAAATTGCTTTACAACAACATGTAAAAAACATGAAAGAAAGAGGTGTAATAGATGATGTAACCTTTGACTTCTTATGGGATGGTCTTAAAAAAGATGTCCGACCAGGTAGAATTTATTTCTTACCAAAAATACACAAATTAAACCGAGAAGATGTAAACAAAATTGTTTCCGAGGGTCGTAACACTGATAAAATAGTACCACCTGGTCGTCCAATTATTTCACAATCAGGATCATTTCTTGAGAATATAGGCAGATATGTTAATCGATTTCTGAACCCTATCACAAGAGAACAAAAATCTATGATTAAGGACACTGTTTCATTTATTAACATCATTGAAAATTTGAAACCGAAAAAAGAATGTTTACTAGTTACATATGATGTAACTAATATGTTTACCAATTGTCCAATTGATGAACTATTAGCAGCCGTAAGAGATGCCTACACAAAATTTGACAAGACTAAATATGATTTACCTAGTCCCAGCACAGAGGATATTATTTTTCTATTGCAATGCATTCTCGAAAACAATTTTTTTGAGTTTGACGGGAAACTGTATAAACAAGTTATTGGCACTGCTATTGGCGCTGTACCTAGTCCTGAAATTTGCGATATTTTGATGTTTGACATTTTCGAAAACATTTTGGCTCTATTTTTACATAAAAATAATATATTTTATTCAGGTCGCTATAGAGATGATGGTTTTATTCTTTATCATGGTACTAGATCAGAAATTGAAAACCTTTTCGAGATTGCCAATAATTATCACCGATTCGTCAAATTTACGTATGAAATATCCTCTTCCGAGACTAACTTTCTTGACGTACACATTTACAAAGGACACAGATTTGCTCAAAATGGCATCCTTGATGTTAAAACATTCTTTAAACCGACTAACTCATTCATGTATTTACAGAGAAACAGTTATCACTGTAAAAACGTATTTTCTGGGTTCATCAAGGGTGAAACTATAAGATGCTTGCGAAATACGAGTGACAAGAACGAATTTAATTTGCTAATCAATAACTTCAAAAATAAACTTAAAACACGTGGTTATTCAAGAATCGAAATAGAAAAGAACATCTCTTCTGCCTTATCGATCAATAGAAATGAACTTTTACACAACCAAACAAATAGAAACAATAAGGATAAGATTCCTCTCGTTATGACTCTCAAATACAACCCTAGATTAAAAAAGATAAAAAAAAGTAATAGCCAAACATTGGCATCTACTGAATATAGACGAAACAGTTGCAGAAATGTTTAAAGAGAAACCGATTATTGCTTATAAAAAACATAAAAACATTGGTGAATATTTAACATCAGCCAAACTAAAATAAACATGGTTCCGACCAATATGATTCCTAATGAGATTATAAGCGACTAACCGTAACAATAACCAGAACTAATTTCTCTTATGATAAGAGAATATCATCACTTATTATGATATGGTCAATTAAATTTCGATAGTATAAACAAACAAACCAACCGTTTCTACAAACTTCAATTAAAATATGCATTTTTTTTTATTCATTTTTTTAAAAGAGTTCTATGGACCCCTGAAGAGAGCAAATAGAACATCTTTTTTCATCCCTACCGAGTATAAAGGTTACTTAATTGCCGAAACATCTGATCAGATGTCGGGTCCAAAAAGGCAAAGGGGATGCGTGGATGTTGGTGTCAATTGATTATTAATGTGTTGAATTGAATAATTTAGAAATTTTACGAACTTTTCAAGAAGAAGATGACGCGATTGGAGAAATTTTGAAGTTGAAACTTGATGGAGAAGATAAACCAGACGTTAGAGAAGTGAGTCCGAAGAGTCGAGATTTTAAGTTCTATGTTGCCCGCTGGGAGTTGTTAGAAATAAAGAATGAAGTACTTTGTATGAAATGGAGCGATTCTATTAGTCAACCTACATGGAAAATATGTTTGCCCACTAAATTAGCAGATTCCGTATTATGGTATATTCATGACTCCGTGTTGGGAGGCCATCAAGGAATTAAGAAAACGTATGAAAAAGCTAGACTTTCTCCGTTCTTTTGGAAAGATCTTCACAAAACTGTAAAAGATTATGTGAGCCGATGTGACATCTGCGGAAAAAAGAAAAATCCACCTTTCAAAAAGCGTCATGAATTACAGTCGTACTTAGTCGGAGAACCATTTCAAAGAGTTGCAACGGACATCGCTGGTCCGTTTCCTACTAGTGACAAAGGTAATAAGTACATCCTGGTAGTTGGAGACTACTTTACGAAACTGACCGAACTGTATGCTATCCAAGACACTCAAGCGGAGACCATAGCTGATGTCATTTTTAGAGCATGGGTGAAGAGATTCGGATGCCCCGCCGAGTTACATTCTGACCAAGGTCGAAATTACGAAAGCCAGCTTTTTCAAGAGCTCTGTAAACTTCTCGATATACATAAAACGCGGACGACCCCGCTACATCCTAGATCGGACGGGATGGTTGAAAGAATGAATGCAACTGTAAATAACATTTTGTCCAAATATGTCAAAATTCATCAGAGAGATTGGGATAATTATTTAGATTACATTACAATGGTTTATAATTCTACACCACACGAAAGCACGGGACTGACTCCGCATAGAATGGTGTACGGAGAAGAGATGAGATTTCCGATGGACTTTATAACAGAGAAATTGGAAAACGGAGACGGAGTAGGAAAATATTCATCAGATTATGTCATAGACTTAGAAGATCGATTATTTGAGGCACATAGAATAGCCCGATCGAATTTAGGACATGCAGCTGAACGTCAGAAATTAATTTACGATGCCCGTGTAAAGTCAAAAGTTTATTCAGTCGGAGACATGGTTTGGCGAAACCAAAAGCAAAATGTTGTTGGTCGGAAAAGCAAGATCGCACGGCATTGGTCTGGTCCGTGGATAATATGTGAAAAACTAAGCGACGTTCTATTCAAAATTAAATTTTCAAAGAATTCGACTCCGGTTGTCATACACGGAGACAATTTGAAGCCGTACACAGGCGACAAAAGGTTTAATTGGTTCAACCTTGAAGCTGAAAATGTGCCAGAAAATGAGGTCATGGAATTTCCGGTATTAGATCAGTTCGTGGGAAAGTATACAGAAGCTGATGCAACGATGCCTCAAAATGATGAAACTATTTTTCCCACGCCGTCTGGCGATTCAGGGAACGCCAATGAAATGCCAGAGATTTATTCGGGTAGTGTTGGTGATTTCCCGGAGTCAGAGGTCCGACCTCGTACCAGTATAAGTGTAAGCCCCAGATCTTCTTCTGAGCATGCGCATTCAATAAAAACTAGATTTGGCCGGGAGATTAGTAAACCGCAATATTTGCAAGATTTTATTCAAGAAGTCACAATGTCAGAGCGATGTCATCATTGTGGAAAAAGGTACACCTGTTTGAAGAATTTGCAGAGACACTTAAATCAAGTGCATAACCCACAGGTGAACGCTATTCGTTGTCCTGTTGCCGGTTGTGATAGGATTTTTCTCAGACGAGAATATCTTCGGATTCATTTAAGAGCAGCCCACAAAGAAGAATGTCAGGACCCTGTGAGTGTAGCAAAGGCTACAGTTTTCCAATTTTATGCACGAGAGCATATTCAGGGAAGCTACTACGTGGGACCCGTTCACACGGACCCGGTCGTACCAGCCCCAGTACCAGAAGTTATTGATGTCAACGACGAGTCCTCTGATTCGATATCTACAAGTACGAGTAGTGAATCCGAGCAGGAAGATAATGAGGAAGAAAACTGTGACAATATTAGTTATGAGTCAGATGGGGAAGTCCCAGGACCTTCAGGCTTAGGAGACACGAGGGATGCAGCATCCGGCGGCTCACAGGGGCCGAGGGAAATAGTGGAACTCTTTACTTTAAGCTTAGTCAAAAGGACTGTAAAAGACACTAATGGTAATGAAACCGTGGAGAGGGAACACCACTTCGCAATGTCCCCGCACTACGACATCAAGAATTTTCAGTGGATGGATTTTGTAAGGTATATGGAAGAAGAACTAGTGCAGCACATGCGGGCCATGGATCTAAAGGAGAACAAACCGTATGGATCCGTCCGTGTCGCAGAGGTGGACGAGTTGGCGGACTCCAGTGATTAGGACTGTCAGTGGCTCGAACTGTGATTAGATTACTTTGTCATGTTGATTTGATAGATAGGTATTTTGTTTAGTTTTGTTTAAGACATAATTAATGTCCGGTTTTGTGCCATATATTCTGTATAATCTAGTCAAATATATTTTTTTTTTATCCGTTCTATGTGTTGTGTGATAATCAGCCTAAGAGTCCTATTTTTGGTGCTTTTTGTAGCCCTCATACTGGTACTCGGTGGCGGATGTATATTCTTGGTTGTCTTTTGTTGTTGTTGAGATTTAGAAGGTTAAAACATTTTTTTTTTTTTTTTTTTTTTTTTTTTACAAGGAGATATTTTTTTTTTTTATTGTGGACTTGTTACCTCATAGTATATTGTCTCAGGTGAAAAAGTATTATTTTACCTTTTACGGGTTAATATTTTTGTTATATGTGCCTAATGTGTTCAAAAGTTTTTGATATGCATATTTTTCTTGTTATAATACTCAAGTGTTTTAATAGTTTCATGCGAAATGATAATCATTTCATAAATTTTATATTTTTGAAGTTTAAAAGTCATAAATTTGTTATTTCGCACAATTTTCATGGTCATTTCACAAGTTTTGCACATGTTACATGTTTGATACCTTCATTGTGTATATATGACAAATGTTGTGTATTCATTATAATCATTATATTGCATGAATTTTGTTTATGTATTGTATTTCTGAACAGTGGAAGTTCAGTTTTTCTTCGTGGGGGGCTGTGTAATGATTTTGGATTTTTACTCCATATATTTTATGCATTTTATAGGTTATTTCCCTATTTTTATGTATGTACATGCAGGAGTAGCTCGAGGTCATTTGAGTTTACTAGTTTCATCATTCTTATTTCAGTTAAGCTAATATTAGCAGTATTTTATGGTTCTAAGATCTAAATACCAGATGTGTCCTTTATTTAGGTCGGGAAAGGTCAACTGGGATTATGACTCCTTGTACTCCCAGTGACCTACTAAATCTTACTCCTTGTGTACATACTAGTATAGTGGGAGTCACGACTCCTTGTACTCCTACTGGGAGTTCTTTGTATTTCATCAGAAAGTTGCATCAGAATGATTGCGTGAGAAAGTGTGGGTGTTAGGAGTGTGCCAAGGTTGCTTGAGAGGTTGGTATAAAAGGGAATCATGAGAATACAGCTCTCTCTCGCTCGCTCTCGTTTTACTTCACTTTAAGTCTTATTTCATTTTGTCAGGATTTACTTCTAAATTACCTATTTTTGGCCCTGGGGATTAACTAAATTGTATTGTGACTTTATATTTGGATTTATGCATTCTTTGGAAATATGATTATCAAACTTTACTGTGTTTTATTTACTGGCATTTGTTAGACCTCACAAGGACCCATAATAATTATTAGATTTGTGACCAAGGAGATTTACCCGGAGCACCCTACCATATCAACGTTATAAAGAGGTGAATTCCTTGTTGGAGAAAGGTGTGTGGACACTAAGTATCTGTCGTTAAATGACATAACAACTGAGCCATCTCAGCAGCATCTAGTCTTAACAGCACAGTAACTTTGTCAAAACCACCTCCCCCCTTTTTCCTGTCGTCACACATTGTTGTAAAACTGGATTCGGGGGTTTCCGATAAGTTATTTATAGCCGTGCCATGACGTTGTGGAGATACAAGAAGACGATTGTCTAGCCAACGCGGAACACATGGACAGACGAGATCTCACGGGGGATTCGAGAATACGGCCTTCTAGTTCCAAACTTTGACCAGGTAACACTGATTTTGTATTTTGTCCAAAGCCCCTTTGTAAATTTGCCAACACTGGCAAACCGTTGTCTTTGAACTCGGTGCTAAGGAGTCATCAGTTCTTGCCTCCATTTTCATTTTCCAATACCTGTTTTACAACATCATTAAGTATCAGGAGAATTTTATTTTACTTGTAGCAAGACAATATAGAATACAATATTTACTTACGAGTGCGTTTATTTCTGGACGAGTTTCCTAAAAATAATAAAGGTATCATTATAATACTATTAGTCATCACATGTCTATACCGGATTTGACATTCTGTGTTTATCATTGACAACGCGACTGGTGTGTTGCAACTAGCTACAATAATGCAGCCCTTTTGACATCTTTGACTAGGCAGAGCTACAATGCGGTCCCATTCCTCGTAACGGAGCAACGCCGAAAGCGAAATCACACCAGGCGCAATTCAATCCATTAGAGGTCAAATTTGGTATTAAAATACCGCTTATAGTATTTTAATGACGAATTCAGTTAAAATTTTCTGACATTTAGCGCAGTTACAAAGAATTTAGTAAAATTTCAATTATTGAAGGATCTTGATCCTGAACTTTATAATGAAGTTCAGGATCAGAATTTTGAAAATGTTGGATTTTTAACAAATTAATAGATAATTAATATTTATCTATGACTCTTGACCAATTTTTTTATTAACTCAATGTTGTTCAGAGTGTTATTGGTATTTTCGAATCATGTTGAAGCTTTGTTTGAGTTAGAGAAAGAAATTCGATTTGCTCCATTACGAGTAATGGGACCGCATTGTAGCTCCGCCTAGTCAAAGATGTCAAAGGGGCTACATTATTGTAGCTAACTCTTCCGGAGCACCTGAGATTCTTGTTACAACTTGAGTTAGCGTTGTCAGTTGATATTTATGTGTTTTTGTGTTTCTTGTTTGTTTGTCCTGTTCCGTTTTGTGTTGACGTATTTTGCCTTCAATCTTTTGGACATTTGGCTTCAGAATGCCCCATTGGATCTGTATTACATACATAGGAAATAGAACTAATTGTTTATTCATGTTTCATCTTCACAGGAATTTAATTATCACCCACAAAGAAGTCGCAGAGGGAATTGTCTTTGTCTCTTTGTAACACACTCTTTTTGGTGTAACTTTTCTGGAATCACTACATGACTTGGAATACCAACCTTGTTTTAGTTAAAGTTAATAGAACATTCACATTAAAGTATATAAAATACAATATATACTTACTAGGCTTGTTTCAGGAAGAAATTTAGGAAATTAATGAAATTATGAATAGTTGAAAATGAATGAATGAATGAATGAATGAATGAACGAATTTCGATCTCAAAGGAAACTCTTGGTCAACAACAATATATATTTTAATTCATATGCAGAGCTTTTATTATTAGACTTAACTGGATCAAGAAGGTCGTGTACGTTTGTGACAAAAAGGGGGATTTATAGCAACTATAAATAGAACAATTTATATTCTGACACTACAGACAACAACACTACGAAAGTATACAAACCTGCAATCAACCATACAAGCATGCATTAAACTGAAAATTAAATTAGGTTCTTCAGAATATGTCACGAGGAATATTAGTTTCAGTTTGTTGCAGAACATCTGTCATGTATATGTTATTTGATAGTATAAATATTATTATACCACTATGTCATAAAATGTAACGAGATACCCTGCACTAATCATGCTTTATCAGTAGATAAGGATAAATTCCTGAAAGACCCCCCTCATTAATTATCATAAACTTTCATTTAGCACCCTCTACAGTCCCGTGGTATAAATCAGTTATCCCCCATCGGGCATCTGCCCTCAGGGGAATAACTTACACTAATTTTGATATTGCTTAAACTCAAGGTCAGAACGAGACAAAAGAATATGCGCTCTTCAGTAAATAAGGTAGAATTTGATTCGGGATGTTTACGTAGTAACTATGGGCATTGAAAAGTTTATTTATAGAGCAACTTTTAAAATAAAATGTGATATAAAATATGTAAAATGAAAGTAAACAACACCGAATTTGCCTTGGTTTATTAAATATGCAGCGTGAAAAGAGCACATTTCTCATGTTTAGTGATATTATGGGGTCTGATTTCCTTTGTGACAAATAAAACATCATGCTCCTAAAAATCCGAAAAAAGTATATCCAACAGATAAATCCTGAACCCGTCGCTATAGCGGTATTGATAAAAATGATTGTCAAAGTTGTGCTAATTTCCTAAGTTAGTTATTTGTGAATCCCCCTTTCTAAATATAGAAATTTCATTCATAAAATGAATAAACATTGAGAGTATCTCATACCCAGCTAAAAATAGCAATGGTCTACTCGACTTCCTGAAAAAATTTTTTCTTTAATTCTGCAATATATAAGGCCTTAACTGGTGAAACTGTTTAAATTTTACTTTTTCTTAATATAACGCATGTCTTTATAATAAAATGGTAATAAGCAAATGTAAAATGACGTTTTAGAAGGGGGAGGTCTATTAAGAGAGGTTTGTTCGATTTGTAAAACTGTAATCGTCTCCCTTCATTTGCCTAGCAACGTTTTAGACTTGCTTGTGACAAAAAAAACCCATTTTTCTTCGATTTCCTTAAAATTTTGTCAACAAAAAAAGCATAAGATTGGTCGTCATCTGTCAAAGTATGTAACCCGTCGCACTTACCATTATTTTTTAAATTCAACATGTTTATCACCTTTAAAGAATTCCGGTTATTCTTTAGAGATAATTTATTCCTTTTTTGTCACAAATTATTATTCTATGCGTACAACATCCTAACTAAGAAAAAGAACAATATTTTGTCCATTCACTTGTACCCGAACTTGAAAATAATCATGACCTACTTTTAATTAATCAAAAGATAAAGTTGGTGATTTCAGTTCATCACGTCATTCAAAATGATGTGATTTTCGAATCAGTTTAGACATACAAATTATTTACAAGGGAGATATTTTGTCACCACCTGTCTGACTGTAAGACTGTTGAAATTCCATTTTGCTTTACAAACAAAGTGTATTATGTAAAACAAAAACCCAGATGTATTGTATTTTATTTAATTAGGATATTAGGATTTGATTATTTATATATATATTTAAAATTCTTAATTGTATTTCCATTTAATTTTTATACCCCGCCACACGAAGTGGCAGGGTATTATGTTATACCCTCAGTTTTTTTCGGTGTCTGTCCGTCCGTCCGTCTGTCTGTCCGTCCCCCGAAGGTTTCCGACCAATAACTTGAAAATGCGTCAAAGGATTTGAATGATATTTTGCACAGCTGTTTAGTACAATAAAATACAGGTCAAGTGATCCAAAAAATAGTTTTCGAGATAGGCCACTTTGAAAAATTAAATTTCATGAAATTTTGAGTTTCCAACCAATAACTTGAAAACGCGTCAAAGGATTTGAATGATATTTTGCACAGCTGTTAAGTACAATAAAATACAGGTCAAGTTTGATTTCCAGCATGATCCAATAAATAGTTTTTGAGATAGGCCACTTTGAAAAATCAAATTTCATGAAATTTTGAGTTTTCGACCAATAACTTGAAAACGCTTCATGGGTTTCAAATGATATTTTGTACAGCTATTGAGTACAATAAAATACAGGTCAAGTTAAATTTCCAGCTTGATATGAAAAATAGTTTTCGAGAAAGGCCACTTTGAAATCAAATTTTATGAACTTTTGATATTATAACGTGGCGGGGTATCATTTAATGTCCCATTACATGCCCTATTTTTATTTTGTAGGTATGCCAAGTTCAACTGCCATGGACAGGGCTTACAACTAGACTTTCCTGTGAGAGTCCAGTCATCAGTTTATAACAGAACTATCTTTGTGCCAAGTTCTCCCTGTGGAGAGGCTGACAATGAAGTGTGCCACCACAGTTTGCTCAGCAGATAACTTTTAATAGGTATTGTATTATATACTATGGAAACTTTTTGTACTTTTTGCATTTTATAATGTCAACATTTACTATTTGTTTTTACTGGTAAATTTAATCATGTAATTAAATACCAAAACGCGGGTATAAACGATTCATTTGGATATGCTATATATCGATATTTTAAGGAGTAACATCTCGGTAAAAATCGAAAATTTCAGCGACAAAAATATTAGAAATTTTATGGTAAATTGTGTCAGACAAGTCTGACGACCAGGCTTGTGATTACCCTCGGGGACTTCTGGTCAACCAGGAGCAGTTATCGCCCAGTGTTTTCAAAATTACTAATACCAAAATGAAGTATAAACGGTTAACTGGATATGCTATATATATCGATATTTCATTTTGTTCTAGAGTAAAATGTGATTATAAGCAGGAGTGGAGTATTCAATTGGTCGGAAACGACAATGTCATGACAACTTGTTTCACTGTATTTCAATTTTTAGAAATGAACTTTTAGATGTTCATTCTTTGAATTTTAAGTTTGGTATTTTTGATGATGAAAAAGTTAAACTAGAAAAGAGATGTAAAGAGTTGTTTGATTTATGCAAAATGAGAAATCATTTTTTTCTGAAAGCAAAGAGAGAATTGAATATTTGGGATCTAAAAACAAATCACCTCAGAATTATGTTGAAAATGTTTTGGAAAAGCGAATATTGGAAAAAAGTTTGATGACTTACAACCAAGGCAGAAACTTAGAAAAAAATCGCACTTTAGAAACTTATGCAGATAAGGCCTTAGGTTTTATTGAAACTTTTGGTTTATTTCCCAAAAAGTAAGAATGCATTTCTGAAAAAGGTAAAATTGTTTCTTTTAATTTTGAATCAAAGAAATATTTTGTTGACTTAAGAGTCTGGTGATAAAGAATTGTTGAAAAGCATTGTATTTTTCCAGAGACTTGTCAAAGTAAATCTTCTTCAAAACACAGAAAAGGCTAAATTGCAAATTAAATTCTCTGAAATGGCGCAAAAGTAAGCAGAATTACAAATTTGGTTATCTTTTTCTTTATCAGTTATTTCAGAAAATTCTACTTTATTTGACAACCGGTTTAACACAATTGCTATTGCTCAATGTGATGGAAATTATATGAAAATCTCCGCAGTACATGTAAGCCACTGTTTGACCAGTTAAGTTCTTTGGCAAATACTAAGTTAATTAATATTGAGGGTATTGATTATGATTTGGAGTTGTTTGTTGGCGGAGACATGGAACTTATACAAATTTTGCTAGGCTTGGGTGGTTCAAGGGGATTTTTCCTGCCCCTGGTGCAAGGTTCACCAAAATGATAGGCATGATTGTACAAAGAGTGGAACTTTTATCACTCAAGTGAGATATTTATGTCTCCCAAACGAAGTTTGGAGACATGTTGTTTTTGCTCAGTTCTTATTATTCTTATTATTCTTATTATTATTTTTTTTCTTCTTTCCGGGCGCGTTTTTTCGAACACTTGTCTGCGGCGTTTCTCAGAAACCGATACACGGAATCGCTTGATATCATATGACTGGATAGGCCCATACTCCTAGATGATCCTCCCGAAAAAAAAATTCAATATGTTGGAGGGAACATATATTTTTGGGGTCTCAAAAGGGGGTGGGGTTTTGCAAAATTTTACTATAGAAGTCTATGGTAAAAGTGATATAACTTGATAATGTGTGATCTTAAACTTGGAAATACATGTACTGTGTTACCTCATATATTTTAATTTTCATACCTGGCCACATTTAGTGGTGAGGTATTATGTAATACCCTCCGCTTCATTGTCTTAAGGGGGGATCATGATCCACCCCCTCAAATGACAAAATACTAAATATTCTGAAAACCATCGAGATCCCCACCCTATAACCACATATATTATTACTCCTTATGATAAGACAAATCATTTGGTACCATTGGGGGTCTGAGGGGGGGTCATGCCCCACCCCCCTCAAATGACAAAATACTAAATATTCTGAAAACCATTGAGATCCCCACCCTATAACCATATATATTATTACTCCTTATGAGAAGACAAATCATTTGGTACCATAGGGGGTCTGAGGGGGGTCATGCCCCACCCCCCTCAAATGAAAAAATGCTTAATATTCTGAAATTAATTTAGATCCCCACCCTATAACCACATATATTATTACACTTAATGATTAGATGAATTATTTGGTACCATAGGGGCGTCTGAGGGGGGTCATGCCCCACCCCTCAAATGATAGAATACTAAATAACTTAGTTATTAGGGGAACCCCTGCCCAAATTTTTTCCATGAGGTTCTAAAAATGCATTTAAAGGCATTTCCAGGATTTTGCTTACTCTTGAGACTTCTGTACAACTTTGATTTACGGGGGAACCCCTGCCCAAATTTTCCCATGAGGTTCTAAAAATGCATTTAAAGGCATTTTCAGGATTTTGCTTACCCTTTGGACTTCTGGAAAACTTGTATTTATAGGTAAGCACCCTCACAAATTTTTCCTATGTGATTAATGGGACTTCGTTTGGGAGACATTCGAAACTGCATCCAGTTTCAATTATACCTTGTTAGATCTGTAAATTAAATATGCTCATTAGCTACTGTATCCAAACAGAACTATGGTGTTCAAAACATTATACATTGTACTTTTATAATACATGTACATTAATATATATTGTGCAGTGTATGTGTACTGCATATTTTGTGTAGCATGGCATATACAATAACACAACATGTATCTATCCTTTAGTGCTATTATTGACTACATCTTAATTCAAAATAAATGGTTTTCATTTTTATAGGAATGATCCATGCAGGCATAGGAGAAACACAGTTCAATAGCCTATTTGCTTCCATGTACATTGTCCTCACCATAAGTCAATAAAAGACAGAGAGAATGAGGTTGGAGATTTATTAGAGAAGCACGCAGCAGAGTCGGAAAAGAAGTTATAAGATGAAGCATTTCAGTCAATGAGAATTGATACAGGTTTGAATATACATTTCCACTATTGTCTGCTATGTTATTTGGTTTGGGCTGTGGATGTTTTCAATTTGAAATTAACACTTCATGAGCCATAACCAAAAAGCTCCTTCCTGAAGATCCTTGCAAGTCCCAATATCGAATCATCGACAACCAAGTTTTAAGAGTCCTAAACATTTATATAACAATTATTATGATTTGCCATTTGTGAGTTAGCAACTCTTCTGTCATTATTTTTTTTTGTAGGGAATTTGTTTTAGACTTCCTTTTTTCATTTGCATTTAAATATTCCTTTTAAACTGGGTTTGAAATATCTGTGTCTCTCTACACATGCTACATGGTCATTTTTGCACTAAAATAGATGGCGCTGTTTCATAATTTACATTGGAAACAATATTGCGACCGAAGTCGCGCCAGTAAATTATCTCGACGAACATGCCTATGAATTATTTAATGACAATGATAGCGAGGAAGAACTTGAGGGGTTCGATGATGATGACCTAAATGAGGTTAACCAGGACATCATTGATGGCGGATATTTAGAGTGGGAATTAAGTAACAGAGACCCCCAACACATTCAGATCTGTACGAAAAGTCTGCTGCAAGAACATCACCTCTTGATTACATGAGCTTGTTTGTTGATTAACATACCAACGAACAAATAGCCCAGCAGTTTTAACAAGACAAAGTCTTGCCTGTCAAGTCAAGTTTCAGAAAATGGATATAAATAGCTGTCAAATTTTAGCAATGAGATTGACTAGTGATATAGTTTCATGTTACCTGACTCTCCTGTGACGTTGTTCTTTCATTCATTCAAATGACAAGCTCGGAAGAGTAGTATTGATCAATATTTTTTAAATGTTAAGCAATAAAGAAAGTCATTTTTTTCTTGCAGTATGATGAGTTGTTTTATAATGACTAAATAGATTGTACTTAGAAATCTTCACAAGCACAATGTAAACCATGAAAAAATAAAGGCAAGTCTGGAATGCTTAGACCGTATAAAAATATATAAAATATCAAAGAAGGCGATGCCTCTATCTCTGGTCTTCAATAAGACTAAAACTAATCTGTGCAACAAAATAATCTTTCCTGCTTTTTTTTCTTTTTTTTTAATTGTTTTCTTTATCGTGAATTTAATCACCTAGTTTTTACCTAGTTGCAGGTACAGGGGCAGGGGTAGGAGCAATGACATGATAGTTAGTTGCAGGCACAGGGGCAAGGTTTAGAGCAATGACATGAGGGTTAGTTGCAGACACAGGGGCAAGGTTTAGAGCAATGACATGATGGTTAGTTGCAGGCACAGGGGCAAGGTTAAGAGCAATGAACGTGGCAGGTCTAGTTGCAGGTACAGGGGCAGGGTTAGCTTTCATGACATGAGGGTTAGTTGCAGGCACAGGGACAGAATTAGCTGGAATGACATGAGATTTAAATTTAGGCACAGGGGCAGGGTTGGCTGCAATGATATGAGGGTAAGTTGCGGGCACAGGGGCGGAGTTAGCTGAAATAAATAAAGTATGTTGCACTGTGGCTTGTGTACTTGCCCACCTATGTTAAGGACACTACTCATGCTCTTAATATCCTAGAGTTCTTTGAACCTGAAAATCCGAATGACTTCAGATTGTTCTCCATGGATGTTACTGCTCTCTACACTAGTATTCCGAACAACGATGCCATGATCGCTTTAAAACATTTTTTGGACAGAAGACCCAATCCCTATGTGAAAACGGATGTCATCTTGAGATTAGCAGAACTTGTTCTCAATCTCAACACTTTTCAGTTTAATGGAGAGTTTTATTCTCAGTCTGGCGGTGTTGCCATGGGCACTAAGATGGGTCCTAGTTTCGCCTGTCTGTTTGTTGGGTATTTGGAAGAGAAAATGTTTTCTGAATACGTTGGTCCTGTTCCTGACCTATACAAACGATACATAGATGATGTTTTCGGTGTATCCTCTGATAGTGAAGATGATTTGAACTCGTTCATCAGCTTTGTCTCTTCCTCTCATCCTGCCATTCAGTACACCTTTACAATCTCACAAGAGAAACTCTCCTTCCTTGACTTGGAATGTTGCATTCTTAATGGCAAAATAGAAACGTCTGTGTTCTATAAACCCACTGATGCACACTGCTACCTGAACTACCAATCTTGTCATCCCCAGAGCTGCAAAAATGCCATTCCTAGGTCTCAATTTCTGAGACTTAAACGTATTTGCAGCAATGAGGATGATTTTAAAGTTCAAAGCAGCACTATGAAATCATTCTTTGTCAAAAGGGGATATCCTAACAACATCTTGGATAAAGCTATCGACTCAGTTTCCCGGGTGACACGATCCAAGGCTTTGGAGCCCAGGTCAAGACGCAAGAATGACCGTATACCTTTGGTACTTACATACCACCCTCATAACATCGTTATACGGAACATTCTGTTGCGCAATTTCAAGTCCATCGTCTTGAAGGACGAACACATGTCGACAGTGTTCGACTCGCCACCCCTGACTGCTTTTCGCAAAGGTAAGAGTTTGAGGCAACATCTTGTCTCCAGCTCATTTGACAAATCCAAGAGACGTCCTCGCTCTGACTTTTCAGGCACCAGGGGTTGTGGTCGATCAATCTGTGTCACATGTCCTTTTACCTGGGAGACTGAAGAGATAGTTGGCCCCTCCAACACCTTCAAGTTGAAGAACGGTTACACCTGCATCTCCGAAAATGTCATTTACGCCATCCGCTGTGCCAAGTGCTATAAAATTTACGTAGGAGAAACTTGTCGTCGACTGGGTGACAGATTTGCTGAACACAGGAGAAGTGTTCTCAAATGCGACGATTGCCCAGTCGGCCAGCACTTTTCATTGCCAAACCATGGCGTCAAGGATATGCAGGTGACCGTTCTGTGTGCTATAGCAGGCAGGAACCGCTTACTCTTCCAGAGTACCTGAGTTCACTCTTGATATAACTTGAGTTCGTGTTACTAGTTGTCATTCAGGCGTTTCTGTTTTGTGATTTTATGTTGTTTCTTTGTGTTATCTTCGTCGTTTTCGTTCTATGGTCTTGTCTTCGAAATTTCGAACTTTTGATATTCGGATGTCCCTTTTGGTACCTCATTGGCAGCACTTGTAAAGAAACACAACAGGAAAATGGAAGACCTATGCAAGGACATACCCTGCCGTTCTCGGGGCAACTATTAGCTTTTACTGCAGCGACTGCAGGCTCTGTAAGGAACACTCAATGGTCTGTGGTGGCACTGAAGATAACAACTGGTGGACCAGATCTTTATACCATCCATCATACAACATTACAGAGCTGAAAATGTAAAGAAATGATGCACTGCTACTTATGAAATTGTTGAAGATGAAACTGAGCGAAGAGGCTGTACATACTATGGAGTTGTACAACACTACGAACAAGAACGGTGTACACAGAGCACTTAGTGTTAATTTACCGAAGAACGTAAACTTTTCAAAGAACATGGAGGCAAGATTATCATCTGGCGTCCACAGTAACAAGAAGCCAGGGAAATCAGCTAAAATGAAGAGTACACAACTTGGACTCAACCTGAATGAGGCCAGCTCCTAGTATCTTGACAAGATGGACAAGGACTTTCAGAACAAAAGAGACTGAGAAGCCCTACATTAAAAAAGCAAAAATTAAAACTGACTGCAGCAGAGAGAATTCAAGAACACAAGGCATACAAAGAACTACATGGCAGTCACTCAGACTACACGAAAGGCCAGTTCGATACAGTTCCTGCTGTTGCATTCCACAGAGACTACTGGAAGAAAAAATTGCCTGCTGATCTCTATTTTTTTTAATGATAAACCCAGGTTCTTTTAAGGACCACACAGCTTTTTCAAAAAGAATCTTACTATATCTATAAACAAATCAAATTATGAGAGTAATGGGACACCAACATCAGATACATTTAAAAAGGGGTGCTCTTTTTCGAAAATATAAATATTAAAGAAAAGAAAACAGTTTTTAACAATATTATTATTTGGCATTACTAATTCTTATCTACAATCTGGCAAATTTGGATGCCCAAGACACCTCCAAGCAGAAATGAATGAACGCCTACTGGCGTTAAAGCCGCGTGACTCCAAAACCAGATGATCGACATTCATGCATTTCCCATTGTCACACAGATGCGAGACATCTCCATCTAAAATGCGCTTATGAATAATGTACGCTTATCTGTGTGCATGAATTCGTATCCATCTGTTGGCAACTGGATGCTTATAATTAATAGCCCCATATTTGCCATCAGATGTGCTAGTCCCTATCCAAACTAAACACTCTCCATTCATTCCAAGTACTGTTTTCTCTGCTATTTTGTGTCTATATCCATATAGATATTTGCTTAAAAAACCGTCTGCTATGAGTTACAAAGCGTCTCCAAATTTTGGTAAAAATTTGAAAAATCATTAACAGAAAATGACACCCCCTCTTTCACGGTACTACGGACTACCTCCTGCAGCCTACATGGTTGAACTTAAAAAAAATATGGTGTTGATTTAACACCTATGTTAAGTTTATACTAATAAAACATTTTCTTTTCTTTGTATACCACACCGGTATAAATTTACTATTTTATCACAGACTAAACGAATGTATTTATAAAGAGTAATTATTAGTGATCTTAATCATTTCTTGCGCTCCTAGTAAATTATATTATGTTCTTTTTTGAGAGGAAACACCTCTGAACATTTTTAGTTGTAATAAATATAAATAAAAAGTAGAAACAATTAAGTTTAATTGGCATAACCAATATGACTTTTAAGAAACCTTTTGTTCAATCCTGTTGATTTTGTGTACTTTGGACATTAATAGATATTAAATACTATAAAAGTATTCAATCAATTTCATAACATTGTCATTTTTTTTATTTAGATCAACTAAAGAAATTCAAACTTCATAAACTACATAAACCTGGCCAAAGACTGACCTACAAGTCTGAAGAGGAAATATATAATGCGTTAAAAAACAATGAAAGAAGGATAAAGCAGATAATTCGTCTCCACCAACTAAAAACAATAAATTTATCTATTGTCTTTGTGGTTGAGGACAACACACAAGAAAGACAACAAAATATTGGAAAAGGCAAATTCCTTCAGAGATTAAAGAAGGAACTTCCCATCTTAAAGACACTTTTGAATTAAAAAGGTCGGCACAGTACAAGGAAGAATTTATGCCTCATGATTGTCAGACACTGAATGTCACAGTTACACCCTCAAAGGACTAGAGCCACGAACCCTCATATTTGGCCCTAAATCGGGCCATTTTTTCAACTTAATTTGTTAGATAAGATTTTTGTGGCCAAGTAGTCTAGAATGATTACTTGTTACAAAAGAAAATCAATTGTAAAGTTTCCTGTACATGTGACGTTGTAATGACGTCATAAAGTGATGCTTAAATTGAAAATATGCTAATTTCAGCTAAATTTCACAATTTTCACCTGGTTTTTGGTGAAAATGACATGGGCGCCACCCCTCGCCCAGAAATATTTTTGCTTAGATTTTATAAATACATTATTTTCTTCATATTTCAACAAACAATTCGATGGGCGAGGGGTGGCGCCACATAGAAAATCACAAAATTATGACTGAAACACAAGTCATTTTGGCCAAAAAGTGAAAAATCACTGATTTAGCCTACTTTTGAAGGGTTAGGGTACTTGAAAATTCATTTTTACACCATAATCAAATATTTTCTCTTTTAACACAGACATCCAGCTATACAAACACAAACTTTGGTGTAAAACAAACCAATTTTGATATTTGAGTATTAACAGGGCCAAAACTGGGGGTTAGTGGCTCTAGTCCTTTGCCTGTGGGCCAGGTGTGTCAAAACAGCTGTCAACCAAGCAAAAGGAGCAGCTGGCAACTATTCGGTTAGTTGCAAGCAACATGGAGTGAGTGAGTTGGTGTTTTACGCCCGTGCAACGCTATATAGGTTATTTACAGGCGATGAACATGCAAAGGATGATAAAATTAACATGAAATGATAATGAAATATGGGGTGGGATGGGAAACATGGGAACTGTAAATTTTGAAGAACCACAGGAAAAGGGGAGAGGTGGGTATAGGGCGGAAAATTTAGCCTATGTGGTGCACTACTTGGCGGTCCACCAAGGGGTCTTTTACGTGCATGAAGCGTGGCACTCTCTACACACGTTTGCCCACTATGGTCAGCGGTAAGGTTTTCCGTATTATAGACCTGACAATCCCCGCGGACGAGGGCCACCCTATTCAGCCACCTAGGGTACACACTTGGGCTCTGTGGGCTGAGCAATGACCCGACGTCAGAATCCCAAGACCCTTAGTCGCCTCTTACGACAAGCTAGGTTCTGCTGCGGGCCTATTCGCCACCCGGGTTATGATAAATTTGAATATGCAATATTAAAATGAATAAATGTACATATAAATATAGAATTAAACTGGAATAAAAGAAATAGATATGAAATTCAAATTCATTATTGCAAATTACATCCACAAAGCCACATAGGTCAATAACACAAATAAAAAACAAACACAATTGCACAATCACATTTGTTGATTCTTACTGCATCACATAATAGACTGCAGGTAAATCTGATTAAAACACATGCCCATATTGGGAAATGTAGATGAACTAAAAATACTTTCTATTAAATGAAGTTTAATAATAATACATGTAGATATGAAGTATTTGTGTTTATCTATATACAAGATATATAAATTGGTTTCATGTATTACAGTCAGGGACATCACTTGTACAAGTAAAAAAAACTTACCTAAATAAGTAAATAAAGCTTACCTGTAACAGTAAAGACTTTTTACCTAATAGGCGAGCGGCGGATATCGAAAAAGTCGTCTAATTAAAAAGTTTAAATTACCCAAAAACCTCATGAGATTCTTTGAACTCAAATAAAAGGTTGATTATTCTATTTTATGGATATATATGTTTGACAAGTCGAATATGGTCAGAAGATATAAAAAAATGTTGTTTTGTACATGTACCCTATGAAAATCTTTAACGGCTTGATTTTTGAAAATATTTTTTTAACCTAAAAAACACGCAAGAAAAATAATTGTAAATCACATCATGAAATATTTTGCTCAATTCTTTGTTTGCAATTGAAATTTTCAAAAACAATAATAGTTTTCTACAATTTTTATCGAATTAAAAATCACGAATAAAAGTAGCAAAAATAAACGTTAATTTTAACTTTTGCAACATTAATTGTCATTAAAATCAAACAAATTGTATACTTAGATCAAGAAAATGTTGTAAGGCTACTTTTTAGTTAAAACTGCATACTTCTGACAAATGATAATAAAGTTATACTTAATTGAATATGTAAGATTTTGAGAAAAGTGACTGCAAATGACTCGGAAAACTGTCGGAGTGTCCCGTATTTACATTTTAACTATAATCTGATTGATTAGTAATTGTAAGAATTTTCATTTTTTGGTGTAATTATGAAGAATATGTGCTAGTTTTGGGTTTGTGTGAACACAAGAAATTTATTATTTGGTCTTTGCTTTTATTTTTAACCTGCGATGTTTGATAAAAGCAAAGTTTTAAAAATTTGTGAAAGGTGTACTTGACTTTTGAGGTGCGTTTGATATGTTGTACTGAATAAAAATTCGATTTCAGAAAAACAATAATATAATGCCTTATATTTTGGCGAAAATATTTGAAATTATGTTACTAGACTATCTATTTGAAACAAAAAGTATAAACTGTGCACGTAAGCATCCAGGAGCAAATCAAGAAATTTTCGAAAAAAGGGGGAGGGCTCTACATAAAGCATTGTTGTTGAAGATGTTCATGACAGTTTTGCCTGAAATCTATAAGATTTTTTTTAATATTTTGTCACTAGCGACATTAAGGGGCTCCCGGAACACCCCACCTGCTGGAACCGTCATTGTACAATGATTTGGTCGTCTTTTGAACTTATGACTCCATGCTTAAAAATGTCTTATCTTTGAGCTCAAATTGCACAATGTTCTGACCATTTTAGAGGCGTCAAACTACTATGTTCTGAAAGCCAAAACTTTTATCTCTCTATTAAGTCCAAAATATCGCCAAAGGTTTGTTATTAAGTTAAAAAACTTAAAAGTTTTTAAAACCTCTATTCGCCACTTAACTCTTATGTGTTTTTTAGTTAGTTTTTCGATGATTTTCTTTCTTTTTTTCTGTGCAAAGTTATTGTTCTCTACTTAACTAGTTGGATTTAAGATATTGTTGTTGGTTTTTGATTCCTATTCCGTTTTAAAAATGTTAATGGTAACTCAGTACACTTTTTATAAAAAACCTAATATTCTGGTATAATCCACAAATGTGGTGTTTTTGAGTCAATGAACACATTTGAACCATTTATTTTTGTCACAAACGAAAGATAAGATAATGTTTTACAAATAGAGGAAAAAAGTGAGTGAAAATGTGAATTCCTTTTTTCGCAATTCAAATTTTTATACACAAAAATCAAAATAATTTGACCCTTTTCTAAAAATAGAAAAATTGACGTAATAAATTTCTTCAAGGAGACCAAAAGTGAATGATTTATATTCACTTATATATATAAGTAATATTTAGTCTTTATTTTCTAACTTTTAACCACATTTTGTAACACTTTAGTTGCCTTAATGTTTGCAGACTCAAACTTTTAGATTTTGGGTAGTGACCTTTGACCTTTAACTTTTTCATGTTCTGACCAGATTCCAAATGGCAAACATCGATATTATTAAAGCTGAAATATTAAACTATCAATATAGTTAAAAATATCCCATGAGGTTTTTGGGTAATTTAAATTTTTTTCAAGACCCTTTCCGCCGCTCGCCTATAAATAGATAAATATTTTATACCTATATAGGTAAAAAAACTATTTTTGGGTTATTCCCCTATCATAAGAAACTTTTTTTCTTTGGCATTTTATTTACAAAATGTGTAAAAAGTTATAACATAAAGAAATATCTGTATTATCTCCCCTTTTTAGCTCACCTGACCCGAAGGGTCATGTGAGCTATTGTCATCACTTGGCGTCCGTCGTCCGTCCGTAAACTTTTTAAAACGTTAACTCCTCTGACACCATAAGTCCAATTGAAACCAAACTTGGTATGGTTGTTCATTAGCATTCGGTGCTTAGAACTGATGTGGGGATTTTTGATTCGTCGTAAAACATGGCCGCTGTGGCTAAAAATAGAACATAGGGGTTAATGGCAGTTTTTTGCAAATAACTCAATGTGAGTGAGTGAGTGAGTTGGTGTTTTACGCCCGTGCAACGCTAAATAGGTTATTTACAGGCGATGAACATGAAAAGGATGATAAAATGAACATGAAATGATGATGATAAATGAAATATGGAGATGGGGTGGGAAACAAAGGACCGGTAAATTTTGAAGAACCACAGGAAAAAGGGGAGAGGTGGGTAGGGGCGGAAAATTAAGCCTATGTGGTGCACTACTGGGCGGTCCACAAAGGGGTCTTTAACGTGCATGAAGCGTGGCACTCTCCACACACGTTGGCCCACTATGGTCGGCGGTCAGGGTTTCCGTATTATAGACCTGACAACCCCCGCGGACGAGGGCTACCCTATTCAGCCACCTAGGGTACACACTTGGTCGCTCTGTGGGCTGAGCACTGACCCGACGTCAGAATCCCAAGACCCTTAATCGCCTCTTACGACAAGCTAGGCTCTGCTGCGGGCCTATTCGCCACCCGGGCCCCGCACGGGACGCAAATAACTCAAAAACGGCTACAGATATCAAAATTCTGGCATAGGGTAAAAGTGATCAGCACCTCAAGATCTACCTACCCTGAAATTTTGAAGAAAATCCAACGACCCATGTAGGAGTTATTGCCCTTTTTGTGGATTTTTTGCAAATTTTGCACCTGTTTAGCTCAATATCTTGAAAACTATACTAGATATTTGAGAAATTTAAATTGCATATTGTTAAGCACATCAAGATCTACAAAATATGTAACAGGGTCAACGTTGTAGGACCTTTCCTTTTAGGAGTTATTGCCCTTAGAACGTCAAAATTGAGCATTTTAACAGCATTTCCTCATGACATTGAAAACGTTAACTCCTCTGACACTTAAAGTCCAAATGGAACCAAACTTGGTATAGTTGTTTATTAGCATTAGGTGTATAGAACTGATGTGGGGATTTTTGATTGGTTGTAAAACATGGCCGCTGTGGCTAAAAATAGAACATTAGGTTAAACTGCATTTTTTTGCAAATAACTCAAAAAGGGTGACAGATTTTTAGATTTTGATTGAGAACAAAAGTGATCAGCACCTTTAGATCCACCATATTGTCAGATGACCCCCTTATTAATCTTATGACCCTTTCAACGTTAAATAGATTTTGCCTTATAACCTTTACTTCAGCCACATATGTCAGGTGAGCGATTCAGGCTCCTGGGAGCCTCTTGTTATTTACTTTTATAGGTAAATTCTGTTGGTGATATTTATTGCATAGAATTCACACTTGCATGGTTAGTTTCAAATCATTAGAAATAAAACACATATTTCTTTCAAAACTGCTTTATTTAACATATCATACAGTAACAAGGTAAAAATTGAGCAAACGGCACTTTATTAAAAAAGTGAGATCAGCAAACTTGTGTTTTTTGGTAAAATATATCAAAATACAAATGACAACAAAGTTCCAGACAATAAATTTTGCTACGGCTGACGCGCGTTCCGTCTATTCAAGACTCATCAGTGGCGCTCTACCAAAAATATTGAAAATGCCAAACACTGTATGAATATGAAGAGCATAGAACAGTATAACCAAAAATACCAAATTGGGGAACCAAATTATTACTAAGATATTCAACCTATGTCTGGGGTAGGAAGAACCTTAGGGTTTAGACAATTTTGAAATTTAGACGGATAATTTAAAGCTTTGATGTATTCTCCAACTCAAAAGTGTTGGTGCCGGAGCGGGCCAACCTCGGGGAATTTAAACTCCACCAGCAGTGCTAACCTTCGTGAGTGAGTTGGTGTTTTACGCCCGTGCAACGCTATATAGGTTATTTACAGTACAGGCGATGAACATGAAAGGGATGATAAAATGAACATGAAATGATGATAATAAATGAAATATGGGGTGGGGTGGGACACAAAGGACCGGTAAATTTTGAAGAACCACAGGAAAAGGGGAGAGGTGGGTAGGGGCGGAAAATTTAGCCTATGTGGTGCACTACTTGGCGGTCCACAAAGGGGTCTTTTACGTGCATGAAGCGTGGCACTCTTCACACACGTTGGCCCACTATGGTCAGCGGTCAGGGTTTCCGTATTATAGACCTGACAACCCCCGTGGACGAGGGCCACCCTATTCAGCCACCTAGGGTACACACTTGGTCGCTCTGTGGGCCGAGCACTGACCCGACGTCAGAATCCCAAGACCCTTAGTCGCCTCTTACGACAAGCTAGGCTCTACTGCGGGCCTATTCGCCACCCGGGTCCCGCACGGGACGTGCTAACCTTCACGTGTGTTCGAAATACGAATGACAACAAAGTTCCAGACAATAAATTTTGCTACGCCTGACGCGCGTTTCATCTATTCAAGACTTATCAGAGGCGCTCTACCAAAAATATTGAAAATAATAACAGTTCCCGATTTGATAACAAACATATTATTATCATTTTATAACTCAAATTATTTGATCTGACTGGGCAGGGCTAATCTTTCTCTACCTTTTTCATTTAAGTCTTCCATAAAAGGCCGAGAATGATCAACTCTGCCCAATCAGATCAAATAATTTGGGTAATACTATAACCCTGCTACAAAAGGCTGGAAATCAATACCAATGAAACCATGTACTGTGCACTATCATGGCTATACAGAGGCCCTCACTATGTCAATATTGACTTGATTCTAACATCTTTTCTTTTGTCCACAAAACCCAATTTACAATTATTTAAAGAAAAAACAAATTCAGTTGAAAGACTTCTGAAAAATGTATGGAAAAAATCAATTTATTCCATATAGCAAATGTAGGTAAAGTCATGTTAAACAAATGTGATATTTGATAAATCAATACATGGCTTACAATACACAAAGCAGAGCATCACACCAAATTTTAAGTTATTCTGACCTACAAGTTCTAAGAAAAATGTGATAAAAGTTTCTACTGACAAGTGTTTAAAACTTGAACCTCCCCAAAAATGTTGATGGGGAAGTGAATCTCTTGTAAACCCTACAACAAATAAAGTCTGGCCAAAGACAGTCATTGACAGTAATACAGAAGAAGTTTTTACATCTTTTTACAAATTAAATTTCATTTCTCCTTTTCTTATTTTTTCTATAACAGTTGGCGGCTGAAGCTTTTTTATAATTTGGGTGCGGTCAACAATTGCCTCGTCCTTCATCAGCGGCCACATATAATTCCTACTCTCCTCTTTTCTCATGAAAGTTACAAATGCCTCTGTCACCGAAATATTGACAATCTGAAACAAAATCGTAAATTTAACATTACCAAATTGCAGTACAATCATTTATCAATGTCATGAATGTATCAAAAGTAAAATAGAAAAAAATCATTTCAGGCAGAAAGAACAAAAAAGTTTTCTCATTTTAAACTTCCGGACATAAAAGAAGTCGCAATATCATGACTGCAGGAGAATAGATCTGTATTCTGTGATGAATACAAGTGCATGAACATGTCATAATAATTGTTCAAGAATGAGTAAATAGTGTAAAACATAGCCACAGAAAACAACTACTACATACTAGAAGAAAATGTTGAGATATTTCAATTGATAGAAAGTCTGCATCCTATTTAGATCTATACCTCAAAATAAACCCTTAAGGAGGACTTTCAACAAAACTGTATGACAAACGTGATGACTTTAACTTTCCAACCGTCAACTTTCCCTACTTGTGCAGCATCATTTCGTCTGTTCCAGCCTATGCAGATTAAGTATCACAACTGATTCGTTATTCCAGGGCTTGTAAGGTGTATACTAATTTCCTTGACAGAGCTTTACTTTTGACACAAAAATTGCTAACACAGGGTTATGTTGTACTGCGGTTGTTGTCATCACTCAAGAAGTTTTATGGAAGACATCATCAGCTCATTAACAGATATGGAGTTTCTGTCTCTCAGACAAATAGAGATGTAGGTTTGTCATAGGGTTTGTTGTTTATTCTCTCTTATACTGGATTTGACACATGGAATTGACCACTGACAGAGCAATGGGTGTGTTGCAACAGGCAGGAACGGCTTACTCTTTCAGAGCACCCAAGTTCACTCTTGTCACGACTCGAGTTCGCATTGTTAATTGATGTTCTGTTGTTGTTTTGTGGGTTACGTGTTTTCTATTTATACTTGTTTCGTTTTATGTTAACCAGTTTAGTCTTTGTTATACATGTATCAGATTTATGGCTTTTGGATGCCCCATTGATGCCTCTAGCTTCTTTCATATGATTTGGAGAACATGGAAACATATTTTACCTCTCCAACATACTGTCGTCTTTTGTCTTTTTTTCCGATCAAAAACTCCACCAACACAAAGTCACCTTAAAATATTATATTTTCATGTTAGTATTTATCTTCAAAGACAATTACATGAAACAGTTGAAAATGCACAAATTAATAAGGACATTAAAATTCGCTGGAAAATGGTTTGTATATTCATCTGGAGTTGAAAATAGAATTTGTTCATATCTCAATATCTTTAAGGGAGACCTTTAAGTTTATGATGGGTTGGTTTCCATTTCAAATGATATATCATGCAAGTTCAATAACAAAGTTGTAGCAAAGGGTTAAATACTGTTTATTATTATATCTATCATTTGATCAGTTTAAATTGTGTCTCACCACATTTGAGATTGTCAACTGCTTGACAGTGGGTCTTATAGTAAGGTCAACTGGCATGTGGGTATTAGTCATTGTTTTAAAAAACATGTACTTTACAATGAAAATTCAATATAATATTTACCAGCCTATTAGGTGTATGATCCATTGGTTTCTTCAAAAATAAGGTCATACTCGAGGAAAGCCCTCAGCTGACCTAACTTTTTCGGGTAGAAAAACTGCTGGGCCACATGCAAATAAGGGTGGTTATTGTATTTGGTTATTAAAAAACTGTCTCCTCTTATTTAAACTGCTTTTTTGGTCTCATTCTGACTGAATTGGTAATAATACCTGGTTTAAATTCATTTATGTCCTCTTGCTGTTCCTCCACTCCCGTCACTTGCTGTTCCTCCACTCCCGTCACTTGCTGTTCCTCCACTCCTGCCACTTGCTGTTCCTCCGCTCCCGTCACTTTCTGTCCCTCCACTCCTGTCACTTGCTGTTCCTCCACCCCGTCACTTGCTGTTCCTCCACTCCTGTCACTTGCTGTTCCTCCACCCCGTCACTTGCTGTTCCTCCACCCCGTCACTTGCTGTTCCTCCGCTCCCGTCACTTGCTGTTCCTCCACTCCCGTCACTTGTTCTTCCACTCCCCTCACTTGATGTTCCTCAACTCCTTGCTGTTCCCCCATCACTTGCTGTTCCTCCGTCACTTGCTGTTACTCCATCACTTGATGTTCCTCCATCACTTGATGTTCCTCCGCTCCTGTCACTTGCTGTTCCTCCGCTCCCGTCACTTGTTCTTCCACTCCCGTCACTTGATGTTCCTCCACTCCTTGCTGTTCCCCCATCACTTGCTGTTCCTCCATCACTTGCTGTTCCTTCATCAGTCCATCTGATCCATCTTCAATAAACCCCTGGCTGGAGTTAAGTAAGATGGATGCCTCACTGTAAAAGTAGATATATTGGGATTATTTTTGGATGTTATTTTGAAAAAAAAAGATGAAATTAAAAATCTTTGAAAATAAAATTTACTTCTAGATTTATTTAGGACAGTTTCTTTTTTACTTGTAGTCCCTTAAAGTTGTTGATATTCATTGACTTTTGAGTATTTAAAAATTCTTATAAAACATTTAGTTTCAAAAGGCAGGTAAATTACCCAAAAAGTCATTATTGGACATAATATAAATATCAGTATAGGCTATATTTGTACATTTTCAACTTGAAAGGCAAAATGACTCCTATTTGCCCTTAATATACTTTATAATCACTAATTTTCGTGGGGTTAAAATTTCGTGGATTTGTCATTTGAAGTCATTTTGAAATGTGATATCAAAGGAATGTGTAAAGAATAATTTTCGTGGATATGTTCTTCCCACAAATAAGCGAAATTAAATCCTTAACGAAATTTTCTGCTTTGACAATAATTTGTGTAGAAACAAGAATTCCCCATACTTCATTATTGATTATTTAAGACAAACATGCTTATTGGTTCATCCATATCACTGTGACTGTCTTCTACCATGTACCTAAAAAGAACATTTTATATAAATAAATTAAGGCAAAAAGCATTAAATATTTCTTTTATCATCTTTTGTGTTGGTGTTTACGATTTAAGTTGTTATTGTTCAGTTTATATTCTGTTTGGTGTGTGGTCTTCTCGGAATTGTCATTTTGTTTGATCATGGGTATGTTTTTTCACTGTCTTTTTAATTGTCTTTAAACTCAATTTTGATAGTCTCTTTTTTTTTGCTTATCTTGATTTTCTCTATGTGGATCTGAAAATTCAAAAAAAATCATAAGCGTGATTTGACTTTTATTTTTGTAGTTTTGTTTTTTCTGTTTTCTTGTTTGTTTGTTGACAGTTATTTGACTTTAGTTTTTGTAGTTTTTTTTTCTGTTTGTTTTCTTTTTTGTTTGTTTGTTGACTGGTTGACACAAATATTTCATGCATAATCAGGACAAGAACATAGTGATGCTCAATGAACGATTCATGAATCCACCTTTGAACTTAACTGAGACGCTGAGCCGGGTTTTTGATGGCTAGCTCATGAACGAACCAGTTTGCTGGAAGACATGTCACTTTACCTGGACACATTATTTTGACTCCGGGCTAACCAGTTGCTCTTGCTCTTGAATGCTTCGTGCTTAGCGGAGAGTCAGCAACTAACAATTTTAATGTCATTGGTTTGACCCGACCTGGGATCGAACCCGGGTCTTCCGCGTTGTTTTCATGACATTGTATGTTCATTAAATTATAACATTTTCAAGTTGAATAGATTCTTTCAAACATAAAGCAGTCAAAACCATCTTGTAAATTAATACTAATACATACACTTCTTGCTGGAACAGCTTCCTCTGTGTTAGCTTTTCAACTCTGAAAAATAGACAAAACTGTAGATATAATCTAATGACGGTTTTGTAAGATGCTAACACAAATGTAATTGTAGACTAGCAAAGGATCAATAAAAGTCTTAAAACAAAAGGACCTAAATAAAAAACACATGTCTTAAATACATGAAATACTTTGCTGATAAAGACAATGTGTGCCCATAGGACTCGAATGTCCCATGCCATCAAACAGGAAGTAGAAGTCTCATTGATCTCAACAGAGTGAGTGAGTTAGTGAATGAGTTGGTGTTTTACGCCCGTGCAACGCTATATAGGTTATTTACAGGCGATGAACATGAAGAGGGTGATAAAATGAACATGAAATGATGATGATAAATGAAATATGGGGATGGGGTGGGAAATGTCTTCCAGAATTCCGACCAGTACCTCCCCGTGGTGGAAGACGGGCCCTGCTCCAGCGATAACAAAGGATACTCTGGAGCAGCTAACACTGGCGGTGGTGTGTCATGGGCTGGACGACCCATGGCACACAGCGAGTCTAATAGTCGACGCAGAGGGGCTTTCCCCTAGTCGCGACTATAAATACCCATCAGATCGGGTGGGAAATTTTGAAGAACCATAGGAAAAGGGGAGAGGTGGGTAGGGGCGGAAAATTTAGCCTATGTGGTGCACTACTTGGCGGTCCACAACGGGGTCTTTTACGTGCATGAAGCGTGGCACTCTCCACACACGTTGGCCCACTATGGTCGGCGGTCAGGGTTTCCGTATTATAGACCTGACAACCCCCGCGGACGAGGGCCACCCTATTCAGCCACCTAGGGTACACACTTGGTCGCTCTGTGGGCTGAGCACTGACCCGACGTCAGAATCCCAAGACCCTTAGTCGCCTCTTACGACAAGCTAGGCTCTGCTGCGGGCCTATTCGCCACCCGGGCCCCGCACGGGACGATCTCAACAGAGCTTACAACATTAAGACCATTATGCAAATCACTACACCGAATTTCAAATCATCCTGATGAAAGACATCCTAGATGTTATAAGCATGTGTAAAACTTTGTCCCCCATTTCAAATGTGTTACACAGCATATAAAAGAAAGCAAATATCATTCATCATTACTTTTTGCATGTTTTACAAGAATTCTTCTAATAAGGTTAATAAAAAAAGTTTGAATTTTTCATTATAACTACTTTTGAATGTTGGTCAATTAAACGATTTGTTATGATAAACTTAACTTGAATGTTTATATTTACCCTTTTTTCACAAATAATTTTAAAAACAAGGTTCTATCAGAAGTGCATAGTTTAAATCTAAAATAGTATTCGATTGTTAATTTAAGTACTTCATACTTTTCTCTCTTTTCAATCTGCCCTCCTCTTCCTCTTCCTGTTTTTCCCCTTCCTCTTCCTCTACCTCTACCTCTACCTCTTCCACTTATCTTCACAGATGTTGACCTTCTAAATAAATTGAAATATATTTAAAAATATGACTTATTGTATATCGATAATTTTTAATTATTTCATTTTACCAAAGTATTAATGTTTGATTGGCTGAAAAAAATATAATATTTCATAAATGAGTAGACATGGGGCCATGCCCACTTTCTCTGGACTTCGTTTTCCACACTGTTCCCCGTGGTAGCAATCTTAAGAGAGTGTGTATGATATATTATGAATCTTTTCTCTTTTTAAATTGAATCTTTTTCCTTCACAATCCAAATATTTAACAGATTTCTTGCGGATTTTTTCTTCAAGTACTGAAGTATGACCTGCATGTGACATTACGATAAACCTTGAAACCATTGAAGGTCTACAGTGTTCCTTATAAGTAAAATATAGATATTGCTTTCAGTTCGAAAAGGATTCTGGTTTGATATATGCAATTTTTGTGTCATGTTGAGTCTCTTATAGACCTTTATTTCCTGTGGTCTTCATACTCAGAAGATTTTGTGATTGATGTGTGGAACTGGTTAGTTTTGGTTGCATTTTTTTTATATTTTGTTGATTATCTATCAGGTTTATTTCACCTAGAAATGTTATTTATAAGCAATGATTTCAATTTCTACCCATTTTTATATACTATAAATTGGTTTTGTCATTTGCCCTAGGACTTCCGAATGTTATTATAAAGTAATGCCTTCAATGGAAAAAAAGAAATGCAAATTTCTATGTTACCTCTCTGCAAAAAGCTTTTTCATTCTTTCTCGTCTTTCTCTTACTGCTGCTTGAACTGGTGACTCTCTGTAATATACAGGGTCTAAAAGAATAACTCAACCGTCTGGCCACAAGGTGGTGGCACTGGAAAAATCTTTCCACAAAGGAATTATATATTTAACGGTCTCTGAATCTTTGAACACTTCATACATGTAATATACTGATATATGTATACTAAATATAAAATCTAAATGTCATTTTTCACAAATGACAGCAATTACAGTAAATTCATATTTTACAGATATAAAGAAGGATGTATGGAAGTTAATTTTTTTAAGAAACCTTATCGTTAGGACTAAGGTGTTCTAGTGATGAATTCTTTTTGACACCCTTGACACCAATCAGGTCTCTTTCAATTTGCTACATACTTTTGAAAATTATCATTTCATCAACATATATTCAATGTCTTTAATATTTAAATAACATGGGATTATCTGAAGAGGTTTTTATTTGTCACTTTTCATTTAATATTTCCTAGACCCTTATATCACAGTAGGTTTCAACTTACGTGGAGATATCCTCTTCAGTGATGTGGACTGCCATTCCCTCCAAACCTTCAATCTGGCTCTCAGATATCCCTCTGCCACTGCCACTGGCAAAGGAAAATGGAGCCTTCCCTTGAGTGAGAAGGTTTGGAGGACTGTTCACTTCAGGCATTGTTGGCTTTTTATACGACCGCAAAAAATTTGCGGACGTATAATGGTATGATGCTGTCGTTGTCGTTGTCGTTGTTGTCGTCGTCGTCTGGGGACATTTGGTTTCCGTGTGATAACTTGAGTAAATATTGACCAATTGTTATGAAATTTTGAAATGATGTTTGTAACCACTAGAGGAAGGTTCCTATTGTTTTTGGGGATGGTGGCCCTTACCGTTTTGGAAAAAAGGGCCAAAAGGGGCTTAAACGGGTGTATTGACAAAACTGTTGTAGAATGTTTATTATTCATTTGATTTTGAAAATTCTTTTTTTATTGAATTCCTTATTAAATTCTGTCAACAAAATGTGTCAATGGTTTTGATGTATATTGAACCATTACATTGCTACAGGGGGCCAAAGATGGACCACACCCAAAAAATCAACTTTTTTATTTGTGGTCCGATTTTCAAAATCTTTTTTTCATTGGAATCCTTGTGAAAATCCCTGCCTGCATTTTTCAATCAGGTTTGAAATATCTCTTACTGTTTTTGAGATATAAGGGGTCGAAGGGGCAAAAAACGCCATTTTTAAAAGTTGGTCAAGGCAAATGGTTTTATACAAGAAATTTAGCTGTAGTGGGCCAGCCAATTGTTATGAAGTTTAAATATGATGATTATATACACTAAAGGAAGCTTTTTATTGCATTTTGTGGTCCTAACCTTTTTTAAAAAAGGGCCAAAAGGGGCTCAATCATGTCATAAATGTCAATGTAGAAATAATTTTTTTCTATTAAATGTTATTGTTAATATATATGTGTCAAATATGCATTTTAAAGTCCACCATAGGTTGCATGTGTAAAAAACCTTTGTAAGTCCACCATGGGCTGCATGTGACCAAATCAATAGACTATCCATATTGGGCCTCCAATGTACAGGGTTCAACTTGTTGCGGTCGTATCATGCTGCGCTCGGCGTAGCTTTTTATTCTGTTTTCTAAGGGTGGTAATTTGGTCAGAGGTTCCCCTTTGATGAATTTCTTGAAAAGTTCTCCATAACCTATACATTTCTGAATGTGTTCGGTCCCCTTTTTTGAAATAATAAATAAAGTGTCGACTGGGTCGAACACTTGTTCCCCTTCCAATTTTGCAGCATTTTTAAGTTGAGACACTGCTCTTGACTTGGAGGCAGCCAAAGCTACTCTTTTGTGCCTTCTCTCATCATCTTGATCAAAATAGTCTACTTTCAACCCTGGGATTTTTCTTTTGTATGTATCGATGGCTGTGTTTTTTCTTAATAGAAGGACTGCCTCTCAGGGGATCCTCCTGCTCTTCCACTTGGTGGACTGTCATCGCCATCTTCTGCCCTGTAACTAAATAACAATTTTTTACTCATTAAAAACAAGTTGACAACTTGTATTTTGTCTTGTATTGATGGATTGAAAATTCTAATTTTAATATTTTAAGTAAAAGAAAAATGTAAATATTTGCAATTGAATTTCTATAACATGCATGACATGCAAGATAATTTCAGACACATATACAACATTAAGTATATATTCATATATAAAATTACATGGTTGATAAAATAAACTTATGATTTAGTTGTCTTGGTTTAATCTCATATGATTTGGTCAAAATCTAAAATAGTAAGAAACTCTCTTTATACATGTTATTTATAATAATCTTATTATGATTATTTTCGATCTTAATTATTATTCATTTTCAAACAAATGTACCTGGCCTTTATGTTTATCTTCATCTTCCTTATGAAGCAGAGCAAAAAGATAATTATTCCCAGCACTGTTATTGCTGTGCTTAATGGATATATGATGAGGAGCATGCAACCTAAAAGAAAAATGCATATGATATTAACTAACAAAACATGGATTCCATAACCATCACATGACCATTGGGCCTAAATTAAAATATTGATTGTTTTCAACTTAGTACTAGCCTACTGGCCCTCCTAAATTGCCCCTACTGGAAAAATTTTGTTGGCGTACTCTAAAAAATTTTATTGTTTTTTATAATTTGTAAATATTTTTTTTATCTCTAATATATTCTAGATGCATCAGACACTAATTTGGAAATTGAGAGGCGGCTGACAGCAAACAAACAATATTCTAATTTAGGCCTAAATTCATTAGATTAATCATCACAATTTCCATACCTACAATTTAATAGACTGTACAGTTAGCAAAAGATCAGACTACTAAAAATAAATTAAAAGTACACTGAATAAAAATTTAAAGACCATATATTTATATCATGTATAATTGTATATGGAAATAACTATAAATTCTGAAATAGTTTTTGCAGAGGTTTTGAAATTTGATGGGGTTTTGCCAGACCTAAGACTGAAATGTTAATACATGTAAAGGAATGTCTATTATTCTCTGTCTATCATTGTTATAAAGCACTTTAAATAAAGAACAAGAATGTTAAAAATGTCTCGCTTCTTTCGAACCAGAAGATATATAAATTTAAAAAAAAAAAAAACAATAAAAAATAGAAGAACACTCCTCCCTCAGATCAGTTTCATACGACATGCTTGTCTGAGTGTCCTAAACTACTCGTTTAAAATCTGGAAAGCATAAGTTAGCACATGCTTGTCCATGCATAGTCAAGGATCCCATTGCATAAAGTAAAAACTTTTCACCTGTGTAGATAAATTATGTTTACATCTTGAAGTAAACAAACCATAAAATATGTTTACTTGTACAAGTAAATTTAGCTAAAAACAGGATCTTTCTCCATTCAGTGCCTTATTATATAAATTTTCAGAGCATAACTAATAATTTTCTGTGAAATTTTAATTTCTGATCTTATCACACCAGGGAAACATGCTAGTCGCAACCAAAATTTTGGGCCCCGAAATTTTGTGATTTGCATTTAATGCAATCAATCTGATAAATCTAAGAATGTTATTCCATGCCTATCTTTGAAATGATTGTAAATAAAACAAAACACGTTTATTTTGTGCAATTAACAACGTTAAATTACATTTTTCCTGAAATTCGGATTTGTCCTAGAAAATAGAATCACCTTAAAACTATAAAAACGACCACAGGCTTAAAATACAGGTTTATATATAATTTTTTGTATCTTTAAGATCTGTGACAAGTCTTCATTATACAATGTACAAAGTTGTCTGATAATCTCTTTCAGGGTTAAGACCCTTTCAACGCTCAAAAATTGTATACACACACACAGATAATAAAAACTTTCAATTAGAGGAAATTAGTGGCTTAATTAAATGAAAAGCTTTTTTTTTGCCATATCTATGAAAGTAGGTGCATATAGTGTTCCGGTTTCCATCTGTCCGTCTATCCCAAATGTTGCTAGATAGATAGATGTTCTTGTAAATACATTTATTACTTTTAGGATGATATGCCTTATAATTGAGATCCACATGGACCAGGTGAGTGATTCAGGCTCCTGGGAGCCTCTTGTTTAGCTTACCTGGCCAAAGGCCATGTGAGCTCTTGGCGTCCGTCGTCGTCGTAAACTTTTCTTCAAACGTCTGTCCCGTGCGGGGCCCGGGTGGCGAATAGGCCCGCAGCAGAGCATAGCTTGGCGTAAGAGGCGACTAAGGGTCCTGGGATTCTGACGTCGGGTCAGTGCTCAGCCCACAGAGCGACCAAGTGTGTACCCTATGTGGCTGAATATGGTGGCCCTCGTCCGCGGGGTTTGTCAGGTCTATAATACGGAAACCCTGACCGCCGACCATAGTTGGCCAACGTGTGTGAAGAGTGCCACGCTTCATGCACGTAAAAGACCCCTTTGTGGACCGCCAAGTAGTGCACCACATAGGCTAAATTTTCCGCCCCTACCCACCTCTCCCCTTTCCCTGTGGTTCTTCAAAATTTACCGGTCCTTTGTGTCCCACCCCATTCCCATATTTCATTTATCATCATCATTTCATGTTCATCTTATCATCCTTTTCATGTTCATCGCATGTAAATAACCTATATAGCGTTGCACGGGCGTAAAACACCAACTCACTCACTCACTCACATCATTTCTTCCAAATTTGAGATAAATCTCAATTTCTGACTTTTCTGCAATAAGCTGCTACAGATGTCATTGAATGATTAAATAGTTCCTGTCTCTTTGCAGAACTTGATATAGCTCTATGGTACTACGTTGTTTTCTATTCCTAAGTCCAAAAAATATATAAAAAATATGTTTACTGTTGCTTATATGTCATAGATAAATGAATGCATTTTGGAGCATGTGGACATTAAAGTACAAAAAATAAGAGAAACTACAGTGCATTGAAATTTTATTTTATTTTTCTTACAATTTAGTTTCTGTGTGCAGTGCTTTCCTTCTTTGTCATTCTAATACAAAGCCTATTTATTATACATTAATTTGTGACCATAAATAATTGAAAACAATTATATGTCCAATAGACAGCCATAAAGGCAATTTGGTTGAACTGACTTGCAAATAGACCCTACTTTAGTAGATGTGGCATAAAAATCAACATACATTGACGTTGACTAAGCTTGGCCAATTCTTTTTACAGAAGAATGAAAGTTATTAACAGAAAAGGAAAAAAATTATGAAATATCTTAAATTACTCTGCATACAATAGGCCTGTACATATTATATATGATTTAATATGATACCAAAAAAAAAACCGACAAGGCCGTATTTTCATAATTACAAATACCAAAATGCGGTTATAAACGGTTAATTTGGATATGCTATATATCGATATTTCAAGGAGTAACCTCTCATCAGTAGCATTTAAATCAAAACATTGGAAGGTCAAATTCCAAAATGGTTGAAAACGAAAAGTACTCAAAACCAAAACGTTCGAACAAGGAAGTCAAATCCAGCACCGAGGATATCGACCATGTGCATTACAAGGAAAGAAACCTGGTGTTTTAAACAATTTTGAATTTAAAAATCGGAAATTTCAGCGACAAAAATATTAGAAATTTTAAGGTAAATCGTGTCGGACAAGTCTGACGACCTGGCTTGTGATTACCCTCGGGGACCTCTGGTCCACCAAACATTGGAAGGTCAAATTCCAAAATTGTTGAAAACGAAAAGTACTCAAAACCAAAACGTTCGAACAAGGAAGCCAAATTCATGTTTGTCATTTAATCGTAATACTACAATAATATATTACCGAGAATAAGCCATTCAGTAATGTGTTGTCTGTCTTGGTACGAAACTGGTGTGGCTTATTGAGTATTAAACCACCCTGAGCCCAGATCCTGTAACTACCGTGTGTAACAGTGTGATGGAATAGGTTGAAACCATCTGAGCAATAGGAAAGTGCAATAGAATTTTCCCTAAAGGTCTCTTGAAATATGGTTCAATCAGTGTGATTTTGGATAAATTGTAGACATTATGACTTATGGAAGACATCATGGCCAACTTGGAAGTTTCCTTCAATTGCTGAATGCATGGTCCTATTGGAATACTGTAGTACCTAAAAAGCAAATAAAAGTAATCACACTAATTGGAACGAACAGTTGAAAGGAAAAATGTCATGAATGTGGAATGAAATGGGTATTAACTTTACGCCATATTTTACCACTCGCTATCGCTCGTGGGCAAAATATTAGGCATTAAGTGATTACCCATAGTATAATCCTCATATATTTACCCTTCAATGAATTAGGCCTAAAAAAATATGTGTGTTTCTGGTAACGTCCCCCCTCAAAAAAAAAGGGAAGGTAGGTAGGCAGGCTTTTTTTTACTTCCCTCAGGTATTTGGTGCATGTATGAACTCGCGCAAGGGGCTTCTAAATGTGATCCTTCTATATTCTAATATACTTACTTGAATTATAAATAGTAATTTCAACTTCTGACAGACAATATCTGGTTCAAGCTTCAACCACAGTGGACATATGTCAATATTTCAGAACAGAAAGTTTGCACATTGAGTATAAAAAGTGTTTTAAAGACTAAAAACCAGTTTTTTGTTCATAACAGGAATTAATATAAAAAGTCAATCTGATATGAGTTCCATAAGATGTTCAACAAACTGATTTCAAAACAGATCCCTCGTACCTGACCACCTTAGTATACAAAATTTCAGAACCCTTGTTAACTCACATTTTCATAACATATGATTTTAATACCTTCTGTGGAATCATGGTATAAATGTATAAATAAAATGCATTAGAACTCCCTTTCTTTATACAATATCACTGATATTAGCATGTTAAACTGTTTTTTTTTCAAGTTTTAATATACGGTGGTTTTATTTATTTTCGTGTCCGGGGTATCAATTTTCATGGTTTTAGTGGGCACTAGTCAACCACGAAAATTGATACTCAACGAAAAGCTAAATTCTAATTGGTTTTAAAGGGCAACATTTGTCAACCAAGAAATTCAAAATCCAACAAAATGCCTTTTTCTGGCAAACCACGAAAATTGATACCCACGAACATAAATGAATCCACAGTAACTGATTATCATGTTTCTATCTTTATGCAACTATATATCTTGTTTGAATTTTTATGTACATGTATACTGAAACTTTTTACTAGATTGATTACAGTACAGGCAATTCAGAGCATTTATGAAAAATCATGAAAATTACCTACAGATAACAACTACATGAAGACTGATAAACTGTATTTTAGACTGATAAACTGTTTTGAATGTTTTTAACATCAATAAAGATTTCAGTAAAACACATATATAGTTTTTTTATGTTTTTCTGTTGCCATATGGACGGTGTTTGATTGGGGATAGGCCCTTTTGATCGCATGTTTTGCATATAGGTAAAACAGTTTTGTACTTTGCCTTCAGTTCAGCTTTTACTTGTGCTCCTTCCCTCGCACAATAGCAACAAACATCAGGTTGTCCAAGACGACAACCATAATATGACATTTCAATGGCTACAGCACATGTTAGGCCAGGTCTGACACAAATTGATTTAAGAATGGTTTGGTTTGGATGAGCAATGTCAGAGCCACAAGAGAAATCATATTCAGACATATTGATTGCCAACAGAGTCTGATGTCTCTCTGTTAATCTTGATTTACTGTAATAGACACGTGGTTTTAAGCATTCAACACATTTGTCTACGCCTCGTGCATTCTGTGTTGTGTAGATGGATGCATCGTAGGTTTCATCTCGATCTTCATCTTCCATAATAGCATCATCATCCTACAAAACAAACAAGGAATACTGTGGGCAAGCTCTGAAATGAAAGGATACCCCCACTATAAAAAAGTCCAATTATCTCCCTTGAATCGTTGTCCCGTGCGGGGCCCGGGTGGCGAAAGGCCCGAAGCAGAGCCTACCTTGTCGTAAGAGGAGACTAAGGGTCTTGGGATTCTGACGTCGGGTCAGTGCTCAGCCCACAGAGCGACCAAGTGTGTACCCTAGGTGGCTGAATATGGTAGCCCTCGTCCGCGGGGGTTGTCAGGTCTATAATACGGAAACCCTGACCGCCGACCATAGTGGGCCAACGTGTGTGAAGAGTGCCACGCTTCATGCACGTAAAAGACCCCTTTGTGGACCGCCAAGTAGTGCACCACATAGGCTAAATTTTCCTGTGGTTCTTCAAAATTAACCGGTCATTTGTGTCCCACTCCATCCCCATATTTCATTTATCATCATCATTTCATGTTCATTTTATCATCCTTTTCATGTTCATCGCCTGTAAATAACCTATAGAGCGTTGCACGGGCGTAAAACACCAACTCGCTCACTCACCCCTTGAATCATAACCGACAGTCAAAATAATTCCTCACACATATCTCCATATGGTGTACATCCTTCATATGAAGTTTCATCATAATCAATCTGCAGTTTAGGAGGAGGAGGAGTTTACGAGGTATTTGGACAGACAGACGGGGCGATTCCTATATACCCCAAACTCTGTTTGCGGGGTTCCCGTGCGGGGTCCGGGAGGCGAATAGGCCCACAGCAGCGCTAAGCTTGTCGGTAAAAGTCCACTAAAGAGCGCTCAGAAACCTGACATCGGGGTCAGGCCGCTTTGCCCACAAAGCGACTGGGATGTGTGCCCCAGATGGTTGAATGGGGCAGCCCTGACATCGAGAAATGTGGGGTCGTCAGGCGATAATGCGGAAAACCTAACCGCAAACCATAGTGGTGCATCATGTTGGGAAAAAATGTCACGTTCCTCGCACGTTAAAGAACCCTGATGCAGGTCTCGGTAAGAGTAGGACCCGTAGGATCCCCAACCAGGAGGCAAAATTTTCCGTCCCTACCCATCACTCCTTTTTCCAGTGGCAGTCAAAACTCTTCTACCCGATTGGCCTTGTGTCCCTATTTCCTCCACTTCATCATCTTTTCATGTTCATCTCCCGGATATAGCCGAAATCGTGCTGCTTGGGAGTAAAGCAATAACTAACTAACTCTTTGCGGGTGGTATAAAAAGAGAATCCCATAAATCAATATTATTACAAGAACACAATTACATCTTGGTACATGTGACATAACAAATATATCAAAAAGCCTAATGTTGATAGTTGCTGAGAAATATGTTATGAAAAAAGTAAGCTGGTCAATATATTAAAACATTATTATTAGTACAAATGTATTATATATTGATTGACAAGAAAAGGAATCTTGAGAAGTCACTCACACATAGCTCATATGTAGTGGTCGAAAACCCATATAGTACAATAAAGTTGGCGTAGTTAAATATGTGAATGCAATTTAATAATGTATTTGACCTGGATACGGCAACATACTGGCACATGTTCATTGTGCTCTGTACGTCTTGATTTCTTCGGTTTGGATGGAGCTCTGTTGACAACATTGAAAGTGGGTCGATCTTTCTCGCTGGTTTCTGTACCATTGACCTCTTCATAACTTTTGTAATGTTCATCATCACGTAAGACTGGATCTGGCAACCAATAAAGATTCTCATCAGATAAATCAGACGGTAGACAACAGTCCGGATTTCCACATTTTCTGATCTGAAACACATATTGTCGTTCGCGACAATGTGCCTCTTTCCAGGTTTTGTAACTATTAATTTTTTTCCGTATGGCTTCTTACTAATTTGGTTAGGTATAATTCTGGAAATAGTTCACGTAAATGCCTCTGCAGTGTATCAATCTCAATATCTGTTATCGGATCTGAAATCTGTGGAGGCTTCTCTTTTAGTTTCAATATTGCAAATCTGTTTCGAATCAAAGACTGCACTGGTTCCACTGATTCTTTAAATGCTGCTTTCAATTCTGGTTTCTTTGACGCTTCTGCTCTAATATCTTCCACACTTTTTCAACAGATGCTCCAAATCATCATTCAGCTTTTCTCGTTCTAGAGAACAGTTCTGTAACCCTAGATTTAACAAGGACATTATTCTCTTGGCAGGATTTCTCCAGCTTTGTCCAGGGGCACAACGGGCAAGTATCAGCATATCCAAGTTGAGTTCCTTGAACATACATATTGTTGAACATTGAACACTTTGAAGGTTATTGCGATAATCGACTCCTCCATCTGTACATAGAATCATTATGTTATTGTCCTTTCCCTCCATGATCTTAACCAAAGAGGCTGCATGTCGAAATGGATTCGACACTTCAAATACCGAGTCATTTACTGTTACTTGAACTTGCCCCCTTATAAATGATTCCTCCACTGTTTGCGGAATTTCTGCTTGTAGCCTTAATGACGGGTAAGAGATACTTTGTTCATGTCATGATCGCCAGCAACCAATGTGGTACCTGTTGGAGCAATAGTAACACGACCGCGAACACTTATTAGTTTTATACTTAAAATTAAGTAGTTATTACATGTATATAAATAAGGCATTAGATGTTGATGTAAATATATATGTGTCAAAAATGCATTTTTTAAGTCCAACACAGGATGCATGTGCCAAAAAGCTTTGTAAGTCCACCATGGGCTTCATGTGACCAAAGCAATGGACTATCCATATTAGGCCTCCAGGTCGTATCATGCTGCGCTCGGCGTAGCTATTTATCCCAGTGGCATTCAAAACTCTCCTACCCGATTGGCCTTGAAGTCCTCCACTTCATCATCATTTCATGTTCATTGTATCACCACTTTCGTGTTCATCTCCCGGATATAGCCGAAATCGTGCTGCTTGGGAGTAAAGCAATAACTAACTTACTAACTAACATCTCTCTTTAGCCATGCAAAGATCTCCCTCTTCATTACTTTTCTGATCTCTGTCTTTAGCCCTGTCCTGATCTATATAATTGTCCAGATCTCCCTCTTCGTCACTTTTCTGATCTCTGTCTTTAGCCCGGTCCTGATCTATATAATTGTCCAGATCTCCCTCTTCGTCACTTTTCTGATCTCTGTCTTTAGCCCGGTCCTGATCTACTCAAGTATATAAATGTCCAGATCTCCCTCTTCGTCACTTTTCTTATCTCCATCTTTAGCCCTTTCATGATCTTCCTCTTCATCCATGTTCTGATCTCCATCTGTAGCCCTGTCCTGATCTATATTATTGTCTAAATCTCACTCTTCATCACTTTTCTGATCTCCATCTTTAGCCCTGTTATGATCTATATTTTTGTCCAGATTTCCCTCATCACTTTTCTGATCGATTTCTTCAGCCATGTCCTGATATATATTATTGTCCAGATTTCCCTTCCCTTTTCATCACTTTTCTGATCTCCATCTTCAGCCATGTCCTGATCTATATTATTGTCCAGATTTCCCTCTTCATCACTTTTCTGATCTCCATCTTCAGCCCTGTCCTGATCTATATTATTGTCCAGATTTCTCTCTTCATCACTTTTCGGATCTCTATCTTCAGCCATGTCCTGATCTATATTATCGTCCAGATTTCCCTCTTCATCACTTTTCTGTTCTTTGTCTTTAGCCCTGTCCTGATCTATATTATCGTCCAGATTTCCCTCTTCATCACTTTTCTGTTCTTTGTCTTTAGCCCTGTCCTGATCTCCCTCTTCAGCCCTGTCCTGATCTCTTAATTCATGCAACATGGCAGTTCCTTTTGCTAAATCCAATTCAAAATCGCTTAACAAATCACCTGCTTTCTTCAGCTTATCTGCAACCAAAAAAAAAATGTTATACAAAATTAAAAGAGTCAAAATGATTGTCCTATAAAATATAACAGAATTGTAAATGAAAGTATCAAATACAATAGAAGTGGTTATTTTCGCAGGTGGAAAATTTAGTGTTTTTATTGAAAAAAAAACTGATTATATTTTTGCACACTATAATTTTCGTGGTCTCTTATTTTATAATAAATATCTAATCATATTTTGCAAGTCTTAATTTTCGTTGTAATTTTGGTTCTTTCTTGCTGAAACGAACTTCTATTGATTTGATTATTACTGTGTGTCTGTGTGCTTTGTTTTTGATTATCAATAGGGGAGGTTGGGCCCAAAAAACTAGTTTAACCATGCCACATTTTAATTTTTTTTTGCGGATGATTGTATTCATCGAATTTATGTTTATTGTTTTTTGTCAGGAAGAGGGTCTATCATCGATACTTTAGGATTGGACTTGAATCATATGTAGTTAATTTTCAATCCAGGGCCAATTCCAAAACAGTGAGCAGTGAACCCTGGTCACACTGAAGGCTGCTGGCTGTTATACGTTGTAACATTTAAAGTCCGAAATTTCGAAGACATGACCAGAGAAAGAAAAGGATGAAGACAACACAAAGAAACAACATAAAATCACAAACAGAAACAACTGAATGACAACTAGCAACACGAACTCAAGTCGTAACAAGAGTGAACTCAGGTGCTCTGGAAGAGTAAGCAGTTCCTGCTGGTGAAGAAAGAAAATACAACAAAGCCCTATGACAATCCAACATCTGCACTCATCTGTGAGACAGAAATCCCGTATTTGTCTATGAGCTCATGATGTCTCCCGTAAATTAATGATAAACAGAGATACGGTACAATCTTATGTCTCCGAGGGCGATTTTCAACTTGCAAACCCAACATTGTATTGTAAATTAAAAAACAATTATACTAAGAAAAATCAGCAACAAATCAAAGAATTTATCAAAACATCCGTGGAAAACAATGATCTTGTATAATGCTAGGAACTTGATCGTCTCCCAACCCATTCTACATGCTTCCTAAAATCAATAAATTGGGAAAACCTGGTAGACCCATAGTCTTTGCATGTAGTTGTCCGACTGAAAAACATTTCCAGTTTTCTCCATAATGTTTTCATGCCAATAGTGGAGAACTTGCCCACCTATGTCAAGGACACTACTCATGCTCTTAATATCCTAGAGTTCTTTGAACCTGAAAATCCAAATGACTTAAAGGAGACTGGACACGATTTTTCACTTTTTTGTATTATGATTAAAATCTATCAAAAAAATATGATTAAATATATCTTACAACATTATTTTGTTGATTCACGCCTTTTAACACCACTTTTTAGGTAATTATTTATGGCCTCTGAAATATGCAAAAAATTATCGGCAATTGAATCCAAAACGAGGCTCGACGTCATAAGGGCCACTTGCTATCATTGATATAATACAGTACATGTACAGTAAATCAGTAGCATAGTAAATACATATATAGTTATCGAAAAAGCGACAATAAATCGTATGCAAACCTTTGAAGACCGTTTTTTAACAATCGAAAAAGCGACAATGAATCGTATGACAACCTTTGAATGACCGTTTTTTAACAACATGCCTTATTATTATGCATTTGGTTGCAATAACCGATAGAAATGTGAAACTTTATTTTCTTCTTCACTTTCCCGTAATTTTTGGTTTTGGTAGGTTGAACTTGACTGCCGTCGCGGCAAAACATAGACTTTGCTCTGTGCATTTATAAAAGAGAATAGTTTGACAGGTCGAGAACGTTTACTCTCTAGCAGCTGTAAACAGACTTTGCGGTATTCAGACAAACCAGGTCAGGGCCAAGACTTATAGTTAAAAGTCCGACTAAGAGCTTCATGTCCCTCTTATAATTCTTTGCAGCAATTACTCAATTAATAGCATTCATTGATCAACATCCCGAATTTCGTATTCTAATATAGACCTGTATATTTCTAATATACAGGTCTATGATTCTAGCTACAGGTGGTTTCACTTTGTTTATTACATCGCTCAATGTTGATAGAAGCTGCAGGTACAAAAATGTAAAGGTATTTCTTTCATGTAGTCGTTCAAGGTTCAGTGATCAAACGGGGAGTGCGGTACCGGGTGTCCCACCTGGCAAAGCACCGTTAATTGACAACAGGTGTTACATCCACCCGGTGGGAAGTAGACGGTCAATACTCACACCGATGCTAATTGACGATTTGCATCATAATTAATTAAGTGATTATTAACATACTAATAGAAGCGCACGTCAAATTATTCAATTTTGTTTGCTTCTGTTTACCTGAAACCCGGCGGACAGAAACAAAGTAGGATTGTTGAATATGTTTTCTTGAGTCTAGATTTATACTAAGAATAAAATATTGCGCTATCAAATCCACATTAAGATATTGGAACATGATAACATTTTTTAAATAGACGATAAAGAGATGTAGAATAAGCACGCGACACAACCAACGTTAAAGAAACGGTAATTTGAAAAACGCATCTTTACACTACAATAGCAGTACATGATGTGCAGTAGCATATTGGCTATACTAGTATGATATCTATAAATGACTCGAGCTTACTGTATACTAGCTTACTTACCATTTTATAAAAGTTACGCAAAGACATTCAAGTAAAATGGATCTATAGTATTTGCTCATCTTCATTATATACTTTATGAATACATGTGACGGAGATGAAGGGTACTTTATGCTTGAGATATTTTTTTTATTTAGGTGATATGAACGCAAGTTTTAAAATTGATTTTTTTCCGAACAAGCATAGATTATTTTAAAAATCGGAAGGACGGTAAACGATAAGTATTGGTTGAGAGGTTCTTTTTGACTGTTAACGTACTTGTATAAGAAAGAAGTTTGAGAATTAATTAAGGAGAAGACCTGCAACAGGAGAATTTAAGTATTATAAATGACATTGTTTTGTTCATAAGAATCGTTTGGTCGGTCAGCGACGAAAACGAAAATGATAATATTACAAGAATCTACATTAGTTCAACCAACAAAAGCACTTATTATTACACATAATAAGTTTTTAGATCCATTTCAATACACATTTTTTAGCTAAACTAAAGATTTATGGTCTTTTTTTTATCTTGCTTAAAGAAACCTGGAGCCAATGTAGATCGATCAACTTTTTTGGTCTGCCGCTATTTATAAACAGCACTTCAGCTGGAGATTCATGAACAGACTATATTTTGATGGAAATTAAGTAGATATATATATAGGCATATGCAACTTTAAATAAAAACTTGTAATAATTTAGTTCACAAGAATAAAGAATAACAAAAAAAGCTTAGGTTTATGTCGGATCATGGAAGTAGAATATTGACATTCACTTGGACAGACATTCTTGGTGCTCTATATATCAGAGCTTGCAACTGAAATTTTCGGAATCTCAATAATTTTCAATTTTCATGGTTCAAATTGAATACTTTATATGGAAATTTTGTTCGATGCCATTCATTTAGGCGACTGATAATCCTTATTGCATAGTGAAATATTACTAGCAGATCACTATCTGGCCCATATTACGTCAGCAGGTCACGTGATGCCTATCTCATTAAAATTTTCTCATCGACGGAAGCGGTAATATTTAATCCTAATTACTCGAATTATGACTTTATTGTGAGGAATTGATTAGTTTTATGGTGTTAATTACTGTTTTTGATGATAATAAGATCTAATATAAAAATTTGAAAAATCGTGTCCAGTCTCCTTTAAGATTGCTCTCCATTGATGTTACTGCTCACTACACTAGTATTCCGAACAACGATGCCATGATCGCTTTAAAACATTTTTTGGACTGAAGACCCAATCCCTATGTGAAAACGGATGTCATCTTGAGATTAGCAGAACTTGTTCTCAATCCCAACACTTTTCAGTTTAATGGAGAGTTTTATTCTCAGTCTGGCGGTGTTGCCATGGGCACTAAGATGGATCCTAGTTTCGCCTGCCTGTTTGTTGGGTATTTGGAAGAGAAATGTTTTCTGGATACGTTGGTCCTGTTCCTGACCTATACAAACGATACATAGATGATGTTTTCGGTGTATCCTCTGATAGTGAGGATGATTTGAACTCGTTCATCAGCTTTGTCTCTTCCTATCACCCTGCCATTCAGTACACCTTTACAATCTCGCAAGAGAAACTCTCCTTCCTTGACTTGGAATCTAGCATCCTTAACGGCAAAATAGAAACGTCTGTGTTCTATAAACCCACTGCTACCTGAACTATCAATCTTGTCATCCCCAGAGCTGCAAAAATGCCATTCCTAGGTCTCAATTTCTGAGACTTAAACGTATTTGCAGCAATGAGGATGATTTTAAAGTTCAAAGCAGCACTATGAAATCATTCTTTGTCAAAAGGGGATATCCTAACAACATCTTGGATAAAGCTATCGACTCAGTTTCCCGGGTGACACGATCCAAGGCTTTGGAACCCAGGTCAAGACGTAAGAATGACCGTATACCTTTGGTACTTACATACCACCCTCATAACACCGGACTTGAATGATCAATCTCATAGTCCAGAGAAAATGACAAAAACGAATCAGTCATATCGGAGAATTGGTGGATCGCAATGGTCCTGACTTGTTACAGGCATTTCAAACGAAATGGTGGGTTAAATCAGGTTTTATTTTTATTATAAAATGCAAATGTTAGATCGGTACATTTACCCAGTATTCCACATCTCTTTATCGTCTATGTAACAATTATTGATACATGAGCTTATCTTCTAAAATGTATTTACAAACAGACAGAAAGACAAACAGAAACTCAAACTCTTTTGTTTTTAGGAAGAGCCTTATGAAGTCATATAGATATTCGATTTTCACTTTTTTTTTCGTCCAGACAGGGTGAATCTGTCAGTCAATATTCCTACATTAATCTTGATTTTTATTGTTTAATTGTATTTTAAATGTTTCACATATTGACTAAAATAAGATGAACATTTTTATACCCCAACATAAATACGGTACAAATGTGCACTACATATCATCTATCAATATACCAGTTGATGTTTTACTTAAGCATTGTTGACCTTTGATCAAGAGGGCGGAGCCAAAATTACAAATTTCTTAACAAATGCAGAGCAAACAAACGTGCTATATTTCAAGTTTATAAAAAACACAGATCTATCACTCTGTATTTTTAGTCCTTAGATTAACGCTTTGGCACTTTGATTTGGGGTATATTAGTAGTAACAACATACCGGCATCTAATTGGTCCTAAACATATAAGATGAACAGACTATATATGTTGAATAAATTTCAAAAACTTTCAAGTATACAAAGTTGCAAAACAATCCTTTCAGTGGTTTCAGAGAAGATTTATGGAAATCAGTTTAAATTAATAGAAAAATACAGTTAAAAGGCAATAACTCTTATTTATAAGGACCTTTTGATGCTGAACATGAAAAGTTGCTTCAGATTTTCTCTATCTCTTATACTTTCGAGTTATAAGCCAAAAACAATGGTCTGACCCCCCTGTTCTATTTTTAACAATGGCGGCCATGTTGGTTGGATGACATGTATATTATTCCCAAACTTGGTGAGTGAGTGAGTGAGTTGGTGTTTTACGCCCGTGCAACGCTATATAGGTTATTTACAGGCGATGAACATGAAATGGATGATAAAATGAACATGAAATGATGATGATGATAAATGAAATATGGGATGGGGTGGGACACAAAGGACCGGTAAATTTTGAAGAACCACAGGAAAAGGGGAGAGGTGGGTAGGGGCGGAAAATTTAGCCTATGTGGTGCACTACTGGGCGGTCCACAAAGGGGTCTTTTACGTGCATGAAGCGTGGCACTCTTCACACACGTTGGCCCACTATGGTCGGCGGTCAGGGTTTCCGTATTATAGACCTGACAACCCCCGCGGACGAGGGCCACCCTATTCTGCCACCTAGGGTACACACTTGGTCGCTCTGTGGGCTGAGCACTGACCCGACGTCAGAATCCCAAGACCCTTAGTCGCCTCTTACGACAAGCTAGGCTCTGCTGCGGGCCTATTCGCCACCCGGGCCCCGCACGGGGTCCCAAACTTGGTAGAGGACATCCTAAAGATCAAGTGTACTAAGTTTCAAGGCAATCCCTTCGGTGGTTTCAGAAAGGAAGATTTTTGAAAATCAGTTAAAATCAATGGAAAAAACAGTTAAAGGGAAATAACTCTTAAATGGCTGATCTGACAATTTTGACCCTTATATCATTTTTGTAGATCTGAATGAGCTTAACAATTCTGCAATGTTAACTTTTCCTCTAGCTCTAACGGTTTACAAGATATTGTCAAAAAACTGTAAAAATGGTCAATTTGACGATTAATGGGCAATAACTCCTATAAGGAGTCGATTCACAATTTTTACTCAATGAGGAGATTTGTAGAGCTTTTAATGCTGAATATGAAAAGTTGCTTCGGATTTTCTCTATCTCTTATACTTTTTGAGTTATAGGCCAAAAACAATGGTCTGACCACCTGTTCTATTTTTAACAATGGCGGCCATGTTGGTTGGATGACATGTATATTATTCACAAACTTGGTAGAGGACATCCTAAAGATTAAGTATACCAAGTATCAATGCAATCCCTTCAGTGGTTTCAGAGAAGAAGATTTTTGAAAATCAGTGTAAATTAATGGAAAAAACAGTTAAAGGGGAATAACTCTTAAACGGCTGATCTGACAATTATGACCCTGAAATCATTTTTGTAGATCCCAATGAGCTTAACAATTCTGCAATGCTAACTTTTCCTCTAGCTATAACGGTTTTCAAGATGTGGTCCAAAAACTGCAAAAATGGTCAATTTTGATGATTAAAGGGCAATAACTCCTATAAGGGGTGGATTCACAACTTCGACTCAATGAAGAGATTTGTAGAGCTTTTGATGCTGAACAAGGAAGGTTGCTTCAGATTTTCTCTATCTCTTATACTTTTCGAATTATAAGCCAAAAACAATGGTCTGACCCCCCTGTTCTATTTTTAGCAATGGAGGCCATGTTGGTTGGTCGACGTGTATATAATTCACAAACTTGGTAGAGGACATCCTAGTGAGTGAGTGAGTGAGTTGGTGTTTTACGCCCGTGCAACGCTATATAGGTTATTTACAGGCGATGAACATGAAAAGGATGATAAAATGAACATGAAATGATGATGATAAATGAAATATGGGGATGGGGTGGGAAACAAAGGACCGGTAAATTTTGAAGAACCACAGGAAAAAGGGGAGAGGTGGGTATGGTCGGAAAATTTAGCCTATGTGGTGCACTACTGGGCGGTCCACAAAGGGGTCTTTTACGTGCATGAAGCGTGGCACTCTCCACACACGTTGGCCCACTATGGTCGGCGGTCAGGGTTTCCGTATTATAGACCTGACAACCCCCGCGGACGAGGGCTACCCTATTCAGCCACCTAGGGTACACACGAGGACATCCTAAAGATCAAGTATACCAAGTATCAATGCAATCCCTTCAGTGGTTTCAGAGAAGAAGATTTTTGAAAATCAGTGTAAATTAAAGGAAAAAACAGTTAAAGGGGAATGACTCTTGAACGGCTGATCTGACAATTTTGACACTGAAGTCATTTTTGTAGATCTCAATGAGCTTAACAATTCTGCAATGCTAACTTTTCCTCTAGCTATAACGGTTTTCAAGATATAGTCCAATAACTGCAAAAATGGTCAATTTTGATGATTAAAGGGCAATAACTCCTATAAGGAGTGATTTCACAACTTCGACTCAAACAAGAGATTTGTAGAGCTTTTGATTCTGAACAAGGAAGGTTGCTTCAGATTTTCTCTATCTCTTATACTGTACGAGTTATAAGCCAAAAACAATGGTCTGACCCCCCTGTTTTATTTTTAGCAACAGCGGCCATGTTGGTTTGTCAACATATATATAATTCACAAACTTGGTAGAGGACATCCTAAAGATCAAGTATACCAAGTTTCAATGCAATCCCTTCAGTGGTTTCAGAGAAGAAGATCTTTGAAGAAAAGTTAACGGACGGACGACGGACGCTTAACGATGACAATAGCTCACATGACCCTTCGGTTCAGGTGAGCTAAAAAGAGAGACCTAACAATTCATGCTGATCAATCATTTAATGGTTAGAAATATTAATTTTCAAAATCACATAGAACTCATAGCACTCGATCAGTCAACCAGAAATTAAGTTATTGTGGAAAATATAAAAGTTTCATTTTTTATCACCTTTTTTGCCCTGCAGTTCTAAAGGAAAAAAGAGAACAAGCAATATCACATCCATCCTTCCTTTTATTGTATATAACATTATTGTAATGTTTCATAGCTTTTGGTAAACCAGAACAAAAGTTATTGTAGAAACAAATAAAAAGTCGTAGTTTGGCCCCTTTAGGTCTGGTTTCTAAACCAAATTATAAAATGACCCCCAAAGGAGAGGTGCACATCTTCAATAGATCTGTTATCACTGTGAAAAATTTCAGAAAGATCATGTGTTTTGTTTTTGAGATTCAGATTACACAAGACAGGCAACCCTAGAGTGTGACAGACAGACAGTGATCTGACTGCTAGACTAATGGATAGCATGAAAACATTTACCAATGATGGGGGTGTCACAGCCCCTGCCCCCGGAATACCGAATATTGTTCAAAAAACGACAGAATACCGTTAAAAAGACTGGAATACCGAATACTCTAATGATCACGGCGTATGCGTACCAAAAGCCTAAAAATTCGGAACATCGCGTACCGCGTACCACACCTTGGCGTACCGAATACCCTTTAAAAAGCATGGAATACCTCGTACCAAAAGAGCTGTGACACCCTCAATGATATTTGTTCTTATATTTATATACTCTAGTAATTTGTAAATATTTTCATTTCTTTTTAAGTTGTATATATGTAACCTGTTAGACTGTCATATGATCGTCCACTGCCCCGCTTCTGCCACCCTGCATCTACTGCTACAGTTATAGCCTCAATTCCACAAGATCTAAAACAAAAACGGAATTAAAATTTACATATTTCAAAAAGAATAAAAGTGCTAAATCTTGTTATTTCATCTAGCTCTTAACATTGTTCAAACTTTTTTTTTAATTGTATGTGTATAGTTTGTGCAATGGTTAATAATTTAGTGACTTTTATTTTGTATACATGTACATGTATGTACCCCTACATGTATCATGCATACATGACCATCATGTTCTTACTTTCCTTTACAATTATGAGAACTTTTATTTTTGTATGGTTAATACATGTAATATCACACACTCAATATCAATTTCTGAACTCTAGGAAAGGTTTTGGCATTAAAAATACATTGTTAAAAAATTACAGATTTATATGATCAATAGTTACTCTTTTGCTAAAGCCTTTTCCTTTTCAGTCCATTCCTGCATAGATTCTTGTACAACTTCTTCTATAACAGTCCCTATTTCCTCTTGTCTGTTATCCAACATCTTGTGGTTGACTGGTGGTATATTCAAAGCTGCTAAAAAACCATTCACTTGGCGCTCACCAATACCAGCATGTATTGTTGCTGAAACAAATATCAACAGTATTTAAAGAAATAATTAAACCTTCTCTTTTGTTATATTTACATGTACATGAACACACAATGTTTTCTTGAAATATATTATAGAAACCATAGACCAGTCCATACATGTATGTAAGGAACATTTAAATGCATCTTTCAAAACAGTTTGTAAGGTCACTGTTGCTGGAAAAAAATCCTTTTTCATCATGTTCATATTCACTTCCTGTCCCTATATACATATACATAATTATGTAATTAATATCAATCATCATTCTCCAATGACTCATAATTTTTATTTGTTGATGTTTATTTTTTTTTATAATAATGAGTTATTCTTTACAATAAATACTGTACATTTACATGTTCAGTACAACTGATATTGTGAAATTTTACCATTTTTGTTCATAAATTCAATGGAATATTCATTAAAAATTCTTTGTAAATTTTCCACTTTACTGTGGGACATTAATTTCAATTTGAATGTGTAAAATTGCACATGTCCCCAACTTATCCCAATTAGTGCATGAAGATTTTTTCCCTTGACTGCCTTTTGCACAGCTGTTTAGTACAATAGAATACAGGTCAAGACCAATTTCCAGCATGAACCGAACAACAGTTTTCGAGATAGGCCACTTTGAAATCAAATTTTATGAACTTTTGATATTATAACGTGACGGGGTATCATTTTATGTCCCATTACATGCCTTATTTTTTATTATACGACCGCAAATTTTTTTCGATCGTATAATGTTATGGCGATATCGGCGTCGTCGTCGTCGTTGTCTGTGGACATTTGGTTTCCGTGCGATAGCTTGAGTAAATATTGACCGATTGATATGAAATTTGGAAATGAAGTTTGTAACCACTAAAGGAAGGTTGGTATTGTATTTAGGGTTTGTGGCCCCTACTGTTTTAGCAAAAGGGCCAAAAGGGGCTAAATCGGATGTATTGACAAAACTGTTGTAGAATGTTTATTATTCATTCAATTTTGAAAATTCTTTTTTATTGAATTCATCATTAAATTCTGTCAACTAAATGTGTCAACGGTTTCAATATATATTGCACCGTTATATTGCTATAGGGGGTCAAAAAGGGGTCACAGCCAAAAAATTGACTTTTTTATTTGTGGTCTGATTTTCAAAATCTTTTTTTTTTCATTAGAATCCTCATAAAAATCCCTGCCTGCGTTTTTCAATCAGATTTGAAATATCGAACCGTTTTTGAGAAATTAGGGGTTGAAGGGGCCAAAAACGCCATTTTTCAAAGTCTGTTTAGGCATATAGTTATATACTAAAAATAAAGTTGTAGCGGGCCAGCCAATTGTTATGAAGTTTTAATGTGATGATTATATCCAGTAAAGGAATGCTGGTATTGAATTTATGGTTTGTGGCCCCTGTTGTTTTAGAAAAAAGGGTCAAAAGGGGCTAAAATGGGTGTATTGACAAAACTGTTATAGAATGTTTATTATTCATTCAATTTTGAAAATTCTTTATTTATTGAGTTCATCATTAAATTCTGTCAACTAAATGTGTCACTGGTTTTGATAAAAATTGCACCGTTACATTGCTATAGGGGGTCAAAAAAGGGGCCACACCCAAAAAATCGACTTTTTTATTTGTGGTCCGATTTTCAAAATCTTTTTTTCTTTTGAATCCTTGCAAAAATCCCTGCCTGTGTTCTTCAATCAGATTTGCAATATCTTTAACCATTTATGAGAAATTAGGGGTCAAAGGGGCAAAAAACACCATTTTTTAAAGTTTGTCAAGGTAAATAGTCTTATACCAAAAATTAAGTTGAAGTGGGCCAGCCAATTGTTATGAAGTTTTAATACACTAAATAAATGTTGGTATTGAATTTGGGGTTTGTGGCCCCTGTTTTATAAAAAAGGGTCAAAAGGGGCTAAAACGGGTGTATTGACAAAACTGATGTAGAAAGTTTATTATTCATTAAATTTTAAAAATTTTGGTCCAATTTTCAAAATCTTTTTTCATTGGATTCCTTATGAAAATCTCTGTCTTAATTTGCAACATTTCTCTTACAATTTTTGAGAAATTAGGGTCAAAGGGCCAAAAATGTCAATTTTAAAATATATTCCACATCTCAATATCGTATACATGTATGTATATAAATAAGGCTTATTTTTAACTGCGTCGCCGAAGGCGAAAGCAGGTCTAGTAGTCGGGTCACTCTGTCCGTTCGTCCGTCCGTCTGTCCGTCCGTCCCGCTATGGGGTGCCTGTCTTGTGTAATCTGAATCTCAAAAACTAAACGCTAGATCTTTCTGAAATTTTACACAGTGATTACAGATATATTGAAGATGTGCACTTCCCCTTTTGGAGTCATTTTATAATTTCGTTTAGAAAATAGGGGCCCAAAAGGGGCCAAAAAAGCGACTTTTTTATTTGTTTCCACAATAACTTTTGTTTTGGTTGACCAAATGCTATGAAACTTTACAGTAATGTTACTTAACATAAAAGGAAGAGTGGGGCTGATTTTGGGTGTCTCTGCTTTTTCGTTTAAAAATTAGGGGCCCTAAAGGGACCAAAAAAGCAACTTTTTGGTTTGTTTCCACAATAACTTTTGTTCTAGTTGACCAAATACTATGAAACTTTACAGTAATATTACTTACCATAAAAGGAAGGGCATGGCTGATTTTGGGTGTCTCCACTTTTTTCGTCAAGAAATTAGGGGCCCAAAAGGGGCAAAATAGCGACTTTGCTATTTGTTTCCACAATAACGTTTGTTCTGGTTGACCAAATGCTATGAAACTTTACAGTAATGTTACTTACCATACAAGGAGGAGTAGGGCTTATTTTGGATGTCTCCTTTTTTTTGGTTTAGAAATAAAAGGCCCTAAAGGGGCCAAAAAAGCAACTTTTTAATTTTTTTTCCACAATAACTTTTGTTTCAGCTGACCAAATGCTATGAAACTTTACAGTAATGTTACTTACCATAAAAGGAAGGGTAGGGCTGATTTAGGGTGTCCCTTCTTTTTTTGTTTAGGAATGAGGGGCCCAAAAGGGGCAAAAATGTTACTTTTTTTATTTACGGTGCAATTTATATTTTTTTTTAACAAGTTAAGGGGAAAATAGAAACTTTTATTTTTTTATTTTTAATATTGGGTTGCATGTGACAAATATGCTTTGTAAGTCCACCATAGGATGCAAGTGTCAAAAATTATTGACTGTCCATATTGGGCCTAAAACGTACATTGTTCAACGTTTGCCATGCGACGCAGGGCCAGACATCGATTGGTCTTGTTGTATTAGATCATAGATGTTAAAGTGAGTACATATGTGTCAAATATTCATTTTAAAGTCCAACACAGGTTGCATGTGTCAAAAAATTTTGTAAGTCCACCATGGGCTTCATGTGACAAAAGCAATAGACTATCAATATTGGGCCTCCAACGAACAGGGTTCAACTTGTTGCGGTCGTATCATGCTGCGCTCGGCGTAGCTTTTTATTATCCCTTGTAGATATTGAACTGATCAAGTTTGGGTTTTCATTTGTTTGACAAATTTTTACCAGTGACTGAAATATGAGGCCGGTAAGGGAATATGTATTGTTTTGAAATACTCTCAGAATGCTTGCATTGTTACATGTAATTCTTGTTTTCCTTAGGTTTTTGTTTTGGCTCTAAACTTCTTTGTCAGACTTGTCTGGAAAATGACATACATGTTTATGTACATTTTTGCATTTCCTTTTCTGTATTTTGTCAAAAATGTCTTGTACATCTTTTTTGCAAACATGTACATGAAAATTAAAAAGTCTACAATTTGGAACAAAATTTTAAGTTGACTTAATTACCATAATAAATCACTTAGATTTATTGACATACCTTTATATCTAATTGACAGATTACTCCATCCCTGTGTGTCAATGCCACTTGAATGTTTGGCTTAAAAGCCATTTCTGGAAAGGCTGTTTCCATCAACTCTTTTGACCTTGTTGTAATCATTATGTCATTTACCATAATTTCATAGTTGTTGCTGAAAAAAAAATATATTTCATGATACGTAATTATAATACCCAGGCCTGGGTGATATATAGTAACCCCCCTGTCTGTCTGTCTGTCCGTCTGTCCACATAACTGGTTAAGGCAACTCCTCCTAAACTGGTTAAAGGATTTTGATAAAACTACATGGAAGAAGAGTCAGAAGTACATCATATGTAGATTAAGAATTTTCATTGCTCTTGGAAATCATTTAGGGGAGATAATTGGACTTGAGTCTTTTTTTGCAGAGTCCAATATGAAGTGCGGGTGGGGGGTATCCTTTTGTGAGCTCGCTCACAGTGTTACTTGTTTTAATTCAATTTGCCTGTGGAATTAAAATTGAAAAAGCAAGTTGAAAATTAATAGCAGATTTGTCAGCAATTATTAAATGATAAGCTTTAATATTTTGTAGCTTCTTTCACGGGAGACCGCTGTTGTTGTTTTGGAAAAAACTTACTCCAGAAAACTGGCTGCATCAATTGTACCCTCGACTGATTGGTATTGGTCTTCAATCTGGAACAGGAGAAAATATGTAATTAAAAATTATGGATTTTTGTTAAAACCAAGTTAAGGAATTTTATTGTCTTTACACTTTTTCTTATTAGGCCAAAAGAATATACATTATGTACATGTATATGTTTGTTTCCTGCTCCCTACTCTTGAAAATTAGGGTAGGTGGGTAAGACATTTTTTTTTTACAAAATTATTTTACAGTGAGTCAATTGGGAAGCAACCCCAACTTTAACGGTGCTTGTTCCAAAATGCCAATAAAAACTTGAGGGTATTAGGGTAGGGCCAAAAAAATAGGGTAGGTAGGGAAGCAGGAAACAGACATATTTGTTATGGCCTTACATGTATTATGTTGACGGACACAGTTAATTGGTACTGTAAACATATTGTTATTGCTGCAAACATTTTTATACGACCGCAAAAAAATTGCGGACGTATAATGGTATGATGCTGTCGTCTTCGTCGTCTGTTAACTTTAGTGTATACACAATAACTTTTGTTCTAGTCATCAGAATGCAATGAAATTTGGCAATGATGTTCCTTCACATAAAAAGATCGATGGGATTGATTTTGGGGATCCCCCTTTTTTTGTTTAAAAATTAGGGGCCAAAAAGGGGTCAAAATTGCAACTTTGTTTGTTGCCATGAAAACTTTAGTTCTACTTATCCGATCGATTTGTAAATTGGCAATAATGTTCCTTTCTATAAAAGGATAAACGGGACTGATTTTGGGGGTCAACCATGATTGTTTCTCTACCTTTAGAATTTTTGGCCAACTTATGAATTTAAATTGTGGCAATTGCTAAAGAATTCAAGTTTGTCGATTACATGTACACATGTACTATGTACTAAGGAAACTATGTGATTTTGGAAAATCAGGTGAGCTGAGCTCTTTGTTGTATACTGAAATTGCCATTTTTACTACACTCCCAACCAGATAAAATGTAAACATCGTCTAATTTCAATAAAATTTGATTCTTTGGTATATTGATTTGAATGGTACATGTTATATCCAAGGATTTCATGGTGATTTTGTGTTTATTTCCCAACATAATCATACCTTATATTTTTTTATTCATAGGTTAAATATCGATATATAGCATATCCAAATTAACCGTTTATACCCGCGTTTTGGTATTTGTAATTTTGAAACCACTGGGCGATAACCGCTGCTGGTGGACCAGAGGTCCCCGAGGGTAATCACAAGCCTGGTAGTCAGACTTGTCTGACACGAATTACCATAAAATTTCTAATATATTGTCGCTGAAATTTCCGATTGTTAAATTCAAAATTGATGAAAACACCAGGTTTCTTTCCTTGTAATGCACATGGTCGATATCCTCGGTGCTGGATTTGGCTTCCTTGTTCGAACGTTTTGGTTTTGAGTACTTTTCGTTTTCAACTGTTTTGGAATTTGATCTTCCAATGTTTTGGTTTAAATGCTACTGATGAGAGGTTACTCCTTGAAATATCGATATATAGCATATCCAAATTAACCGTTTATACCCGCGTTTTGGTATTTGTAATTTTGAAACCACTGGGCGATAACCGCTGCTGGTGGACCAGAGGTCCCCGAGGGTAATCACAAGCCTGGTAGTCAGACTTGTCTGACACGAATTACCATAAAATTTCTAATATATTGTCGCTGAAATTCCCGATTGTTAAATTCAAAATTGATGAAAACACCAGGTTTCTTTCCTTGTAATGCACATGGTCGATATCCTCGGTGCTGGATTTGGCTTCCTTGTTCGAACGTTTTGGTTTTGAGTACTTTTCGTTTTCAACTGTTTTGGAATTTGATCTTCCAATGTTTTGGTTTAAATGCTACTGATGAGAGGTTACTCCTTGAAATATCGATATATAGCATATCCAAATTAACCGTTTATACCCGCGTTTTGGTATTTGTAATTTTGAAACCACTGGGCGATAACCGCTGCTGGTGGACCAGAGGTCCCCGAGGGTAATCACAAGCCTGGTAGTCAGACTTGTCTGACACGAATTACCATAAAATTTCTAATATATTGTCGCTGAAATTTCCGATTGTTAAATTCAAAATTGATGAAAACACCAGGTTTCTTTCCTTGTAATGCAAATGGTCGATATCCTCGGTGCTGGATTTGGCTTCCTTGTTCGAACGTTTTGGTTTTGAGTACTTTTCGTTTTCAACTGTTTTGGAATTTGATCTTCCAATGTTTTGGTTTAAATGCTACTGATGAGAGGTTACTCCTTGAAATATCGATATATAGCATATCCAAATTAACCGTTTATACCCGCGTTTTGGTATTTGTAATTTTAAAGGATTTTATAAAGAATGAGACGATTGATAAATGAGTTACCTGGATAGTGGTGTCCTTCATACTATTAAAGTATGGTGATCCATTGTAGGACTCCAAGAGAAGATTGTTGATTGTAATTTTATCCTCTTTTTCCACCTGGTCTATCAGATTCATACTTTCTCTCCAGAAATTAATTTTTAATGACCTCCCCTTCATGGTGTCTGCAATGCAGAGTTCCTTATACAGTGAATTATTTGTTTTTATAATTTCTCCTGTGTTCTGGAATATAGAATTCATCAAAATTTAAAATATCATATAACAGGTATATATTCTATTAAGCATGTTTAGGTGTGAAAAAAATGTGTGTTTCAGGTTTTTTTATACGACCGCAAAATTTTTGCGATCGTATTATGTTATGGCGATGTCGTCGTTGGCTTTGCGTCGTCGTCTGTAGACACTTTGGTTTCCGTGGGATAACTTAAGTTTTAGTTAACCAATTGTTATAAAATTTTGATATGATGTTTATAACCACTAAAGGAAGGTTGGTATTGCATTTGGGGTTTCTGGCCCCTACCGTTTAAGAAAAAAGGGCCAAAATGGGCAATTATTGGTATATTGACAAAACGTCTGTAGAATGTTAAATTTTCATCCGATTTTGATCATTCTTTTTTAATTGTATTCCTCAATAAATTATGTCAACAAAATGTATCATTGGCTTTGATGTTTCTTGTACCGTTATATTGCTACTGGGGGTCAAAAATGGGCCACACCCAAAAAAATGACTTTTTTATTTGTGGTCCGGATATTCAAAATCTTTTTTTCATTGGAATCCTTGTGAAAATCCCTGCCTGTGTTTGTCAATCAGATTTGCAATATCTCTTACCGTTTTTGAGAAATTAGGGGTCAAAGGGGCCAAAAACACTGTTTTTAAAAGTTTGTCAAGGCAAATAGTTTTAAACCAAAATTTAAGTTGTAGTGGGCCTGCCAACTGTTATGATGTTTTGATATGATGATTATATCCACTAAAGGAATGTATTTGGGGTTTGTGGTCACTTCTGGTTTAGAAAAAAAGGGCCAAAAAGGGCTAAAATGGGTGTATTGAAAACCCTGTTGTAGAATGTTTATCATTCATTCGATTTGGAAAATTCCTTTTTATTGAATTCATCATTAAATTCTATCTACTAAATGTGTCAATGATTTTGATATGTATTTCAGCATTACATTGCTACAGGGGGGCTAAAGACAGGCCTCGTCCATAAAATCAACTTTTTTATTTGTGGTCCGATTTTCAAAATCTTTTTTTCATTGGATTCCTTGTGAATATTTCTGCCTTATTTTTTGATCGGATTTGCAATATTTTTATCGTTTTTGAGAAATTAGGGGCCAAAGGGCCAAAATTGTAAATTGATACATGTATATAAATAAGGCTTTTTGTATTAGATGTTGATGTAAATATAAATGTGTCAAAAATGCATTTTTTTTAAGTCCACCACAGGATGCATGTGTCAAAAAGCTTTGTTAGTCTACCATGGGCTTCATGTGACCAAAGCAATGGACTATCCATACTGGGCCTCCAACGTACAGGGTTCAACTTGTTGCGGTCGTATCATGCTGCGCTCTGCGTAGCTTTATATTACTCATCCTATTCCTAGTTTTTCATGCTGACCTTAGCCTTTCTATTACCATTTTTGATTAATCTACATCCTATTACCTCGAGGTTTTAAAAAAAAATTAAATCCTATCTACAGACCGACCATTTTTCAGGCATGAAACCTGAAACCCATACACTTTTTTTGGCCTTGCAGAGTTATTCAAAGTTATTATACCTATGGCAAACAACGTGGAGGTACATGTATATAGAAAACACACTGTCTGTCTGTCTGTCTTCACAACTCATAAGCGCTTCTCCTAAACCGCTTGATGGATTTTGATGTAACTTGACATGAAGGAAATACATCATATGTAGATGTGCATGGTGAATTTTCATTGCACTCGGACATCATTTAGGGGAGATAATTCGACTTAAACTTTTACAGTACATTATTCAATAGGAGACCCCGTCAGTGCAACTTATCTTAAATCACTCAACGGATTTTGTTAAAACTTTACATGAAGGAAGTGCATCATATGTAGATGTGCATGAAGAATTTTCATCGCTCTCAGATATCAACTAGGGGAAATAATTGGACTTATACTTTTTAAATACATTATAGGAGACCTCGTAAGCACAACTTCTCCTAAAGTGCTTGACTGATTTTGATGAAACTTTACATGAAGGAAGTAGATCATATGACATGTAGATGTGCATAAAGAATTTTGAAAGCTCTAAGATACCATTCAGGGGAGATAACTTGACATGTTTTTTTTTGGCAGTACAGAGTCCTAATATGAAGCAGGGGTATCATTTTGTGAACTTGCTCACAGTATTGTTGTTTATTTTGTACCTTTACCTTTATGTGACTAAATTTTACATGTATTATAATTTGTGAACTGACTACCACTTCAATTCCTTCAACAGAGGCCCTAATTTTCTTGTCAGGTTGTATCGCCATAGCAAGAATGTCCTGGATGGTATATATGGATGGGGGAATACATTCTTTGATTTGGACCTTGAACTGTTCTTTTGCAAATGGAGCTGTTTCCATGCACTAAAAGAATAAAGACTACAAAATGTGTATGGTTGGCTTTTTCATGGTAAAAAAATAGCGACAAGGCCGTTTTCTACCTAAAAAGGAAAATTATTTAAAAGTTCTATTTTTTGCTACAATACAGTGTGAATTCTGCCTTGAATGACATCATGTTCAATGTTTCTGGTAAAATGTTTAGGAGAGAGTCATGTAAGCAAAAGATCTTCATTTTAAAGGGTCAAATTTAGTGCTTAAATAGAAAATTTTGAAAAATCAGGGGGTCAAAGAGATATTTAGGGAGTAAAATACCAATTTCTCCTTGAATGGAAACAATGCATGTCAAAACATTTTAAAACTTTATAAATAAGTGTCAATGATGTTATAGTTGTAGTGCATTTATCCAAAAAGAACCAAATAATATTAGAAAATTTTATCAAGGTACCAATTGGCTCAGAAAATATCGTCTACATACATGTATGAGAAACACTATTTTTAGAGATGATTATGTAATTAAACCTTACAGAATTATAAATTAAAAATATTGAGTTTCCACATTTACTGAGGCACTTTTTAGTTAAAATATATCATTAATAAAAATGCCAAAAATTGATATAAATTGGATATTTTCTGAATTTGACATGTAAAGAGTACATATGTATATAAGTGCTACTTACAGAGCTGTAAGCTGCAGTTTAATTGTGGATCCTAGCTTATGGTATTTTGTCACCAGGAGATGTTTGTTCCTAATAAAGACACTTTCAAATTTTTTAGGTGCTGAGACCATAGAAATCCCCCCATCTTTGGTTACATCAAAATAATGCAGAGTAAACTCCCTAACGTCTGTTTCCAGTAGAAGTTTGAGTTTTACCATGTCTACTTCCTGCAAAGACAAAATACAGGTACAAAATGTAGTTATTTTTGGCTGGATTTAATGGACTATTATATAAAAGGATGAATGCCAGGGCTGTGGGCGGGTCCCCATTAAGAAATTTGTGTTATAGTTTTCTTAGCAACTACTTAGTTATCACAGCCACTTGATATATGGTATAATGTGGTGTTGTCTCATAACATACACATACATATCCTCTCTGGGTCTTCAAGGACTCGTGAGGCCGTCAAGCATTCCACGCCACCCCTGTCTGTCACTTGCTGCTGTTTCTGCTCTGCTATGTGTTCCATCCGTTTTCATTTCTTTCTTTTTCAACAGTTCGTCTCCAGGTGTTCTTTGGTCTCCCAGCTTTTCTTTTACCTTCAGGCGTCCATGTTAGTGCTATCTTGATGTTACTGTTACTTTCTCTACGTAGGATGTGACCTATGTATCTCCACCTTCCCACTTTGATCATATTGGACAGTGGTGTGGTCTTGGTGCGGGTGTACAGATCGGTGTTTGAGATCTTCTCAGGCCAATGTATCTTCAATATCCTACGTAGGCATTTGCGGTGGAATATGTCTAACTTCTCTTCATCTTTTTTCGTTGTTCTCCATAGCTCTGCGCAATAGAGCAGTACAGAAATTACGTTGGCACTAAATAATCGTAATTTAGTTCTGGTACTGTACTTTGGTGATTTCCATACCTGGGTTTCCCGTGCGGGGCCCGGGTGGCGAATAGGCCCGCAGCAGAGCCTAGCTTGTCGTAAGAGGCGACTAAGGGTCTTGGGATTCTGACGTCGGGTCAGTGCTCAGCCCACAGAGCGACCAAGTGTGTACCCTAGGTGGCTGAATAGGGTGGCCCTCGTCCGCGGGGGTTGTCAGGTCTATAATACGGAAACCCTGACCGCCGACCATAGTGGGCCAACGTGTGAGGAGAGTGCCACGCTTCATGCACGTAAAAGACCCCTTTGTGGACCGCCAAGTAGTGCACCACATAGGCTTAATTTTCCGCCCCTACCCACCTCTCCCCTTTTCCTGTGGTTCTTCAAAATTTACTGGTCCTTTGTGGCCCATCCCATCCCCATATTTCATTTTTCATCATCGTATCATCCTTTTCATGTTCATCGCCTGTAAATAACCTATATAGCGTTGCACGGGCGTAAAACACCAACTCACTCACTCACTCACTCACCATACCTGGGTTAAGGCACAGTAGGCAGATCTTGCTAGCCCAAGTCTCCTTGTTATGTCTCTTTTAGTGCCACCGTTTTTGTCCATGGTTGTTCCTAAATATAGGAAGGAGTCTGTATCTTCCACATCAGTGTTGTTTATTCTGACTTTCTGCTGGTTCTTACAGTTTATTCTCATTGTCATTGTTTTCTTTGCATTTATGTTAAGCCCAGTGTACTTTGCAACATCATGTAACCTGTTCGTTTTCTCTTGCAAGTCAGTGAATCTACTTGCTAATAGGGCAAGGTCATCAGCGTAGTCAAGGTCTTCAAGTCTGGTGGTAAACTTTCATCTGATGCCCCTGCTCTTGTTGTTGGTGTTCCTCATTATCCAGTCAATGATGATGATGAAGAGAAAGCCTGACATAACACAACCTTGCTTCACCCCAGTTTTAACTTCGAACCACTCTGATGTTTTACTGCCTTCCAGGACACAGCACTTGCTACCCATGTATATGTTCTTAATGATGTTAACATATATATCAGGAACACCATAGTGTCTTAAAATTCCCACATTCTTTCCTGTATCTTTCTTAAAATCTATAAAATTTAAGTATAGTGGAGCATTCCATTCTTGGCATTGTTCCAGGATGTTACGTAGGATAAAGACTTGCTCAGTTGTTCCATGGCCACTTCGAAATGCTGCTTGTTCTTCTCTGAGTTGTTGTTCTACTCCATCTCTCATTCGATCAATAATAATTCTGCGGAAAATCTTCGATGGAACAGATAAGAGAGATATTCCCCTGTAGTTGTCGCATAATGTCAGGTCACCTTTCTTGGGAATTTTAACAATCAAGAATCGCTTCCAATCAGTTGGGACTTCCTGTTTGTAAATTATTCTATTAAAGAGGGAGAAGGCATTTAGTTGATGTTCCAATGCTTTCTTTTAATAGTTCTGGATTGATGTTGTCAAGCCTGGGCTTTTTTTACTTTTAAGTTTCTTTATTGATTGAATGATTTCGCTCATTGTAATATGTCCATCACACTTTCTGTAACTTTTCTCTTTTCACTTATAGTACTATTAAAATCCAGAGGGAATTAAGAAAAAAAGTTTAAAAGTTAATCATATCGCCTCTGATTAGTCATGATTGATTGATTGATTGTTGTCTGCTTCATGTCCCGTCGGCGATATTGCAGCCATCATCGGGACAAAAACAGGTTATTATTACTGAATAAAACTTTGATATAAAACAAAGTCAAAAGACCGAAACTAAAATGTTTATCACCAATAAATAGATAAAAGTAGACATTAAAACAGACTAAGTAAAAGATAAAAATATATCAATAATATTTGTATACTTATAACAAAATTGTAACACGAACACACAATACATAAACAAATAAGTTTCAAACATCCACTAGTATGTGTATGAACAACACAATGATAAAACAGAAAAATAAAACTATAATTTATAATATAAACCAACTTCTTTCAAGAAGTTGATGATGGCATCATTTGGAATGCCGCTGAACAAATCGTACATAGAAGCACAGTTGAAATATTTATCACGTATTGGAGCGACATCAACACAGTCAAGGAGAACATGCCTCACCGAATACGGAGTGTCACAAGGGATGCACACCGGTGCCTCCTCTTGTGTCATCAAGTGGCCATGAGTGACTCTAGAATGTCCAATACGACATCTAGTGATGACCACTTGGTCTCGACGACATCGGAATGAAGCATGATTCTCCCCAAGCTGTGGTTTCAACTCATGAAGTTTGTTGTGCTCAGCGGCAGCCCAAACATCATCCCATAAATTTTGAACATATAAACGGATTGCATTTCTGCAATCCGAATGAGGAATAAAACATTTTGAAATAGGTTTGCGAAGGGCTTCCTTCGCAACCCTGTCCACGACTGAATTTCCATGAATACCAGTATGACTGGGTACCCATAGAAAAATCAATTCTGCACCACCTCTCATCAACTGGTGAATCATGTAAACAATTTTACTGATTAATGGATTTTTTAGTTTGCGGTTCTCAATTGCCAAAAGACAAGAGAGAGAATCAGAACAGATGAAGAATTGTGCGTGCTCTGAAGCATCAATTAAACGAAGAGCTAAAATAATGGCTCTGGCTTCAGCTGTAAAAATGGAAGCAGAAGATGGGAGTCGTTGGGTGGAAGTGCTATTTCCTAAGATAGCAGCAGAAGCAACGCTATCACCATCTTTAGACCCATCTGTATAAACAGTCAGAAAATCAGGGTATCTAGATTTAATTTCACAGTAATCCTGTTGAATAAGCAAATGATTTGTTTCAGACTTTTTATGTTTTCGAAGATCAAAATTAAATTCAGGTTTTAGAAGTTCCCAGGGTGGAACTTTCAAAGGTGTAACAGGATTAATTGTTTCCAAATCAATATTAAGGATAGCTAAATGTGGTGCAATACGAATGCCAAATGGAGGAGTTTTATTTTCATGTTTTTCATAAACAGTTTTAAGAGGTGGGTTGAAAACACAGTCGTGGGCAGGGTTGCCAGGGAAAGCCTTCAGCTTTGTAGCATATTGGAGACCGAGTTTTATTCTGCGATGTTTCAGGGATGGTTCATTTGCCTCCGCATACAGGCTCTCAATAGGAGAGGTCCTGTATGCACCGAGGCAGAGTCGTAATCCCTGATGATGGACAGCATCTAAAATTTGTAAATAAGACTTTTTAGCTGATCCATAAACAATACAACCATAGTCCAATTTCGATCTCACAAGAGACCTGTACAAATTTAAAAGAACAGATTTATCAGCTCCCCAGTCAGTACTGGAGACCACTTTAATAATGTCAAGAGCCTTGAGGCATCTTGATTTTAACATTTTGATATGGGGTAGAAAGGAAAGTTTTCTGTCAAAAAGAACGCCAAGAAATTTTGATTCTTCGACCATTTTTATTTTTTTATTATATAAATATAAATCTGGGTCAGGATGGAGTTTTCTCATTTTACAAAAGTGCATGGCGACTGTTTTACTTTCTGAAAACTTAAAACCGTTTTCAGAGGCCCATTTTTCAATTCGATTAAGGCAAAGTTGTAACTGCCTTTCAATGGTGCTCATGTTTTTGGCGCTGTAGCAAATTAAAAAATCATCAACATATAAAGAACCTTCAATGTTATCTTTCAAAACTTTGGCAATACTGTTTATTTTAATACTGAAGAGAGTGACAGAAAGGATGCTACCCTGAGGAACACCCATTTCCTGATCAAACTCTTCAGACAATGTTTTATTAACTTTAACATTAAAATGTCTATCAGAAAGGAAGTCGGCCAGAAAGGTTGGTAGCCTTCCTCTCAACCCCATATCAGAAATGTCTTTTAAAATGCCATACTTCCATGTGGTGTCATAAGCTTTTTCGAGATCGAAAAAGATAGACACCACATGTTCGTTCTTCGCGAAAGCGTTTCGAAGAAAAGACTCGAAACGGACCAAATGATCTTGTGTGCTCCTGCCTTGGCGAAATCCACATTGGATATTCGAAAGGAGTCCATTGGACTCCAGGAACCAAACAAGCCGATCATTGATCATACGCTCAAGGGTCTTACAGACGCAGCTTGTCAAGGCTATCGGACGATAGTTGGAAGCATCTGTATGATCCTTCCCTGGTTTGGGGACAGGAACAACAGTTGCAAGCTTCCAAATTTCGGGCAATTTTCCATTAATCCATACATCATTCATCAAATTTAAAAGAGTGGTCATAGAAATGTCAGGAAGATGTTTTAAAAGCTGATAGTGGATGTTATCAGGACCACATGCTGTATCGTGTGCTTTGCCTAAAGAGGCTTTAAGTTCGTCCAAGGAAAAGGGAGAATTGTAGCTTTCAGAGTTATCAGACTTAAAATTTAATTTGGTTTTTTCAGCTTTTTGTTTAAATTTTTGAAAGTCAGGTTTGTAATTGGATGAAGATGAATGTTTAGCAAAAGTCTCAGCTAATTTGTTGGCAATATCTTTTTCAGATGTTAGAGTGGAATTGCCAACATTAAGATGCTTGACAGATGATTTAGAGTTTTTGCCTTTCATTTTTTGTATAAAATTCCAAATCTTATTCATGGGTGTACGAGAAGTTAAACCAGATACAAACTTTTTCCAGGATGTTCTTCTTGTTTGTTTGCATGTTCTTCTAGCCTTGGCCCGAAATATTCTAAATTTACTTAAATTGTCTTTAGTTTGGTGGTTATCCAAATGTTAGTTTAGTCATGATTAGTCATGAAAAGTAGTTGGTTAGTCAGTTATTGTTTTACTCCAAAGCAGCACGATTTCGGCTATATCCGGGAGATGAACATGAAAGTGGTAATACAATGAACATGAAATGATGATGAAGTGGAGGAAATGGGTACGTGAAGCCTATCGGGTGGGAGAGAAGCAAAGGTGTACCAAAGGGGTAATCAGTATCATAAAACCGTTAAGACAAAGACAAAACCGGCAGACAAAAATCATCACAACAAAACAAACCACATAACAACATAAAACACAAACACACATAACAACAAAACCGCATTCAGCAACGCGAATTCAAGTCGAAACGAGAGTGAACTCAGGTGCTCCGGAAGAAAAAGCAGTTCCTGCTTGCTATAGCACACCCGTCACGTTGCCAAAGATCGATTAAGTGTTGGTCAAATCCGGAAAGGATGATATTACAAAACTCTATGTCAAACCAACATATGTGCTCATCTGAGAGATAGAAATCCCGTATTTGTTTACAAGCACATGATGTCGTCCGTAAAATTTCTTGAGTGATGACAACAACCTGGGAGCAACGTACCCCTGTGTTACCAATTTGCTTGTCAGCCGTGTTGCTCTATCAAGGAAGTCGTTGTACTCCCCACATGCTCTGGAATAGCGAATCAATTCTGATACGTAAACTCCATATGCTGAAGCGGACGGAATGTTGCTACACAGAAAGCGAAAGTTAACTATATGAAAGTTGAAGTCATCACGTTTGTCATAGAGCTTTGTACAAAGCCTTCCTTGTGTGTCAATTTCGAGAAATGCTACTGATGAGAGGTTACTCCTTGAAATATCGATATATAGCATATCCAAATTAACCGTTTATACCCGCGTTTTGGTATTTGTTATCATAGATCCAAATATGAAGCGGACCTCCTAGAATCTGTAGTGTCCTTTATCTCAAGTTCCTTCGGATATATGAGATGTAAATAGTCACCAAATCGAGGATTGTTTAGTGAAAGGACATCATCAATATAACGAAATGTGAGATTGAAGGATAAAGCAAGTTTGCGGTGCTTTTTGTCTAGAAGTGATGGTAAGAAGTCCGCTTCATATGAATGAAGAAACAAATCGACAAGCAATGGTGCACAATGTGTGCCCATTGGGATACCTATTGTTTGCTGAAAAACACGTCCACCAAACTGTACAAATATGTTGTCGATTAGAAAGTTGAGCATTTCTATTATTTGATCTTCTGTAAATTTGTTTTTCTTGCTAGACTCTTGGATGACAAAGTAAGTCTTTTTATAACCGACTACCAAATGCTTGTACCTGCGTTTTCCGTTCGTTTTGATAAAGCTACGTTTAATCAGCTGTGCCAAACGAGATTTTAGTTGTGAATGTGGAATTGAAGTATATAATGTAGAGAAATCAATCGTTTTAATGCTATTACATGATGAAAATGACTTAGAATGGAGATTTTCCATCAGTTCTTTAGAATTTTTGAGAATCCACATTTGATTGACGCCATCTCTCGAGTAACAACAATCGAAATACTTGTGAATGCTTGATTTTATTGCCGTCAATATTGATGTTAACAAAACTGAAAGAGGCTTGGTTGTACATTTGGATGACCCAGCAATAAATCGTTGCTTGTATGGAGTTTTATGTAACTTTGGAATCCAATACTTGGAATCCAATACAAGAATGGAACGTCATCGTTCTTTTTGTCAACAGAAATGCCAAAGGAAGAAATGACAGAATTATGATTGTTGATTATTTCCTCCTTTGACAGTGTTGTTGCTGTATATGTGGTGCTTTTGCTAGTACAACCAACCCCTAATTCAGCTGTTAAACAATCAATATAGTGTCTTTTGCATACGAAAATGATGTTGTTAGGCGCTTTATCAGCAGGTACGACAACATATTTGTCATGTAAGGTGGACAATGTCTTCGCAACATCAGGGTTGTTGAAAATAGATGTTGCCTTGGTGCTCATCGAGCCTTACAAAGAGTTAATTTTTTTTCAAAACCAACGACCTCACAGACTTTACCCACTCAAAAAGAACGTCGCTTTCCTTTTCATGTTCTTTTTTGGCCCATTTTCTGGCATAGTCTTCAACTGAATCCATAATTGTTTTGAAATTATGGTTCCAGTTAATTGCTCAAGGCTCACGATATTTTGGTCCTTTGGCCAAAACATCGCGGAGTTGGTCATTTTCCACTATGTTGAGGTCCCCGGTAATGACGTGGCCAGAGGGACTATATTTGAATGGGGATTTGTCACAAGAACAGTCTGGTGGGTTTGCTTTGAGGTCGTTGATTTGGTAATCCCGCAAAACTTGTTTGTAGTTAAATACCTTAGGTGCAATGGTGGAAGTGTAGGAATAAGAAATGACGGGAACACTTGTGTCTTTGAAATAAGAAGGGATATGTTCTGTTACAGATTTATGGTGTAAAATGTTTCCTAAATTTATGGCATCCAAACCTTTGTTTAAAAATGGAAGAGAAATGAAAGAGCGATTGTCCTTGTTGTTTTCGTGTGACTTTCGTTTTGACTGCCACTGGAAGAAGGAGTGATGGGTAGGGACGGGAAATTTAACCTCCTGCATTGGGATCCTATGGGTCCTTCTCTTACCGAGACCTGCAGCAGTTTGCTTCAACGTGCGAGGAACGGGACATTTTTCCCATCACGATGCACCACTTTAGTTTGCGGTAAGGTTTTCCGCATTATCGCCTGACGACCCTGCATCTCTCGATGTCAGGGGTGCCCCATTCAACCACCTGGGGCACACATCCCAGTCGCTTTGTGGGCAAAGCGGCCTGACCCGATGTCAGGTTTCTTGGCGCTCTTTCGTGGACTTTAACCGACAAGCTTGGCGCTGCTGCAGGCCTATTCGCCACCCGGAACCCGCACGGGTTCTTGAAAAGAAGAAATGCACCCAGGCGTATCAAAAAGTATTGAATGGATGTTTTGTTTTTGTTTCTTTTTGAAAGTTTGGATTTCTGCTATATTTTAATATGATTAAATATCTTTAAAATTGCTACAACCTTTCATTCTTAGTTTAGAATGAAACAAGCATTCTGAGAGTATTGCAAAACAATACTTAGTCCCCTACCGGCCTCATATTTCAGCCACTGGTAACAATTTGTCAAACAAATGAATACCTTAACTTGATCAGTTTATTATCTACAAGGAACAATAAAAAAGTTTAGAAAAGAAAATTGCAATGGATTTTCAAACTTCAAAGGGCCATATCTCCCATAAAAATTTGTGGACCGCCACGAAACTTGATCTGTAACTCATCAAGGTAAACACACAGACAAAAAAATCAGTTCATTATCTATAAGCGTTTAGAACAAAATGTAGAAAACTGATATTTTAGTGAATTTTTAAAGTTCAAAGGGCCAAAACTCCCATAAAAATTTGTGGATCGGCACGAAACTCATACTTGATCTGTAACTCATCAAGATAAACTCACATACCAAAAATCAGTTCATTATCTATATAAGTGTTTAGAAAAAAAGTGCGGAAAACTGAAATTTTAGTGAATTTTCAAAGTTCAAAGGGCTATAACTCCCATAAGAAACTGTGGACCGGCACGAAACTCACACTTGATCTGTAACTTATCAAGGTAAACTCACATACTAAAAACCAATTCATTATCTATATTAAGCGTTTAGAAAAAAAGTGCGGAAAACTGGTATTTAAGTGAATTTTCAAAGTTCAAAGGGCCATAACTCCCATAAAAAATTGTGGTCCGGCACGAAACTCAAACTTGATCTGTAACTCATCAAGGTAAACTCACATACCAAAAATCAGTTCATTATCTACAAGCGTTTAGAAAAAAAGTGAGGAAAACTGAAATTTTAGTGAATTTTTAAAGTTCAAAGGGCCATAACTCCCATAAGAAACTGTGGACCGGCAGGAAACTTAAACTTTATCTGTAACTCATCAAGGTAAACTCACATACCAAAAATCAGTTCATTATCTATAAGCGTTTAGAAAAAAGTGCGTAAAACTGAGGCGTGACAGACAGACAGACGGACAGAGCGCAAACCTATAGTCCCCTTCGGCTTTCGCCGGTAGGGGACTAATAAATAAAAAGCTATATGTTTTGATACTTTATAGATCAAATTAAGGCAGACGCTTAATTAAACATCACTAGAAAAACAGAATGAAATAGAAATCGCAAAGCAAATTATACATTATTGTGAACTCTTCTTTTTTCAATTAAACGTTAATTGCTTGTCTCAAAGTTAATGGTGGAATAAATAAAATATGAGCTCTCTATAACATTGCCTTATTTAAGCCATATAAAAAGCTACGCCGAGCGCAGCATGATACGACCGCAACAAGTTTAACCCTGTACGTTGGAGGCCTAATATGGATAGTCCATTGCTTTGGTCACATGAAGCCCATGGTGGACTTACAAAGCTTTTTGACACATGCATCCTGTGGTGGACTTAAAAAAGCATTTTTGACACATATATATTTACATCAACATCTAATACAAAAGGCCTTATTTATATACATGTAATAACTACAACTTAATTTTAAGTATAAAACTATTTGCCTTGACAAACTTTCAAAATTGGTGTTTTTGACCCCTTTGACCCCTAATTTCTCGAAAACGGTAAGAGATATTGCAAATCTGATTGAAAAACGCAGTCAGGGATTTTCACAAGGATTCCAACGAAAAAAAGATTTTGTAAATCGGACCAAAAATAAAAAAGTTATTTACATCACATACATGTAAATGCATGTAAGTGACCCACCATTTAACTTGAAAAGGGGGGGGGGGGCTTGGTCTTTTTGTTTGGTCAGCATACTCAGTACTTAATTTTCATTCAGAGCAATTTTGTTTAAAATGTGAAAATATCAAGATAATTTACGTTAAATTTTATGTTGTACACAAGTCCTTAACTTATTTTTTTTTATTTATTATAGTTCTGTGGTGTTCTGTGACATTCTGTGGTGTTCTGTGGTAAAAAGACGCACCCTTACCTCATTTGATAACAGGTTAATAAGCACACCCGTACTTGAAACAGTTTACCATTCTAAAGAATCACCACTTTGAACATTTCAAACAAACAAAAATGAATAAAGTTTAAAACATGTACTATAGACCTGTATATTGAAATTCTAATATTCTAATACACGGGTTTATGCATGCTCAAATACATTATTCATGTTATTTGTAATAACTTGGTTCAATCCCCTTCAGGGGTTAGAAATTTCATCGACCGATTTTAGGACTCTCTTGACACCATTTGTCCAAACTCGCAAACTGCACGGCTGGAGATGGTTTTGACAGAAACATTTGCTTGAATAAAATGAAAAACAAAAACAAACAATTAATTCTGTGGTCAATTTGACACTGCATGAATATACAGTGTACATGTACATGATGTAATATGGACCATCACTAGCAGGAAAATTTTGTTCTTATTTGAATAAGGCGCAATTATTTGACTGTTCACACTGTCTACTTCTGCTTTTACTTATTTACATCACATACATGTAAATGCATGTAAGTGACCCACCATTTAACTTGAAAAGGGGGGGCTTGGTCTTTTTGTTTGGTCAGCATACTCAGTACTTAATTTTCATTCAGGGCACGGAAAAAAGAGTTAATACTGTTTTACAACATATAAATGTGACATTAGGACAAAATATGTTTTTTATCATTACCCCTCAGTCTATTGCTTTTGATTCAGAATAGTTTTTAAGGACAAAGTAGACCTCCCACTTTTTTTCAAGTTTACATGTACTTATTAAACATGTTAAATGGTCGGTCTCTAATTTTTTTTTTACCTGAGCCAACTTGAAGTAAGCTTCCCTCTATCATCAATACAGCCTTGCTCATCTTTGGGCTAACAGCACGGTCTGTCTTCATCTTCCTGGTGTGATGTACATAGGCACAAGCTGAAATCTTTCTCCATCTTATGCCTAAGGAATACCGATGACTGGGACATATTTGTAGCTTTGTAAGTGCGAGAAAATTCCCACTCTATAGCAGATCAAGTTGCTTTCTGCTGGAATGTCGGCAGGATTCAATTTAAGAGTTTGTAAGTGGGCCTGGATGTTTCTGTCACATTTTTCTATCAGAATGGTGTTATTTTCATTTGGAAAGTAAGTAGAAGAACCACATGGTGTTGGGGAAAACAGACTAAAGCTGCACCTCATACCAATCACCCATGATCAATTACAAGATAATAATAAAGAAGCATGTGAAATGTATACAAAACAAAAGTTGCAGACGTTTTTTCAAATGTTTTTCTCGACTGTGTTGATGTTGCTCCAAGAAGAATGAAGTATTTCACTTGTGCAACAATGCACGATTTGTTCAGCGGTATCCCAGCCGATGCCATTTTATCGTTTTTAAAGGAAACTGGTTTATATGCAAAATTGTAGTTTATTTATTTAACCTTTTGTAAGTATTGTGTTGTTTTACGTTATCTATTTATTTATCTTTGTCATCATAATTAGGTTAATGTTGTAGTTTGTTGTTTATCACTAGTTTTATGTTTAAATGTGCTCTTTTTAGTTGGTGTTTTTATCTAGTCATATTTTTTGTTTTATCGACGGTCTTTTGACTTTGTTTTATACTGAATTTTTAGTTATATATCACAACTTGTTTATGTCCCGATTATGGCTGAAATATCGCCGACGGGACATTAAGCAAACAACAATCAATCAATCAAATTTCCCACCATATTTATTTATAAAGACTAAAACAACTCTTCACTATAAAGAGGTTTCAATAAGGGAAATAACTCTGTAAAAAAGAGGTCCACCGTGGTCAATAAAATCACTTAGTTTAGTTTGTATTAAAAGAGCAGAAATCCCACCAAAGGGACAGTATTTTTTTAAGTGTTCATTTATACCTCTCAATTCTTTTGTTTAAAACCAAGATTTAATTCTGCACATTTGAAATAATGACAATGGTTTTTTAGTTGAATATATAGAGATTTTTTACACTTTTTAAGTACCGCTAATGACTTAATGGAAATATTTTTTGAAAATTCATTTTAACACTTTGTTTAATATATTAATATCTTCAATTTGACATAAAATTTGGCAAGATGTGTTAAAGTGGTTGTTTCAATATTTCAGTAAATTGCCTGATTCTTAGAAATACCATTACTTAAACCTTCCAAAGGGAATGATTTGATTATTCAAGAACAGTCTTTCTTGTTATTGATTTTAGCCTATAGGTATTAACCTTTTATCCACAGTAGCCAGTTATATTGGTATGGTAGTAATTTTGGAGTAAATCAGGCATGATTTTATGAATGGGTTTGTCTGTGTTTGAGTTCTGATTGGCCGAGTACTTTCCAGATTTACTATTTGGTTGGTTTGGGTACTTTTCGCCTAAACTTTCAAGGTGTGGAGGAACATTCCATTACAAGTGAAGAACCTGTCATTCAGGTACGGTCAGAAAGTTCTGACAGTACATATACTGAAAATGTAGAGGAGGAAGATGTTGAAGCCCCATGCAGGAGGCAAAATTTCCCGTCCCTACCCATCACTCCTTTTTTTCCAGTGGCTACCCGATTGGCTTTGTGTCCCCACTTCCTCCACTTCATCATCATTTCATGTTCATTGTATCACCATTTTCATGTTCATCTCCCGGATATAGCCGAAATCGTGCTGCTTGGGAGTAAAGCAATAACTAACTAACTAACTAAATTTTGAAGAACAGGGCCCTGATACAGAAACAGAGAGTGAGGAAGAGGTAATTGAAGAACCAGTTACACGACCCAGAAGACAGACTCGACAACCAAGTTGGATCATGTCTCAGCAGTCCAGCTAGTTGGTAAGAGTAGTTAGCTATGCCAGGAATGTGTAAACATAATTTATCAACTCATTAAATAATGTATATACAATTTAAGTCATCAACAATACAATTAATTAATAGGATTCGAAAACAAGACTTAGAGTCTTCTGTTAATCCGTCTCCTTTATACCAAATTAAATGACCATAATACTATAACTCGAGGGTGAAACAAATAAATCAATTCATTATTAAATGCAAAATAAATGTTAACACATAAAAATAACATGAAGGAAAAATGAATAAAAAGAGTCAAATGAAAGTGGTTAAGAATGATTTTAAGTTAAATCTTAAAGGGAAAAGCTGTGTGTGAAAAGTCATCCTCGGAAACCCAGGGGTTCTTCTCTCGCTTACTCATTTATCACGAGCTTTTTGTAACGAGCTTCCTGATTGGTCGCTTTAGATTTTTCAAATGCGATTTTAACTTGTTTCTATATAGAAATAATATCAAGTTCAAGATCAGATCCTGAACTCGAAACGAACAACTTCATACCAAGTGTCCCAGGGGTGATGAATGAGTAAGCGAGAGAAGAAACCCTGGGTTTCCGAGGATGGTGAAAAGTGAAAGAGGGAAAAATTGTGAAGAGGTTTAAGAGGTATAATGTATGTTCTTTATGATCAAAATCGCTTGCTTTCAAGAATGTAACGCTGAATTGATGTAAAAATATGTAGATTCGTATCTGAAGGAAGATCAGTAGAGCCGTAAAGAAGCAAGTCTGTCGTGATATTAACAGGCAAACGTAGAGATAGTTAGTATATGACGAGTTCTCAATTCGGTATACTTCGGACAATGTAGCAAGAAGTGAGATGTGGTTTAAACAGATCCACACTTGCAAAGTGCAGAGAGAACCAATTTTTTTGCATACAAATGTTCGTTAAGATTGCTGCATCTCATACGAAGACGAGCATGAAGAATTCGACATTTACGATTGCCATGATAGTAGTAAAACAATGTTATAGACAATATTAAGGTGGTGCCTAAAATGTGTAACCCGTACCCGCACCCATATTTGTCAAAATTTCACATATTTGCTTCGACTGCAGTCGAAACGATGTCTATCATTGTGATATTTGTCAAGAGCCTATTAGATATAACATTTATTGCTTGTATATCTCCATACAGCAAATAAAGGTTATAACAAAATTACCGAACTTGGAGGATCAATCTCTGTGTCCAAGAGAAAAAAAACAAAACATGGAAGACACACCGGAATAGTTATAGGTAACATTTATAATTTGATATACTAGTATTTTATGTTTTTAAATGTATATTTATATGAAAATGAACATTATTACCTACCCAACAATGCGAAATCGCACCCCTATATACGACCATGATTCATGCTACTGTACAGTTTTGTTTTGAATTTGCAAAGATTTTTTTCCTTTCAAAAAGATCCTTCGGGAGTGACCCTTAGTAAATCTACCAGACAGGTGAGTGAGTGAGTTAGTTGGTGTCTTACGCCCGTGCAACGCTATATAGGTTATTTACAGGCGATGAACATGAAAAGGATGATGAAATGAACATGAGATGATGATGATAAATGAAGTATTGGGATGGGGTGGGACACAAAGGACCGGTAAATTTTGAAGAAACAGGAAAAAGGGGAGAGGTGGGTAGGGGCGGAAAATTTAGCCTATGTGGTGCACTAAGTGGCGGTCCACAAAGAGGTCTTTTACGTGCATGAAGCGTGGCATTCTCCACACACGTTGGCCCACTATGGTCGACGGTCAGGGTTTCCGTATTATAGACCTGACAACCCCCGTGGACGAGGGCTACCCTATTCAGCCACCTAGGGTACACACTTGGTCGCTCTGTGGGCTGAGCACTGACCCGACGTCTGAATCCCAAGACCCTTAGTCGCCTCTTACGACAAGCTAGGCTCTGCTGCGGGCCTATTCGCCACCCGGGCACCGCACGGAAAGCATATTACACTTAGGGTAAGGGTTAGTACAAAATCATACAATTAGGATAAGGGTCGATGAAAACAAAAAAATAAGGGGTAGGGGTTAGTAGAAAGATATACCATTCAGGTAAAGGTTAGTACAAAAGCGTACAATTAGGGTTAGGGTTAATGTAAAACATATAATTAGGGTTATATTTAGTATTAAACACACAATTAGGGTTAGGGGTTAGCATATTTAGATACACTTAGGGTTAGGGTTAGTACAAAATCATACAATTAGGGTTAGGGTCGATGAAAACACAAAAATTAAGGGTATGGGTTAGTAGAAAGATATACCATTCAGCTAAAGGATAGTACAAAAGCGTACAATTAGGGCTAGGGTTAGTGTAAAACATATAATTAGTGTTAGGGTTAGTATAAAACACACATTTAGGGTTAGGGGTTAGCATATTGAGATACACTTAGGGTTAGGGTTAGTACAAAATCATACAATTAGGGTTAGGGTCGATGAAAACAGTAAATAAAGGGTAGGGGTTAGTACAAAGAGATACAGTTCAGGTAAAGGATAATACAAACACGTACAATTAGGGTTAGGGTTCGTTCTAAACATATAATTAGGGTTAGATTTAGTATAAAACACACAATTATGGTTAGGGGTTAGCATATTTAGATACACTTAGGGTTAGGGTTAGTACAAAATCATACAATTAGGGTTGGGGTCGATGAAAACACAAAATAAGGGGTAGGGGTTAGTAAAAAGAGATACATTTATGATAAGGGTTAGTACAAAAACGTACAATTAGGGTTAGGGTTAGTGTAAAACATATAAATAGGGTTAGGGTTAGTATAAAACACACAACTAGGGTTAAGGGTTAGCCTATTAAGATACACTTAGGGTAAGGGTTAGTACAAAATCATACAATTAGGGTAAGGGTCGATGAAAACAAAAATAATAAGGGGTAGGGGTTAGTAGAAAGATAGGGTAGGGGTTAGAACAAAGAGATACAGTTCAGGTAAAGGATAGTACATAAACGTACAATAAGGGTTTAAGTTAGTGTAAAACATACTTTGGGGTAGGTTTAGTAGAAAACACACAACTAGGATTAGGGGTCAGCAGATTTAGATACACTTAGGGTTAGGGTTAGTACAAAACCATACAATTAGGGTTAGGGTCGATGAAAACACAAAATAAGTGGTAGGGTTTAGTAAAAAGAGATACATTTATGATGAGGGTTAGTACAAAAACGTACAATTCGGGTTAGGGTTAGGGTTAGTATGAAAACACAGTTAAAGTTAGGGGTAAGGATATCAAGATACATTTATGGTTAGTGTTAGTACAAAATTATACAATTAGGTTTATAGTCGATGAAAACACAAAATAAGTAGTAGCGGTTAGTACAAAAAATACATTTATGATAAAGGTTAGTACAAAAACGTACAATTAGGGTAAGGGTTAGTGTAAAACATATAAATAGGGTTAGGGTTAGTATAAAACACACAACTAGGGTTAGAGTTAGCATATTAAGATACACTAAGGGTTAGGGTTAGTACAAAATCATACAATTCGGGTAAGGGTTGATGAACAAAAATCAATAAGGGGTAGGGGTTAGTAGAAACAGATACCATTCAGGTAAAGGTTAGTACAAAAGTGTACAATTAGGGTTAGGGTTAGTGTAAAACATATAATTAGGGTTAGGTTTAGTATAAAACACACAATTAAGGATTAAGGGTCAGCACATTTAGATACACTTAGGGTTATGGTTAGTACAAAAATCATACAATAAGGCTAAGGGTCGATAAAAACACAAAATAAGTGGTAGGAGTTAGTACAAAAATGCATTGATGATGTTAGTACAAAAACGTACAATTAGGGTAAGGGTTAGTGTAAAACATATAATTAGGGTTAGGATTAGAATGAACACACAGTTAAGGTTAGGGGTTAGCATATAAACATACATTTATGAATAGGTTTAGAACAAAATTATACAATTAGGTTTATAGTCGATGAAAACACAAAATAAGGGGTAGGGGTTAGTACAAAAAATACATTTATGATAAAGGTTAGTACAAAAACGTACAATTAGGGTAAGGGTTAGTGTAAAACATATAAATAGGGTAAAGGTTAGTATAAAACACACAACTAGGGTAAGGGGTTAGCATATTAAGATACACTTAGGGTAAGGGTTAGTACAAAAACATACAATTAGGGTTATAGTCGATGATAACACAAAATAAGGGGTAGGGGTTAGAACAAAGAGATACAGTTCAGGTAAAGGATAGTACATAAACGTACAATAAGGGTTTAAGTTAGTGTAAAACATTTAATTAGGGTTAGGTTTAGTATAAAACACACAACTAGGATTAGGGGTCAGCACATTTAGATACAGTTAGGGTTAGGGTTAGTACAAAATCATACAGTTAGGGTTAGGGTTAGTACAAAATCATACAGTTAGGGTTAGGGTTAGTACAAAATCATACAGTTAGGGTTAGGGTCGATGAAAACACAAAATAAGTGGTAGGGGTTAGTACAAAAACGTACAATTAGGGATAAGGTTAGTGTAAAACATATAATTAGGGTTAGGGTTAGTATAAAACACATATTTAGGGTAAGGGATTAGCATATTAAGATACACTTAGGGTTAGGGCTAGTACAAAATCATACTATTAGGGTTAGGGTCGATGAAAACACAAAATAAGTGGTAGGGGTTAGTACAAAAAATGCATTTATGATAAGGGTTAGTACAAAAACGTACAATTAGGGTTAGGATTAGTGTAAAACATAAAATTACGGGTAGGGTTAGTGTAAAACATATAATTAGTGTTAGGGTTAGTATAATACACACATTTAGGGTTAGGGGTTAGCATATTAAGATACACTTAGGGTAAGGGTTAGTACAAAATCATACAATTAGGGTTATGGTCGATGAAAACAGAAAATTAAGGGTTGGGGTTAGTACAAAGAGATCCAGTTCAGGTAAAGGATAATACAAAAACGTACAATTAGGGTTAGGGTTAGTTCTAAACATATAATTAGGATTAGATTTAGTATAAAACACACAATTAGGGTTAGGGGTTAGCATATTAAGATACACTAAGGGTTAGGGTTAGTACAAAATCATACAATTCGGGTAAGGGTTGATGAACAAAAATCAATAAGGGGTAGGGGTTAGTAGAAAGAGATACCATTCAGGTAAAGGTTAGTACAAAAGTGTACAATTAGGGTTAGGGTTAGTGTAAAACATATAATTAGGGTTAGGTTTAGTATAAAACACACAATTAGGGTTAGGGGTTAGCATATTAAGATACACTTAGGGTAAGGGTTAGTAGAAAATGATACAATTAGGGTTATAGTCGATGATAACACAAAATAAGGGGTAGGGGTTAAAACAAAGAGATACTGTTCAGGTAAAGGATAGTACATCAATATACAATAAGGGTTTAAGTTAGTGTAAAACATATAATTAGGGATAGGTTTAGTATAAAACACACAACTAGGATTAAGGGTCAGCACATTTAGATACACTTAGGGTTGTGGTTAGTACAAAAATCATACAATAAGGGTAAGGGTCGATAAAAACACAAAAAAAAGTGGTAGGAGTTAGTACAAAAATGCATTTATGATAAGGGTTAGTACAAAAACGTACAATTAGGGTTAGGGTTAGTGTAAAACATATAATTAGGGTTAGGGTTAGTGTAAAACATATAATTAGGGTTAGGGTTAGTATAAAACACACATTTAGGGTTTGGGGTTAGCATATTAAGATACACTTAGGGTTAGGGTTAGTACAAAATCATACAATTAGGGTTAGGGTCGATGAAAACAGAAAATAAAGGGTATGGGTTAGTACAAAGAGATGGATAATACAAAAACGTACAATTAGGGTTAGGGTTAGTTCTAAACATAAAATTAGGGTTTTACAGTTTTTTCGAAATAACTCAAAAACGGATCCCTGGAGGTTACTAATAGTCATAGTTATGGTTTAAAGTCATAAAAGATGTTAGATTTAGTATAAAACACACAATTAGGGTTAGGGGTTAGCATATTTAGATACACTTAGGGTTAGGGTTAGTACAAAATCATACAATTAGGTTTATAGTCGATGAAAACACAAAATAAGGGGTAGGGGTTAGTACAAAAAATACATTTATGATAAAGGTTAGTACAAAAACGTACAATTAGGGTAAGGGTTAGTGTAAAACATATAATTAGGGTTAGGATTAGAATGAACACACAGTTAAGGTTAGGGGTTAGCATATAAACATACATTTATGAATAGGTTTAGTACAAAATTATACAATTAGGTTTATAGTCGATGAAAACACAAAATAAGGGGTAGGGGTTAGTACAAAAAATACATTTATGATAAAGGTTAGTACAAAAACGTACAATTAGGGTAAGGGTTAGCGTAAAACATATAAATAGGGTAAGGGTTAGTATAAAACACACAACTAGGGTAAGGGGTTAGCATATTAAGATACACTTAGGGTAAGGGTTAGTACAAAAACATACAATTAGGGTTATAGTCGATGATAACACAAAATAAGGGGTAGGGGTTAGAACAAAGAGATACAGTTCAGGTAAAGGATAGTACATAAACGTACAATAAGGGTTTAAGTTAATGTAAAACATATAATTAGGGTTAGGTTTAGTATAAAACACACAACTAGGATTAGGGGTCAGCACATTTAGATACAGTTAGGGTTAGGGTTAGTACAAAATCATACAGTTAGGGTTAGGGTCGATGAAAACACAAAATAAGTGGTAGGGGTTAGTACAAAAACGTACAATTAGGGTTAGGGTTAGTGTAAAACATATAACTAGGGTTAGGGTTAGTATAAAACACATATTTAGGGGAAGGGATTAGCATCTAAGATACACTTAGGGTTAGGGCTAGTACAAAATCATACTATTAGGGTTAGGGTCGATGAAAACACAAAATAAGTGGTAGGGGTTAGTACAAAAAATGCATTTATGATCAGGGTTAGTACAAAAACGTACAATTAGGGTTAGGGTTAGTGTAAAACATATAATTAGGGTTAGGGTTAGAATGAACACACAGTTAAGGTTAGGGGTTAGCATATAAAGATACATTTATGGTTAGGTTTAGTACAAAATTATACAATTAGGTTTATAGTCGGTGAAAACACAAAATAAGGGGTAGGGGTTTGTACAAAAAATGCATTTATGATAAAGGTTAGTGCAAAAACGTACAATTAGGGTAAGGGTTAGTGTAAAACATATAAATAGGGTTAGGGTTAGTATAAAACACACAACTAGGGTAAGGGGTTAGCATATTAAGATACACTTAGGGTAAGGGTTAGTACAAAATCATACAATTAGGGTTATAGTCAATGATAACACAAAATAAGGGGTTGGGGTTAGAACAGATAGTACATAAACGTACAATAAGGGTTTAAGTTAGTGTAAAACATAAAATTAGGGTTAGGTTTAGTATAAAACACACAACTAGGATTAGGGATCAGCACATTTAGATACACTTAAGGTTAAGGTTAGTACAAAATCATACAATTAGGGTTAGGGTCGATGAAAACACAAAATAAGTGGTAGGGGTTAGTACAAAAAATGCATTTATGATAAGGGTTAGTACAAAAACGTAAAATTAGGGTTAGGATTAGTATAAAACATATAATTAGGGTTATACTTAGTATAAAACACACAATTAGGGTTAAGGGTTAGCATATTTAGATACACTTAGGGTTAGGGTTAGTACAAAATCATACAATTAGGGTAAGGGTCGAGGAAAACACATAATAAGGGGTAGGGGTTAGTAAGAAGAGATAAATTTATGATAAAGGTTAGTACAAAAACGTACAATTAGGGTTGGGGTTAGTGTAAAACATGTAATTAGGGTTAGGGTTAGAATGAACACACAGTTAAGGTTAGGGGTTATGGTTAGGGTTAGCACAAAATTATACAATTAGGTTTATAGTCGATGATAACACAAAATAAGGGGTAGGGGTTAAAACAAAGAGATACTGTTCAGGTAAAGGATAGTACATCAATGTACAATAAGGGTTTAAGTTAGTGTAAAACATATAATTAGGGATAGGTTTAGTATAAAACACACAACTAGGATTAAGGGTCAGCACATTTAGATACACTTAGGGTTATGGTTAGTACAAAAATCATACAATAAGGCTAAGGGTCGATAAAAACACAAAATAAGTGGTAGGAGTTAGTACAAAAATGCATTTATGATAAGTGTTAGTACAAAAACGTACAATTAGGGTTAGGGTTAGTGTAAAACATATAATTAGGGTAAGGGTTAATGTAAAACATATAATTATTGTTAGGGTTAGTATAAAACACACATTTAGGGTTAGGGGTTAGCATATTAAGATACACTTAGGGTTAGGGTTAGTACAAAATCATACAATTAGGGTTAGGGTCGATGAAAACAGAAAATAAAGGGTATGGGTTAGTACAAAGAGATGGATAATACAAAAACGTACAATTAAGGTTAGGGTTAGTTCTAAACATAAAATTAGGGTTTTACAGTTTTTTCGAAATAACTCAAAAACGGATCCCTGGAGGTTACTAATAGTCATAGTTATGGTTTAAAGTCATAAAAGATGTTAGATTTAGTATAAAACACACAATTAGGGTTAGGGGTTAGCATATTTAGATACACTTAGGGTTAGGGTTAGTACAAAATCATACAATTAGGTTTATAGTCGATGAAAACACAAAATAAGGGGTAGGGGTTAGTACAAAAAATACATTTATGATAAAGGTTAGTACAAAAACGTACAATTAGGGTAAGGGTTAGTGTAAAACATATAATTAGGGTTAGGATTAGAATGAACACACAGTTAAGGTTAGGGGTTAGCATATAAACATACATTTATGAATAGGTTTAGTACAAAATTATACAATTAGGTTTATAGTCGATGAAAACACAAAATAAGGGGTAGGGGTTAGTACAAAAAATACATTTTTGATAAAGGTTAGTACAAAAACGTACAATTAGGGTAAGGGTTAGTGTAAAACATATAAATAGGGTAAAGGTTAGTATAAAACACACAACTAGGGTAAGGGGATAGCATATTAAGATACACTTAGGGTAAGGGTTAGTACAAAAACATACAATTAGGGTTATAGTCGATGATAACACAAAATAAGGGGTAGGAGGTTAGAACAAAGAGATACAGTTCAGGTAAAGGATAGTACATAAACGTACAATAAGGGTTTAAGTTAGTGTAAAACATATAATTAGGGTTAGGTTTAGTATAAAACACACAACTAGGATTAGGGGTCAGCACATTTAGATACAGTTAGGGTTACGGTTAGTACAAAATCATACAGTTAGGGTTAGGGTCGATGAAAACACAAAATAAGTGGTAGGGGTTAGTACAAAAACGTACAATTAGGGTTAAGGTTAGTGTTAAACATATAATTAGGGTTAGGGTTAGTATAAAACACATATTTAGTGTAAGGGATTAGCATATTAAGATACACTTAGGGTTAGGGCTAGTACAAAATCATACTATTAGGGTTAGGGTCGATGAAAACACAAAATAAGTGGTAGGGGTTAGTACAAAAAATGCATTTATGATAAGGGTTAGTACAAAAACGTACAATTAGGGTTAGGATTAGTGTAAAACATATAATTAGGGGTAGGGTTAGTGTAAAACATATAATTAGTGTTAGGGTTAGTATAAAACACACATTTAGGGTTAGGGGTTAGCACATTAAGAAACACTTAGGGTAAGGGTTAGTACAAAATCATACAATTAGGGTTATGGTCGATGAAAACAGAAAATTAAGGGTTGGGGTTAGTACAAAGAGATCCAGTTCAGGTAAAGGATAATACAAAAACGTACAATTAGGGTTAGGGTTAGTTCTAAACATATAATTAGGGTTAGATTTAGTATAAAACACACAATTAGGGTTAGGGGTTAGCATATTTAGATACACTTAGGGTTAGGGTTAGTACAAAATCATACAATTAGGGATAGGGTCGATGAAAACACAAAATAAGGGGTAGGGGTTAGTAAAAAGAGATAAATTTATGATAAGGGTTAGTACAAAAACGTACAATTAGCGTTAGGGTTAGTGTAAAACATATAATTAGGGTTAGAGTTAGAAAGAACACACAGTTAAGGTTAGGGGTTAGCATATAAAGATACATTTATGGTTAGGTTTAGTACAAAATTATACAATTAGGTTTATAGTCGATGAAAACACAAAATAAGGGGTAGGGGTTAGTACAAAAAATACATTTATGATAAAGGTTAGTACAAAAACGTACAATTAGGGTAAGGGTTAGTGTAAAACATATAAATAGGGTTAGGGTTAGTATAAAACACACACCTAGGGTAAGGGGTTAGCATATTAAGATACACTTAGGGTAAGGGTTAGTACAAAATCATACAATTAGGGTTATAGTCAATGATAACACAAAATAAGGGGTAGGGGTTAGAACAGATCGTACATAAATGTACAATAAGGGTTTAAGTTAGTGTAAAACATAAAATAAGGGTTAGGTTTAGTATAAAACACACAATTAGGATTAGGGATCAGCACATTTAGATACACTTAAGGTTAGGGTTAGTACAAAATCATACAATTAGGGTTAGGGTCGATGAAAACACAAAATAAGTGGTAGGGGTTAGTACAAAAATGCATTTATGATAAGGGTTAGTACAAAAACGTAAAATTAGGGTCAGGATTAGTATAAAACATATAATTAGGGTTATACTTAGTATAAAACACACAATTAGGGTTAAGGGTTAGCATATTTAGATAAACTTAGGGTAAGGGTAAGTACAAAATCATTCAATTAGGGTAAGGGTCGAGGAAAACACAAAATAAGGGGTAGGGGTAAGTAAGAAGAGATAAATTTATGACAAGAGTTAGTACAAAAACGTACAATTAGGGTTAGGGTTAGTGTAAAACATGTAATTAGGGTTAGGGTTAGAATGAACACACAGTTAAGGTTAGGGGTTATGGTTAGGGTAAGCACAAAATTATACAATTAGGTTTATAGTCGATGAAAACACAAAATAAGGGGTAGGGTTAGTACAAAAAATGCATTTATGATAAGGGTTAGTACAAAAACGTACAACTAGGGTTAGGGTTAGTGTAAAACATATAATTAGGGTTAGGGTCAGTATAAAACACACAACTAGGGTTAGGGGTTAGCATATTAAGATACACTTAGGGTAAGGGTTAGTACAAAATCATACAATTAGAGTTATAGTCGATGATAACACAAAATAAGGGGTAGGGGGTTAGAACAAAGAGTTACAGTTCAGGTAAAGGATAGTACATAAATGTACAATAATAGTTTAAGTTAGTGTTAAACATATAATTAGGGTTAGGTTTAGTATAAAACCCACAACTAGGATTAGGGGTCAGCACATTTAGATACACTTAGGGTTAGGGTTAGTACAAAATCATACAATTAGGGTTAGGGTCGATGAAAACACAAAATAAGTGGTAGGGGTTAGTACAAAAAATGCATTTATGATAAGGGTTAGTACAAAAACCTACAATTAGGACTAGGATTAGTGTAAAACATATAATTAGGGTTAGGGCTAGTGTAAAACATATAATTAGTGTTAGGGTTAGTATAAAACACACATTTAGGGTTAAGGGTTAGCATATTTAGATACACTTAGGGTAAGGGTTTGTACAAAATCATACAATTAGGGTTATGGTCGATGAAAACAGAAAATTAAGGGTAGGGCTTAGTACAAAGAGATACAGTTCAGGTAAAGGATAATACAAAAACGTACAATTAGGGTTAGGGTTAGTATAAAACATATAATTAGGGTTATACTTAGTATAAATCACACAATTAGGGTTAAGGGTTAGCATATTTAGATACACTTAGGGTACGGGTTAGTACAAATCATACAATTAGGGTTAGGGTCGATGAAAACACAAAATAAGGGGTAGGGGTTAGTAAGAAGAGATAAATTTATGATAAGGGTTAGTACAAAAACGTACAATTAGGGTTAGGGTTAGTGTAAAACATATAATTAGGGTTAGGGTTAGAATGAACACACAGTTAAGGTTAGGGGTTATGGTTAGGGTTAGCACAAAATTATACAATTAGGTTTGTAGTCGATGAAAACATAAAATAAGGGGTAGGGGTTAGTACAAAAAATACATTTATGATAAAGGTTAGTACAAAAACGTACATTAGGGTAAGGGTTAGTGTAAAACATATAAATAGGGCTAGGGTCAGTATAAAACACACAACTAGGGTTAGGGGTTAGCATATTAAGATACACTTAGGGTAATGGTTAGTAAAAATCATACAATTAGGGTTATAGTCGATGATAACACAAAATAAGGGGTAGGGGGTTAGAACAAAGAGATACAGTTCAGGTAAAGGATAGTACATAAACGTACAATAAGAGTTTAAGTTAGTGTAAAACATATAATTAGGGTTAGGTTTAGTATAAAACACACAACTAGGATTAGGGGTCAGCACATTTAGATACACGTAGGGTTAGGGTTAGTACAAAATCACACAATTAGGGTTAGGGTCGATGAAAACACAAAATAAGTGGTAGGGTTAGTACAAAAAATGCATTTATGATAAGGGTTAGTACAAAAACGTACAATTAGGGTTAGGGTTAGTGTAAAACATATAATTAGGGTTAGGGTCAGTATAAAACACACAACTAGGGTTAGGGGTTAGCATATTAAGATACACTTAGGGTAAGGGTTAGTACAAAATCATACAATTAGAGTTATAGTCGATGATAACACAAAATAAGGGGTAGGGGGTTAAAACAAAGAGATACAGTTCAGGTAAAGGATAGTACATAAACGTACAATAAGAGTTTAAGTTAGTGTAAAACATATAATTAGGGTTAGGTTTAGTATAAAACACACAACTAGGATTAGGGGTCAGCACATTTAGATACACTTAGGGTTAGGGTTAGTACAAAATCATACAATTAGGGTTAGGGTCGATGAAAACACAAAATAAGTGGTAGGGGTTAGTACAAAAAATGCATTTATGATAAGGGTTAGTACAAAAACGTACAATTAGGGCTAGGGTTAGTGTAAAACATAATATTAGGGTTAGGGTTAGTGTAAAACATAGATTTTAGTGTTAGGGTTAGTATAAAACACACATTTAGGGTTAAGGGTTAGCAAATTTAGATACACATAGGGTAACGGTTAGTACAAAATCATACAATTAGGGTTATTGTCGATGAAAACAGAAAATTAAGGGTAGGGCTTAGTACAAAAAATACATTTATGATAAAGGTTAGTACAAAAACGTACAATTAGGGTAAGGGTTAGTGTAAAACATATTAATAGGGTTAGGGTCAGTATAAAACACACAACTAGGGTTAGGGGTTAGCATATTAAGATACACTTAGGGTAACGGTTAGTAAAAATCATACAATTAGGATTATAGTCGATGATAACACAAAATAAGGGGTAGGGGGTTAGAACAAAGAGATACAGTTCAGGTAAAAGATAGTACATAAACGTACAATAAGAGTTTAAGTTAGTGTAAAACATATAATTAGGGTTAGGTTTAGTATAAAACACACAACTAGGATTAGGGGTCAGCACATTTAGATACACGTAGGGTTAGGGTTAGTACAAAATCACACAATTAGGGTTAGGGTCGATGAAAACACAAAATAAGTGGTAAGGTTAGTACAAAAATACATTTATGTTAAAGGTTAGTACAAAAACGTACAATTAGGGTTAGGGTTAGTGTAAAACATATAATTAGTGTTAGGGTCAGTATAAAACACACAACTAGGGTTAGGGGTTAGCATATTAAGATACACTTCGGGTAAGGGTTAGTACAAAATCATACAATTAGGGTTATAGTCGATGATACCGCAAAATAAGGGGTAGGGGGTTAGAACAAAGAGATACAGTTCAGGTAAAGGATAGTACATAAACGTACGATAAGAGTTTAAGTTAGTGTAAAACATATAATTAGGGTTAGGTTTAGTATAAAACACACAACTAGGATAAGGGGTCAGCACATTTAGATACACTTAGGGTTAGGGTTAGTACAAAATCATACAATTAGGGTTAGGGTCGATGAAAACACAAAATAAGTGGTAGGGGTTAGTACAAAAAATGCATTTATGATAAGGGTTAGTACAAAAACGTACAATTAGGGCTAGGGTTAGTGTAAAACATATAATTAGGGTTAGGGTTAGTGTAAAACATATAATTAGTGTTAGGGTTAGTATAAAACACACATTTAGGGTTAAGGGTTAGCAAATTTAGATACACTTAGGGTAACGGTTAGTATAAAATCATACAATTAGGGTTATGGTTGATGAAAACAGAAAATTAAGGGTAGGGCTTAGTACAAAAAATACATTTATGATAAAAGTTAGTACAAAAACGTATAATTAGTGTTAGGGTTAGTGTAAAACATATAATTAGGGTTAGGGTTAGTGTAAAACATATAATTAGTGTTAGGGTTAGTATAAAACACACATTTAGGGTTAAGGGTTAGCATATTTAGATACACTTAGGGTAAGGGTTTGTACAAAAACATACAATTAGGGTTAGGGTCGATGAAAACAGAAAATTAAGGGTAGGGCTTAGTACAAAGAGATACAGTTCAGGTAAAGGATATTACAAAAACGTACAATTAGGGTTAGGGTTAGTATAAAACATATAATTAGGGTTATACTTAGTATAAAACACACAATTAGGGTTAGTGGTTAGCATATTTAGATACACTTAGGATAAGGGTTAGTACAAAATCATACAATTAAGGTTAGGGTCGATGAAAACACAAAATAAGGGGTAGGGGTTAGTAAGAAGAGAAAATTTATGATAAGGGTTAGTACAAAAACGTACAATTAGGGTTAGGGTTAGTGTAAAACATATAATTAGGGTTAGGGTTAGAATGAACACACAGTTAAGGTTACGGGTTATGGTTAGGGTTAGCACAAAATTATACAATTAGGTTTGTAGTCGATGAAAACACAAAATAAGGGGTAGGGGTTAGTACAAAAAATACATTTATGATAAAGGTTAGTACAAAAACGTACAATTAGGGTAAGGGTTAGTGTAAAACATATAACTAGGGTTAGGTTTAGTATAAAACACACAACTAGGATTAGGGGTCAGCATATTAAGATACACGTAGGGTTAGGGTTAGTACAAAATCATACAATTAGAGTTATAGTCGATGATAACACAAAATAAGAGGTAGGGGGTTAGAACAAAGAGTTACAGTTCAGGTAAAGGATAGTACATAAATGTACAATAAGAGTTTAAGTTAGTGTTAAACATATAATTAGGGTTAGGTTTAGTATAAAACACACAACTAGGATTAGGGGTCAGCACATTTAGATACACTTAGGGTTAGGGTTAGTACAAAATCATACAATTAGGGTTAGGGTCGATGAAAACACAAAATAAGTGGTAGGGGTTAGTACAAAAAATGCATTTATGATAAGGGTTAGTACAAAAACATACAATTAGGACTAGGATTAGTGTAAAACATATAATTAGGGTTAGGGTTAGTGTAAAACATATAATTAGTGTTAGGGTTAGTATAAAACACACATTTAGGGTTAAGGGTTAGCATATTTAGATACACTTAGGGTAAGGGTTTGTACAAAAACATACAATTAGCGTTAGCGTCGATGAAAACAGAAAATTAAGGGTAGGGCTTAGTACAAAGAGATACAGTTCAGGTAAAGGATAATACAAAAACGTACGATTAGGGTTAGGGTTAGTATAAAACATATAATTAGGGTTATACTTAGTATAAACACACAATTAGGGTTAGGGGTTAGCATATTTAGATACACTTAGGGTAAAGGTTAGTACAAAATCATACAATTAGGGTTAGGGTCGATGAAAACACAAAATAAGGGGTAGGGGTTAGTAAGAAGAGAAAATTTATAAGGGTTAGTACAAAAACGTACAATTAGGGTTAGGGTTAGTGTAAAACATAAAATTAGTGTTAGGGTTAGTATAAAACACAAATTAAGGGTTAAGGGTTAGCATATTTAGATACACTTAGGGTTAGGGTTAGTACAAAATCATACAATTAGGGTTATAGTCGATGATAACGCAAAATAAGGGGTAGGGGGTTACAACAAAGAGATACAGTTCAGGTAAAGGATAGTACATAAACGTACGATAAGAGTTTAAGTTAGTGTAAAACATTTAATTAGGGTTAGCTTTAGTATAAAACACACAACTAGGATTAGGGGTTAGTACAAAAAATACATTTATGATAAAGGTTAGTACAAAAACGTACAATTAGGGTTAGGGTTAGTGTAAAACATATAATTAGGGTTAGGGTCAGTATAAAACACTCAACTAGGGTTAGGGGTTAGCATATTAAGATACACTTCGGATAAGGGTTAGTACAAAATCATACAATTAGGGTTATAGTCGATGATAACGCAAAATAAGACGTAGGGGGTTAGAACAAAGAGATACAGTTCAGGTAAAGGATAGTACATAAACGTACGATAAAAGTTTAAGTTAGTGTAAAACATATAATTAGGGTTAGGTTTAGTATAAAACACACAACTAGGATTAGTGGTCAGCACATTTAGATACACTTAGGGTTAGGGTTAGTACAAAATCATACAATTAGGGTTAGGGTCGATGAAAACACAAAATAAGTGGTAGGGGTTAGTACAAAAAATGCATTTATGATAAGGGTTAGTACAAAAACGTACAATTAGGGCTAAGGTTAGTGTAAAACATATAATTAGGGTTAGGGTTAGTGTAAAACATATAATTAGTGTTAGGGTTAGTATAAAACACACATTTAGGGTTAAGGGTTAGCATATTTAGATACACTTAGGGTAACGGTTAGTATAAAATCATACAATTAGGGTTATGGTCGATGAAAACAGAAAATTAAGGGTAGGGCTTAGTACAAAAAATACATTTATGATAAAGGTAAGTACAAAAACGTATAATTAGGGTTAGGGTTAGTGTAAAACATATAATTAGGGTTAGGGTTAGTGTAAAACATATAATTAGTGTTAGGGTTAGTATAAAACACACATTTAGGGTTAAGGGTTAGCATATTTAGATACACTTAGGGTAAGGGTTTGTACAAAAACATACAATTAGGGTTAGGGTCGATGAAAACAGAAAATTAAGGGTAGGGCTTAGTACAAAGAGATACAGTTCAGGTAAAGGATAATACAAAAACGTACAATTAGGGTTAGGGTTAGTATAAAACATATAATTAGGGTTATACTTAGTATAAAACACACAATTAGGGGTTAGCATATTTAGAAACACTAAGGGTAAGGGTTAGTACACAATCATACAATTAGGGTTAGGGTCGATGAAAACACAAAATTAGGGGTAGGGGTTAGTAAGAAGAGATAAATTTATGATAAGGGTTTGTACAAAAACGTACAATTAGGGTTAGGGTTAGTGTAAAATATATAATTAGGGTTAAGGTTAGAATGAACACACAGTTAAGGTTAGGGGTTATGGTTAGGGTTAGCACAAATTTATATAATTAGGTTTATAGTCGATCACAAAATAAGGGGTAGGGGTTAGTACAAAAAATACATTTATGATAAAAGTTAGTACAAAAACGTACAATTAGGGTTAGGGTTAGTGTAAAACATATAATTAGGGTTAGGGTCGGTATAAAACACACAACTAGGGTTAGGGGTTAGCATATTAAGATACACTTAGGGTAAGGGTTAGTACAAAATCATACAATTAGAGTTATAGTCGATGATAACACAAAATAAGGGGTAGGGGGTTAGAACAAAGAGATACAGTTCAGGTAAAGGATAGTACATAAACGTACGATAAGAGTTTAAGTTAGTGTAAAACATATAATTAGGGTAAGGTTTAGTATAAGACACACAACTAGGATTAGGGGTCAGCACATTTAGATACACTTAGGGTTAGGGTTAGTACAAAATCATACAATTAGGGTTAGGGTCGATGAAAACACAAAATAAGTGGTAGGGGTTAGTACAAAAAATGCATTTATGATAAGGGTTAGTACAAAAACGTACAATTAGGGCTATGGTTAGTGTAAAACATAATATTAGGGTTAGGGTTAGTGTAAAACATAGATTTTAGTGTTAGGGTTAGTATAAAACACACATTTAGGGTTAAGGGTTAGCATATTTAGATACACTTAGGGTGACGGTTAGTACAAAATCATACAATTAGGGTTATTGTCGATGAAAACAGAAAATTAAGGGTAGGGCTTAGTACAAAGAGATACAGTTCAGGTAAAGGATAATACAAAAACGTACAATTAGGGTTAGGGTTAGTATAAAACATATAATTAGGGTTATACTTAGTATAAATCACACAATTAGGGTTAGGGGTTAGCATATTTAGATACACTTAGGGTAAGGGTTAGTACAAAATCATACAATTAGGGTTAGGGTCGATGAAAACACAAAATAAGGGGTAGGGGTTAGTAAGAAGAGAAAATTTATGATAAGGGTTAGTACAAAAACGTACAATTAGGGTTAGGGTTAGTGTAAAACATAAAATTAGTGTTAGGGTTAGTATAAAACACAAATTAAGGGTTAAGGGTTAGCATATTTAGATACACTTAGGGTTAGGGTTAGTACAAAATCATACAATTAGGGTTATAGTCGATGATAACGCAAAATAAGGGGTAGGGGGTTACAACAAAGAGATACAGTTCAGGTAAAGGATAGTACATAAACGTACGATAAAAGTTTAAGTTAGTGTAAAACATTTAATTAGGGTTAGCTTTAGTATAAAACACACAACTAGGATTAGGGGTTAGTACAAAAAATACATTTATGATAAAGGTTAGTACAAAAACGTACAATTAGGGTTAGGGTTAGTGTAAAACATATAATTAGGGTTAGGGTCAGTATAAAACACACAACTAGGGTTAGGGGTTAGCATATTAAGATACACTTCGGGTAAGGGTTAGTACAAAATCATACAATTAGGGTTATAGTCGATGATAACGCAAAATAAGACGTAGGGGGTTAGAACAAAGAGATACAGTTCAGGTAAAGGATAGTACATAAACGTACGATAAGAGTTTAAGTTAGTGTAAAACATATAATTAGGGTTAGGTTTAGTATAAAACACACAACTAGGATTAGGGGTCAGCACATTTAGATACACTTAGGGTTAGGGTTAGTACAAAATCATACAATTAGGGTTAGGGTCGATGAAAACACAAAATAAGTGGTAGGGGTTAGTACAAAAAATGCATTTATGATAAGGGTTAGTACAAAAACGTACAATTAGGGCTAGGGTTAGTGTAAAACATATAATTAGGGTTAGGGTTAGTGTAAAACATATAATTAGTGTTAGGGTTAGTATAAAACACACATTTAGGGTTAAGGGTTAGCATATTTAGATACACTTAGGGTAACGGTTAGTATAAAATCATACAATTAGGGTTATGGTCGATGAAAACAGAAAATTAAGGGTAGGGCTTAGTACAAAAAATACATTTATGATAAAGGTAAGTACAAAAACGTATAATTAGGGTTAGGGTTAGTGTAAAACATATAATTAGGGTTAGGGTTAGTGTAAAACATATAATTAGTGTTAGGGTTAGTATAAAACACACATTTAGGGTTAAGGGTTAGCATATTTAGATACACTTAGGGTAAGGGTTTGTACAAAAACATACAATTAGGGTTAGGGTCGATGAAAACAGAAAATTAAGGGTAGGGCTTAGTACAAAGAGATACAGTTCAGGTAAAGGATAATACAAAAACGTACAATTAGGGTTAGGGTTAGTATAAAACATATAATTAGGGTTATACTTAGTATAAAACACACAATTAGGGTTAGGGGTTAGCATATTTAGAAACACTAAGGGTAAGGGTTAGTACACAATCATACAATTCGGGTTAGGGTCGATGAAAACACAAAATTAGGGGTAGGGGTTAGTAAGAAGAGATAAATTTATGATAAGGGTTAGTACAAAAACGTACAATTAGGGTTAGGGTTAGTGTAAAATATATAATTAGGGTTAAGGTTAGAATGAACACACAGTTAAGGTTAGGGGTTATGGTTAGGGTTAGCACAAATTTATATAATTAGGTTTATAGTCGATCACAAAATAAGGGGTAGGGGTTAGTACAAAAAATACATTTATGATAAAAGTTAGTACAAAAAACGTACAATTAGGGTTAGGGTTAGTGTAAAACATATAATTAGGGTTAGGGTCAGTATAAAACACACAACTAGGGTTAGGGGTTAGCATATTAAGATACACTTAGGGTAAGGGTTAGTACAAAATCATACAATTAGAGTTATAGTCGATGATAACACAAAATAAGGGGTAGGGGGTTAGAACAAAGAGATACAGTTCAGGTAAAGGATAGTACATAAACGTACGATAAGAGTTTAAGTTAGTGTAAAACATATAATTAGGGTAAGGTTTAGTATAAGACACACAACTAGGATTAGGGGTCAGCACATTTAGATACACTTAGGGTTAGGGTTAGTACAAAATCATACAATTAGGGTTAGGGTCGATGAAAACACAAAATAAGTGGTAGGGGTTAGTACAAAAAATGCATTTATGATAAGGGTTTGTACAAAAACGTACAATTAGGGCTAGGGTTAGTGTAAAACAATATTAGGGTTAGGGTTAGTGTAAAACATAGATTTTAGTGTTAGGGTTAGTATAAAACACACATTTAGGGTTAAGGGTTAGCATATTTAGATACACTTAGGGTGACGGTTAGTACAAAATCATACAATTAGGGTTATTGTCGATGAAAACAGAAAATTAAGGGTAGGGCTTAGTACAAAGAGATACAGTTCAGGTAAAGGATAATACAAAAACGTACAATTAGGGTTAGGGTTAGTATAAAACATATAATTAGGGTTATACTTAGTATAAATCACACAATTAGGGTTAGGGGTTAGCATATTTAGATACACTTAGGGTAAGGGTTAGTACAAAATCATACAATTAGGGTTAGGGTCGATGAAAACACAAAATAAGGGGTAGGGGTTAGTAAGAAGAGATCAATTTATGATAAGGGTTAGTACAAAAACGTACAATTAGGGTTAGGGTTAGTGTAAAACATATAATTAGGGTTAGGGTTAGAATGAACACACAGTTAAGGTTAGGGGTTATGGTTAGGGTTAGCACAAAATTATGCAATTAGGTTTGTAGTCGATGAAAACACAAAATAAGGGGTAGGGGTTAGTACAAAAAATACATTTATGATAAAGGTTAGAACAAAAACGTACAATTAGGGTAAGGGTTAGTGTAAAACATATAAATAGGGTTAGGGTCAGTATAAAACACACAACTAGGGTTAGGGGTTAGCATATTAAGATACACTTAGGGTAAGGGTTAGTACAAAATCATACAATTAGAGTTATAGTCGATGATAACACAAAATAAGGGGTAGGGGGTTAGAACAAAGAGATACAGTTCAGGTAAAGGATAGTACATAAACGTACAATAAGAGTTTAAGTTAGTGTAAAACATATAATTAGGGTTAGGTTTAGTATAAAACACACAACTAGGATTAGGGGTCAGCACATTTAGATACACTTAGGGTTAAGGTTAGTACAAAATTATACAATTAGGGTTAGGGTCGATGAAAACACAAAATAAGTGGTAGGGGTTAGTACAAAAAATGCATTTATGATAAGGGTTAGTACAAAAACGTACAATTAGGGCTAGGGTTAGTGTAAAACATAATATTAGGGTTAGGGTTAGTGTAAAACATAGATTTTAGTGTTAGGGTTAGTATAAATCACACATTTAGGGTTAAGGGTTAGCATATTAAGATACACTTAGGGTAACGGTTAGTACAAAATCATACAATTAGGGTTATTGTCGATGAAAACAGAAAATTAAGGGTAGGGCTTAGTACAAAAAATAAATTTATGATAAAGGTTAGTACAAAAACGTACAATTAGGGTTAGGGTTAGTGTAAAACATATAATTAGGGTTAGGGTTAGTGTAAAACATATAATTAGTGTTAGGGTTAGTATAAAACACACATTTAGGGTTAAGGGTTAGCATATTTAGATACACTTAGGCAAAGGGTTAGTACAAAATTATACAATTAGGTTTATAGTCAATGAAAACACAAAATAAGGGGTAGGGGTTAGTACAAAAAATACATTTATGATAAAGGTTAGTACAAAAACGTACAATTAGGGTTAGGGCTAGTGTAAAACATATAATTAGTGTTAGGGTCAGTATAAAACACACAAGTAGGGTTAGGGGTTAGCATATTAAGATACACTTCGGGTAAGGGTTAGTACAAAATCATACAATTAGGGTTATAGTCGATGATAACACAAAATAAGGGGTAGGGGGTTAGAACAAAGAGATACAGTTCAGGTAACGGATAGTACGCAGCGATGTTAAGGCAGTTTTTCATAAAAAGTGATGAAAATCAGTGCATTTTAAAAACATTAATAAAGTAAACATATATACTTCCAATAACATGCTTGTTTATTTAGTACGATGGAATACATCATAATAATGGATCTTGACTAACGTTTTAAAGTGAAAGTGAAAGTAGTCACGTGATACGCTATTCTTAAGGATACCGATTTTTTTACATTCAACCCAAAATGCCAGCGGGTTCCAGACCACAAATCTCAATAAAACAGGTATTTCTGGATTTGTCGTAATATAAACTTTCAGAAAACTGCTATCCAAAGTTATGAAAACAACTTTTTCGTACTTTAATTTAATTTTTATTGTCGAAATTATATGAAAATTCCTCAATTTCTGACTTTAACGCATGATTTTTTAAACATGTCTTACCCTATAAAACTTTGGATAGCAGTTTTCTAGAAGGGAATTATTCGAGGATTGTGGTGATATAAGAATCTAAGAGATCGGTCCTCGGGAACCCGCTGGCATTTTCAATTTTCCCACGCCCCTTGACATTTTTCTTAAATTTCTCCGTTATTCAAGCGCAAGGGTGACGTTAATGACGTCTAAAGTGGAAACAAAAACGGAAAACATTCCGTAATACAACGTTTAAGTCTTCCGGTATGAAAGGTAAACACATAGATGTGTTATAAAAACAATAAAAACGTATTTGTATTGAAACGAAAATACTTCCTGGTTTTCTGTATTTTATTACATATTTGTGAGGTTGATCGAAACAATTTTACGTACAAAAGCTGCCGTAACCGTATGCGTAACGTCAAAGTAATATTTTCACTGTACAAGTCAACGTTGAAATGATTATTGTTCAGTCTTTGTCCTTCCTTTGATATACAAATCTATATACCCGGGTCTACATATATTATTACCAATTATTGTCTGTCCAGGCCCGTACACAGGATTTTGCAAAGGGGTGTAAATATAATCGGCGATGTGTTTTAGAAAGTTAAGTTCATGTACCAGGTGTCGACTTATTTCAGTCAGATTTAGTCAAAGTTGAATTAAAACGACGACTTGTTGGTCTTCAAAAGGAAAGGGGGGTGTGCAACTGCATCCGCCGCCCCATCCCCCCCACCCCCCCCTCCCCGTGTACGGGCCTGATGTCTAGTATGCATTGCAAATACCATTTTTTTATACAAACAGCTGTGTTTGCCGTTCCGAAAGTATATTTATAAAACATAATTTAAAAGAATTCAATTAGGCGGGGGTGAGTCGATACAATTCAATTTAGGTGGGGGGGGGGGTGAGTTAATACACAACTAAAAAAAAATACGGAACGAATGTCGCACACAAATGAGTAAAGTAATATATTTTTTTAATATTATAAAAAGTAATAATTAAATTCATGTTTACAAGGAAATATCAAGTTATTTAAACCAGTTTTATAGAAATTTTTAGTAAATGTCTGTTTTCAATTTCAAAAGTTTCAATTTGAAAAACTCTACTATTTAAAAAAAAATTAATCATGTGACTGAGATAAGCTTGCTACGAAGTTATTTTATAAACCGTAAACTTAAATAATATATAAATTTGACATATTAAACAAATATTTTGTTACATGAATTTATTTTAACGCAAGTGTCGAATTACGGCACAGGTAGGTTTTTAAATTAAAAATCATTTTTAAAATATTAAAAGAAACACATTTTTTTCTATTTTCTTTCAGACCCGCCAAACATGGCGCCCTGTTTCAATTCTGAGTGAGTGATCACCTATGTCGGAATTTTGACAATGTTTGCCGCATTTCTCCATTTTTTATACTAAGATAATTTTCAAAATCAAAATTTAACTTAAATGTAAAATATGTGTTAAATTTACCTTCGTCCTTAGCATACCGGTTTTTGATTTCGTTCCAGATATCTAGAAAATTTTCTTTTATTCTCTTCTTTAACAAAATTCTTAACTTGTTTTTGCTATAACGTATATTGATAAATTTATACATAACTTTTCACTCAGAAATATAATATATGAATACCAGGAGTTCTCTTTCAAATTAGTGTTATTCTTATATTCGTTGTATGCAGATTGCATTAGCCCAGATGGCTGGTTTTCCAACCGATGCCAGTACATAAACATTTGGACTATAATGTCACAATACAAATGGAATCTCCCTAGTTCCGATAGAAGTGCTATATTTGTAGTTTGTTTAGAGTATATAGACTAACACATAAGATTTTGACAAACATATAGGTCTATGCTTTAAAGCAGACATGACAACAAAAGTCCACATGTCCTCTCTTTTAACAAATGTTTGATGACTTCAAATAAAGGAACCTGCATTAGTATTGATGGAGTCAAATATTCTTTTTTTCTGTCATATCTAGAATATAATGTTTCCTTTCCCATGTACAATTTTCTTCATTGTTCATGGTTATAACAAGTTACCAAGAAATGCTTACAGACTGAGTGTATCATCTTCTATTGCACCAGATACACATGGAGTACATTTTCTATTTTCAAGCATCTTCCTTTTATAATCCTTTAATATTCTGAGCTACATATTTATACAAATGTAGTATTCAGCATGTTGATGGCTAGACCTCTGTGAATTTATAACTGGTTGCTAAAATTTGTATATAAAACACCAAACAACATGCATGAATGTATAAACATGGTGAAGTGAATTTTGAAATGCATTATTTGTTTGAATGTTTTGATGTTGCCCATTGTGAATTTGTGATTAAAAGTCTTTTAAAAAATGACAATCATGGAACCTTGATAAAAGTAGCTAAATATGGAGCAGCCCCTTTAATAAAGCATATATGCCCAAAGGGAATGATGCCCTGGCTGCTTTCCAACATGTCTTTTTTTAGCAATCACTCAATTTTAAAGTTGAGATACAAATTGCATATTTGTATATAAAGTTTCATAATAATGACATAATATTCATTCATGGAAAAGTAAATTAACTTAAAACTATGAGTAAATCAAAGTTTAACAATAAACACCTCCTTAATTCCAAGATTAAACCACCAAAAAAATTGAGAAAGGACATATGAGATAGATTGTTCTAATCCTGATGCATTTGTAAAAATGTGTATGCATAAAGTTAAATGCTGTTATCATGTTCCTTTATGGAAAATTGACTCCAACTATAGGGTAAACCTGATTTGGGGAAAAGAGCATATAAACCCCAAACATATATTTATGTCCATCTACTTTCAGAGATAAAAAAAATGAAAACAAGTAGAAATGTGTGAAAATCCATTGTAAATATTGTCTGCATTAGTTGATGTATAATTCAAAAACCACAAATATTCTAGATACATACCATATAGTATCTATATGGAATTATCAAGCTTATACCAAAATATCTTATTCCACACCATATAAATGAAATTGAAGGGATTTTTAAACTGAAAATATTTTCAAGCATTTGACAAAACAGAAGTTCATGGATTTCCACCCAACTAAGAGCTATGAAAACCATTAAAATTCATAACAACCATCAAGTGCACACTGGATGCAGATGCTAGAAAAACAATGACTTGCCTTATGGATAAACTCCAAGATTGTAACAAATATTTTAATACATTATGTCAAATTAATCTAGAACTTTTTAAACAAACAATCACATTTGTGTTTTAAGATTATGCACATTGCATGGTTTGTTGGCAAGCTGATGGTGTCTAAAATAAAATTTTGAAATGGCCATACAGCAAATAAAATTTCATTGCAGTTGGAGTTTACATATGTTTTAATGTTCTCATGTTCATTTTAATACTGTATATCCTTTCATAAAATATCTAATAATTTTTGCTGACATTTTCTTGTAATTTCATGATCAATATGAGAGAAAATTATTTTATGGATAATCATCAAAACCAATAGACAAATTGACAGATTAAAAACTAAATGTTCACCATTTTTTGTTGGTATGCCATTAGAATGAACTAAATTGTGTCTGTCATAAATCCTTTCAAGAGGTAGCTGAAAACAGGAAGAAGAAACCCAACAGATCAGAGAATGGAATCAAACAATTAAAAGTGCAAGTTTTATTTGAAGTATTTGCATGTACATGTATAAATAACACATCAGCAACTTGTTTTTTTGACATTTATCTTTCAAAAGTCTATCAAATAATTCTGTTCTGGTCCCAGGACTGTTGCTTCAAAAATACCAGTAAAATTCAACCTTTGTCTTTTAAAAGTCTATCTTTATAATAATCATTCTTTTCTTTTCCACTGAACCAGTACACTAACTGTTAAATGTTGTGCTACCAACTGGAAACCCTACAAAATTTACATGCATATAATATATAAACATAAATAACTTAAATCAAAAGTACTTAATTTTAATTTGAACATTTGTGTCTACATGTACTTATCCTCTCCATGTTTTTCCTTGGATAGGAAACATGTATGAAAACTAACTAAAAGATTAAATTGTAATCATTTGCATTATAGTCATGTTATATAAATCTGCATCCAATGATAGCAGCAACCACTGTTCCACATTGCAGGCTATATCACATATGCTTACTGTACATTTTAATTAAAGGCTTCTTTAAATGGTTATTCTGTTCACATTGCAGAACAAATTTTGAGTCATATATACTTGTAATGAATATGTAATAATATCTTAAGTGGAGCTTGTAATACACTTGTACTGGTAACTATTTTATATTTATGAATTTGTCTAAGAGAAATGAAATATTATCACAGTTGTGGGATAAGGTTACATGTACATGTATTTTGTTTTTCCTAAGCTTGAAGTTTTTTCATGATTTTGGCAAAATGCATAAATTAAATTGATTACAAGAAAACATATTCCATTGTTTGTATTCATATATAAGGTACACAGATGGAGATATTTTATTGAACCAATTAATGGTGCCCAAACTCTGACTCTGAGCATGCAATTACAATCAAGGAAATAATAAACATATATGAATTGACTGATAATGTAAATAAAAACATACAAAGCACAATACAAACTTACTTTTTGGATTGATTAAACAAGTACATGAACAAATAGAGCATAAAAAAATAAAAAGTTAGTTTACTACCCCCCCCCCCCTATTCCATGTTTGACCCTCTTTCTCACTGTGACTTTAAGAGAACTTAAAGTTCATGTATTTACTTTAGTTAGTACATGCATGTAGTCTTACCCCAGGCTCTTGGTCAGACAGGTTTTAATTGCATTATGTAAGCACATTGGAATCAGCTATCATGCAGAACTCTGAACTGAAATGGAAATTGAAAACCAAGATCTTATTCAAATGTAAATTGCTCAATTTATTTCTCTGTACTGATATCTAAAAATACAATTAGTTGTATATATTATGTGAAATGAGATAATCAGGAAGACTATTGTTGTATGCAAATTAAGAAATAAATTATTAAACATAATAAATGTATCAAATAAACTATTTTGTATGATCATGCATACATATGGAGGTTTTTAAATAAATAATTTACTAAAATAATTGCATGTACATGGTGTACATTAATGTACATACAAACATGTATGAATATGTAATGTTAAATCAGGGGTTGTTGTTATACCTGCCTTAAATGTGTAAGTGAACATCAATGATAAATCATGCATGGTCATGCATCACTTCTAACTTTCTTCAATGACCACCCCCTTTCCCCAAAGTTAAGTTATAATTAAAGTGTCCATAGCAATAGGGCAGTCATATACTGATACATTTTGTAAAATCTTTCATCCTAGTTTAAAATCAAAATAAATATGTTTTATTGCATATGGGTGGCAGGTTAATGATTGTCACAAGTCACTAAGTGTACATATAAATATGCATGTAGCCATGTAGCAATGTTCAAAGAAAGCATTGATTAACAGAACTTTTACACAGACTCTTGTATGAGTTTTTATACATAAATTCATGGGGGGGGGCTGGAAAAATCTTCGAGATTCATTGAAATTTAAAAAAAAACACTTGTACATATTATTTCAAAATACCATTTTGATGCCAATTGTTTTTTTAAAAGTAGCTTGAACTTATATATTATTATGAAACTGCTTCATTGATATTGTATTTTTTTATGCATGCATGCTAAAAGTGAATTAATTGCTAAATATTCAACTGGAAATGGAATAACCCTAAATGCCAGGAAGATTAAAAGTGCTTTTAAATAGATTATCTTTTATTTAAATCAGAGGCAGATTCAGAAACTTTTGAAAGTACTCACATTGCATAATTTAGGATGAAAAGGGGATGTTATGTACAGGTCTGCATATAATTTTCGCCAAAAAAGTATGAGAAATTAATGGGCGAGTTCAGCCCCACCCCCTGGAACTCCTCATGCACCCGCTATTATTATATATGTGAACAAAGACTGGATGTATAAATGATTTTAAAATAACGTTAGCCGCATGTTTCACATTGACGAGAATGAAGGGTCGTAAAACGGTGAGAGGGTCCCCATCTTAACACCATTTTCTCAGTTCAATGTGTAAATCTACGGGTAAACTTTGTTGACAACATTTGAATATGTTACCTTCAGCGAATGCAAACTGCAAATGATGAACTATCAGCATTTTGTTCCAACCGTTGAGGGAAACAAGTGCTTGTTTTGATCTGTTTACATCTTTCCTCCTTTGTTGGCAAGCACTAAAATGACGTCGATTGATAAAAGAATGTTTCCGATTAGCTGACGTCGACAGGTGGGCGGAGCAAAACTCCGTAAAAAGAGTTACTTCCCCCTTACGTCAAAAATCTTGAAAACTGCCTTAACATCGCTGCGTACATAAACGTACGATAAGAGTTTAAGTTAGTGTAAAACATATAATTAGGGTTAGGTTTAGAATAAAACACACAACTAGGATTAGGGGTCAGCACATTTAGATACACTTAGGGTTAGGGTTAGTACGAAATCATACAATTAGGGTTAGGGTCGATGAAAACACAAAATAAATGGTAGGGGTTAGTACAAAAAAATGCATTTATGATAAGGGTTAGTACAAAAACGTAAAATTAGGGCTAGGGTTAGTGTAAAACATATAATTAGTGTTAGGGTTAGTATAAAACACAAATTAAGGGTTAAGGGTTAGCATATTTAGATACACTTAGGGTTAGGGTTAGCACAAAATCATACAATTAGGGTTATAGTCGATGATAACGCAAAATAAGGGGTAGGGGGTTACAACAAAGAGATACAGTTCAGGTAAAGGATAGTACATAAACGTACGATAAGAGTTTAAGTTAGTGTAAAACATTTAATTAGGGTTAGCTTTAGTATAAAACACACAACTAGGATTAGGGGTTAGTACAAAAAATACATTTATGATAAAGGTTAGTACAAAAACGTACAATTAGGGTTAGGGTTAGTGTAAAACATATAATTAGTGTTAGGGTCAGTATAAAACACACAACTAGGGTTAGGGGTTAGCATATTAAGATACACTTCGGGTAAGGGTTAGTACAAAATCATACAATTAGGGTTATAGTCGATGATAACGCAAATTAAGGCGTAGGGGGTTAGAACAAAGAGATACAGTTCAGGTAAAGGATAGTACATAAACGTACAATAAGAGTTTAAGTTAGTGTAAAACATATAATTAGGGTTAGGTTTAGTATAAAACACACAACTAGGATTAGGGGTCAGCACATTTAGATACACTTAGGGTTAAGGTTAGTACAAAATTATACAATTAGGGTTAGGGTCGATGAAAACACAAAATAAGTGGTAGGGGTTAGTACAAAAAATGCATTTATGATAAGGGTTAGTACAAAAACGTACAATTAGGGCTAGGGTTAGTGTAAAACATAATATTAGGGTTAGGGTTAGTGTAAAACATAGATTTTAGTGTTAGGGTTAGTATAAATCACACATTTAGGGTTAAGGGTTAGCATATTAAGATACACTTAGGGTAACGGTTAGTACAAAATCATACAATTAGGGTTATTGTCGATGAAAACAGAAAATTAAGGGTAGGGCTTAGTACAAAAAATAAATTTATGATAAAGGTTAGTACAAAAACGTACAATTAGGGTTAGGGTTAGTGTAAAACATATAATTAGGGTTAGGGTTAGTGTAAAACATATTAGTGTTAGGGTTAGTATAAAACACACATTTAGGGTTAAGGGTTAGCATATTTAGATACACTTAGGCAAAGGGTTAGTACAAAATTATACAATTAGGTTTATAGTCAATCAAAACACAAAATAAGGGGTAGGGGTTAGTACAAAAAATACATTTATGATAAAGGTTAGTACAAAAACGTACAATTAGGGTTAGGGCTAGTGTAAAACATATAATTAGTGTTAGGGTCAGTATAAAACACACAAGTAGGGTTAGGGGTTAGCATATTAAGATACACTTCGGGTAAGGGTTAGTACAAAATCATACAATTAGGGTTATAGTCGATGATAACACAAAATAAGGGGTAGGGGGTTAGAACAAAGAGATACAGTTCAGGTAACGGATAGTACATAAACGTACGATAAGAGTTTAAGTTAGTGTAAAACATATAATTAGGGTTAGGTTTAGAATAAAACACACAACTAGGATTAGGGGTCAGCACATTTAGATACACTTAGGGTTAGGGTTAGTACGAAATCATACAATTAGGGTTAGGGTCGATGAAAACACAAAATAAATGGTAGGGGTTAGTACGAAAAAATGCATTTATGATAAGGGTTAGTACAAAAACGTACAATTAGGGCTAGGGTTAGTGTAAAACATATAATTAGTGTTAGGGTTAGTATAAAACACAAATTAAGGGTTAAGGGTTAGCATATTTAGATACACTTAGGGTTAGGGTTAGCACAAAATCATACAATTAGGGTTATAGTCGATGATAACGCAAAATAAGGGGTAGGGGGTTACAACAAAGAGATACAGTTCAGGTAAAGGATAGTACATAAACGTACGATAAGAGTTTAAGTTAGTGTAAAACATTTAATTAGGGTTAGCTTTAGTATAAAACACACAACTAGGATTAGGGGTTAGTACAAAAAATACATTTATGATAAAGGTTAGTACAAAAACGTACAATTAGGGTTAGGGTTAGTGTAAAACATATAATTAGTGTTAGGGTCAGTATAAAACACACAACTAGGGTTAGGGGTTAGCAAATTAAGATACACTTCGGGTAAGGGTTAGTACAAAATCATACAATTAGGGTTATAGTCGATGATAACGCAAAATAAGGCGTAGGGGGTTAGAACAAAGAGATACAGTTCAGGTAAAGGATAGTACATAAACATACGATAAGAGTTTAAGTTAGTGTAAAACATATAATTAGGGTTAGGTTTAGTATAAAACACACAACTAGGATTAGGGGTCAGCACATTTAGATACACTTAGGGTTAGTACAAAATCATACAATTAGGGTTAGGGTCGATGAAAACACAAAATAAGTGGTAGGGGTTAGTACAAAAAATGCATTTATGATAAGGGTTAGTACAAAAACGTACAATTAGGGCTAGGGTTAGTGTAAAACATATAATTAGGGTTAGGGTTAGTGTAAAACATATAATTAGTGTTAGGGTTAGTATAAAACACACATTTAGGGTTAAGGGTTAGCATATTTAGATACACTTAGGGTAACGGTTAGTATAAAATCATACAATTAGGGTTATGGTCGATGAAAACAGAAAATTAAGGGTAGGGCTTAGTACAAAAAATACATTTATGATAAAGGTTAGTACAAAAACGTATAATTAGGGTTAGGGTTAGTGTAAAACATATAATTAGGGTTAGGGTTAGTGTAAAACATATAATTAGTGTTAGGGTTAGTATAAAACACACATTTAGGGTTAAGGGTTAGCATATTTAGATACACTTAGGGTAAGGGTTTGTACAAAAACATACAATTAGGGTTAGGGTCGATAAAAACAGAAAATTAAGGGTAGGGCTTAGTACAAAGAGATACAGTTCAGGTAAAGGATAATACAAAAACGTACAATTAGGGTTAGGGTGAGTATAAAACATATAATTAGGATTATACTTAGTATAAAACACACAATTAGGGTTAGGGGTTAGCATATTTAGAAACACTAAGGGTAAGGGTTAGTACAAAATCATACAATTAGGGTTAGGGTCGATGAAAACACAAAATTAGGGGTAGGGGTTAGTAAGAAGAGATAAATTTATGATAAGGGTTAGTACAAAAACGTACAATTAGGGTTAGGGTAAGTGTAAAACATATAATTAGGGTTAAGGTTAGAATGAACACACAGTTAAGGTTAGGGGTTATGGTTAGGGTTAGCACAAATTTATATAATTAGGTTTATAGTCGATCACAAAATAAGGGGTAGGGGTTAGTACAAAAAATACATTTATGATAAAAGTTAGTACAAAAACGTACAATTAGGGTAAGGGTTAGTGTAAAACATATAAATAGGGTTAGGGTCAGTATAAAACACACAAATAGGGTTAGGGGTTAGCATATTAAGATACACTTAGGGTAACGGTTAGTACAAAACCATACAATTAGGGTTCTAGTCGACGATAACACAAAATAAGGGGTAGGGGGTTAGAACAAAGAGAAACAGTTCAGGTAAAGGATAGTACATAAACGTACAATAAGAGTTTAATTCAGTGTAAAACATATAATTAGGGTTAGGTTTAGTATAAAACACACAACTAGGATTAGGGGTCAGCACATTTAGATACACTTAGGGTTAGGGTTAGTACAAAATCATACAATTAGGGTTAGGGTCGATGAAAACACAAAATAAGTGGTAGGGGTTAGTACAAAAAATGCATTTATGATAAGGGTTAGTACAAAAACGTACAATTAGGGCTAGGGTTAGTGTAAAACATATAATTAGTGTTAGGGTTAGTATAAAACACAAATTAAGGGTTAAGGGTTAGCATATTTAGATACACTTAGGGTTAGGGTTAGTACAAAATCATACAATTAGGGTTATAGTCGATGATAACGCAAAATAAGGGGTAGGGGGTTACAACAAAGAGATACAGTTCAGGTAAAGGATAGTACATAAACGTACGATAAGAGTTTAAGTTAGTGTAAAACATTTAATTAGGGTTAGCTTTAGTATAAAACACACAACTAGGATTAGGGGTTAGTACAAAAAATACATTTATGATAAAGGTTAGTACAAAAACGTACAATTAGGGTTAGGGTTAGTGTAAAACATATAATTAGTGTTAGGGTCAATATAAAACACACAACTAGGGTTAGGGGTTAGCATATTAAAATACACTTCGGGTAAGGGTTAGTACAAAATCACACAATTAGGGTTAGGGTCGATGAAAACACAAAATAAGTGGTAGGGTTAGTACAAAAAATGCATTTATGATAAGGGTAAGTACAAAAACGTACAATTAGGGTTAGGGTTAGTATAAAACATATAATTAGGGTTATACTTAGTATAAAACACACAATTAGGGTTAGGGGTTAGCATATTTAGATACACTTAGGGTAAGGGTTAGTACAAAATCATACAATTAGGGTTAGGGTCGATGAAAACACAAAATAAGGGGTAGGGGTTAGTAAGAAGAGATAAATTTATGATAAGGGTTAGTACAAAAACGTACAATTAGGGTTAGGGTTAGTGTAAAACATATAATTAGGGTTAGGGTTAGAATGAACACACAGTTAAGGTTACGGGTTATGGTTAGGGTTAGCACAAAATTATACAATTAGGTTTGTAGTCGATGAAAACACAAAATAAGGGGTAGGGGTTAGTAGAAAAAATACATTTATGATAAGGGTTAGTACAAAAACGTACAACTAGGGTTAGGGTTAGTGTAAAACATATAATTAGGGTTAGGGTCAGTATAAAACACACAACTAGGGTTAGGGGTTAGCATATTAAGATACACTTAGGGTAACGGTTAGTAAAAATCATACAATTAGGGTTATAGTAGATGATAACACAAGATAAGGGGTAGGGGGTTAGAACAAAGAGATACAGTTCAGGTAAAGGATAGTACATAAACGTACGATAAGAGTTTAAGTTAGTGTAAAACATATAATTAGGGTTAGGTTTAGTATAAAACACACAACTAGGATTAGGGGTCAGCACATTTAGATACACTTAGGGTTAGGGTTAGTACAAAATCATACAATTAGGGTTAGGGTCGATGAAAACACAAAATAAGTGGTAGGGGTTAGTACAAAAAATGCATTTATGATAAGGGTTAGTACAAAAACGTACAATTAGGGCTAGGGTTAGTGTAAAACATATAATTAGGGTTAGGGTTAGTGTAAAACATATAATTAGTGTTAGGGTTAGTATAAAACACACATTTAGGGTTAAGGGTTAGCATATTTAGATACACTTAGGGTAACGGTTAGTATAAAATCATACAATTAGGGTTATGGTCGATGAAAACAGAAAATTAAGGGTAGGGCTTAGTACAAAAAATACATTTATGATAAAGGTTAGTACAAAAACGTATAATTAGGGTTAGGGTTAGTGTAAAACATATAATTAGGGTTAGTGTAAAACATATAATTAGTGTTAGGGTTAGTATAAAACACACATTTAGGGTTAAGGGTTAGCATATTTAGATACACTTAGGGTAAGGGTTTGTACAAAAACATACAATTAGGGTTAGGGTCGATAAAAACAGAAAATTAAGGGTAGGGCTTAGTACAAAGAGATACAGTTCAGGTAAAGGATAATACAAAAACGTACAATTAGGGTTAGGGTTAGTATAAAACATATAATTAGGGTTATACTTAGTATAAAACACACAATTAGGGTTAGGGGTTAGCATATTTAGAAACACTAAGGGTAAGGGTTAGTACAAAATCATACAATTAGGGTTAGGGTCGATGAAAACACAAAATTAGGGGTAGGGGTTAGTAAGAAGAGATAAATTTATGATAAGGGTTAGTACAAAAACGTACAATTAGGGTTAGGGTAAGTGTAAAACATATAATTAGGGTTAAGGTTAGAATGAACACACAGTTAAGGTTAGGGGTTATGGTTAGGGTTAGCACAAATTTATATAATTAGGTTTATAGTCGATCACAAAATAAGGGGTAGGGGTTAGTACAAAAAATACATTTATGATAAAAGTTAGTACAAAAACGTACAATTAGGGTAAGGGTTAGTGTAAAACATATAAATAGGGTTAGGGTCAGTATAAAACACACAACTAGGGTTAGGGGTTAGCATATTAAGATACACTTAGGGTAACGGTTAGTACAAAACCATACAATTAGGGTTCTAGTCGACGATAACACAAAATAAGGGGTAGGGGGTTAGAACAAAGAGAAACAGTTCAGGTAAAGGATAGTACATAAACGTACAATAAGAGTTTAATTCAGTGTAAAACATATAATTAGGGTTAGGTTTAGTATAAAACACACAACTAGGATTAGGGGTCAGCACATTTAGATACACTTAGGGTTAGGGTTAGTACAAAATCATACAATTAGGGTTAGGGTCGATGAAAACACAAAATAAGTGGTAGGGGTTAGTACAAAAAATGCATTTATGATAAGGGTTAGTACAAAAACGTACAATTAGGGCTAGGGTTAGTGTAAAACATATAATTAGTGTTAGGGTTAGTATAAAACACAAATTAAGGGTTAAGGGTTAGCATATTTAGATACACTTAGGGTTAGGGTTAGTACAAAATCATACAATTAGGGTTATAGTCGATGATAACGCAAAATAAGGGGTAGGGGGTTACAACAAAGAGATACAGTTCAGGTAAAGGATAGTACATAAACGTACGATAAGAGTTTAAGTTAGTGTAAAACATTTAATTAGGGTTAGCTTTAGTATAAAACACACAACTAGGATTAGGGGTTAGTACAAAAAATACATTTATGATAAAGGTTAGTACAAAAACGTACAATTAGGGTTAGGGTTAGTGTAAAACATATAATTAGTGTTAGGGTCAGTATAAAACACACAACTAGGGTTAGGGGTTAGCATATTAAGATACACTTCGGGTAAGGGTTAGTACAAAATCACACAATTAGGGTTAGGGTCGATGAAAACACAAAATAAGTGGTAGGGTTAGTACAAAAAATGCATTTATGATAAGGGTTAGTACAAAAACGTACAATTAGGGTTAGGGTTAGTATAAAACATATAATTAGGGTTATACTTAGTATAAAACACACAATTAGGGTTAGGGGTTAGCATATTTAGATACACTTAGGGTAAGGGTTAGTACAAAATCATACAATTAGGGTTAGGGTCGATGAAAACACAAAATAAGGGGTAGGGGTTAGTAAGAAGAGATAAATTTATGATAAGGGTTAGTACAAAAACGTACAATTAGGGTTAGGGTTAGTGTAAAACATATAATTAGGGTTAGGGTTAGAATGAACACACAGTTAAGGTTACGGGTTATGGTTAGGGTTAGCACAAAATTATACAATTAGGTTTGTAGCCGATGAAAACACAAAATAAGGGGTAGGGGTTAGTAGAAAAAATACATTTATGATAAGGGTTAGTACAAAAACGTACAACTAGGGTTAGGGTTAGTGTAAAACATATAATTAGGGTTAGGGTCAGTATAAAACACACAACTAGGGTTAGGGGTTAGCATATTAAGATACACTTAGGGTAACGGTTAGTAAAAATCATACAATTAGGGTTATAGTAGATGATAACACAAAATAAGGGGTAGGGGGTTAGAACAAAGAGATTCGTCAGCCATTTTCAAAATGGCCACCATTTCCCGCCAAAATTTAAAATTACTCCGATTTTGATGAAAATTTGTATATAAGGTAATAGTGGTATGGCGAGTTGATTTTTGACATTAAAAATTTTTCATCGTGGGCCATTTTCAAAATGGCCGCCGTTTCCCGCCAAAATTAAAGTTACTCAGATTTTGATGAAAATTGGTATTCAAGGTAATAGTGGTATGGCGAGTTGATTTTTGACATCAAAAATTTTTTATCGTCGACCATTATCAAAATGGCCGCCGTTTCCCGCCAAAATTAAACTTACTCCTATTTTGATGAATATTGGGTATATTAGGTGATCTCAAATGCCAAGAGACATATTGACAAAGAGGGGTACGTGAGGGGACATATATGTGACTCGCTTGCGATCACAATTAGAACTAGTTATTCTTATTATTATTATTATTCTTCTGATTCTTTATCGAGAATTTGTCCTCCCTAGTACAAGAAAACGGTCCAAGAAAATTGAATAACACTTGTGAGATTGGATACTGGGTCACTCAAAGTTGTGTAATGCACTTTTAAAATTTTCAAGATGGCCGCCGTTTCAAAATGGCGGCCATCGGAAAAAGTGGGCGGAAAATTTTTTTCATCGGATCGTCTTGAAAATTGGTCATCTGGGTAAAGCGGGTATGCTGAGCTCAAATCTGCGACCGGATTTGAAATCCGACTTACGGTTTCAAAATGGCGGCCATTTTACTACACCCGCCCCCCTAAAAACGTCAACTTTGTCCGATTTCAATGAAATTTGATTTCTAGACTTATTTTGATGCACTGATTTGAATGGAACTCTATCCAAGGCGATTTTGGGCGACTTGTGTGTTGGCATCCCAACACAATTATACCTAGTTATTATTAAGTCGCCCAAAACAAAGTTTGGGAGACTTATTGTTTTTGCACCGTTTCTTATTATTATTATTATTATTATTTTTCTTATTATTATTATTATTCTTCTGATTCTTTATCGAGAATTTGTCCTCCCTAATACAAGAAAACGGTCCAAGGAAATTCAATAACACTTGTGAGATTTGATAGTGGGTCACTCAAAGTTGTGTAATGCACTTTTAAAATTTTCAAGATGGCCGCCGTTTCAAAATGGCGGCCATCGGAAAAAGTGGGCGGAATTTTTTTTTTCATCGGATCGTCTTGAAAATTGGTCATCTGGGTAAAGCGGGTATGCTGAGCTCAAATCTGCGACCGGATTTGAAACCCGACTTCCGGTTTCAAAATGGCGGCCATTTTACTACACCCGCCCCCCTAAAAACGTCAACTTTGTCCGATTTCAACGAAATTTGATTTCTAGACTTATTTTGATGCACTGATTTGAATGGAACTCTATCCAAGGCGATTTTGGGCGACTTGTGTGTTGGCATCCCAACACAATTATACCTAGTTATTATTATTTTTCTCGGTATTCTGGACCGTGAACTTGTCCACCTCATTTTTTCGACATCTTTTAAGGTAGGAAGCTGAATCTTCATATATCAAGAGTATGGAATGGGAGATTGTGCTTTTTGTATTTTTCGTCGAAATCGAACGACCCCTTATAGGTCAAAAAAGGGCCTCAAAATGGCTCCTCGAAACCGAAGTTGAATTTTTCCTAGCATATTTTATCCTGCAGGGGTAGGAAAAATTCCTTTATAAGTTAAGTGCGGATATTTAATACCTTTCATTTAAAAAAAATTTTTTGAAAATCGGACTTACCGTTTTCAAAATTTTGCAAAAAATCGAAAATTATTTTTTTTGTAAGATTGAGTTATCTTTCTTTGTACAATATATTTTGTAATAGTAATGAAAAAAATTCTCAACTTTGTTATTTCTTCATGAAAATTGGTTTACAAGGTAATAGGTCCCGTGCGGGGCCCGGGTGGCGAATAGGCCCGCAGCAGAGCCTAGCTTGTCGTAAGAGGCGACTAAGGGTCTTGGGATTCTGACGTCGGGTCAGTGCTCAGCCCACAGAGCGACCAAGTGTGTACCCTAGGTGGCTGAATAGGGTAGCCCTCGTCCGCGGGGGTTGTCAGGTCTATAATACGGAAACCCTGACCGCCGACCATAGTGGGCCAACGTGTGTGGAGAGTGCCACGCTTCATGCACGTAAAAGACCCCTTTGTGGACCGCCCAGTAGTGCACCACATAGGCCAAATTTTCCGACCCTACCCACCTCTCCCCTTTTTCCTGTGGTTCTTCAAAATTTACCGGTCCTTTGTTTCCCACCCCATCCCCATATTTCATTTATCATCATCATTTCATGTTCATTTTATCATCCTTTTCATGTTCATCGCCTGTAAATAACCTATATAGCGTTGCACGGGCGTAAAACACCAACTCACTCACTCACTCACAAGGTAATAGTGGTATGCCGAGTTCATATTTGGAATCGAAAATTTTTTTTGGCGGCCATTTTCAAAATGGCGGCTAAAATGGCTGCCATTTTCCCGCCAAAATTTAAACTTGCTCCGATTTTGATGAAAATTGGTATATAAGGTAATAGTGGTATGGCGAGTTGATTTTTGACATCAATTTTTTTTTTATCGTCGGCCATTTTCAAAATGGCCGCCGTTTCCCGCCAAAATTAAAGTTACTCCGATTTTGATGAAAATTGGTATATAAGGTAATAGTGTTATGCCGAGTTGATTTTTGACATCAAAATTTTTTTTATCGTCGGCCATTTTCAAAATGGACGCCGTTTCCCGCCAAAATTTAAGTTGCTCCAATTTTGATGAAAACTGGTATATAAGGTAATAGTGGTATGGCGAGTTGATATTTGACATTGAAATTTATTTATCGTCGACCATTTTCAAAATGGCCGCTGTTTCCCGCCAAAATTAAAGTTATTCCAATTTTGATGAAAACTGGTATATAAGGTAATAGTGGTATGGCGAGTTGATATTTGACATTGAAATTTTTTTTATCGTCGGCCATTTTCAAAATGGACGCCGTTTCCCGCAAAAATTAAAGTTGCTCCAATTTTGATGAAAACTGGTATATAAGGTAATAGTGGTATGCCGAGTTGATATTTGACATTGAAATTTATTTATCGTCGACCATTTTCAAAATGGCCGCCGTTTCCCCCCAAAATTTAACTTACTCCTATATTGATGAAAATTGGGTATATTAAGTTGTCTCAAATGCCAAGAGACATATTGACAAAGAGGGGTACGTGAGGGGACATATATGTGACTCGCTTGCGATCACAATTAGAACTAGTTATTATTATTTTTCTCGATATTCTGGATCGTGAACTTGTCCACCTCATTTTTTCGACATCTTTTAAGGTAGGAAGCTGAAACTTCATATATCAAGAGTATGGAATGGGAGATTGTGCTTTTTGTATTTTTCGTCGAAATCGAACGACCCCTTATAGGTCAAAAAAGGGCCTCAAAATGGCTCCTCGAAACCGAAGTTGAATTTTACCTGGCATTTCTGATCCGGCAGGGGAAGGGAAAATTCCTTTATAGGGTAAGTGTAGACTTTTAATACCTTTCATTTAAAAAAAAAATTTTGAAAATCGGACTTACGGTTCACAAAATTTTGCAAAAAATCGAAATTTAATTTTTTTGTCAAATTGAGTTATCTTTCTTGGAACAATATATTTTGTAATAGTAATGTAAAAATTCTTAACTTTGTTATTTCTTAATGAAAATTGGTTTACAAGGTAATAGTGGTATGCCGAGCTCATTTTTGGTATCGAAAAAAAATTTTGGCGGCCATTTTTAAAATGGCGGCTAAAATGGCCGCCATTTTCCCGCCAAAAATTAAAATTACTCCGATTTTGATGAAAATTGGTATATAAGGTAATAGTGGTATGGCGAGTTGATTTTTGACATCAAAATTTTTTTATCGTCGGCCATTTTTAAAATGGCCGCCGTTTCCCGCCAAAATTAAAGTTACTCTGATTTTGATGAAAATTGGTATATAAGGTAATAGTGGTATGGCGAGTTGATTTTTGACATGGAAATTTTTTTATCGTCGGCCATTTTCAAAATGGCCGCCGTTTCCCGCAAAAATTAAAGTTACTCTGATTTTGATGAAAATTGGTATATAAGGTAAAAGTGGTATGGCGAACTTTTTTTTGACATCAAAATTTTTTTAGCGTCGGCCATTTTCAAAATGGCCGCCATTTCCCGCCAAAATTAAACTTACTCCTATTTTGATGAAAATTGGATATAATAAGTTATCTCAAATGCTAAGAGACATTGACAAAGAGGGGTACGTGAGGGGACATTTTTGTGACTCGCTTGCGATCACAATTAGAACTAGTTATTATTTTTTTTCTCGGTATTCTGGATCGTGAACTTGTCCACCTCATTTTTTCGACATCTTTTAAGGTAGGAAGCTGAAACTTCATAAATCAAGAGTATGGGATGGGAGATTGTGCTTTTTGTATTTTTCGTCGAAATCGAACGACCCCTTATAGGTAAAAAAAGGGCCTCAAAATGGCTCCTCGAAACCGAAGTTGAATTTTACCTGGCATTTCTGATCCGGCAGGGGTAACACAAATTCCTTTATGGGGTAAGTGTAGACTTTCGATACCTTTCATTTAAAAAAAAAAATTTTGAAAATCGGACTTACGGTTCTCAAAATTTTGCAAAAAATCGAAATTTAATTTTTTTGTCAAATTGAGTTATCTTTCTTGGAACAATATATTTTGTAATAGTAATGTAAAAATTCTTAACTTTGTTATTTCTTAATGAAAACTGGTTTACAAGGTAATAGTGGTATGCCGAGTTCATTTTTGGTATCGAAAAAAAATTTTGGCGGCCATTTTAAAAATTGCGGCTAAACTTGCCGCCATTTTCCCGCCAAAAGTTAAACTTGCTCCAATTTTGATGAAAATTGGTATACAAGGTAATAGTTGCATGGCGAGTTGATTTTTAACATCAAATTTTTTTTTATCGTTGGCCATTTTCAAAATGGCCGCCGTTTCCCGCTAAAAATTAAACTTACTCGGATTTTGATGAAAATTGGTATATAAGGTAATAGTGGTATGGCGAGTTGATTTTTGACATCAAAATTTTTTTTTATCGTCGGCCATTTTCAAAATGGCCGCCGTTTCCCGCCAAAATTAAAGTTACTCTGATTTTGATGAAAATTGGTATATAAAGTAATAGTGGTATGGCGAGTTGATTTTTGACATTGAAATTTTTATTTCGTCGGCCATTTTCAAAATGGCCGCTATTTCCCGCCAAAATCAAAGTTACTCTGATTTTGATGAAAATTGGTATATAAGGTAAAAGTGGTATGGCGAACTTATTTTTGACATCAAATTTTTTTTAGCGTCTCTTAGCATTTGAGATAACTTATTATATCAAATTTTCATCAAAATAGGAGTAAGTTTAATTTTGGCCATTTCCCGCCAAAATTAAACTTACTCCTATTTTGATGAAAATTGGATATAATAAGTTATCTCAAATGCTAAGAGACATTGACAAAGAGGGGTACGTGAGGGGACATTTTTGTGACTCGCTTGCGATCACAATTAGAACTAGTTATTATTATTTTTCTCGGTATTCTGGATCGTGAACTTGTCCACCTCATTTTTTCGACATCTTTTAAGGTAGGAAGCTGAAAATTCATAAATCAAGAGTATGGAATGGGAGATTGTGCTTTTTGTATTTTTCGCCGAAATGGAACGACCCCATATAGGTAAAAAAAGGGCCTCAAAATGGCTCCTCGAAACCGAAGTTGAATTTTTCCTGGCATTTCTGATCCGGCAGGGGTAGGAAAAATTCCCTTATAGGTTAAGTGCGGATATACAATATCTTTCATTTAAAAAAGAAAATTTGAAAATCGGACTTACCGTTTTCAAAATTTTGCAAAAAATCGAAAAATTTTTTTTTTGTAAGATTGAGTTATCTTTCTTTTACCATATATTTTGTGATATTAATGAAAAAAATTCTCAAATTTGTTATTTCTAAATGAAAATTGGTTTACAAGGTAAAAGTGGTATGCCGAGTTCAATTTTGGAATCGAAATTTTTTTTTTGGGCGCCCATTTTCAAAATGGCCGCCATTTCCCGCCAAAATTAAAATTACTCCGATTTTAATGAAAATTGGTATATAAGGTAATAGTGGTATGGCGAGTTGATTTTTGACATCAAATTTTTTTTATCGTCGGCTATTTTCAAAATGGCCGCCGTTTCCCGCCAAAATTAAAGTTATTCTGATTTTGATGAAAATTCGTTTACAAGGTAATAGTGGTATGCCGAGTTCAATTTTGGAATCGAAATTTTTTTGGGCCACCATTTTCAAAATGGCCGCCATTTTTCCACCAAAATTTAAATTGCTCCGATTTTGATGAAAATTGGTATACAAGGTTATAGTGGTATGGCGAGTTGATTTTTGACATCAAAATTTTTTTCGTCGGCCATTTTCAAAATGGCCACCGTTTCTCGCCAAAATTAAACTTGCTCCGATTTTAATGAAAATTGATATACAGGGTAATTGTGGTATGGAGAGTTCATTTTTAGCATCAAATTTTGTTTATAGTCTCATGCAACAGCTTTTGGATGCGAATGTGTGACTCTTCTCGACTATATGAGATTAAGGGAGAATAATATCTCATATGGATGTCAACCAAAAGCTTCTCCGTAACGTTTTTATTATTTCCTTGAAGAGTGGCTCCATTGTGGAGGACGAGAGCGGTAGTTATGCTCGCAAGTCACCACAATAGTTTACAAGTACGCTACCAACGCTTGTAAAAAGGGTGCTTCAATGGAATGATAAGGGCGTCATTGCCTCTTAAAAAGGGTTCCCACAAAGGCCAGATATATTGTCAAAGAGGGGTACGTGAGGGGACATGTATGTGACTCGCTTGCGATCACAATTAGAACTAGTTATTATGTCCCCGAACACGAAGTGTCGGGGACATATTGTTTTTGCTCGGTTTCTTATTATTATGTCCCCGAACACGAAGTGTCGGGGACATATTGTTTTTGCTCGGTTTCTTATTATATCTCCCAAACACTATGTTTGGGAGATATATTGTTTTTACTCTGTTTCTTATTATGTCCCCGAACACGAAGTGTCGGGGACATATTGTTTTTGCTCGGTTTCTTATTATTATTATTATTATTATTATTATTATTATTATTATTATTATGTCCCCGAACACGAAGTGTCGGGGACATATTGTTTTTGCTCGGTTTCTTATTATTATTATTATTATTATTATTATTATTATTATTATTATTATTATTATTATTATTATTTTTCTCGGTATTCTGGATCGTGAACTTGTCCACCTCATTTTTTCGACATCTTTTAAGGTAGGAAGCTGAAAATTCATAAATCAAGAGTATGGAATGGGAGATTGTGCTTTTTGTATTTTTCGCCGAAATCGAACGACCCCATATAGGTAAAAAAAAGGCCTCAAAATGGCTCCTCGAAACCGAAGTTGAATTTTACCTGGCATTTCTGATCCGGCAGGGGTAGGAAAAATTCCCTTATAGGTTAAGTGCGGATATACAATACCTTTCATTTAAAAAAAAAATTTTGAAAATCGGACTTACCGTTTTCAAAATTTTGCAAAAAATCGAAAATTATTTTTTTTGTAAGATTGAGTTATCTTTCTTTGTAGCATATATTTTGTGATATTAATGAAAAAATTCTCAACTTTGTTATTTCTTAATGAAAATTGGTTTACAAGGTAATAGTGGTATGCCGAGTTCAATTTTGGAATCGAAATTTTTTTTTGGGCGGCCATTTTAAAAATGGCCGCCATTTCCCGCCAAAATTAAAATTACTCCGATTTTAGTGAAAATTGGTATATAAGGTAATTGTGGTATGGCGAGTTGATTTTTGACATCAAAATTTTTTTATCGTCGGCCATTTTCAAAATGGCCGCCGTTTCCCGCCAAAATTAAAGTTATTCTGATTTTGATGAAAATTGGTTTACAAGGTAATAGTGGTATGCCGAGTTCAATTTTGGAATCGAAATTTTTTTTGGGGCCGCCATTTTCAAAATGGCCGCCATTTCCCGCCAAAATTAAAATTACTCCGATTTTAATGAAAATTGGTATATGAGGTAATAGTGGTATGGCAAGTTGATTTTTGACATCAAAATTTTTTTTATCGTCGGCCATTTTCAAAATGGCCGCCGTTTCCCGCCAAAATTAAATTTACTCAGATTTTAACGAAAATTGGTATATAAGGTAATATATGTATGGTGAGTTGATTTTTGACATCGAAATATTGTTATTGTCGGCCATTTTTAAAATGGCCGCCGTTTCCCGCCAAAATTAAACTCCTATTTTGTTGAAAATTGGATAAATTAAGTTATCTCAAATGCCAAGAGACATTGACAAAGAGGGGTACGTGAGGGGACATTTTTGTGACTCGCTTGCGATCACAATTAGAACTAGTTATTATTATTTTTCTCGGTATTCTGGACCGTGAACTTGTCCACCTCATATTTTCGACATCTTTTAAGGTAGGAAGCTGAATCTTCATATATCAAGAGTATGGAATGGGAGATTGTGCTTTTTGTATTTTTCGTCGAAATCGAACGACCTCTTATAGGTCAAAAAAGGGCCTCAAAATGGCTCCTCGAAACCGAAGTTGAATTTTTCCTGGCATTTCTGATCCGGCAGGGGTAGGAAAAATTCCTTTATAAGTTAAGTGCGGATATTTAATACCTTTCATTTAAAAAAAAAATTTTGAAAATCGGACTTGCCGTTTTCAAAATTTTGCAAAAAATCGAAAATTATTTTTTTTATAAGATTGAGTTATCTTTCTTTGTACCTTGTATATTGTAATAGTAATGTTAAAATTGTCAACTTTGTTATTTCTTAATAAAAATTGGGTTACAAGGTAAAAGTGGTATGCCGAGTTCATTTTTGGAATTGAAAAATTTTTTTTTGGCGGCCATTTTCAAAATGGCGGCTAAATGGCCGCCAATTTCCCGCCAAAATTAAAGTTACTCAGAATTTGATGAAAATTGGTATATAAGGTAATGAAAGTATGGCGAATTGATTTTTGACATTAAAAATTTTTCATCGTCGGCCATTTTCAAAATGGCCGCTGTTTCCCGCCAAAATTAAAGTTACTCCGATTTTGATGAAAATTGGTATATAAGGTAATAGTGGTATGGCGAGTTGATTTTTGACAAGTAATTTTTTTTATCGTCGGCCATTTTCAAAATGGCCGCCGTTTCCCGCCAAAAATGAAAATTACTCCGATTTTGATGAAAATTGGTATATAAGGTAATAGTGGTATGGCGAGTTGATTTTTGACATCAAAATTTTTTTTTCGTCGGCCATTTTCAAAATGGCCACCGTTTCCCGCCAAAATTAAAGTTACTCTGATTTTGATGAAAATTGGTATATAAGGTAATAGTGTTATGGCGAGTTGATTTTTGACATTGAAATTTTTATTTCGTCGGCCATTTTCAAAATGGTCGCCGTTTCCCGCCAAAATCAAAGTTACTCTGATTTTGATGAAAATTGGTAATATAAGGTAAAAGTGGTATGGCGAACTTATTTTTGACATCAAAATTTTTTTAGCGTCGGCCAATTTCAAAATGGCGGCCATTTCCCGCCAAAATTAAACTTACTCCTATTTTGATGAAAATTGGATATAATAAGTTATCTCAAATGCTAAGAGACATTGACAAAGAGGGGTACGTGAGGGGACATTTTTGTGACTCGCTTGCGATCACAATTAGAACTAGTTATTATTATTATTATTCTTTTTTTTCTTCTTCCGACCATGAACGTGTCTCCACCACATCTCATAAAACTACTGAATGGATCTTTCTGAAATTTTGTATGGTGGTAGAATGAGTCTCAGAGGTGTGCATGCAATTTTCGAAATTTTCAAAATGGCCACCGTTTCCATGGAAACAGGGAAAGGTCATAATATAGGACATTGCGATATCTCGGTTACCTAGGTGCGCAGGGTTCTGAAATTTTGTAGGAGAGTAGAGCAAAAGGAGCTCTTTAATAATATGAAAAAAAAATTGAAGCGATATTTACGGTTTTCGAGTTATTCACGAAAATACAATTTTTCGGGCCCAAAAATGGGAAAACTGTCAAAATGCTACGATTTCGACAAAATTTGGTATATAGGGGTTTCAAATGACGACGATTTAGAATGCGATGTCAAAGTTTATGCAAGAGTGACAATATGCGTACGTTTGGGAGATATTTTTGTGTTGGGCATCCCCAACACAGTCAGCACTAGTTATTATTATTATTATTATTATTTTTCTCGGTATTCTGGACCGTGAACTTGTCCACCTCATTTTTTCGACATCTTTTAAGGTAGGAAGCTGAATCTTCATATATCAAGAGTATGGAATGGGAAATTGTGCTTTTTGTATTTTTCGTCGAAATCGAACGACCCCTTATAGGTCAAAAAAGGGCCTCAAAATGGCTCCTCGAAACCGAAGTTGAATTTTCACCTGGCATTTCTGAACCAACTGAGGTAGGAAAAATTTCTTTATAGGTTAAGTGCGGACTTTTAATACCTTTCATTTAAAAAAAAATTTTGAAAATCGGACATACCGTTTTCAAAATTTTGCAAAAAAACAAAATTTAATTTTTTTGTCAAATTGAGTTATCTTTCTTTGTTCAGCATATTTTGTCATAGTAATGTAAAAATTCTCAACTTTGTTATTTCTTTTTGAATATTGGTTTACAAGGTAATAGTGGTATGCCGAGTTCATTTTTGGTATCGAAAAATTTTTTTTGGCGGCCATTTTCAAAATGGCGGCTAAAATTTCCCGCCAAAATTTAAACTTGCTCCGATTTTGATGAAAATTGGTATATAAGGTAATAGTGGTATGGCGAGATGATTTTTGACATCAAAATTTTTCTATCGTCGGCCATTTTCAAAATGGCCGCCTTTTCCCGCCAAAATTAAAGTTACTCCGATTTTGACGAAAATTTGTATATAAAGTAATAGTGGTATGGCGAGTTGATTTTTGACATAATTTTTTTTTATTGTCGGCCATTTTCAAAATGGCCGCCGTTTCCCGCCAAAATTAAAGTTACTCTGATTTTGATGAAAATTGGTATATAAGGTAATAGTAATATGGCGAGTTGATTTTTGACATCGAAATTTTTATTTTGTCGGCCATTTTCAAAATGGCCGCCGTTTCCCGCCAAAAATCAAAGTTACTCCGATTTTAATGAAAGAAGCAAAGGTGTACCAAAGGGGTAATCAGTATCATAAAACCGTAAAGACAAAGACAAAACCGGCAGACAAAAATCATCACAACAAAACAAACCACATAACAACATAAAACACACACACATATTACAACAAAACCGCATTCAGCAACGCGAACTCAAGTCGAAACGAGAGTGAACTCAGGTGCTCCGGAAGAGTAAGCAGTTCCTGCTTGCTATAGCACACCCGTCACGTTGCCAAAGATCGATTAAGTGTTGGTCAAATTCGGAAAGGATGACATTACAAAACTCTCATCCTCGGAAACCCAGGGGTTCTTCTCTCGCTTACTCATTCATCACCCCTGGGACACTTGGTATGAAGTTGTTCGTTTCGAGTTCAGGATCTAATCTTGAACTTGATATTATTTCTATATAGAAACAAGTTAAAATCGCATTTGAAAAATCTAAAGCGACCAATCAGGAAGCTCGTTACAAAACTATCAAAAACGAAGTATTTCATGCGTAATGTCCTAGGGGTGATGAATGAGGAAGCGAGAGAAGAACCCCTGGGTTTCCGAGGATGCAAAACTCTATGTCAAACCAACATCTGTGCTCATCTGAGAGATAGAAATCCCGTATTTGTATACGAGCACATGATGTCGTCCGTAAAATTTCTTGAGTGATGACAACAACCTGGGAGCAACGTACCCCTGTGTTAACAATTTGCTTGTCAGCCGTGTGGCTCTATCAAGGAAGTCGTTGTACTCCCCACATGCTCTGGAATTGGTATATAAGGTTATTGTGGTATGGCAAGTTTATTTTTGACATCAAAAATTTTTTATCGTTGGCCATTTTCAAAATGGCCGCCGTTGATGAAAATTGGTATATTAGGTATTCTCAAATGCCCAAACACATATTGACAAAGAGGGGTACGTGAGGGGACATGTATGTGACTCGCTTGCGATCACAATTAGAACTAGTTATTATTATTATTATTATTATTATTTTTCTCGGTATTCTGGACCGTGAACTTGTCCACCTCATTTTTTCGACATCTTTTAAGGTAGGAAGCTGAATCTTCATAAATCAAGAGTATGGAATGGGAGATTGTGCATTTTGTATTTTTCGCCGAAATCGAAGGACCCCTTATAGGTTAAAAAAGGGCCTCAAAATGGCTCCTAGAAACCGAAGTTGAATTTTACCTGGCATTTCTGATCCGGCAGGGGTAGGACAAATTCCTTTATATGATAAGTGTAGACTTTTAATACCTTTCATATAAAAAAAAAATTTTGAAAATCGGACTTATGGTTTTCAAAATTTTGCAAAAAATCGAAATTTAATTTTTTTGTCATATTGAGTTATCTTTCTTTGTGCAGCATATTTTGAAATTGTAATGTAAAAATTCTCAACTTTGTTATTTCTTCATGAAAATTGATTTACTAGGTAATAGTGATATGCTGAGTTTATTTTTGGTAATAAAAAAAAAATTGGTGGCCATTTTGAAAATGGCGGCTAGAATGGCCGCCATTTTCCCGCCAAAATTAAAATTACTCCGATTTTGATGAAAATTGGTATATAAGGTAATAGTGGTATGGCAAGTTGATTTTTGACATCAAAATTTTTTTTATCGTCGGCCATTTTCAAAATGGCCGCCTTTTCCCACCAAAATTAGATTTACTCCGATTTTGATGAAAATTGGTATATAAGGTAATAGTGGTATGGCGAGTTGATTTTTGACATCAAATTTTTTTATCGTCGGCCATTTTCAAAATGGCCGCCTTTTCCCGCCAAAATTAAAATTGCTCCGATTTTAATGAAAATTGGTATATAAGGTAATAGTGGTATGGCAAGTTGATTTTTGACATCAAAATTTTTTTATCGTCGGCCATTTTCAAAATGGCCGCCGTTTCCCGCCAAAATTAAATTTACTCAGATTTTAACGAAAATTGGTATATAAGGTAATGGTTGTATGGCGAGTTAATTTTTGACATCGAAATATTTTTATTGTCGGCCATTTTAAAAATGGCCGCCGTTTCCCGCCAAAATTAAACTTACTCCTATTTTGATGAAAATTGGATAAATTAAGTTATCTCAAATGCCAAGAGACATTGACAAAGAGGGGTACGTGAGGGGACATTTTTGTGACTCGCTTGCGATCACAATTAGAACTAGTTATTATTATTTTTCTCGGTATTCTGGACCGTGAACTTGTCCACCTCATTTTTTCGACATCTTTTAAGGTAGGCAGCTGAATCTTCATACATCAAGAGTATGGAATGGGAGATTGTGCTTTTTGTATTTTTCGTCGAAATCGAACGACCCCTTATAGATCAAAAAAGGGCCTCAAAATGGCTCCTCGAAACCGTAGTTGAATTTTTACCTGCCATTTCTGATCCGGCAGGGGTAGGAAAAATTCCTTTATAGGTAAAGTGCAGATATTTAATACCTTTCATTAAAAAAAAAAAAAATTAAAAATCGGACCTACCGTTTTCAAAATTTTGCAAAAAATCGAAATTTAATTTTTTTGTAAGATTGAGTTGTCTTCCTTTGTACAATATATTTTGTAATAGTATTGAAAATAAATTCTCAACTTTGTTATTTCTTAATGAAAATTGGTTTACAAGGTAATAGTGGTATGCCGAGTTCATTTTTGGAATCGAAATTTTTTTGGCGGCCATTTTTAAAATGGCGGCTAAAATTTTCCCGCCAAAAATTAAACTTACTCTGATTTTGATGAAAATTGGTATATAAGGTAATAGTGGTATGGCGAGTTGATTTTTGACATCAAATTTTTTTTATCGTCGGCCATTTTCAAAATGGCCGCCGTTTCCCGCCAAAATTAAAGTTACTCTGATTTTGATGAAAATTGGTATATAAGGTAAAAGTGGTATGGCGAGTTGATTTTTGACATCAAATTTTTTTTATCGTCGGCCATTTTCAGAAAATGGCCGCCGTTTCCCGCCAAAATTAAAGTTACTCGGATTTTGATGAAAATTGGTATATAAGGTAAACGTGGAATGCCGAACTTATTTTTGACATCAAATTTTTTTAGCGTCAGCCATTTTCAAAATGGCCGCCAAAATTAAACTTACTCCTATTTTGATGAAAATTGGATATAATAAGTTCTCTCAAATGCTACGTGACATTGACAAAGAGGGGTACGTGAGGGGACATTTTTGTGACTCGCTTGCGATTACAATTAGAACTAGTTATTAAGTCCCCCAAACAACGTTTGGGGACTTATTGTTTTTGCACCGTTTCTTATTATTCTTCTTCTTCCGATTCTTCCACTTAGTCGTGAACTTGTCCGGAGATCCCAGAGAAAACGACTCCACAAATCAAAACGAAACTTGGCAGGATAATAGATTGTAAAGAAAGGAAGCTTAGTTGACAATCGGACTTTTCAAAATGGCCGCCGTTTCCATGGAAACAGGAAAATGGACTAAATATTGGACATTGCAATATCTCGGTAACCTAGGTGCGCAGGGTTCTGAAATTTTGTAGGTTGATAGAGCAAATCATTCTCTTTAATAATATGAAAAAAAATTTTGAAGCGATATTTACGGTTTTCAAGATATAAATAAAAATGTGATTTTTCAAGGGAGATAATCGGGTCGAAATTTTCAAAGTGCCCCGATTTACATGAAAATTGATATAATGGGGTTTTTCGACATGCTGAAGAAAATAGTGGCAAATACGGGTCGTTTGGGGGACTTTGTGACTTGCTTGCAATCACAGTTAATACTTGTTATTTTTATTATTCTTTTTTCTTTTTCTTCCGTCAACCTGATACACGAACTTGTCCGGAGTTGTTCTCGGAAATGTGTGGACCGATCGATCTGAAACTTGGAGGGGTGATAGGTCTTAAGGTCGTACTGAATGTTTTTGCGTTTAAAATTTCAAAATGGCCGCCATTTTCAAGATGGCCGTCAAAAACCGAAAAACTATTAACTTCATTTTCTTGAAAACCACTGAAAGAAATTCAACGAAACTTGATATACATGTTCAGGAACATGATTGGAATTTTTGGTCAAAAAAAAAATTCGCGAGTGGCGGCCATTTTGAAAAATGGCCGAAAAACGCCGAAAAGTGTAAACATTGTCCGATTTCAACAAAACTTGGTATGCAGGGTATATGGGTGATGGCGACTCGCGGAGCATTGTCAGAATTTCCGTATTGGTCGCCATTTTCAAGATGGCCGCCGAAAATGGCGAAAAATGTAAACATTGTCCGATTTCAACGAAACTTGGTATACAGGGTATATGGGTGATGGCGACTCACGGCGCATTGTTTAAATATCCATAATGGCCGCCAAAAATCAAGACAAATATAAACAGTGTCCTATTTTAACGAAACTTGGTATACAGGGTATATGGGTGATGGCGACTCACGGCGCATTGTTGGAATTCTGTTGAAGAGGACAGATATCAAATGAGAACGGGAGGGGACATCCCACGTTTCGGGAAACGTAAATTTTAATTATTATTATTTTTCTCGGTATTCTGGAGTGTGAACTTGTCCACCTCATTTTTCGACATCTTTTAAGGTAGGAAGCTGAAACTTCATAAATCAAGAATATGGAATGGGAGATTGTGCTTTTTGTATTTTTAGCCGAAATAGAATGACCCCTTATAGGTCAAAAAAGGGCCTCAAAATGGCTCCTCGAAACCGAAGTTGAATTTTTACCTGGTATTTCTGATCCGGTAGGGGTAAAAAAAATCCTTTAAAGGGCAAGTGTAGACTTTTAATACCTTTCATTTTAAAAAAGAATTTTGAAAATCGGACTTACGGTTCTCAAAATTTTGCAAAAAATCGAAATTTAATGTTTTTGTCAATTTGAGTTATGTTTCTTGGAACAATATATTTTGTAATAGTAATGTAAAAATTCTTAACTTTTGTTATTTCTTAATGAAATTGGTTTACAAGGTAATAGTGGTATGCCGAGCTCATTTTTGGTATCGAAAAAAATTTTTGACGGCCATTTTTATAATGGCGGCTAAAATGGCCGCCATTTTCCCGCCAAAAGTTAAACTTGCTCCGATTTTGATGAAAATTGGTATATAAGGTAATAGTGGTATGGCGAGTTGATTTTTGACATTAAAATTTTTTTTCGTCGGCAATTTTCACAATGGCCGCCATTTCCCGCCAAAAATTACACTTACTCCGATTTTGATGAAAATTGTTATATAAGGTAATAGTGGTATGGCGAGTTGATTTTTAACATCAAATTTTTTTTTTATCGTCGGCCATTTTCAAAATGGCCGCCATTTCCCGCCAAAAATTACACTTACTCCGATTTTGATGAAAATTGGTATATAAGGTAATAGTGGTATGGCGAGTTGATTTTTAACATCAAATTTTTTTTTATTGTCGACCATTTTCAAAATGGCCGCCATTTCCCGCCAAAAATTAAACTTACTCCGATTTTGATGAAAATTGGTATGTAAGGTAATAATGGGGGTATGACGATTGATTTTTGACATCAAAATTATTTTATCGTCGGCCATTTTCAAAATGGCCGCCGTTTCCCGCCAAAAATTAAAATTACTCCGATTTTGATGAAAATTGGTATATAAGGTAATAGTGGTATGGCGAGTTGATTTTTGACATCAAAATTGTTTTATCGTCGGCCATTTTCAAAATGGCCGCCGTTTCCCGCCAAAATTAAAGTTACTCTGATTTTGATGAAAATTGGTATATAAGGTAATAGTGGTATGGCGAGTTGATTTTTGACATTGAAATTTTTTTATCGTCGGCCATTTTCAAAATGGCCGCCGTTTCCCGCCAAAATTAAAGTTACTCTGATTTTGATGAAAATTGGTATATAAGGTAATAGTGGTATGGCGAGTTGATTTTTGACATTCAAAATTTTTTTATCGTCGGCCATTTTCAAAATGGCCGCCGTTTCCCGCCAAAATCAAAGTTACTCTGATTTTGATGAAAATTGGATATAATAAGTTATCTCAAATGCTAAGAGACATTGACAAAGAGGGGTACGTGAGGGGACATTTTTGTGACTCGCTTGCGATCACAATAAGAACTAGTTATTATTATTATTATTATTTTTCTCGGTATTCTGGAGTGTGAACTTGTCCACCTCATTTTTTCGACATCTTTTAAGGTAGGAAGCTGAAACTTCATAAATCAAGAGTATGGAATGGGAAATTGTGCTGTTTGTATTTTTCGTCGAAATCAAACGACCCCTTATAGGTCAAACAAGGGCCTCAAAATGGCTCCTCGAAACCGAAGTTGAATTTTTCCTGGCATTTCTGATCCGGCAGGGGTAGGAAAAATTCCTTTATAAGTTAAGTGCGGATATTAAATACCTTTCATTTAAAAAAAAAATTTGAAAATCGGACTTACCGTTTTCAAAATTTTGCAAAAAATCGAAAATTATCTTTTTTATAAGATTGAGTTATCTTTCTTTGTACCTTGTATATTGTAATAGTAATGTTAAAATTGTCAACTTTGTTATTTCTTAATAAAAATTGGGTTACAAGGTAATAGTGGTATGCCGAGTTCATTTTTGGAATTGAAAATTTTTTTTTGGCGGCCCTTTTCAAAATGGCGGCTAAATGGCCGCCAATTTCCCGCCAAAATTAAAGTTACTAAGAATTTGATGAAAATTGGTATATAAGGTAATGAAAGTATGGCGAATTGATTTTTGACATTAAAAATTTTTCATCGTCGGCCATTTTCAAAATGGCCGCTGTTTCCTGCCAAAATTAAAGTTACTCCGATTTTGACGAAAACTGGTATGTAAGGTAATAGTGGTATGAGGAGTTGATTTTTGACATCGAAATTTTTTTTATTGTCGGCCATTTACAAAAAGGCTGCCATTTCCCGCCAAATTGCTCCGATTTTAATGAAAATTAATATACAGGGTAATTGTGGTATGGGGATTTCATGTTTAGCATCAAATTTTGTTTCTGGTCTGATGCAACAGCTTTTGGATGTGACTGTGTGACTCTTCTCGACCATATGAGATTAAGGGAGAATAATATCTTATATGGATGTCAACCAAAAGCTTCTCCGTAACGTTCTTAGCATTTCATTGAAGAGTGGCTCCATTGTGGAGGACGAGAGCGGTAGTTATGCTCGCTAGTCACCACAATAGTTTACAAGTACGCTACCAATACTTGTAAAAAGGGTGCTTCAATGGAATGATAAGGGTGTCATTGCTTAAACAGGGTTCCAACAAAAGCCAGAAATATTGTCAAAGAGGGGTACGTGAGGGGACATGTATGTGACTCGCTTGCGATCACAATTAGAACTAGTTATGTCTCCCAAACGAAAGTTTGGAGACATATTGTTTTTGCTCCGTTTCTTATTATTATTATTCTTTTTCTTCTTTCTCCGCCATGAACGTGTCCGGCACTTTTCTCGGAATGCCTCGAAGGATTTGAACGAAACATTGTATAATGGTAGATGGGTTACTGGAGGAGTGCACAACCTTTTAAAAATTTTCAAAATGGCCGCCGTTTCCGCGTTATTAGCGAAAGTTCATAAAATAGGACATTTCAATATCTCGGTAACCTAGGTGCGCAGGGTTCTGAAATTTTGTAGGTTAATAGAGCAAAAGGAGCTCATTAATAATACGAAAAAAAAATTTCGGAGCGATATTTACGGTTTTCAAGTTATTCACGAAAATGTGATTTTTCGGGCCCAAAAATGCAAAATTTGTCAATGTGCTTCGATTTCAATGAAATTTCATTTCTAGGGGTTTCAATGGATGACGAATTAGAATACAGTATCAAAAATGCGTTCGTTAGGGAGACATTTTTGTGTTGGGCATCCCCAACACAGTCAGTACTTGTTATTTTCATTTTTTTCCTTCCTTAGTAGTGAACTTGTCCGACACATTTTGTGAAAACGCTTTGACCAATCAACATAAAACATGCTGAGATGGATGGAAGGTTACTCAGAGTTGTGCAATCCACTTTTGAAATTTTCATGATGGCCGCCATTTTCAAAATGGCCGCCGTTTAAGATTTTTGGCCCCCTCTCAGATCTCGAAGATGGGTGGATGGATTTGTATGAAAATTATTTCACTGGTAGAGTTGTGCATCCTGAGAATCTTGGCGAAAAAAATTTAACGCAAGCGCCGCCATTTCAAAATGGCGGCCATTTTACCACACCCGCCCCCCAAAAACGTCAACATTTTCCGATTTCAACGAAATTTGATTTCTTCACCTATTTTAATGCACTGATTTGAATGGAATACTATCCATGGCAATTTTGGGCGACTTGTGTGTTGGCATCCCAACACAATTATTTCTTGTTATTATTCTTTTTTTTCTTCTTCCGACCATGAACGTGTCTGCACCACATCTCATAAAACTACTGAATGGATCTTTCTGAAATTTTGTATGGTGGTAGAATGAGTCCCAGAGGTGTGCATGCAATTTTCGAAATTTTCAAAATGGCCACCGTTACCATGGAAACAGGGAAAGGTCATAATATAGGACATTGCGATATCTCGGTCACCTAGGTGCGCAGGGTCCTGAAATTTTGTAGGAGAGTAGAGCAAAAGGAGCTCTTTAATAATATGAAAAAAAAATTTGAAGCGATATTTACGGTTTTCGAGTTATTCACGAAAATACGATTTTTAGGGCCCAAAAAATGGGAAAATGTCAAAATGCTACGATTTCGACAAAATTTGGTATATAGGGGTTTCAAATGATGACGATTTAGAATGCGATGTCAAAGTTTATGCAACAGTGACAATATGCGTACGTTTCGGAGATATTTTTGTGTTGGGCATCCCCAACACAGTCAGCACTAGTTCTTTTTTCTTTTTCTTCCGTCAACCTGATGCATGAACTTGTCCGGACTTCTTCTCGGAAACGGGTGGATGGATCGATCTGAAACTTGGAGGGGTGATAGGTCCCAAGGTCATTCGGCTTAGTTGGAGTTTTCGATTTCAAAATGGCCGCCATTTCAAAGATGGCCGCCAAAAACCGAAAAACCATTACCTTCGTTTTCTCGGAAACCATCCGATGAAATTCAATGAAACTTGGTATACATGTTCAGAAACATGATTGGAAACTTTTTGGCGAAAAAAAATTTCGGTAGTGGCGGCCATTTTGAAAAATGGCCGAAAAAATGCGAAAAATGTAAGCATAGTCCAATTTAAACGAAACTTGGTATACCAGTCGGACAACCGGAAGCGGCTGAGTAGGAATATTTGTAATCAACAGGTACTTGGAAAAATGAAGAAGAGTAAATACTGATGACAATAATACCAAACAAGGATTGGCTGAAAAACGAATGACTAGTTTACATAACAATCTTAAAACAGTGTGTAAAAAGGGCAATTTGCAAATAGTAGGCATTAATGGGTTCTCAATTAAAATTAAAGAATCTCTTTTCCAGTTAAACCCCCAAAATCAATCAAAAAGAAAACAAAAATTCCGTTTTGTCAGAAAAGATGCTTATCAAATTGTTTATGTTGGTTTTGGAACACAATCAAACTTTTCATGTGAGTGAGTGAGTGAGTTGGTGTTTTACGCCCGTGCAACGCTATATAGGTTATTTACAGGCGATGAACATGAAAAGGATGATAAAATGGACATGATATGTTGATGATAAATGAAATATGGGGTGGGACAAAAGGACCAGTAACTTTTGAAGAACCACAGGAAAAGGGGAGAGGTGGGTAGGGGCGGAAAATTTAGCTTATGTGGTGCACTACTTGGCGGCCCACAAAGGGATCTTTACGTGCATGAAGCATGGCACTCTCCACACACGTTGACCCACTATGGTCGGCGGTTCAAACTTTTCAAGGGAATAAATCTTTAGATGGCATCTGAGATGAGGTGCAACTGACATATCACATTTTTATTCTGTCCTTTTAACTGAACAATTACTGAACTCCAGGAAACATGTAACATTTTGGTTTCAGTGAGTGAGTTGGTGTTTTACGCCCGTGCAACGCTATATAGGTTATTCACAGGCGATGAACATGAAAAGGATGATAAAATGAACATGAAATGATGATGATAAATGAAAAATGGGGATGGGGTGGGACACAAAGGACCGGTAAATTTTGAAGAACCACAGGAAAAGGGGAGAGGTGGGTAGGGGCGGAAAATTTAGCCTATGTGGTGCACTACTGGGCGGTCCACAAAGGGGTCTTTTACGTGCATGAAGCGTGGCACTCTTCACACACGTTGGCCCACTATGGTCGGCGGTCAGGGTTTCCGTATCATAGACCTGACAACCCCTGCGGACGAGGGCTACCCTATTCAGCCACCTAGGGTACACACTTGGTCGCTCTGTGGGCTGAGCACTGACCCGACGTCAGAATCCCAAGACCCTTAGTCGCCTCTTACGACAAGCTAGGCTCTGCTGCGGGCCTATTCGCCACCCGGGCCCCGCACGGGACTTTTGGTTTCAGCATGCAAACTTTGCATATATGCTGAATCATACTTTATACCTGACTCATGGCATCCAAATTCAAGTTGAATGCTGGCATCCTAATTTAATGATCCCGTGCGGGGCCTGGGTGGCGAATAGACCCGCAGCAGAGCCTAGCTTGTCGTAAGAGGCGACTAAGGGTCTTGGGATTCTGACGTCGGGTCAGTGCTCAGCCCACAGAGCGACCAAGTGTGTACCCTAGGTGGCTGAATAGGGTAGCCCTCGTCCGCGGAGGTTGTCAGGTCTATAATACGGAAACCCTGACCGCCGACCATAGTGGGCCAACGTGTGTGGAGAGTGCCACGCTTCATGCACGTAAAAGACCCCTTTGTGGACCGCCAAGTAGTGCACCACATAGGCTAAATTTTCCGCCCCTACCCATCTCTCCCCTTTTCCTGTGGTTCTTCAAAATTTACCGTTCCCTTGTGTCCCACCCCATCCCCATATTTCATTTATCATCATCATTTCATGTTCATTTTATCATCCTTTTCATGTTCATCGCCTGTAAATAACCTATATAGCGTTGCACGGGCGTAAAACACCAACTCACTCACTCACTCACTCCTAATTTAATGACCCTGACATAGTATTCTTAACAATTTGTTCATGTATCAATTAAACTGGATGCTGGCATCCAAATACGACTGGATGGTGACATCAGATTTTGACTGCCATCCTGATTGCGGATGCACTATTGTCATTCTGTGCAAGACTCCTTATAGATCACTATGGTGCAGGCTATTTTCATAAATGTATGAAGAAAACACTATATACAACAACGATATGGAATAGTTCAACCAACTTTGCTTGTGACACCATCTCTCGATGTCAGGGCTGCCCCATTCAACCACCTGGGGCACACATCCCAGTCGCTTTGTGGGCAAAGCGGCTTGACCCCGATGTCAGGTTTCTGAGCGCTCTTCAGTGGACCACAAGAATCTGATATCGAATGGAAATTGACGGAAGTTGATCTAAACCACATTATTCCCACTGCTTCACTTATATTGCGCAGGGGTGGTATCAACTTTGAAACACCAACAGAAATTCCAGAGAATGTATACAGTACCAAGAAATCTGTCTTGCCATCAGCAATCTTAGATCAAATGTCGTACGATGTTGGCAAGTACCTATTGAAATGATTTCTAGCAAATAATGAGCTTCTTTGGATGACGACCGATTCACTTCCAGATATTGGTGATGTAACAGGCCTCTAAGTACTTGCTACTCGGAGACAAGTCTGTAGGTCAGCTCTACTAGTTCCGACTCGTGCTGAACAACTGAAAAACAACACAAAAAGAACAAAGGGTGTAACACTCAAGAGAGCAACAGAGAAAGCAACAACAACCTTGAAATCAGAACGTGAACTCAAGGAAGAAAAAAAAAAGCATCTAAAAAGGAACATCAGATGGCAAACTTACTTAGCTCTGAAATGAATATGTGTCAGTCACTAGTCAAACCTGACTGTTCAAAACCGAAAGTCATGAAATCAAGGGCAAAACAAGACGCCTTGTTATCTTTACTGAACAAACTTCACACTGCAACTGCAGACAACATATTGCTCAATAGTAAGACCATTCCCGGTTCCATTTCCTCTACTGTACAGATTGAAACTGTGGAATTCGCAGGTGTCAAATTCAAGGCAAAGGTTTGCTCAGGTGTGCAATACATACAGTGCATACAGAATGCCATTATGAAGAACATCACTCAACAACTTCCAAAAGTTTAAAGAATGATTATTTGTGAAGAAAAATATGAATTCACTCCTGACAACTTAAAAGCTGCTACACACAAACAGAGAACAACAAAAGACAAAACGACCATCGCCCATTTGAGAGATTATTACGTGTATGACTTATATTTTAAAAGGTAAAGGTTGAGCTTTCTTAGGCAGAAAGGTAAACGAATGAACGAATTCCTGACCAACTTTAATCGATGTTCTATGGCAACTACCTTGTACCATCGCTGGTTCAGAAGTTAAACCAACACATAATTCTTGACATGAAAACAGAATACGTAACCGACTTACCGTTCCCCAACGACTTTGTGCAAGAGGTAGAAGATGGGTGAGGAAATATAATAATTTAAATCTTCCCGGTTGTATCAAGACAGCCGCAATAGCAAATAGCACATTCTGATTCTGTTTGTACCCGAACGTTTACACCATCCATAAGTTGATTTAAACACTGCCAATTGGCTCCTGCGAGAGATCTTTCTCTGCTCTTGAGCGTTTAAAAACTTCGTACAGAGCTACGATGACTGAGAACCGTCTATGTGGTCTAGCTTTGCTCCACGTTCACCGAAATGACATTGTTGGGCAAGTAAATCCGGAAACGTTGCTTAAAAGATGGGATATGAAAGGAAGCAGAAAGATTTATCTGGCGTTTGGTGCAGACTAGAGTTAGTTAGTTAGTTAATTATTGCTTTACTCCCAAGCAGCACGATTTCGGCCATCCTCGGAAACCCAGGGGTTCTTCTCTCGCTTCCTCATTCATCACCCCTAGGACATTACGCATGAAATACTTCGTTTTTGATAGTTTTGTAACGAGCTTCCTGATTGGTCGCTTTAGATTTTTCAAATGCGATTTTAACTTGTTTCTATATAGAAATAATATCAAGTTCAAGATTAGATCCTGAACTCGAAACGAACAACTTCATACCAAGTGTCCCAGGGGTGATGAATGAGTAAGCGAGAGAAGAACCCCTGGGTTTCCGAGGATGGATTTCGGCTATATCCGGGAGATGAACATGAAAATGGTGATACAATGAACATGAAATGATGATGAAGTGGAGGAAATAGGGACACAAGGCCAATCGGGTAGGAGAGTTTTGACTGCCACTGGAAAAAGGAGTGATGGGTAGGGACGGGAAATTTTGCCTCCTGCATGGGGATCCTACGGGTCCTACTCTTACCGAGACCTGCAGCAGGGTTTTTTAACGTGCGAGGAACGTGACATTTTTCCCAACACGGTATGGTTTGCGGCCAGGTTTTCCGCATTATCGCCTGACGACCCCGCATCTCTCGATGTCAGGGCTGCCCCATTCAACCCCCTGGGGCAAAGCGGCCTGACCCCGATGTCAGAGGACCGGTAAATTTTGAAGAACCACAGGAAAAGGGGAGAGGTGGGTAGGGGCGGAAAATTTAGCCTATGTGGTGCACTGTTTGGCGGTCCACAAACGGGTCTTTACGTGCATGAAGCGTGGCACTCTCCACACACGTTGGACCACTATGGTCGGCGGTCAGGGTTTCCATATTATAGACCTGACAATCCCCGCGGACGAGGGCTACCCTATTCAGCCACCTATAGTACACACTTGGTCGCTCTGTAGGCTGAGCACTGACCCGACGTCAGAATCCCAAGACCCTTAGTCGCCTCTTACGACAAGCTAGGCTCTGCTGTGGGCCTTATCGCCACCCGGGCCCCGCTCGGGACGCCAAAAATATGAAAAAAAAAGTTATTTTAGGGGCTGTAACCCCTATAAGGGATCATCTGACACTTTTGACCCTATGGAGACTTTTGTAGAGCTGAATCAGCAAGCATAAACTTTTCTCTGTCTGTAATAGTTTTCATTCTATAGGCCAAAAACATTTTTCACCTATAAGGGGCCGTAACTCCTATAAGGGTCATCTGACAACTTCGACTCAATGGAGACTTTTGTAGAGCTTTTGATGCTGAAGCAGTAGCGTGCATCAGATTTCATCTATCTCTTATACTTTTTGATTTACGAGCCAAAGACAGTAGTCTGACTCCTTGGTCAATTTTTAGTTACGGCGGCCATGTTGTTTGGATGGGGTTCACCATTTGTGCAATCTTGGTAGAGGACATCCCATAGATGAAGTGTGCAAAGTTTCAAAGCAATCGCTTCAGTCGTTTCGGAGAAGATTTTTAAAGAAAAGTTAACGACGGACGACGACGACGACGACGACGGACGCCAAGTGATGGCAATAGCTCACTAGGTGAGCTAAAAAGTGAAATAAAATATTCAGTTTGTAATGTAGCTTAAGTGATAAGCTTACCAAATAAGACTCAAAACACCCATTTTCATACACTTATAAGGTCAAACTTAGTGGTTTTGAGTGATTAAGCACTGGAAATTAAGAGCCGTTTTGACTTTAATAAGAAATACAGACCAAAAACCAGCATTGCCATGAATTTTGGCAGCTCTATACAAAATTTCATTAATGGGGAGAAGCTGAACTCTTTTTCACACTTTGAAGGTAGAAATGAGCTGGAAATACCGACAGTTGATCGCTAAGTTGACCTGATAACGCCATAGGCAAGGAAATCCGTAATCAGCAATTGTCATTAATGACAGTCATTAATGACACTCCCAGTCAGCATACTGGATATAGACGTCACGTCAGGATATATAAAATTTGTGTCAATATATTGTAAAGGTTATGTGTGCACCTTTCTGTATGAGTGGACATTTTCTCTTGTTGTACATTCCATAACTGCTGGGTTTTTTTTTAAATCTTACACTCATTATTCCATTTTGCTTATAGTTGCTTAATGTGACCTACTTAGTCATGCAAATATTGCATTTTTTTTGTTTAAATAGTGGACTAAAACCATACAAATGGACATAACTAAGTAATGTACAGATAATTATATTTTTATACCTTTTCAATTGCCAAATTGTTTCAAAACAAAGTGGCAGTCAATATTTAAAAAAAAAAATATTGACATCGTATTTAAGGGGAGAATTCTAACTTTTTTTGACAATATCGAAATGCTTATTTAGTTGAATAAAAAGTAAGTTTTTTATTCTTTTTTTTTATCATAGGACTGAATCAAGCACTAACAGAATGGTAAATGTCAAATCAAACACAGTAATGTAAAATACTGTGTTAACAGATCATTCTATTTTGAACCCAATCTGTAATGGATTTTTAGAATGGAACAAGACCAAAGAACTAGTTACCTGAAGTACAGATGTACAGATAACATACCCTCCTATATAGTGAAGATAATATGTGTATCTGAAGTACAGTTTGATAATACCTCAGGTATAAACATCATACCCTCCTACAGATAAAATATGTGTTTATGTACAAATAATGGATTGAATATTTATGAAGTATCCATATGATAAGTAATGTTTTATATTTTTGTAACAGGTTGGTTTCTATGGCCGATTGACGTCCCCGGGCGTCTGTCACTCACTGGAGGTAAACGAACTTACAAAGTGAACAAAGAAGAACTTTGGAGGCGGATTTTTTTCAGCCTCTATGATATGTCAGATTTTAGAGGTATAAAATTCTTAAATACAGCATTAAAATTTTGGCTTCATTAATAGTCCATTAGCATTTCAATAGAGTGAGTGAGTGAGTTGGTGTTTTACGCCCGTGCAACGCTATATAGGTTATTTACAGGCGATGAACATGAAAAGGATGATAAAATGAACATGAAATGATGATGATAAATGAAATATGGAGATGGGGTGGGAAACAAAGGACCGGTAAATTTTGAAGAACCACAGGAAAAAGGGGAGAGGTAGGTAGGGGCGGAAAATTTAGCCTATGTGGTGCACTACTGGGCGGTCCACAAAGGGGTCTTTTACGTGCATGAAGCGTGGCACTCTCCACACACGTTGGCCCACTATGGTCGGCGGTCAGGGTTTCCGTATTATAGACCTGACAACCCCCGCGGACGAGGGCTACCCTATTCAGCCACCTAGGGTACACACTTGGTCGCTCTGTGGGCTGAGCACTGACCCGACGTCAGAATCCCAAGACCCTTAGTCGCCTCTTACGACAAGCTAGGCTCTGCTGCGGGCCTATTCGCCACCCGGGCCCCGCACGGGACGCATTTCAATAGACCATTCACCTTAACAGTAATATAAAAGAAAATAATGAGATGTGGAATAAGTCAACGGGACACAACCCACATAATCAGCTTTTAATTAGAGTGAGTGAGTGGGTGTTTTACGCCCGTGCAACGCTTTATATGTTATTTACAGGCGGTGAACATGAAAAGGATGATACAATGAACATGAAATGATGATAAATGAACTATGGGGGTGGGATGGGAAACAAAGGAAGTGTTTGTATACAATATATCAGTAGATATTGTGCTTTTAACAAAATTCTTACAAGAAGTCTATGGTCTGCAAAACAAACATCTAAGTCTATAGAGTCACTGAACCATGTGAATGGGGCCAGAATCAAATGCCATGATAAGAGTTGTGTCAATTTAATGAAATATCAAATTCATGTCTATAGAACTTTTCATTCAAATAATCTTCCACAGAAGTCTAAGAAAGAAAAAAATGGCATAAAATCCATATATGTTCACATAGTTGCTGTATCATGTAAATGGGGTCAATGTCAAATAGTCAGGTTAACAGTTGTATAATCACAAGTGTATGTATACAAAATAACAAATGCCTAGTTTAAATACTTTTCATTTCATGTTGTTGTTGGAAAGTAATACCTATGTCTTGCCTTCAGAGATTGTTTGTCATTGGCAAGACACTAAATCACATACACTCCAAGTAACAGTTCTATACAGTATATCATAACTGAGAAATTAGTTTTTAGTAGCATGTTCCTGACTTTTTTTTCAAAGTTTCCCAGTTTCTAGAACATATAAACCCTTTGTTATCTTTGCTCTCTTTCAACGCATTTAAACAATGTTCTCTGGAAAAATATTTGCTCAAATATTTTCTGATTTCCTGTTCCTCATCTTTTGTCCACTTTACTCTAGCTGAAACGAAACAAGAGTCAAAAATCAAAATTTTAATCAATGAATTTAACCAAAAATTATTTATTTGTTATTTTTGTGGTTTTATTTTATAGTTAATTTTCATATTACATGTATTAATTCCGTGATTATTTCCTTTTTTCATTGGAAAAACTTTGACTTTTTCCAAATAGGTGTTATGAGGGGAGTGGGATGTACTGGATATTGAAATTAAAATTATTAATGCATTTGGTTTGCAGAAAAAAAAAGACAAATAGGGTATCGATGCCTTCGAACAAAAAATATTTTTTCAGTCTTCTGCCCGTAAATTCTTACCAAAACAAAAAAACAAAGCCCCCCCCCTTTCAAGTTAATGGGTCGGTCCCTTATATAGCATTGCAAAACACTGACTCACTTATGCCCAAAATGCAACTTATGATATCAAACTTTTCAAATTTTTGAGTCATATCCTGAAAACTTCTTTAAAAGTTTTATTTTATAAAAGAAAGATTATTCTCCGGCATTAAATTCACAATCAAAAATGAAACCATCGTAGGATATACACATATATACTCCCGCTGAGGGAACGACCAAAAATATGCAGGTGCAAATTTGAAGCTCGGACATTGTTGGGAAGGTCTCCAGACGTCTATATATATATTATATAAAAAAAATTCAGTACCGTGTCAGAACCATATAGTTTATGGCATTAAAAATCTTAAGATAAAGAGAGTCTCCGATGAGTCTGAGTGTTAGACGTAGTAAAATCTTTTTTCCTTTTTTATAACGCAGTGTAACGTGTGAAAAATTGTTGTATTCTTCTGAAATTAATAAAGACATTTTCAATGAGTTATTTTTATTCTGTTTCATCAAAGGAAGGGTCAATCTGCAGAAGTGTGTCCTTTGTCTTGTTTTTAATTAGTTAGTTAGTTATTGCTTTACTCCCAAGCAGCGCGATTTCGGCTATATCCGGGAGATGAACATGAAAGTGGTGATACAATGAACATGAAATGATGATGAAGTGGAGGAAATTGGGACACAAAGCCAATCGGGTAGGATAGTTTTGACTGCCACTGGAAAAAGTAATGATGGGTAGGGACGGGAAATTTTGCCTCCTGCATGGGGATCCTACGGGTCCTACTCTTACCGAGACCTGCAGCAGGGTTCTTTAACGTGCGAGGAACGTGACATTTTTCCCAACACGGTGCACCACTATGGTTTGCGGTCAGGTTTTCCGCATTATCGACTGACGACCCCGCATCTCTCGATGTCAAGGCTGCCCCATTCAACCACCTGGGGCACACATCCAAGTCGCTTTGTGGGCAAAGCGGCCTGACCCCGATGTCAGGTTTCTGAGCGCTCTTTAGTGGACTTTTACCGACAAGCTTAGCGCTGCTGCGGGCCTATTCGCCTCTCGGGCCCCGCACGGGACGTCTTGTTTTTAACCTTTTTGTATTTTTCTTTTAATGCACTATCAACAGTGTCAAGTCGTTCTTCTATCATTGTCTTAATTTCCGTCTTTGTTTTGTTGCCAAGCGAAAAATACTTTTCTCTATCTTCTTTTAAAACTAAAATAAGAGTAAACTTCATTATTTATTCCATTTTTTACAAAACTGTTGTTTCTGTGCTGAGCAGATGATAGAAAAATGCAAGAAGTTGTTGTCTACATGTTCCCAAGAAAACGTAACATGATCCTTGCTGCTGTCAAACGGTTGCGACAAATACCCCGACTGTCTAATGGCTTTTCGAGATCCAAGCACCTTTTCTTCTAATTCCTTTTCTGATATTGCGAGATTTTGGTTCACGTGCTTACGAACCTGAAAAGAAAGTATTCATTGCTTTATCATATGTCCTATATATATATTAAGCACACGAACTTAACCAGGCAACCGGAGCAGAGGTGCTTTTGTATATCAAGGCTCAATCTGGTGCAGTACATCAGTCCGCCGAGTTTGATATAAGCAAAGTATGATGATGATCATCCTCGGAAACCCAGGGGTTCTTCTCTCGCTTACTCATTCATCACCCCTGGGACACTTGGTATGAAGTTGTTCGTTTCGAGTTCAGGATCTAATCTTGAACTTGATATTATTTCTATATAGAAACAAGTTAAAATCGCATTTGAAAAATCTAAAGCGACCAATCAGGAAGCTCGTTACAAAACTATCAAAAACGAAGTATTTCATGCGTAATGTCCTAGGGGTGATGAATGAGGAAGCGAGAGAAGAACCCCTGGGTTTCCGAGGATGGATGATGATATTAACACTTTTTAGCTCCTCCGAACATGCATATTTTCTATAAATTAACTACGTTATATTTACCATTTCTTAAATCCTGTCTTAGCACTAGAGCTTAATTTCTTTAAGAAAATAAATATATCTATAGTAAGCATCTTCGTAGGAGTATGCATGCATCTTTAATACAAAAAGTATTTGGGCTATTGTTACTGTATATAGTTAGATCGGTACACAACATTCATGAGAGTTTCGAAACCAGGCTGAATATGAATGTAAACAGGATGTGCAACATATAAACGATTAGAGTGAGTGAGTGAGTGAGTTGGTGTTTTACGCCCGTGCAACGCTATATAGGTTATTTACAGGCGATGAACATGAAAAGGATGATAAAATGAACATGAAATGATGATGATAAATGAAATATGGAGATGGGGTGGGAAACAAAGGACCGGTAAATTTTGAAGAACCACAGGAAAAAGGGGAGAGGTGGGTAGGGGCGGAAAATTTAGCCTATGTGGTGCACTACTGGGCGGTCCACAAAGGGGTCTTTTACGTGCATGAAGCGTGGCACTCTCCACACACGTTGGCCCACTATGGTCGGCGGTCAGGGTTTCCGTATTATAGACCTGACAACCCCCGCGGACGAGGGCTACCCTATTCAGCCACCTAGGGTACACACTTGGTCGCTCTGTGGGCTGAGCACTGACCCGACGTCAGAATCCCAAGACCCTTAGTCGCCTCTTACGACAAGCTAGGCTCTGCTGCGGGCCTATTCGCCACCCGGGCCCCGCACGGGACATAAACGATTAGAAGTCTATTTTTGTCGCTTGATATTTCTATATATTGAGTTATTCTTTTCTTATTCCGATTTCTATTATCTTTTATTTCAATTTTGTTTGAATTTTTATTATTTTTATATATTTTTTTAAGTTTGGTAATTTTTTTACTTGTTTTTTGTCCCCCGCCGCAACGCGTCGGAGGGACTTAGTAATGGTCTCCGTCCGTCCGTCCGTCACGTTTTTTGTGTCTCCTCGGACACTACTGAACGGATACTGCTGAAAGTTTACACACAGATAGGGTACAATTAGTAGATGATCATCCCATATTTGAAATTTTCAAAATGGCCGCTGTTTCCATGGAAACAGGGAAGAAATGTCAAAATATAGGACATCCAATATCTCGGTTACCTAGGTGCACAGGGTTCTGAAATTTTGTAGGCTGATAGAGCAAAAGGTACTCTATAATAATACGAAAAAAAATTTGAAACAATATTTACAGTTTTCGAGTTATTTACGAATTTGTGATTTTCGGTCCAAAAAATGGGACTTTGTCATGTCAAACATTTTTGTGGGTGCAACTCCTCTGATATTAATGCATGGATGTTGCTGGAACTTTACACACTGATAGGGTATTGTTAGTTGTGATCATCCCACATTTTTACAACCAATTTCAATTGTTTCTCAGAAAATATATCTCTTGAATTGACATACCACATAACTTATGCGGCGGCGGGGGACACATGGCTACGCGTAGCAATCTTGTTTTCCTTTTGTTTGCATGCAGTTAATTTGTTTTCCAGATTGCAGCTGTTTGCACTGACAAACAAATAGACCCTTCTCCGGGTGTACCGTCAAATTCCACACCGGGTCCATCTACTTCCACAGACCAGTTGTCGTTGACTCCCACTAAGGGATTAACGGCAACCCAGACTACAGAGTCCTTCCTTGGTGGAAACCCCGCCGACAAAGATGCATGCCGTATATGTGGGGCTGGTGCTTTAGATGAGAGAGCAACCTGGGTGGGATGCTCTTTCGTATCCAGATATAAGGCACAATGTGACTACTGAGTGCATGATTTGTGTATAGGCATTTCTGCCAAAAACAAATGCACCATGAACGAGAATAAAATATTTGTGCCCTTTTCATTTGGGTAACAAAGTTTGAAGGTTTGCCAGAATAAAAATTGATATTTCTATGAACATTTTGTTTATTATCTTTCATGTTGTGCATCAGTTTAACATACAATTACATGCTTACATCTTCTAGTAAATCTAAGTTCCTGCATACTGACAACCATTTGGGTTCATCTAAAAGACCTGCGGGTATCCACATCTCAGTTTTGCGATTTTTTGCCATAAGAACAAAATCTCCTCCTTCACCCTTCGACTCATTCCCGGATACAGTGTAGAATGCATTTTTCTCAATAAACCTATTTACATCAGGAGGGCATTGAGCTCGGACAACAGAATCCCTGATGAATGTCTCCATGTAAAAAGGCTTGTTAAGGGCGACAATAAGGGCGAAAATTTGACCTTTGCATAATTAATCGCCTTGCTGTTGTTTCGTCTAACCCCTGCTCTAAATACATTTGTCGTGCTGTTCTCGGTTGTGGTTGATGGTTTGACTTTGCCATTTTGAACCGTTGATATTCGAATGACAAATTTAGTACCTCTCTACTGATTGCTAAAAATTGCACGAAAATGCAATATTTTCCGAGGGGGGGTCCAACCCCGACCCCGACCACCTTCTTGATCCACCACTGACTACATATGAACTATATTATTCAATTTTTTGTCAATTATTGCTTCCAGTTATCAAGATACATGTTTGCCATAAGCAGGGTTTTTTCTCACCCGATATCAATCCAGTATACACCAGGTCGGAATGCTAGCATTCAGACCTGAAATCATACAAATAATACAGAATCCAGCATACAACAGATCGGAATGCTAGCATTTTGACATGAAAACCCGATATATGTCGTATATAAAAGAATGTAGCATACACCAGGTCGGATAGCTACAATAATGTAGCTCCTTTGACATCTTTGATTGGGCGGATCGGATCCATCCGCCAGATCAAAAATGTGAAAGGAGCTACATTAGTATAGCTACAGGTCGGAATACTAGCAAACGGGTGAGTGAGTGAGTTAGTTGGTGTTTTACGCCCGTGCAACGCTCTATAGATTATTTACAGGCGATGAACATGAAAAGGTTGATAAAATGAACATGAAATGATGATGATAAATGAAATATGGGGGTGGGGTGGGACACAAAGGACCGGTAAATTTTGAAGAACCACAGGTAAAGGGGAGAGGTGGGTAGGGGCGGAAAATTTAGCCTATGTGATGCACTACTTGGCGGTCCACAAAGGGGTCTTTTACGTGCATGAAGCGTGGCACTCTCCACACACGTTGGCCCACTATGGTCGGCGGTCAGGGTTTCCATATTATAGACCTGACAACCCCCGCGGACGAGGGCCACCCTATTCAGCCACCTAGGGTACACACTTGGTCGCTCTGTGGGCTGAGCACTAACCCGACGTCAGAATCCCAAGACCCTTAGTCGCCTCTTACGACAAGCTAGGCTCTGCTGCGGGCCTATTCGACACCCGGGCCCCGCACGGGCCGCTAGCAAACGGACCTGAAAATAAAAAGTAAACAACAAATACAGAGTCCAGCATTCAGCAGATCGGAATGCTAGCATTTGGGTCTGGTGAGTAAAATAACAGAAGAAAATACATAGTTTGAGCATTAAACTACTTTTGGTATGCTGAAAATAGCAAAAGTTTGAGAGTGCAAAATGTATAACCATTGTGTCAATTCTAAAATACAGAGGTAAAAATATGCAGTTTTGATAGATTTTTGCTTGATTATTGATAAAAAGGCCTTGATGAGAATTGTTCAATTTAGATGAGAACGCATTACTTTATTCTGAATTTCAGGATCAGAATATTGAAAAATGTGGGTTTTTGATACATAATTGCTTTTAACCAAATTTATAAATGGCTACATATTATTTAGCAACAATAATGAAGCTCCTTTGATTAGGCGGAGCTACAATGCCGTCCCATTACTCGTAATGGAGCAAATCGAATTTCTTTCTCTAACTCAAACAAAGCTTATAAATGATTCGAAAATGCCAATTACACTCTGAATCATCCTCGGAAACCCAGGGGTTCTTCTCTCGCTTACTCTTTCCGAGGATGACTCTGAATAACAATGAGATAATACAAATTTTGGTCGACAGTCATAGGAAAATAATAATTTGTAAGAAAACCAACATTTTCAAAATTCTGATCCTGAACTTCATTATAAAGTTCAAGATCAAGATCCTTCAAAATTTGATACTTTCACGAGAACCTTTTCAACTGTGCAAAATGTCGGAAAATTTAAACTGAATTCGTCATCTAATTACTATAAGCGTTAATTAAATACCAAATTTGACGTTTAATGGATTGAATTGCGCCCGGTGTGATTTCGCTTTCTGCGTTGCTCCGTTACGAGCAATGGGACCGAATTGTAGCTCCGCCCGATCAAAGATGTCAAAGGAGCTACATGATTGTAGCTACAAATTATTCAGAGTATTATTGGTTATTTCGAACCACGGAGACTATTGGAGTAAGAGTTACGTTAGCGTATCTACAGAAAAGCAAGCTTAGTAAATATCAAACGCAAATGTTTTGTGCAAATAATCTGTCTCGACCGAAACTGCCAGGCCCCCAACTCAGAATCAAATGGTCGTCCCCTGACGGTCTTCGTGAAGTCTAAGATATGCTCGCGAAATTCCATTAGTTTAAAAATAATAAAGCTTCCCCATTTATGAGGTATTATATGTGACAGAAAATGTGTCAAAACGGAATGTATAAAACAGGGATGACGTCGACAAAATATGCGTTCCTGTTGAAAAAATGGCGGCCCCCAGTGGATGTAATGTAAACAGTGAGATTTATGCACAATTAATTAAATAATATGGCCGATCCTGTTAAAAAGGTTTGTTGATTATCCAAAATCAAATGTACTGCATACTTGAGAAGGTTGACAAAACCTAAACAGGTTTGTTTATTATTCAAAATGAACAAGTAAATCTGTGAGCTAATGCTCACTAGTGATACCCCCGCTCCCCGAACTAATCCACGCATACAAGTTAAAATACTCGGTAAACAGGAAGTTGTTGACCTAGGAACATAAAATCGCTATACACTATATGGGACTATTAAATAAAGCTGTATACAAAATATTAGACCCCTATCTCATGTAGCTGCTTTGAAAACTGTGACGGAAATTTTGCATTTATGTCCATTATGTGTAAAACATTAAGTACTCGGTAAACAGGCAGTAGACTACCTAGAAGCATAAAATCAGTATACACCATATGGTACTATAGGATGAAGCTGTATACAAAATATCAGACCTGTATCTCGTGTAGTTGCTTAGGAAACTGTGACGGAAATTTTGCATTTATGTCCATTGTGTGTAAAATCCTAAGTACTCGGTAAACAGGAAGTAGACTACCTAGAAGCATAAAATCGGTATACACCATACAGTACTATAGGATAAAGCTGTATACAAAATATCAGACCTGTATCTCATGTAGTTGCTTGGGAAACTGTGACGGAAATTTTGCATTTATGTCCATTATGTGTAAAAACCTAAGTATTCGGTAAACAGGAAGTAGACTACCTAGGAGCATAAATTCGGTATACACCATATGGTACTATAGGATAAAGCTGTATACAAAATCTCAGAACTCTATCTCATGTAGTTGCTTAGAAAACTGTGACGAAAGTTTTGTTACGGACGGACGAACGGACGGACGGACGGACGAACGGACAAGGGTAAAACAGTATACCCCCCTCTTCTTCGAAGCGGGGGTATAATAATACTAATAATAAATTTCTTGAGAATGTTTTATCCAAAATAATTTATTTAGGACATCTTGTAAGGCCTTAATGATTTTTGCTGTTACGCCTTCCTGTAACGTTGTAGGAAGGCGTCCAAAAAAAAAGTCCAAATAAAAACGATAGTCTTCCAGTAACGGCTCCCGCAGGGTACCCCCCTCAGGTGCCGCTTTTAAAAGGGGCCTGAGGTAGCAAGGTAGCTTTTAAAAGGCTTATTTTGGCAGAGGTAGCAGTTCATTTTTTGGCATAGGTTGATTTTATGAAGTGTAGGTCAGAAGTCGCCCTTAAAAAGCCCTCAGGTCGCAGGTCGTTTTTAATCAAGCGGGAGCCACAGGGGGGACGGGACTATAGGGGTTGAGGAGTAAGAGAGAGGGTGTTAAAGGTAAAAGGTGTGGTGTGCGGGGGTTAGAGGGGTGGGGAATGTGGGTTGGGGGCTGACAGGAGGGACAGGGGTACCGGGGTTGAGGTTGCAGGGAGCAGGGGTGGAAGTGACGGGCAGCGGGTGGAGGGGGCAAGTAGCGGGAGAAGAGGACTCTGTCCACCCCCCTTTTATGGACTAAAAAAGGCTGACACATAGAACAGATACATATGACACAATAAGTTAACCTGTTGTATTGACAGTTTTTGTCACATAAACAGATACTCATCACGTAATATAGAAACCTGATATATGGACAGTTTTTATACGACCGCAAAATTTTGCGATCGTATAATGTTATGGCGATGTCGTCGTCGTTGTCGTCTGGGAACATTTGGTTTCCGTGCGATAACTTGAGTAAATGTTGACCAATTGTTTTAAAATTTTGATATGATGTTTGTAACCACTAAAGGAAGGTTGGTATTGTATTTGGGGTTTGTAGCCCCTACCGTTTTAGAGAAAAGGGCTAAAACGGATGTATTGACAAAACTGTTGTAAAATGTTTGTTCTTCATTCGATTTTGAAAATTCTGTTTTTAATGAATTCCTCATTAAATTCTGTCAACTAAATGTGTCAATGATTTTGATATTTATTGCACCGTTACATTGCTACAGGGGGTCAAAAGGGGCCACACCCCAAAAATCGACTTTTTTATTTGTGGTCCGATTTTCAAAATCTTTTTTTCATTGGAATCCTTGTGAAAATCCCTGCCTGCGTTTTTCAATCAGATTTGCAATATCTCTTACCGTTTTTGAGAAATTAGGGGTCAAAGGGGCCAAAAACGCCATTTTTAAAAGTTTGTCAATGCAAATAGTTCTATACCAAAAATCAAGTTGTAGTGGGCCTGCCAATTGTTATGAAGTTTATATATGATGATTATATCCACTAAAGGAATCTTGGTTTTGTATTTGGGGTTTGTGGCCCCTACTGTTTTAGAAAAAAAGGGCCAAAAAGGGCTTAAACGGGTGTATTGACAAAACTGTTGTAGAATGTTTATTATTCATTAGATTTTGAAAATTCTTTCTTTGTTGAATTCATCATTAAATTCTGTTAACAAAATGTGTCAATGATTTTGATATGTTTTTCACCATTACATTGCTACAGGGGGCTAAAGACAGGCCACGCCCATAAAATCAACTTTTTTATTTGTGGTCCGATTTTCAAAATCTTTTTTTCATCGGATTCCATGTACACAATTTCCTATTATTTTTTATTGGATTAGCAATATCTTTTACCATTTTTGAGGAATTAGGGGTCAAAGGGCCAAAATTGTAAATAAATACATGTATAGAAATAAGGCTTTTTGTATAAGATGTTGATGTAATTATATTTGTCAAAAATGCATTTCTATAAGTCCACCACAGGATGCATGTGTCAAAAAGCTTTGTAAGTCCACCATGGGCTTCATGTGACCAAAGCAATGGACTATCCATATTTGGCCTCCAACGTACAGGGTTCAACTTGTTGCGGTCGTATCATTCTGCGCTCGGCGTAGCTTTTTATTGTTTGTTTCCCACCCCATCCCCATATTTCATTTATCATCATCATTTCATGTTCATTTTATCATCCTTTTCATGTTCATCGCCTGTAAATAACCTATATAGCGTTGCACGGGCGTAAAACACCAACTCACTCACACTCACTAACTCACATAGAACAGATACACATCACATAATAATGTTACCTGTTGTATGGACAGTTTTTGTCAAATAGAACAGATACACGTCACATAATAATGGTACCTGTTATATGGACAGCTTTTATCACATAGAACAGATACACATCACATAATAATGTTACCTGTTGTATGGACAGTTTTTGTCACATAGAACAGATTCACATCACATAATAATGTTACCTGTTATATGGACAGTTTTTGTCACATTGAACAGATACACATCACATAATAAAGAAACCTGATATATGGACAGCTTTTGTCACATAGAACAGATACACATCACATAATAATGTTATCTGTTGTATGGACAGTTTTTGTCACATAGAAAAGATACACGTCACATAATAATGTTACCTGTTATATGGACAGCTTTTGTCACATAGAACAGATACACATCACATAATAATGTTACCTGTTGTATGGACAGTTTTTGTCACATAGAACAGATACACGTCACATGATAATGTTATCTGTTATATGGACAGTTTTTGTCACATAGAACAGATACACGTCACATAATAATGTTACCTGTTATATGGACAGCTTTTGTCACATAGAACAGATACACATCACATAATAAAGAAACCTGATATATGGACAGTTTTTGTCACATAGAACAGATACACATCACATAATAATGTTACCTGTTGTATGGGCAGTTTTTGTCACATAGAACAGATACACATCACATAATAATGTTACCTGTTGTATGGACAGTTTTTGACACATAGAACAGATACACGTCACATAATAATGTTACCTGTTGTATGGACATTAATAAGATATTTAATTTGTATATAAACAAATGAAAAATAGACATTTGTATTCAATTGTAAACAATGTAAACATTCAGCATTTGTTCAGTCATAGTTTCTTTTCAGAAGAGAATAAGAGCATCAGATATATTAAAATCATCAAGAAGTTTTGGCGAATCCAAATATGATTTTTCTAAGATAGTTGAATTGAAAGGAGCCACTGGGAGGGATGTGTCAAAGAAAGGAAGACCAGCTGGCATCACTGGAGTTTCTAAAGGTACAGCAACCTCCAGCTCTATTGACACAGATGTGGATGTTATATGTTCACATGTACATGTAGGTATACAATATCAGAAATATTGAAGTGTTCTACAAATCATTTCATTTAAACACGAATTCGCATTGGACATCATTTATTAATTGCCTTCTTGCTTGAAAAAAATTAACCACACTGTAATGAATTTAATTTATTAAGTTAATTATAAGTTGCAGTTTTAAATGTTTTTTACACAGGAACCAGAGGAGTCTAAACTAGGAGATGTTGATGTTGTCCTTTCAACCGATGAAACCTACCTTAACCTTCTTAAGCAAAATTGTGGCATTTATTGCACAGATGACTTGTACAAGACCTTTGTATTGCTTGACTTTGACAGGAAAAAAATGCAGTTGAAGGTAAGAGTGCACATACATTTTGTATAAACCACTAACTCTTATATAAAGTAGACTGTATGCAGTCCCATATAATTGGATTAGTTTTCGGATCTGTTTGACATCTACATGTACTTCATGTATAACTAAATTCAGGTTTTTCTGTCTTTGTCTGACCAATTTCTTATATTAAAGCAAAACAGATACAGTTACAAGTATTAGAGCTTGTAAATTGCTTTGTTTTTTAATATACCATGTGGTTTTAAAACAGTATTATATTAGGACATTATATGCTGCTATCCTCTTGATACATTGTATATGGGCATTTATGGCTGGCTAATGCTTATGGGCCTATTGAAGGCTTTTTAGTAACTTGCAGATTTGTTTGGTCTGCATTTGCCTACTGTAGACATGACGTTGCTCCATGTTTCTTCATTTTCAATAACTATATTAATTTGTGTTCTTAAACTGTAGGCATCCCAATATGTGTTTGTATCCAGGAAGGCAATGTCTTTTATTGATGAAGTACAGTGGGTGTACAGTTGTTCATGTGATCCTGCAACTTTAGACTTAATAGAATGTTGTGATGAAAGAATGGATGTGCCTTTTAATGGTTTGTACATGTATTAAGTTTAATAGACCCACATATTTTTTACACATTTTAAGTTTAAGGAGATACTGGAACAGCTAGTTTTTACTGGATGTATATGACTACCTTTGGAATCACTTATACTGCACTTTATTATAACCCCAATTTATGATATTCATTAGTCGAGACATAAGTATATAGAAATAAATTTTAAATGTATTGAGGGTGACAATTAAAAATATAATTATAATTCTAAGATTTCCGTGAGATATAATAATGCATTGACCTTCAATTATGATGAAATAGACAGCTCTTTAAAGTGAAACACCCCTAATGCATAAATAAAATAATCCAGGTGTACCAATTTGCGCATGCATACAGGTAACATTTTAAACCCCGTACCATACCTAAGTGACTTTCAATTCAGCTCTTCTTGTGAACGGATGTAATTTTTTTCTCTTATTTTAAGGTTAGTTTATACTTAGTTATGGCTAATGCCAACATTCATGATCCACCGGGTCGTTCTTCACTTACTCACAGCATAGATGATTTAGATTTTCTTGATTTAGAGGACCACAGGGTCAATGAGAATGATAGTAATTCCGCAGTGGCGGAAGATACTGACAAGGTAGTTGAGTCTTTGGACTCTTCACAAAGGACGAGGAGAAAAGTCTCTTCTCGTCAGGATGATGAAATGTCTATTATCGACAATACGGAAGACGATACCCACCAGAATTGGTCGGTAGAGAAAAATGGCCAAAGTACAAGTCAGAAACGAAAGCGGGATAATGTTCCCAAAGGTAACAAAAGTAAACGTAAACGTGGTAAGTTTGAAAATTCTGATAGCAGTTCAGAAAGTTGCTCAAGTAGTATCAGCAGCAGTAGCAGTGAGTCGTCAAGTAGTTCTGACTCGGAATCTTCTGATAATGATGAGAATTTTGATCCAAAGGTCAATAGAAATGAGAAAAAAGATAAAGTTCCATCTCATATTGTTAAATATATTGAAAAATATTCCACGCAAGAAATCTCTAAAAAGAATAGACAAGATATGTCCACTAGTTGGCAAGTACCAACTTCTAAGAAACTGAATGGTCTTAAAACTGATAGGTTTTTCAAAAAGAATTATTTCAAGGGTAGAAAATGGAATGCTAAATTAGAAAAGAACAAGATTAATACTCAATTACGCATTTTAGATGTAATGGGCCCCTTGTCTTTGTTATGGGCCGAGGCAGAACGTTTAAGAAAAGAAAACCAGGGCATGGACCCTAATGATATAATTCAGCTAGCTCAGAGAGCTATTGTTCTGGCTGGTAATGCACATTTTATTTTTAATTCAGATAGACGAAAGTCAGTTTTAGCTCAGACTATGCCTGACAATTTAGATTTACTGTCAGAAAAGAAATGTCAAAAAGCATTAGCTAAATCCAAAGATTCTTTGTTTGGAAAGAAGTTTTTAAAAGTCTTGGCTAAAGAAAATAAAGATAACAAAGATCTCAAAGATATGTTATTGTCTTATGATAGACATGAAAACAAAAAAAGTAACTATAACAAACGTACGTTTAATCGTAGATCTGATCAGTTTTTTCAGCAGAGGCCCACAAACAACCTGCAGTTTGTGGGCGACAGAAGAGGTCAGCAGACGAGGGAACCTCTGCAGGGATTTCAAGAATTCAGGAGCAGATTCAACAGGAATGGCTTCAACCAGAACCAGACATCCACCCAGGGCAATCAGAACAGACAGTTCTCAAAGAAACCAGCAAATCGTTAGATCAGGTAGGTTTATGGAAAACAGTACGGGAAACACAATCAAAGTTTCAGCTCCCCTTTTCTCCTGTACAGGAACCAGTGCCTGTAGGGGGAGGGCGAGTCTTTTTATGGAAAATTGGCAGGCAATAACAAAAGATCCTTGGGTACTGCAATGTGTACAGGGAATAAAGTTAGATTTTCTGTCAAAACCCATTCAATTAGAATTTCCAAATCAACCTGTTTTCAATCAAGAAAATCAAGATCTGGTAGACCAGGAAGTCCTGAGCTTACTAGAAAAAAGGGCTATAGAACAATCAACCATGACCCCAGACAGTTTTTTAAGCAACATCTTTCTTGTTCCCAAAAAGGGGGGTGGTCAAAGACCCGTCATAAATTTGAGAAATCTAAACAAGTTTTTGAAGTACGAGCATTTCAAAATGGAAGGCAATCACATGCTGAAAGATCTTTTGTTAGAAAACGATTGAATGGTAAAGATAGACCTGTCCGATGCATATCTGACATTGAAAATAGCGGAACAAGATCGCAAATTTCTCAAGTTTCAGTGGAGGGGACAGATAATGGCTTTCAGGTCGCTCCCATTCGGAATTTCTATAGCTCCCAAAGTTTTCACGCGTATGATGAAAGTACCAATAGCTCTCTTTAAGAAGAATGGGAATTCGTCTTATCGTGTACTTAGACGACATTCTTTTAATGAACCAGTCAAAGGTAGATATCCTTTCAGATCTTTCTACAGTTTTGGAAGTTCTAGAGGGTTTGGGTTTCTTAATAAATACAAAAAAGTCAGTCATAGAACCCTCTCAAATAATGGAATTTCTGAGTTACACAGTAAATTCAATGTTAATGACACTGTCTTTACCAAAAGAAAAAGTAGAAAAAATAAAACAAAGTTGTCTCAAGATTCTGAACCAGAAATTTGTGACAGTCAGGGAAATGTCTCAGTTGATAGGTCTATTAACAGCAACAAACCAGGCTGTTTTACCAGGTCCCTTACACTACCGAAGCCTTCAGGTTCTAAAAACAAAGGGCTTGCATCAGGGGGGGTCATTACGATCACCAGATTATGATAAATCAAGAGGTATTAGACGAACTAAATTGGTGGATACAAAAATTAGAATCTTGGAACGGAAAGGCGTTAGTTCGCCCAGAACCATATTTGATAATTCAGTCCGATGCCAGTTTAAAAGGCTGGGGGGCAACTTGCCAAAACGAGAAAATAGGGGGTCGTTGGCTCCACGAAGAACAGTCCCTCCATATCAATCAGTTAGAGCTAAAAGCAGCCATGTTAGCTGTCCAATCCTTTGCTCAAAATTTAGAGGACAAGCACATTCTGATTTACATGGACAACAGGTCTGCCATATGTTATCTGAACAAAATGGGAGGGACAATTTCGAAAATGCTGAATTTTCTGGCAAATCAGTTCTGGGAGTGGTGCCTGAAAAAACAAATAGTGGTTACGGCAGATTACATCCCCGGGCGAAACAATACGATAGCCGACTGGGATAGGTCCTTGTCTGGCGAAAGTTCGGGAGGAGGGGAGTCAGATAATTTTGATCACACCGGTGTGGCAAGCGCAGCCACGGTACCCTCTTCTATTGAAAATGACGATAGATTACCCAGTACTGATTCCAATATCCAACAACACCCTTCTCAGCCCGACGGGGGAGACGCATCCCTTAATTCTGAACAGTACCCTAAAATTAGCAGGGTGAAAGGTCTCCGGAGATCCTTCTCAGCAATTGGCATTTCTGAAGATGCTAAAGAGTTACTCCTCGGGTCATGGAAATCAGGCACTAGATCTGCTTACGACAATGCCTGGCGGAAGTGGTCTGGCTGGTGTGACTCGAGAGAAATTGATCCCTTTTCAGCACCTGTGGCCGCTGTAGTTGATTTTTTAACTTGGATGTTTAAAAATGATTTCCAGTATAGAACATTGAATGTCCACAGGTCCGCCATATCTTCAGTGTTGCCTTATGTAGATGGGGTTCCCGTGGGTCAGTTACCAATAATCAAACAGTTGATGAAGGGGGTTTTGCAAAAGAAACCACCTCTACCTAAACATCAGTTTTCTTGGGATTTAGATTTAGTCCTTAAATTTTTATCTAGTTTAAAACCTAACAAGTCACTTGACTTAAAGATTCTGGGGAAAAAATTAACAATTCTCCTTGCGGTAGCGGCTCCTAAAAGAATTTCAGAGTTGGCTAGATTGCACAGGCGTTTTATGTCTAGAACTAAAAATTGTATAATATTTTACTTACCTGGTTTGTCTAAAACCCAAAAAGATTGTAAAAATAGGTCTGTTAAATACACAAAGTTTTCAAAGAAGAAACTATGTGTAGTATCATGTCTACAGGAATATGAATCAAGAACCGAACATACGCGACCGGTAGATAAAAATGAACCAGATCCTTTATTAAGGGCATTAAAGAAACCATATAAGGGGTTATCATCTCAAACGATTGGCAACTGGATTAAATGGGTAATGAAAGAGGCCGGAATAGACGTTTCTCAGTTTCAAGCCCACTCGTGTCGAATGGTTTCTACTAGTAAAGCTGCTATTAATGGCGTTAGCATGGACAATATTTTATCAATGGCCGATTGGTCTAATTCCGGAACATTTCAAAAATTTTATTTTAGCTTGGAAGATGATTCTAATTACGCAGAAAAAGTCTTGACAGTGGTAAGTAGGCGTTAAACGTGCATTATTATATCTCACGGAAATCTTAGAATTATAATTTAAGATTTTATGAGGCGCGAAGCGCCGAAATGAAATATTGATTATATGTTAAGATTGAAGTGAGATATAATAATGCATTTCCCACCCTACCCTCCCATGCATTATTAGAGGTTTTTGTTAACTACAGCGCTATAGCTGATACAATGTTTTACATTTTTATATGTATTTTTCAGTCTGGTTGAACAGATTGGATTCAGATGACAATGGATGGATGAAAAGGGGAACATGAGTTTACAGAATTTCGCTGTGGTGGAGACATGAACATTTGATGTCCAGTGCGGATATAATGTGACTTTGATTTATTGTCGCGCTCGGCTGTCTTTGTATTATTTTTGATATTATAATTTGAAACTGATCAGTGTTGATTTTTTTATCAATATGCTTTTCTGAATTTTTATCTAATGTACAAGTACTGTTAACCTGGGCAAGGATTATAGAGATCCATAAATCACTATATGTTCAAATCCAGTTATTGGTAGTTTTTTTGTATTCCTTGTTGTCCTTATTTTTACGGTTGATGTGGCTTTTTGGTTATCTTTAGATTCATTTTTCTGTTGATTATCAAACATCAATGTTTGATGCTAGTTTTTAAGCTTCATTGAAAGTCACTTAGGTATGGTACGGGGTTTACAATGTTACCTGTATGCATGCGCAAATTGGTACACCTGGATTATTTTATTTATGCATTAGGGGTGTTTCACTTTAAAGAGCTGTCTATTTCATCATAATTGAAGGTCAATGCATTATTATATCTCACTTCAATCTTATCATATAATCAATATTTCATTTCGGCGCGAAGCGCCTCATAAAATCTTAAATTTCCCTTAATTGAACTTGAATGGAAAAAAAAAATCAAAAATAAGTTTGATTTAATGTTCATAACATACCGGTATCTTATGAATACACATTTTTAATAGATGTTTCATTTAAAGTTTTATCAGATTACATGTATTCCATAAGAAAAGAGGTACCAATGAGGCATTCTTAAGTTAAAAGAGGCGAAACCAGCAAACACCAAGTAAACAGCACAAACAAACAAAAACACAAAACACACACAAAAAAACCAACTGAAGTGAATAACAACTGACAATGTGAAGATTTTTTGTAATATACATTGTAATTTTGTTTTCAGGTTTTAAAGAAAGGAACCCTGGTTGCATCCATACAGCAACTGCAGAAAAGTTTTTGCAAAGTTTTGACATTCAAAATGAAATATTTCCTATTTAAGCATCAGGTAAGAAAAATCAGTGCAGCATTGAAATACACTGATCAGCAAAAGAAGCGATACAAGTCTTCACTTGGTAATAACTTTCATGAAATTTTTCGGAAACTATAAGTTGGATCTTTTGTATACTACATTAGTTCATTATATCAAGTAATTGAAATGATCTTTTTGAAAATTATGGTGCTGTAGTAGAAAAAAAAAGGATTGAAATGGGGAGGGTGTCAAAGAGGCGACAACACATCCATCTGAAAGCCACAATAGGATTTTCAGTAAGTAGAACTTTAAAAGTGGGGAATCACTGGACTTTTGATTTTCTAGATTCCTTACAGTTTGACTCTAATCATATAATAAAACCTGTCCAATGTAAGGATTGGTAAGCATAATATTATGATGTTACATATTTGTTGAAATGAAGTTTAAATAGGTGTCTAATATTATTTTGTAGATGCTGAAGAAGTGTTAGTGGACAATCAGGAGGTATATTTATGTATTCTTACATGCACACACTGTTATCATACCCAATAAGAAGTGTAAATACAAAGAATATCTTGGCAGCATAAAATGTCATTAAATTGAATTGTTATTTTGACCATATTATCAATTTGTCTTTCATATATTATTAAACAAGTAGTTGAAGTGATTATTTTAAAGTGATATATTTTAATGATAAGTGAATTGTTGAAATAAGGCTATTAAAAAGTTGCTAAGATTAGGCGTGAACCTTATTACAAAGCATACTATTTAAATCTAATATTAATCCGTCTCATATCAACTTTTCCATCGCTTGATAGAGACATTAAAAATATTGAATAACGCATTATTCCATAAAATAAATTACTAATTTTAAAAAAGAATATAAACAAACTTTATTTTTTATTCAGGAAATAACAGAATTAGGAGATGGCAAATTTTTAGTTAATGTTCAAAACTCACCTGGCATTGTCAGATGAAAGTGTTAAATGCCTAACATGCAATTCTTGTTTGGTTAATTGTAAACATTTGGAGAAATTCATTTCTAAATATGGAGATAATTTCACAAGAAAGAACCTGTCATCATCTTACCAACAGAGATGTTATTCATCCAAGAGAATCCCTTTCGTATCTAACATTCAAATGCAGAATATATACAAAATGCCATATGAAGAGAGATTTTTGCAAAACAATGGCATACTTGAACTAATACCAGAAATAGATGTATGTGACAATTGTGGCAATCAATTGGAGATGTTAAGCAACAAAAGAACTTCCAATGTTTTTGTACAGAACCAGATATTTGAAGCTAGTGGTAATCATTATGACACTAATTATACTAAGGCCATATAAAGTTATTTTGGGCCAAATTTCTTTGTTGTTCATGAGTTTGGTATTTTGTCCATTTTTTTAGGTTTATAGAGTCTTATGAGATTTTTATCATCATTTTTCCTTACCTTAAAATGGAAGTGGTAGCTTCATACATATCAACACCCCTGAAATTTAGCAAGGGGTACTGTAGGAGCTTCATATTTGGTATACAGTAATAATGGGATTATCCTATATGTGTATATGGTGGGGTCTATCTAATATTTTTACTTGTGATTTTAAAATACAACTCAGACTCTTTAAACCTTTAATGTAGGTTTTTTAATTCTATTTTTCAGTTTCAACAAAAAAATGTATCCAGTGTGATAAAGATTTCCAATATGATGGATTTTCCAATTGTGTAATTAATATGGGACGAAATATAATTTGCCATGAAATTCTCAGAAAATTTATGAATTACTTCTTGACAGGAAAGTAAGTACAATTTTAGTGTATTTTAGCACTTTGCGTAGAAAGGCCATTTTACTAAATTAAAGTATGTCACTTACTGACTGACTTTTGATTCAATAAAAAAGAATGGATATCAAGAAATGTAACAAATGCAAAGTAAAGCCCCATTCTTATGATACATGTATTTGCATGTGTGCAACTCTACCTGTAAAATATACACATGTGTAAAAGGTAATTTAAAATGTGTTCACATGAGTTGGAGTTTTTAACAATGAAACGTTGTATTTTATTTTAAAAAAAGTATTAATTTCTTAATTATTATTTTTATCAATTGGGGCATATTTGCTACTTAAATCCGAATGACTTCACTTGATATCAATAAAGCAAGATATTAGATACCCTTTTACATTTGCACATATATAAATTAGTTTTTGTTCTTACCAAGTAGAAATGCTTTTCATGATTGAATTTGCAAATTTGCATATAAATTTACACATGTGCAAAATTTGGTTGAGAATAGGGCTTTAGTCATTGCTACTAAATCTTCATTGGGTTGTAATAAAACATTTACAATGTTTGCAACTTACAAAATCCTTAAAAACATAGATATTTAATGTCAACTTCAATCAACAAGACCTACAAGAGAGGGCAGATGACAATAAACAAACAAAAACTGTGTGTTTAGATACATCACAATTCTGAAAATGTTACAGATCTCCCTTCGCATATCTTATCATTTAAGGTAAATAGACATTCTTCTTGTGAAATAATTTCATAGAAAATAGAAAAAAAAAATGCAACCTGTAAAATTTCAACAAAATATTGGTAATATTTTACTGTTAAAACATGTTTTGTTTTGTAGAACAACTATTTTCACAGATTACACTGTCTTGAGGAAAACATTCAAAGATTCAGGTTATAGCAGTTTTGATGAAAAACTGAGCTATGCAGATTATAAAGAAGCTTGGTACGCTTTTTTAAACTCTTGGATATCGATTTCCAGGATGGATTTCATTGTCCAGACTGTGGACCAGACCCAGACACAGTTGTAATGGATGCCACCTCTGTTGCTTTCCGAAAAGAGTTGTTGTCGTGGAGTGCTTTGTTCAGTAGTGATAATGATAAAACAAAGCCATATGACAGTATTTACAGTAATAGGTAAAATTCATGTTTTTTATACCTGCTAATCTTCATTCATCTGTCACATTTTTTTCTCACCTGCTTCATAAGTTGCTGAAGGCCAGACATAGGTATTATTTCCAGTGACGGCAGCGGCATAAACTTGTTTGTAAGACTTTTGTGGAAAATGAATTGCTTGAAAAGTATTATAGCTAGGCATCTGATTTCTGGTAAACAGACACCTATAAATATGGTCTATGCATAAACACCATGTCCTGTGATCTCGACCCAATTTTCATTGTTGAATGACTTTGTAAATGTGGGTCTTTTTTCTATTGTTTGTACTGTTATAGCATGGGTATCCTGCTAATATAAACTAAATTTTTAAGTGGCAAAAAGTATTTTTGAAGATAGGCAAAATACTGTATTGGTTTGTTACATGTATGCACACTTCCTATTTACAGTAAGCATAGAAATGACCAGGTGCTAAATTAAGTATACTTTTATCAATTATATGCATTCTTTAAATTGCAGGGTGAAGGAAAGAACAATGTTTTCGAAATTTGTAAGGCAAATTCTACTGGACTACATAAAACCAGCAAAGGGGATTGATTGATTGATTGATTGTTGTTTGCTTAATGTCCCGTCGGCGATATTTCAGCCATAATCGGGACATAAACAGGTTGTGATAAAAGGGGATAGCAAAAGAACAGAAAGACAAAGCATTAAATTTAATAAAGATAGAAAATGAAAACACAGACATTATGGATTTAATTAACCACATTTTTAATGAAGGAACTGTTCGTGGTGATAGACTTTTGGTTAAACCAGTATGGAGAGACTTTGTTAAGGTGCTAGCATCAACTAACCCCCTTTGCAGTTTTTTACCCCCTTCATTAGAGTTTTTTTCCTTTCTTGAGGACATTCTTAGTAGAGGACGTACAACCATACTGCAGGATGACACTGCTTTAAAAACAGTTCAGACAACAGTTCCTGTATTATTTGACCTGTTGACAAATTTGAAAAAAGATTTTCCTTTTGAACTGTTCAGAAAATGTTTGCCATATCTCCAGCAGAAAGTATTTGACCCATTTTTAGGTGATATAATGCCATCTGAAGAAGCTATCGGTGATGATGAATTGTGTTTTTTCCATCACTACCTAAAACAAGAAAAAGAGGATACTTTACTGCTAATAAGAAGCACACCAAGACAAAAGATGACATATGCACTAAACTTTCGAAAGGTCATCGTTCCCTGCTGCCTGGAGTATTTACCCTGTTTTGTCCTCACGGTAATTGTCTTTCTAAAAAAATATCTGTAAAGTTGTTGCTCAGTGGAGTTTTATATTTTTGATATTTTTGTCAAAGATATCGACGGAAGCCTACATCATTATCACATTTCTTCAAGATAACCTACTTTGACTAAACATATTACGTCATAGCTTGTTTTAATGATGAAAGACGTTGGTTAGATCTTGACTTCCAACATTTTTAACACCAGCATCACTGAAGATGAAATAAATTCTTGAAATGGCCATATTTCTGTATCTCCTAGCATTTACTTTGTTTTGCTTTCAACATTTGACTTTTGGCTTTGACTCCAGCCTTGCATGCTTAATGATTCAATGTTCTACGCCCTTCCAAGTGCTTGGTCGAAATATTTGTCTTTAAAAAAATTTTAACAACACCATTATTGTATCCTTGCATAATCATTTAGACTTTCTATATTTATATCCTAGGATCAGAATGCACATCATTTATTGGGGAACCATTAAATGTTAGATTATCTAATGTATCTACGTTGTATTCTAGAAATTCATTGAATCCATTGTGTAGACATGAACAGATGATATATACATGTACTATACTTATTACTGATATTTTTCAATACTTGTAACAACGTATCATAAATTTACTTTGTAGGAATCTGCTATGGTTTTGAAGTGATGAAACTACATGAATCTGTAGATGTACCATTCACTCTGTTGAGAACTCGGTTTAAGCAAGGTAATCTGGTTTTAAATACAAATGACAACAAAGTTCCAGACAATAAATTTTGATACGCCTGACGCGCGTTTCGTCTATTCAAGACTCATCAGAGGCGCTCTACCAAAAATATTGAAAATGCCAAACAATTTATGATTATGAAGAGCATAAAACAGTAAAACAAAAAAATACGAAACTAGGAAATCAAATTATAACTAAGATGATCAACCTAAAATGTAACTTTTATACATTGTAAAGTGAGTGAGTGAGTGAGTTGGTGTTTTACGCCCGTGCAACGCTATATAGGTTATTTACAGGCGATGAACATGAAAAGGGTGATAAAATGAACATGAAATGATGATGATAAATGAAATATGGGGGTGGGATGGGAAACAAAGGACCGGTAAATTTTGAAGAACCACAGGAAAAGGGGAGAAGTGGGTAGGGGCGGAAAATTTTGCCTATGTGGTGCACTACTGGGCGGTCCACAAAGGGGTCTTTTACGTGCATGTAGCGTGGCACTCTCCACACACGTTGGCCCACTATGGTCGGCGGTCAGGGTTTCCGTATTATAGACCTGACAGCCCCCGCGGACGAGGGCCACCCTATTCAGCCACCTAGGGTACACACTTGGTCGCTCTGTGGGCTGAGCACTGACCCGACGTCAGAATCCCAAGGCCCTTAGTCGCCTCTTACGACAAGCTAGGCTCTGCTGCGGGCCTATTCGCCACCCGGGCCCCGCACGGGACTATACATTGTAAAGAATACATGTATAAAGTTGATTGATAGCATACCCCACAGTTACAGAAGTGACAAGAATTGGGTTCATATATTGTCATTGAATAGTTCACCACAAATTTAGTTACAAACAACGATTTGTGTTGTGAAAATAACCAGAAAAAGTAGGCTTCTATCGGGGAACATCATAACAAGTGGATATCATTAATGATTTTTGTCATGAGAAGAATATACATGTGTATGGTCCATATAACAAGAGAGAAAAAAATGTGTAGACTGCTGAAGATCTTCACCCTTAGCTGTTCTGCTACACATTTTTTGTGTTATTGTGAGTGGATTTAGATGACTTATCACAAATAATATGGATTTTATTATTTCAGCACCCAAGCTGGTCGTTTATATCAATGCCTGTTCCCTTCAAGTGTACTGTTTGAATAGAGATCCGACTTTTTTCGTGGAAACAGAATTCCGTGTGGATGGTTTACATTACAAAAATCACACAGGTTTGGGTTAATTTAATTGTCATAAATATTTGAACAGAACTTATCAGTCAAATCATATAACTAAGTATATTGTTAATTTGATAGATTGTCCCATGCGGGGCCCGGGTGGCGAATAGGCCCGCAGCAGAGCCTAGCTTGTCGTAAGAGGCGACTAAGGGTCTTGGGATTCTGACGTCGGGTCAGTGCTCAGCCCACAGAGCGACCAAGTGTGTACCCTAGGTGGCTGAATAGGGTAGCCCTCGTCCGCGGGGGTTGTCAGGTCTATAATACGGAAACCCTGACCGCCGACCATATTGGGCCAACGTGTGTGGAGAGTGCCACGCTTCATGCACGTAAAAGACCCCTTTGTAGACCGCCCAGTAGTGCACCACATAGGCTAAATTTTCCGCCCCTACCCACCTCTCCCCTTTTTCCTGTGGTTCTTCAAAATTTACCGGTCCTTTGTTTCCCACCCCATCTCCATATTTCATTTATCATCATGATTTCATGTTCATTTTATCATCCTTTTCATGTTCATCGCCTGTAAATAACCTATATAGCGTTGCACGGGCGTAAAACACCAACTCACTCACTCAATTTGATAGATTATTATTATATGAATTGTTTGATACCAAAAAACATTATAGTTGTCATACATTTTTTTTTTTGAAAAAAAATCATCTTGGACTTTGTGAGGAAATTTGATTGATTATGATTAGTCAGAATTCAAGTAGAAGTTTATGGTTTTGAATGCAACTTCTTTATTTATCATTCTCAGTAACTTTGTTTAAAATTATAGAACCATTAGCATTTTAATGACATGATAATCGCTTGATTTTGCTTTGAATTATATCCTTTTTTTATTAAGATTAAATATTACTAAAACATGTATAATTATATTTTCAGCTTGTGGTCCTAGTTTTGAGTTAAAAAGGTATCCACAGCACATGCTCCTGAACTCACAAGTGGTAGAAAAGTCAAATTCCAGACTGCAACGTCTTAAAGGGTGTTTATCTTACATGACTCAACATAACTTCATGAACCATTGTAAATTTTATTTGTGGGGCCAAAATCAAGAAATACAAATGACAACAAAGTTCCAGACAATTAATTTTGCTACGCCTGACGCGCGTTTCGTCTATTCAAGACTCATCAGAGGCGCTCTACCAAAAATATTGAAAATGCCAAACACTGTATGAATATGAAGAGCATAGAACAGTATAACCAAAAATACCAAACTGGGGAACCAAATTATTACTAAGATATTCAACCTATGTCTGGGGTAGGAAGAACCTTAGGGTTTAGACAATTTTGAAATTTAGACGGATAATTTAAAGCTTTGATGTATTCTCCAACTCAAAAGTGTTGGTGCCGGAGCGGGCTAACCTCGGGGAATTTACACTCCACCAGCAGTGCTAACCTTCACGTGTGTTCGAAATACAAATGACAACAAAGTTCCAGACAATTAATTTTGCTACGCCTGACGCGCGTTTCGTCTATTCAAGACTCATCAGAGGCGCTCTACCAAAAATATTGAAAATGCCAAACACTGTATGAATATGAAGAGCATAGAACAGTATAACCAAAAATACCAAACTGGGGAACCAAATTATTACTAAGATATTCAACCTATGTCTGGGGTAGGAAGAACCTTAGGGTTTAGACAATTTTGAAATTTAGACGGATAATTTAAAGCTTTGATGTATTCTCCAACTCAAAAGTGTTGGTGCCGGAGCGGGCTAACCTCGGGGAATTTACACTCCACCAGCAGTGCTAACCTTCACGTGTGTTCGAAATACAAATGACAACAAAGTTCCAGACAATTAATTTTGCTACGCCTGACGCGCGTTTCGTCTATTCAAGACTCATCAGAGGCGCTCTACCAAAAATATTGAAAATGCCAAACACTGTATGAATATGAAGAGCATAGAACAGTTTAACCAAAAATACCAAACTGGGGAACCAAATTATTACTAAGATATTCAACCTATGTCTGGGGTAGGAAGAACCTTAGGGTTTAGACAATTTTGAAATTTAGACGGATAATTTAAAGCTTTGATGTATTCTCCAACTCAAAAGTGTTGGTGCCGGAGCGGGCTAACCTCGGGGAATTTACACTCCACCAGCAGTGCTAACCTTCACGTGTGTTCGAAATACAAATGACAACAAAGTTCCAGACAATTAATTTTGCTAGGCCTGACGAAGTGATTTCTCATATGGATTTAACAAGTGGAGAGTAAATGATGTTCATGTCATGAGTTGTTTTAAATTTTTGTTTTGATAATTAAGACGACATCCACTTTTGTGATCACATGAGTTAAATGTATATATTTACTGAATATTATGTCTCTAGTAAGGATTAAATGTATATATAAACAAATCTGGTAACTATAGATTTGAGATTAAGCTTTATGTTTCCCTTCTTATTTCCTAGTATGCATATTCAATAATTTCCTTTTTGCTTTTTGTCCAATGATACAACCCTCAATGATAGTGACAGCTAAGCTCATAGGTGAATTAGTCCCGTGCGGGGCCCGGGTGGCGAATAGGCCCGCAGCAGAGCCTAGCTTGTCGTAAGAGGCGACTAAGGGTCTTGGGATTCTGACGTCGGGTCAGTGCTCAGCCCACAGAGCGACCAAGTGTGTACCCTAGGTGGCTGAATAGGGTAGCCCTCGTCCGCGGGGGTTGTCAGGTCTATAATACGGAAACCCTGACCGCCGACCATAGTGGGCCAACGTGTGTGGAGAGTGCCACGCTTCATGCACGTAAAAGACCCCTTTGTGGACCGCCCAGTAGTGCACCACATAGGCTAAATTTTCCGCCCCTACCCACCTCTCCCCTTTTTCCTGTGGTTCTTCAAAATTTACCGGTCCTTTGTTTCCCACCCCATCTCCATATTTCATTTATCATCATCATTTCATGTTCATTTTATCATCCTTTTCATGTTCATCGCCTGTAAATAACCTATATAGCGTTGCACGGGCGTAAAACACCAACTCACTCACTCACTCATAGGTGAATTATAAAAGAATTTCTATTCAGACAAATTCTCTGTTTGAAACAAGACAAAACGTGTGTTAGGCGTAGCAAAATTGATTTGAATTCCCCAATGTTAATCTTTTATGGCTTTTTCAATATTTTGGTATAGCGCCATCCTCGGAAACCCAGGGGTTCTTCTCTCGCTTACTCATTCATGGTGAATGAGTAAGCGAGAGAAGAACCCCTGGGTTTCCGAGGATGGTATAGCGCCTATGATGAGTTTTTGGTAGACAAAACGTGTGTCAGTTGTAGCAAAATTTATTTGAAATCCTCAAGGTTAATTTTTTTGGCTTTTTCAATATTTTGGTACAGCGCCTACGATGAGTTTTAAATAGACGAAAAGCGTGTCAGGCAAAGCAAAATTTATTGTCTGGAACTTTCTTATAATTTTTATTTATTACATAAACATGAGGTGGAATACTAATTACATGTTGTACTTACATTCTAATTTAATTCAACATGTTATCCATGTATGTGCGGTCTGGTCACAGGGAGGACTGCTTTAACTATATTTTTCTTCTTTTTTTTACTTATAATTTATCATTGTGGCATATGGTTTCTTTAATTCTGAAAAGAGGGGGCCCGCTTTGGTCACATTTCAATGATTTCCTATATATTCAACCAATTTTTTCCGCCAAAATGGGGGAGGCGGGCCACCCAGGACACCCCTGGATCCGCCTATGCAATAATATTTAAAACAATACACAAATTAAAGACATAGATTTATCTGGATTGCTGACTCGTCGGGCATGTGTTTTTAAATAATTCAACTACTTGTTGGTACACTGTACATGTTTTGTACCTATTTATCAATTTTGTTTTCTTACTTGCTCTTCAATACTCCAAGTTCTCTAACTCATATAATTGAACAGGCTATGTAAGGTGTCCAATCAAAAATGTATATTGCAATATGATTAAATATAAATTTATAAGTTTGTTCTGCCTGCATAAACAATGTCTCCCCACCGTTCCCCCCAAAATTTTTAAGTTCAAAGGTCCATGAATCCCGAAAAAATTTGAGGATGAAAATTTCCTGGTAACATGCTTAATTTAATATATGGTGTCCTTTCTACATACTAAGTTTCATTGAATTTGGTTCAGTGGTTTCAGAGGAGTTGTGCTAACAAGGTTATAAGAGAGGATTTTCAGCAAATGTTTATGTTCTAACATCGAGTCATAACTCCCAAATAATTTGAGGATCAAAATTTCCTGGTAATGTGCACAACTACATATGGTGTTCTTCCTTCATACCAATTTTTGATGAATTTGGTTCAGTAGTTTCAGAAGAGTTGCACTTACAAGATGATACATTAGGATTTTCAGCAAATTTCTAAGTTCCAAGGGCCATAAATTCAACAAAAAATTGAGGATCAGAATATCCTAGTAACTTGCACAACTTCATATGGTGTCTTCCCTACATACCAAGTTTTGACAAAATGGGATAATAAGTTTCAGAGGATTTGTGCTGACAAACTTTGTGAATGACAAGACAGACAGGACAAAAAACAATATGTCTCCACACCAAAGTGGGGGAGACATAAAACTAATATAGTGACTAACAATTCTTAAAAGTCCTGCCATCTCTGGGGAGTTGTTCCCGCAAAAGTGTGAACAGATGAAAATAGGATGTAATTAAATGTGGAATAAGTGTATGCCACACCACTTACATATATAAACAGAAATATAAAATTCAACAATGGAAAAAAGCTAGCAGCATTCAGCATGACCAGTGGTTGCTGCTTGCTGTTTTGCAATTGGCCTGAGATAACAAGATTGCTACATGTAGCCAATGTCCCAGTTAAAAATTTACTAAAAATTGAAGAATTTATCTTGCATTGCAGTATGATTGCCTACATATTATGACCAACAATCCTACATAATTTTATCAAAATCCATTGACTGGTTTCAGAGGAATTAAGCTCACTAAGTGTTCCTTTATGACCTAAAATGAACAAGCCGATAAAGTCCCATAACTCCTATAAAATTTATTGAACCAAAATGGCAGTGTGATATGATCAACTAAATATCATGACAAACAATCATACAAAATTTCATTAAAATCAATTAACTGGACTCCGAGGAGTTGCGCTAAAAAATGTGTGACAGACGCACAGATGGACGTAGGCCATTATTAGTCTAATTTAGATCCTTCTTTTTTGTGTTGTGGCGGGGGACAAAATATGATACATATGATTTCAAGCCAATTAAAAAAAACCTTCTGGACAATAAAACATCTTACATATAGAGGACCAGTACAAAATAAATTTTGACAGAGATTCCTGTCTTAATTTGAAAAGGCACATATCAAATGTGGCGAGGTTGAAATATTTTTTTTTAACCCAATTTTTTCTCTCTGTGAAATCAAACTAAAAAAAAGTTACATGCATAAATAAAAGAATTGTCTTGAATACATGTATCTCTATGTATAAATATCATATTTGGCCAAAACTATGTTATTGATGTGTTTGTGCAAATAAAGCATGTAAAGTATTATTACAATGTATCATTAATTTATCATTGTCACTACTTATCATGCATTAACATTTTCATCATTCAGATACATTTTGTAAAAGGTTACATGTATAAACTTAACAGCTCATTATCATCTTTTTATTATTCATAGGGTACAAATGTATTTGGTCTATTCAACAGTTACATGTAAAACAGCATCATATGACCACATAAATACATCTCCATGCGCATGTATTTCATTGAAAGTGTTCTTTAATGTTTCCATATATAAGTCTTCTAGCTTGATTTTTGAAGTTCATGTGTACATCTGTCAAGTCTTTATCCATCTCACATGTTGTCCTTGTACATTGTTGTATAACCTGTATAAAATACACAAAAAAAAAAAAAATGAAAAATTAACAATGAATTACTGTGTGTGTGTGGCCCAAGTAAACTATAACTCCTATAAAATTTGTCAAATCAAAATGGCGTTGTGATATGATCAACTACATATCATGACAAACTACAAAATTTCATCAAAATCCGTTGAGCAGTCTCAGAGGAGTTGCGCTCACAAAAAGTTCCTTTGACATAAAATGAACAAAGTCCCATAACTCCTATAAAATTTGTTGAATTAAAATGGCAGTATAATATGATCAATTACATATGACCAAAAATCCAACAAAGTTTCATCAAAATCCGTTGACCGATCTCTGACAGATGAGTTGCGCTCACAAAAGTGTGACGGACCCCCGGACAGACGGACAAAGACCATTACTAGGTCCTTCTGTCTTGTTGCGGCGGGGGACAAAAATATCCTAGATTCTCATCCCAATTTTTTCAGCTGCTTGAAAATTTTATTTTGATTTTTTTGCCAGTTATTTTCTTATTTTTGTTCAAATTCTTGGAATTGGCAGCTTATTTATCATGTTCAATAAAATGGAAAAAATTAAACCAAAAAAATGCCCCAATGCCATATTTACAACAATCTCATTAAAATAAGATCTTAGTTTAATGTGATTGTACAATACATGTATATTTACAAGAAATTTTGATAAGAATCTAAGAACTATTTTATCATGGCCAGACATCTCCAAATTACATGTACTATGTACATCTTAGTCTCATAATAAAACACACTAATGTTCGCTTACTCAGGAGGGTTTTAAACATGTTAAAGGGGTTTCATTTAATGTAATGGAGCAGCCGCCTCAAATTTACTTGCTAAGTTAAAGACTATCTAAGTGCGGTTTATGAGTTACTATGGATATATTATTAATACTTTGATTGTGAGTTTGTAACATAATCTAGCTACAAATATAAGGTTTTTACTCACAAGAATTATTTTCATATTATTTTGATCTAGAACTTCATAGGAAAGTTCAAGATCTAAATAGTAAAAATGTGGCAATCTTATCCAAAAAAAAAACCCCAAAGCATTCTAATGTTAATCCTTAGTTCAGTGTAGGCAGTGGGGGGGGGGGGGTGTAGGAGGGGGTATGATCCTGAAGTCCCGGCAAATAAAACAAGAAGGATTCCTGCGAAAATAAATGTGTGATTCCCGCATCCCGAAAAATGAAAATGGCTAAATCCCGTTCCTGTTAAGGGTTTTCCCGAATTCCCGTTGAAATAAATGGGCTTTCCTGCTGTCCCGCAAAAGGTCCTACCGACCCTCAGTGTAATTTCAGTTGCTATAAAAGCTAGACATAAAATTTCGAAATGCTCCATTACGGGTTATGGGACCCCTGTGTAGCTCCGCCTAATCTAAAATATGTCCAAAGAGTTTAGTAACATTATTGCAGATAATGTATACATGTTCATGATGTGCATGTACATGTTAAAAACGCATTACCTGAAAAGGTACCACCGCCACAATTACAACAACTTTTTTGTTACTTGAATAACATTGCACATGCTATATGTACATTGTAATAGATATATGATCACATACATGTACATTTTTGTAACCCTCAGCCCACTGACTACATTCCCGCATGGGTAAATGATCTGGTGTCATGCATTGTAATGGTGCAAACCTTAAATTAACATATTTATATAAAAATATACCATTTTACAATTTTATTTTTGTTGCTAATTCATTTAGAAAACTCTGACATATGGAACAATGTAACAATTTCTTTTAAACTGGCCAGTTTGTTTTTAGTATGTATTGTACTAATTATACGACCGCAAAATTTTGCGATCGTATAATGTTATGGCGATGTCGTCGTCGTCGTCGTCGTTGTCGTCTGGGAACATTTGGTTTCCGTGCGATAACTTGAGTAAATGTTGACCAATTGTTTTAAAATTTTGATATGATGTTTGTAACCACTAAAGGAAGGTTGGTATTGTATTTGGGGTTTGTAGCCCCTACCGTTTTAGAAAAAAGGGCCAAAAGGGGCTAAAACGGGTGTATTGACAAAACTGTTGTAAAATGTTTGTTATTCATTCGATTTTGAAAATTCTTTTTTTAATGAATTCCTCATTAAATTCTGTCAACTAAATGTGTCAATGATTTTGATATTTATTGCACCGTTACATTGCTACAGGGGGTCAAAAAGGGCCACACCCTAAAAATCGACTTTTTTATTTGTGGTCCGATTTTCAAAATCTTTTTTTCATTGGAATCCTTGTGAAAATCCCTGCCTGCGTTTTTCAATCAGATTTGCAATATCTCTTACCGTTTCTGAGGAATTAGGGGTCAAAGGGGCCAAAAACGCCATTTTTAATAGTTTGTCAATGCAAATAGTTTATACCAAAAATCAAGTTGTAGTGGGCCTGCCAATTGTTATGAAGTTTATATATGATGATTATATCCACTAAAGGAATCTTGGTTTTGTATTTGGGGTTTGTGGCCCCTACTGTTTTAGAAAAAAGGGCCAAAAAGGGCTAAAACGGGTGTATTGACAAAACTGTTGTAGAATGTTTATTATTCATTAGATTTTGAAAATTCTTTCTTTGTTGAATTCATCATTAAATTCTGTCAACAAAATGTGTCAATGATTTTGATATGTTTTTCACCTTTACATTGTTACAGGGGCTAAAGACAGGCCACGCCCATAAAATCAACTTTTTTATTTGTGGTCCGATTTTCAAAATCTTTTTTTCATCGGATTCCAGGTACACAATTTCCTATTATTTTTTATCGGATTAGCAATATCTTTTACCATTTTTGAGGAATTAGGGGTCAAAGGGCCAAAATTGTAAATTAATACATGTAAAGAAATAAGGCTTTTTGTATAAGATGTTGATGTAAATATATTTGTCAAAAATGCATTTCTATAAGTCCACCACAGGATGCATGTGTCAAAAAGCTTTATAAGTCCACCATGGGCTTCATGTGACCAAAGCAATGGACTATCCATATTGGGCCTCCAACGTACAGGGTTCAACTTGTTGCGGTCGTATCATGCTGCGCTCGGCGTAGCTTTTTTTTTTTATTATGAGACACTGAATGACTTATTACTTAAAATTATGAACTTAAAGTTCATGTTCAGCAATTACTTCTAGGATGAAACTTACTATTTTGGGGCAATAAAAGTTCTTACCAACATATATATATGTTTATTCATGTTTCCTAAGCATGTAATCATTTTCAAGTCCTTTCTGTCAAGAATTTCATTTCTATGATTAGTGCTGTAATGTAATGAATGCCTACGGCACTGCTCCATTACATTAAATACAGGTAGGACCATATATTGTTATACATACATTGTACATGTAGTGGACTGAGGATTACGTTATCATCATACAATGTATGTGCGGGCAGGTGTACATGTATGTTCACCGGCGCATGATGGAGGGAGAGTTGAGAAATACACCAAGGTTGGAATGAATGAAAATATCTTACATGTATATGTACATGTATTGTCCATGTAGTGCTTGTTAAGTTATAATTTGGAAGTTATGTTTGATCATGTTTTGATGGTTTACTTTTTCATGTCTGTAGTAGTGTACATAGTGTACACGGCATTCACTTTTAGTGTTACTTTATTAATGATTAAAACATGTCTGTAAGTGTAAATTATGTACCAGTACTGTACTGTCAGTGTACAAAAATGTAGATAGATTGGTCTTAAACGGATTTCTAAATGAACATGTTCAACCACAAGGTCATGACTTACATTTTCAAAATATTTATATATTTTTTTGTCTTTTTACCTGAGAAAATAAGTTTATACCAATAATTACAACCTACCGCTCCAAAAAGCAAAATTACACAACATGACAGGTGCGTGCTAAATGTAAACATCGTCATTTCACTGGCATTGTTGTTGGTTTCTCATCCTTTTGTATCACCAGATTTCACAAAATGAGTGTCCGTTTGTTTCCTTACATAGTCCGGAAGAACATGCAATGTCTTTATACCACATAAACGCTTTTTATTTCGTATAAAATTGACGAAATCCTCTCGATATGATCAGAAATCCACAATGGCGTGTTGTGCGTAAAGCTCCGGATCGATGAAGATTTTCCCGATTTACCAAATAAGGACATATCGCTCCGCCTACTAATTATGAATGCAAAAGAGGAAAAAGACTAAAAACAAGCCAAAAGTGATATATTAAGACGCGATTTTAAATATACAGAGCAGAAAAATGTCTTTTTGTCATTAAGTAAATATATTATTCTTGTTGCAATCATTTATTCTATGCTAAAATCAAAAAAATATGAGCGGTGCACGCTACCAGTGACGTCAATATATTGCCGTTGAATATTCATAAGAATACGGAGTTACTTCCCCATAGGAAAGCTTCCTTAACCCTGCAGCGTGTCCCAACCTTGACAAATGCAAACAGTCTTTTTGACAGTACTTTACGGTAATTATTTTAAATCAACAGTTGCATAACGCCTGACTATGGTACAGACAGTCGTTTATTTTGCCAGTAGTGTAGGCTTCTCATAGAACTAAGAAAACATGGTGTAAACACAATCTATGAATCAATTGATAAAAACAACTGGGACACCCTCATGGAATCAGTTAACAGTTTGTGTCAGTTTGAACCCATTTCTGACAGATATGGCATCCCATCCTTAGCATGCAAAATTGGGCAAGCTCTCAAGCAGCTTGCAGGTGTCATTGCTTTTGAGAAATTAAAAACAGTAGACAAAGTAGGTGAAGAAATGGCAGAGACATTCATCAAACTCTACGAGAGAGGCTGGACAACTGCAGTGTCTGCAAAAGCTGTGAGAACAATGGAAGCTAATAAATACAACAGACCAAAGCTGCTTCCAATGGTGAACGCTGTTGTCAAGATCAATAAACACATTATAAGAAGATGTGCAGAGCTGGAACACACAAGTGGCTGTTACCGAGACTTTTGTAACCTTGTTCTTGCCCAGATAATACTGTTCAACAGAAAAAGAGGTGGTGAGGCAGAAAGAATGACGGTTAAAAATATTGAGATGCCCAGACTGGTGGAATTGTAGATAGTGTTGTCTTGAGTACTTTAACTGAGTTTGAAAAGAATCTTTCTAAAACGCACTTACGTGTTGAAATTGTTGGGGGAAAAACCGCAAAGTACCTGTATTGCTAACAAAATCAATGAAAAGAAATACCAACGCTCTGCTTAGAATGAGAAAGGAGAAAGAAATTTCAAGCATTTTTTTTGTTTGCAAGGCCTGGGGAAGCTAGTAGACACCCTTTCAGAGGAGTTGATGCATTAAGAAGTATTGTGAAAGAAGCTGATGTTGAAAGACCAGAACTTATAACCTCAACTCTTTTGAGAAAACAGATGGCTACATTAGCTCTCAGATGAGCACAGATGTTGGTTTGAAATAGAGTTTTGTAAAGTCATCCTTTCCGGATTTGACCAACACTTAATCGATCTTCGGCAACGTGACGGGTGTGCTATAGCAAGCAGGAACTGCTTACTCTTCCGGAGCACCTGAGTTCACTCTCGTTTCGACTTGAGTTCGCGTTGCTGAATGCGGTTTTGTTGTTATGTGTGTGTGTGTGTTTTATGTTGTTATGTGGTTTGTTTTGTTGTGATGATTTTTTGTCTGCCGGTTTTGTCTTTGTCTTTACGGTTTTATGATACTGATTACCCCTTTGGTACACCTTTGCTTCTACAATAATGTAGCTCCTTTGACATCTTTGAGTACTCAAAGATGTCAAAAGAGCTACATTATTGTAGCTAATGGCTACATTAGCTCAAGTCCTAAATCTCAGTGAAACGTCACAAGATATGATTTATGATACTGATTACCCCTTTGGTACACCTTTGCTTCTACAATAATGTAGCTCCTTTGACATCTTTGAGTACTCAAAGATGTCAAAAGAGCTACATTATTGTAGCTAATGGCTACATTAGCTCAAGTCCTAAATCTCAGTGAAACGTCACAAGATATTCTAGCAACATTTCAAGGCCATGATATCAGAATCCATCGAGAGTTTTATAGACTTCCTGAAGAGACAATGCAGGTAGACAAGGTGTCTAAACTATTACACTGCATCATTAGTGGTTCCATTGCAAAATATAAGGGGAAAGATTTCGAGGAAATAACCTTTGACTATGATGGTAAGTACATATGTATAAACCAAATGTATTACCATTTCCACCAACTATTTGGTGTCTTTGGCATGTCTATCATATTGTGCCCCCGTGCGGGAACCGGGTGTGAAAAGAATAGTCCCGCAGCTGCCCGTAAAGCTTGTCGTAAGAAGCGACTAAACGGGTCAACATGTTTGCCGTGTGTTGCGACCTGTGTCGGGGGAGGACGGGATCCTGGTCCACGTATGTGGGCTTTGGCCCTTACTTCTCCTAGACAGGCGGTCAGATTTGGCTCGGTCTGATCAATCGGCTGGTCACGCCAAGCCCTGTGAAGCATCATCTCATTTTATTTCAAATTTACTGTTTTTGACGTTTGAAAATATTGATTTGATTCCATTTATGCTTTACAGAAGGCGGTGGCTCATGGGTCAATCGTGTGGATGTTATTCTGGAGAGTTGTATCGCCGGGTAACCCCTGGCACGATGCTTGTCTCCCTAAAGGAATACTCTGTGCGAGTATACTGTCCTTGTAGCCCTGGTGCTTTCAACAGGAGACCCGTTGTACAACAGCATCGCCCTTGTTGGCGCTCCGTGGCGGGCGGGGAGCAAGGCAATGAAACTCTTTTCTATCATCATGGGTTCCCCTAAAAAACAACAAGCAACAAGTTCTAATGAAAATTTAAAACGTAATATTTCTTTGAGTGACAGTGAAGATCAAGACGTATCAGCTTCATCCAAACGTCAAAATACAACAAATGATAGTTGGCCTAAATTCATTGTTATTTCAAGCAAAGATACCACTCGCCCTTTGACAAAGGTTTCGCCCTTTGACATTGCAAAAACGATCAAAGGCGTTACCGGAAGTGATGTTCCAAAGGTTACGAAACTCCGATCCGGTAATCTTCTAGTCGAGTGTACAAAGCAACAACAAGCCAAGAACATTATGACCATTTCACGTATTTTAGAATTACCTGTTTCAGCTGAAGCTCATCGATCATTGAATCGATCTCAAGGTATCATTCGAGATAGAGATCGAAACATTACCGATTTGTCAGAGCAAGAAATCTGCTCTGATCTTTCATCACAGGGTGTTTTACAAGTTAAAAGGTTTACAAAAAAGGAAGACAACAACATTATTAAATTAAATACTTACCTTATAACATTCAATTCTGCAGCTCCACCAAGTCACATTCATCTGGGTCTTTTCAGAGTGTCCGTAGACATATTTATTCCGAATCCTCTCCGTTGTTTTAAATGCCAACGTTTTGGCCACGGGAAGGCCACCTGTAACGGGAAGGAAAAATGTGTCAATTGTGCTCAGGAAGGCCACTCGGATTGCAACTGTACTAAAAGTCCAAAATGTGTAAACTGCAGTGGTGATCATTTTTCTTCTTCAAAACAATGTCCAACTCTTCTACGTGAAAAAGAAATCCAAAAACTGAAAGCAGAAAAGAACATTTCCTACCAAGAAGCTCGTCGTCAAGTCTCTATCTCGAGTGATACAGCACCATCCATGTCTTACGCAGAAGCTGCTAAACCCTCTAGGACATATGGTTGGCAAACCATGTACACTTGGCCTGAGGGTGAAATTAAGCCCCGTACTTGCAACACCAATGGATGGATGTTTGATGCTGACTGTTTTGTGGATGATATCCCCAAAAGCAATATAAAATACGCGAGGCCTTGGAAAGAGTTGTGTGATAATCATCCCCCGCCACGTAAGTCCACAGCAGGTCCAGATAATGATTCAATGGTCGATGAGGATTTGTTTATAATTCCACGAAAATCGTCTTGGACTGGATTTGGAGCTCCAACCAAAGCTTCTAATCCTCAACCCCCATCGATTTCTCTTTCTTCCAAACAGAGTCTATCGTCTTCCTCAAGGTCGTCATCTGCTGCTCAACCTGGAAATAGACAGCAGCGACCCTCACAGCCAGGAAGACGCCAGAGTTCATCGCAGCAGACGTCACCGCTTAAAATGCGTAGATCAAAGAAGGCCGAACGAGATGCAATTTATATGCATAATCGTTTCGGCTCTCTTGGTGACGACATGGAGTCTGATATGGATCTATCGGAAACACCTGTCGACCGTTCACAGAGCCAGTCTCCACAGAGGAGACGTAGGCGATCACTCGGTAGACTTCCTGATCCCATACAGACTCCAAAATGAGTACCATCATTCAATGGAATTGCCGAGGTCTTAAGGCCAACCTTCTTGATTTACAACTTTTAGTGCAGTCTTTTAATCCAACTGTCTTTTGTCTTCAGGAAACACACCTCAAGGAAACTGACACGATTTCCTTGAAGGGTTTTTCTATGTATAACACATTTTCTAATACAGAACGAGCTTCTGGCGGATCCTCCATCTTAGTTAAGGATCGTATTCTCCATAGTTCGATTCCTTTAACTACCGATCTGCAAGCAGTTGCCGTTAGAGTTTCATTACATCAAACAATAACTCTATGTTCAGTTTATATACCACCTAATGATAACTTAACTTTAGCACAACTTCAAAATTTAACGGATCAGCTTCCTGCTCCATACATGTTAGTTGGGGACTTCAATGCCCACAACCCATTATGGGGCAGTGCCAACTTGAATGATAAGGGTAAAAAGATTGAGGATTTTTTATCAAAAGAATCTCTTTGTATCTTTAATGATGGTTCTTCTACATTTTTACATTCTGGAAATGGAACCTACTCATCAATCGATCTCTCAATTTGTGATCCTTCTCTTTTAACAGATTTCTCATGGCAAGTCCATGATGATCTCTGTGGAAGTGATCACTTTCCTATTATATTAAAAGATTTTTTGGTGAACCTGAACAAAGAATTCCTCGCTATAAGTTAGAGAAGGCCGATTGGCAAAAATTTTCAATGCTTTGTTCGGAAAAATTAAAACCAGAAATTTTTTATCAGGACCAAGAACCAATAACAACTTTTAACCAAATTCTTATCTCTATAGCTGATGAAACCATTCCAAAGACCTCGGCAACTCCTAAAAATCTCAATAAACCTTGGTTCACAGACGAGTGTGACAAGGCTATCGACGATAGAAATAAAGCTCAAAAACAATTTGGCAAACAACAAACGAAAGAAAATTTGAGTAATTTTAGAATTTTTCGGGCAAAGGCTAGACGAACTTGTCGACAATCCAGAAGAACATCCTGGAGAAATTTTGTATCTGGTTTAACTTCACGAACTCCCATGAATAAAATTTGGAATTTCATACAAAAACTCAAAGGTAAAAACTCTAAATCCTCAGTTAAACATCTTAACGTTGGCAATTCCACTTTAACATCTGAAAAGGACATTGCCAACAAACTAGCTGAAACTTTTGCTAAACATTCATCTTTATCTAATTACAAACCTGACTTCCAAAAATTTAAACGTACAGCTGAAAAAACTAAATTGAACTTTAACTCTGACAACTCGGAGAGCTACAATTCTCCTTTCTCTTTAGATGAACTTAAAACTTCCTTAACTAAAGCCCATGACACTGCATGTGGCCCTGATAGCATCCACTATCAACTTTTAAAACATCTTCCTGAAATATCGATGAAGACTCTTTTAAATTTAATGAATGATATATGGATAAACGGAAAATTGCCTGAAATATGGAAGCTTGCCACTGTCGTTCCTATCCCCAAGCCTGGGAAGGATCACACAGATGCTTCCAACTATCGTCCGATAGCCTTGACAAGCTGCGTCTGTAAGACTCTAGAACGCATGATCAACGATCGACTCGTTTGGTTCCTTGAGTCCAATGGACTCATTTCGAATATCCAGTGTGGATTCCGCCAAGGCAGGAGCACTCTTGATCATTTGGTCCGTTTTGAGTCTTTTCTTCCAAATGCATTTGCGAAGAACGAACATGTGGTGTCTATCTTTTTCGATCTCGAAAAAGCTTATGACACCACATGGAAGTATGGTATTTTAAAGGACATTTCTGATATGGGGTTGAAAGGAAGGTTGCCAACTTTCTTGGCCGACTTTCTTTCTGACAGACACTTTAATGTTAAAGTAAATAAAACTTTTTCTGAAGAGTTTGCCCAAGAAATGGGTGTACCTCAGGGTAGCATTCTTTCTGTCACTCTCTTTAGTATAAATATAAATAGCATTGCCAAAGTCCTTCAAGACAATATTGAAGGTTCTTTATATGTTGATGACTTTTTAATATGCTACAGTGCAAAAAACATGAATACCATTGAAAGGCAATTACAGCTGTGCCTAAAACGGATTGAAAAATGGGCTTCCGAAAATGGTTTCAAATTTTCAGAAAGCAAAACTGTTGCTATGCATTTTTGTAAGAAAAGAAAACTTCATGCCGACCCAGATCTCTTTTTGTATGGCAAAAAAATTAAGATAGTTGAAGAATCAAAATTTCTTGGCGTTCTTTTTGATAGAAAACTATCCTTTCTACCCCATATCAAAATGTTAAAATTAAGATGCCTAAAGGCTCTTGATGTTTTAAAATTTGTTTCCAGTACCGACTGGGGAGCTTATAAATCAGTTCTTTTAAATTTGTATAGGTCTATTGTTAGATCGAAATTGGATTATGGTTCAATAATTTATGGGTCTGCGAAAAAATCTTATTTACAAATTTTAGACGCTGTTCATCATCAGGGATTGCGACTTTGCCTCGGTGCATACAGGACCTCTCCCATTGAGAGTCTGTATGCAGAGGCAAATGAGCCATCCCTGAAGCATCGCAGAATTAAACTCGGTTTGCAATATGCCACCAAATTAAAAGCCTTTCCTAGCAACCCTGCCCACGATTGTGTTTTCAATCCACCTCTCAGGAATATGTACAGATGGGTGCACACATAACCTGTACGGTAAGTTAACTTGAGAAGCAGACATCAAGTTCACTTCAAGTTCACTTGCGACTGGTCATGCGACTGCTTTGAGCAGACCCGTGACTGGTTCCAAGTTAACTTGAAAAGCAGTCATAATTCCACGTCTGCTTTAAAAAGTAGTCACATAATTATGACAGGTCTGGTCAAGTTAACTTCGTGAAATGTTAGCTTTAAAAACTGAAGGTAGAAGGACAATTTTTATGTTTTTCTGCCTAAACTGTATTTGAATCTCATTTTTTTATGTTAAAGACAGTTTTTGTTATATTAAATTACACCCTTGCATTATAAAACATGTCCGATAAGAGCAGACTTGTTGCAATGACTGGTCTGGTAAAAGCAGTCATGTCTTTGTGACTGGTTATGACCAGTCATAAAAAGCTGTCACAAGTCTGCTTTGACCAGTCATGAGTTAACGCAAGTTAACTTGAATGTCTGGTATAGCAGACATGAGCAGACGTGGAAAGCAGTCACAAAGTTAACTTTATGTTAACTTCCGTACAGGTTATGTGTGCACCTATCTGTATGAAAAAACATGAAAACAAAACTCCTCCTTTTGGTATTCGTATCGAACCTCACCTGACTAATCTTAAACTTAATTTAGAAACTATAAAACATGTCAAGCCTTTGAAGGTTCCACCCTGGGAACTTTTAAAGCCTAAATTTATTTTTGATCTTCGTAAACATAAAAAATCTGAAACAAATCACCTGCTTATTCAACAAGATTATTCCGAAATTAAATCTAGATATCCTGGGTTTCTAACAGTTTATACAGATGGCTCTAAAGATGGTGACAGTGTTGCTGCTGCTGCTGTCTCAGGGAATAGCACGTCAACACAACGACTCCCGTCTGCTGCTTCCATTTTTACAGCTGAAGCGAGAGCCATTTTTTTAGCGCTCAAATTGATTGATGCTTCTGAGCACGCTCAATTCTTTATCTGTTCCGATTCTCTTTCTTGTCTTTTGGCAATTCAGAACTGCAAATTAAAAAATCCATTAATCTCTAAAATTGTTTATATGGTTCATCAATTGATCAGAGGTGGCTTAGAATTGATTTTCCTATGGGTACCTAGTCACACTGGTATTCATGGGAATTCAGTTGTGGACAGGGTTGCAAAGGAAGCCCTCCGTAAACCAGTGTCCAATTGTTTTATTCCTTATTCGGATTGTAGAAATACAATCCGAGTATATGTCCAAAGTTTATGGGACGAGGTTTGGGCTGCCGCTGAGCACAACAAACTTCATGAGCTCAAGCCACAGCTTGGGGAGAATCATGCTTCATTCCGATGCCGTCGAGACCAGGTAGTCATCACTAGATGTCGTATAGGACATTCTAGAGTCATCCATGGCTACCTGATGACACAAGAGGAGGAGGTCCCGATGTGTATCCCTTGTGACGCACGGTATTCCTTGAGGCATGTTCTCCTCGACTGTGTTGATCTTGCTCCAATTCGCATGAAGTATTTTAACTGTGCATCCATGCACGATTTGTTTAGCGGCATCCCAGCCGATGCCATTTTACCCTTTTTAAAAGAAATCGGTCAGTATTCAAAATTATAGTTTTTGTAATCACCATTTGAAAGTTAATTTGTTTGTCATAATATTTAGCTTATTTTTGTTAAGTTCTTTGTTTTCCTATTGCTTTAAATGGTTTTATTGTTTTAGTGTGTTATTTTTTAATGATTATTTTATCTATTTTTTCCTGGCATACTTTTTGTTTTATCTACGGTCTTTTGACTTTGTTTTATATTAACATGTTATTAACATAATTTATATCAACTTGTTTATGTCCCGATGATGGCTGCAATATCGCCGACGGGACATAAAGCAACCAACAATCAATCAATCAATCATATTGTGTATTTAGGTCCTTAAGCACTGAATATGAGTATATAAGATTGTCATCATGATTGCCTACAGGTCATTTTCATCCCTAATTTTCTGTTTCACTTTTTATATGACAACTTCTGTGCAGCATACAAATGCCAAAAGAAGAAACTGTTCTGAGTTTCATTACAGCCAATATAGAAGTTTCAGAGAAGAATATTGTTGAAATTGGGCAAAAATCAACTGAAAATTTAATTAAAAGAGTAGGAAGCTAAAATCCTCTGCTTTTATTCAAACAAAATCTTCTCCACTGAAACTGCTGAGCCAATTTTGACAAAACTGATTGATGAAATGTTCCTTGGATGGTCCTCTTCCAAAATTGTGTCCAATGACCCTGCCTTCAAACCAAAATGGATGCCAGGCTAAAAATAGAAAAAGGAGGGATGAAATTTTAAAAATCTCCTCTGCAAGTAAAAGGCCAATTGAAGCTAAACTTTTGTCAAAATTGACAGTTAATGGACTATATCTTTAAAACGGTTAGTGTTAGAGGAAAATTTTACATTGCAAACTTGTCAAGCTCATTGAGATCTACAAAAATAATGATTTCAGTATCAAAATTGTAAGATCACTCGTTAAGAGTTATTCCCCTTTAATTGATTTTTCAAAAACAAATCTAACTGATTTTAAAAAAATCTTCTCTAAAACAACTGAAGAAATTCTTTTGCAACTTGGTACACTTGAGTTTTAGGATGTCCTCTACCAAGTTTGTGATATTAATGCACGCCGACCAACCAAGATGGCTGTGGTTGCTTAAAATAGAACAGAGGGGGTGAGACCATAGTTTTAGGCTTACATGTATATCTTAAAAAAGTATAAGAGATAGAGAAAATCTTAAGGCATACTTCTTCGTCAGCATTAAAAGCTCTTCAAAAGTCTTTGCAGACACGAAGTTGTCAGATGATCCCTTATTTTTTTAAATGAAGAAAATTTGAATTTTCCCTATTGAGATCCTATAGTAAAAGTACTAAAATCCTGCATTTTTCAGAGTCGTTTCTACAAAAATTCCCCTTGTGAACTTTTAATTTTTTTTATTGAAATTTAAAGTACCCTTATAGAGCTTACTGTGTCAAAAATTTAAGAAATTTCTATGGATAAATTTTTAGATACCCCATCTACCTTAAGACCATATGTCACAAATCATGAACTTACCCTTTAAATTATTAATTTATTTGGAACATAAAATTTTAAAATAAGAAAAATCACAATTTTCACATAACATTAAACTTCTGAAATGAATTTGCCATTGACAACTACAATTGAGAAAATTTTTGATTGGCTAATTTTCAGAGTGCACGCCGGACATATAAATCCGATTTGATTGGTCAGTTCTTTAAAGATTCTTATAAAAACAAAGAAAGAAAAAAATGATTGGACATTTTTGATTGGCAAAATCGCATGCTCTAAACTATATAAGTTCCAATCAGTCAGTATTATTTCATCACAATCATGTCGAATATTTTAGTAGTAGGCCATTCGTATGTAAGACGGTTAAAGAGGAGTTTGGAGTACCAGAGGTTTGACTCAAACGTAGATATGATGGACCACAAAGAACAATGTGTTGGGCGACACCTAGGAAGAAAACTTTCAACCATTAGTCGCGTAAGAGAATGGTGCAATGATTTAGATAGAACAAAGCGTCCGTATGGTGTTGTACTGTCAATTGGTGGCAACAACGTCGATTATATCAACTTCGATCAAGTATTCTACATTAACAAGCTGAAGGCGATACTATGCAGCCTGCATAACAGCGGCGTCAAAGAGGTGGTAGTGTGTCAGATTCTACCAAGACAACACCCTCATGTAACGCCAGAGCAGGACACAGACTCCAGAGATAACGTAAACGCCCGGCTGTTTAACCTTGTCAAAATCCCACACTTCCGATCCTTCGTGTATGTCTACAAATTTGGTCGTGATTTATTAGATTTTGTCCCGTGCGGGGCCCGGGTGGCGAATAGGCCCGCAGCAGAGCCTAGCTTGTCGTAAGAGGCGACTAAGGGTCTTGGGATTCTGACGTCAGGTCAGTGCTCAGCCCACAGAGCGACCAAGTGTGTACCCTAGGTGGCTGAATAGGGTAGCCCTCGTCCGCGGGGGTTGTATACAGATTTAAAAGGGCTGTTTTTATTCTGTATTCTGTACATAGACTACCGCCATCTTCCCAGTGGATGTTTGCAGACAATTCCATACAATTTGTTGATGGCAGAGCGGATGTTCTGGTAATACCTTTACATTCCCAAGATTAAGATGGACGCTGTCTGTGAAATAGTCGGTTTTTAATGGGTGAGTGAGTGAGTGAGTGAGTGAGTGAGTTGGTGTTTTACGCCCGTGCAATGCTATATAGGTTATTTACAGGCGATGAACATGAAGAGGATGATAAAATGAACATGAAATGATGATGATAAATGAAATATGGGGATGGGGTGGGAAACAAAGGAACGGCAAATTTTGAAGAACCACAGGAAAAGGGGAGAGGTGGGTAGGGGCGGAAAATTTAGCCTATGTGGTGCACTACTTGGCGGTCCACAAAGGGGTCTTTTACGTGCATGAAGCGTGGCACTCTCCACACACATTGGTCCACTATGGTCGGCGGTCAGGGTTTCCGTATTATAGACCTGACAACCCCCGCGGACGAGGGCCACCCTATTCAGCCACTTAGGGTACACACTTGGTCGCTCTGTGGGCTGAGCACTGACCCGACGTCAGAACCCCAAGACCCTTAGTCGCCTCTTACGACAAGCTAGGCTCTGCTGCGGGCCTATTCGCCACCCGGGCCCCGCACGGGACAAAAGCTATTAAAAGGCCATTTGAAAATCTCAATAACATATATGGGCGAAAAAAAAAAAAAAACATTTAGTAGCTTTTTTTTTATTTTATTTTGCTTTGTTCGAAACTTTAGTACTAGTATGCTTCATGTACCAATTAAATGTTTTAAAGCCATATACTTAATTTATTTCTTATTAAAACTACCTTTCCAAGGACAATTTATAGTTACTTATGATAATATGAGCTTCAATCAAGCCAATTTGTTTCAATTATTAGTTGTAAGAAAAAAGAAATAAATCGAATAAACAACTTATGGGCATGAATGTACTAAGACTTGGAAACGCCGGTTTGCGGAACGCATAAGACAGAAACGTAATGGACCTTTATTTGTTATAGTTATAAATAAACGGGCGTCACAACGCTCACTCAAACTTCAAATTTGCCCTACAAAATTTTGCGTTTCTCCTATGATGGAGTCGATAATAAAAGATACAAAACTACCACCTCATAGTTTTTTTATATATTTTTTTTTTCAAATAACAGTGCAACGAGGATAAAAAAGCTGGAAAGAAAGAAGAAGAGAATAATAATTTACAACACCTAATCCGGCTAAGCACGATGGACAAAGACTGTTGGGATATTGTTGAAGCAATCCAAGCCAAATATCCAAGCTACTCTGTATTTTTTACACAAAGCTTTCGAGAGCATCAGAGAAGGTAGTGCTTAATAAAATTTTGAACGGGTCAAAGTTGTCATCGATTGAATCTCTGATAAAAGAGGAACCGCTGGCAAAAGAGGGAGATTCTCTGGTTCTTCAGAGAATAAGAGAACAAAAGGTAAAAACTCAATCTTTAGACAATTATTTTTTTTTTCATCTCTTTTATAACTAGCCTTCATCATTTTAATTATAGTCTGTGATATTCATGACCGGACTGCACTTAACTCCAAACATAAATATGTCATGGGTATTTAGTTGTAAATACATGTAAATAATTACCATTTTCCCATAACATTTCACTAATATGATATTAGGTGCAACCTAAAATGGGACGCAGCTTTAGAAAATAGTCGTCAAAAAATGTCATTGATCATTAACTAATAATTTCAAATATCGAATTATTTGTGCAAATTACAAATATTTGTTACATTCTCAAATAGTATAAAAATATAAAAGGATGACGTTGACGGGACGAAATAACCTTCTTTTGGTGTAAATTGGTGTTACGTTATCCATGGATAAATCTATGAAAATTACCTTTTACAACTTCCATCTTATGGTGGTCCAGTCCTTTACCCCCCTTAGCACCCATCAACTCCTCCTGAGTGAAGACCAATCCCACTACTTTGTTCAGTAAGAAGGCTTTTTAGCATTCAGCGCCAGCATTTCAGAGCTACTTAGACGTGTTGGATTTACAACATCATCAAACTTTTTATTGTCCTCCTGTATCAAAGAATGTTTTCTCTGTCAACAAAGTTCAAACAATGTTTACTTTGAGCAAATTTTAAAAAATACATAAAACCTTAAGGCGTAGCAAAATTTATTGTCTGGAACTTTGTTGTCATTTGTATTTCGAACACACGTGAAGGTTAGCACTGCTGGTGGAGTTTTAATTCCCCGAGGTTAGCCCGCTCCGGCACCAACACTTTTGAGTTGGAGAAAACATCAAAGTTTTAAATTATCCGTCTTAATTTCAAAATTGTCTAAACCCTAAGGTTCTTCCTACCCCAGACATAGGTTGATTATCTTAGTAATAATTTGGTTCCCCAGTTTGGTATTTTTGGTTTTAACTTTTCTATGCTCTTCATATTCATATAGTGTTTTGCATTTTCAATATGTTTGATAGAGCGCCTCTGATGAGTCTTGAATAGACGAAACGCGCGTCAGGCGTGGCAAAATTTATTGTTTCTTTGTGAACATTTCCATATGTATTATTTCTTCATATGGAACTTCATTGAAATTCTTTCAATCTATCAAGCTGTTTAGAAGATGGTGTGCTTCATTGAATTTTGTTCATTAGTTTTAGAGAAGATTTTTGAAAAATTATTAACAGACGACGACAACAGAGGCCACATAATGGCAATAGCTCACCTGGAGCTCGAAGTTAATTTAGCGGAATCCGCATTATTTCGTTTTGTTGAATAATATAAGACCTTCTATGGCGAGAGATATATGACGCTGAATGTACACCAACTTCTACATCTTGATGACTGTGTCAGACAAACCGGTCCATTATATGTCAACAACTGTTTCATCTTTGAGGACTCAAATGGATACATTATCAAACACATACATGGAACTCAAGGGGTAGAAACACAAATATGCAATGTTATTTCACTGTTAAAAGTACCTCCTATACAGCACATGAAATATTAAAAGGATTCTCATGATGAAAATGTAATTATGTTGTATAATGAACTAAATGACAGCGTTATTAGTAGATATAAATACTTAGATGAAATAGAGCCCGGTGTCCGTCCACTTGGGAAAGCAACAGCCTTTACGATAGCCCAAAAAACACATGCACTTACCTTTGAAATGTGGAATCACCAATACTGAAGTAAAATGTTTCAGTCGGATGAACATGTACAAAAAAATGTTTTGCGTTTATAGTATTGCAGAAAAGACAACAAAACATCGTCACATGTTCAAGGGGAAAGGAATTGATTTTTTGATCAGTTATGAGATTTATCCAAGCAGATGAAATGGTCCCACCACAAACAATTAATGTCGCAGTGGTTAGGGTTTTCAAACAAATTAGACCGATCGCAAGTGTGTGGGAAGTTGAGCAAAGTGAAGTTATCGACTTCGTTCCTATTAGATGTATTCTGAATGTTAACAATCTGGTGAAAATGAAGAGCAAATCATTCGTTTGCCCTTCTCCGAACAGAATGATATGATAGGGACTGAATGATTTTCATCAAATTTTGTTAAGGCAAAATAATATTTATTCATGGTTACCCAAGAGTAAACTAAAATGAACTGAATCTTGCTAAGATCTATTAAACTTTTTTTTTTACTTTTCCACATTCTGCATATACATGAAAGCAAAGTGGTGCAAATGGTGCATTCAAATGACAATGTAACTTCTCTAAATATTTGTTTTATTATTGAAATCATCTGTTTCTTTCCTTAATTGTATTGCACATGGTCGATATCCTATAGTTGTTTGATTCCCTGTTTGGACGTTTAAAATTAATAGTACTTCTCCTTCAAACATTATGTTTTTTTTTATTCAAATGCAGAATGAGAGGGGTTACTCCCTGAAATGTGCATATACGGCATAACCAAAATACTATTTTTGTACATCATTTTGATATTTTGGTATTCCAAAAGGACAAAGAGGATTACAAAAATCCAGATTGAATAAAAGTGCATGACAGCCCCCCTCTGGGGGGATATGTTGCACACCTATGTACTGATGAGGTAGGTTGTCAAACCTGGACCTGTTCATGACTTCAAAAACATACAAAACCATAGCCTGTCACGTTCAGATATTGTGCACAGTAAATTGAAGTCATTTTCATACCATTTCAATTGTATAATATACAACTGAGAAATTGACATATACGACATTTTGGAATCCCAGCGACGATATTTAACATTTAACTATATTATATTTTGGAGAAAAAAATACAATTGTTTTATTGGAATTTGATTATCCTCTTATGAAAATGCAATGCTGAATTACCGATCGATGGACATTTTGGAGTCATTTATAAACAGGGTTAAAAAATATGACCCTGTCCAGGACTATAGGTAGGAACATGTGAAAACATACCCTGTTTTTATGGACATAGGTATGACCACTTACAATGGGAGACCCCCCCCGAAGTGTGTTAAATCAAAATAAGGCAGGAGTGAGTGAGTGAGTTGGTGTTTTACGCCCGTGCAACGCTATATAGGTTATTTACAGGCGATGAACATGAAAAAGATGATACAATGAACATGAAATGATGATGATATATGAAATATGGGATGGGGTGGGAAACACAGGGACGGTAAATTTTGAAGAACCACAGGAAAAGGGGAGAAGTGGGTAGGGGCGGAAAATTTAGCCTATGTGGTGCACTACTTGGCGGTCCACAAAGGCGTCTTTTACGTGCATGAAGCGTGGCATTCTCCACACACGTTGGCCCACTATGGTCGGCGGTCAGGGTTTCCGTATTATAGACCTGACAACCCCCGCGGACGAGGGCTACCCTATTCAGCCACCTAGGGTACACACTTGGTCGCTCTGTGGGCTGAGCACTGACCCGACGTCAGAATCCCAAGACCCTTAGTCGCCTCTTACGACTAGGCTCTGCTGCGGGCCTATTCGCCACCCGGGCCCCGCACGGGACAAATAAGGCAGGATGGTACATGTGTTTGAAAATTGAAGCTTTAAACTAGCATAAAAAATATCAAGGCTATTTTACTTTCACGTAAATACGTTTTCAAAGCCCCCTCCGTCCAAGGTTTATCCCTAAACAGACACCAGAAGAATAGAAAAACAATACTGTTTAGCAACCAAAAACATGAACGGAAACATGCCAACGAAATTATCGAGTCAATATTTTGTAAAAATAGTCCTGGTATAGGACAAAGCAAATACTATGATTAACAACTTGGAAGGGGGGTGTTCATCAAGGTCTGAGCTCAAGAAATCAACTGGAATTGTAAAGTTTTTATTTCTTGGCAATAAAATCTGCTTGGATATTTAGAGTAAATCTTTTCATTTTTCCTTTGATGCATGCTACTGATAACCTGACTGGGGCGGATCCAGAGGTTCATGAACGAGGGTGCTTAACTGCAAAAAAATGATACAATTTAATACATTTTTTTTTAAATTCTCAATTAAAGGGAGCCCCTCTCTGGATCTGCCACTTACCTGTATCATGAACAGGTGTGTATAGCCTAATCAATCGGGTCAGTGTGATGGCGTAGTCCTGATATGATCAGTCCTTTCGAAATATTGTTAAATTATTTTACACTTTTGAACGAAAAAAATATGGATAAAATAACAAAAATATAAATGACCATAATAAACAGTCCGTGATTAACCCAATCTCAAGATTTCAAGTCATAGATATAGAAGATGACATTACTAAGCTTATACCTTCTGTACTGGCCAACCTGTATCAGAGGACGCATTCCCGTTGGAGAATATCGCATTTGTACTTTTTCTTGATGTTGTGAATTGGTTCTCACAAACAAACTCTTCACAAATGAAGTACTCGTTTCCACAGACCCTACAATTTTGAGAATTGGACAAAAGCTGTTTCATGGCAGATTTTAAAGATTTATGTCAGGACCTAAAAATCAAGGACAAATACTTCAAGGTGCAACATATAAAGGACAATATGATCCCCAGGAATCTGAAATAAATTTTGCAGTACCAAGTAATCAAGTTCTTCGAAAGCTAAATCCATTTGAAAAAGAAGATTTAAAACCAGGAATATTCCATACTACGATTGATGCCATTGTTCAGGAAGATAATGGTAATAGTTTCAGTGAGTGAGTGAGTTTTAAAATAAAATGTGATATAAAATATGTAAAATGACAGTAAACAACACCGAATTTGCCTTGGTTTATTAAATATGCAGCGTGAAAAAAAGGGCACATTTCTCATGTTAAGTGATATTATGGGGTCTGATTTCCTTTGTGACAAATAAAACATCATGCTCCTAAAAATCCGATAAAAGTATATCCAACAGATAAAGACTCCATTCTTTCTGATAAAAAAATCCTGAACCCGTCGCTATAGCGGTATTGATAAAAATGATTGTCAAAGTTGTGCTAATTTCCTCAGTTTATTAGTTATTTGTGAATCCCCCTTTCTAAATATAGAAATTTCATTCATAAAATGAATAAACATTGAGAGTATCTCATACCCAGCAAAAAATAGCAATGGTCTACTCGACTTCCTGAAATATTTTTTTTCTTTAATTCTGCAATATATAAGGCCTTAACTGGTGAAACTGTTTAAATTTTACTTTTTCTTAATATAACGCATGTCTTTATAATAAAATGGTAATAAGCAAATGTAAAATGACGTTTTAGAAGGGGGAGGTCTATTAAGAGAGGTTTGTTCGATTTGTAAAACTGTAATCGTCTCCCTTCATTTGCCTAGCAACGTTTTAAAATTGCTTGTGACAAAAAAAAAAAAACATTTTTCTTCGATTTCCTTAAAATTTTGTCAACAAAAAAAGCACAAGATTGGTCGTCATCTGTCAAAGTACTTACCATTATTTTTTAAATTCAACATGTTTATCACCTTTAAAGAATTCCGGTTATTCCTTAGAGATAATAAATTACTTTTTTGTCACAAATTATTATTCTTTGCGTACAACATCCTAACTAAGAAAAAAGAACAATATTTTGTCAATTCACTTGTACCCGAACTTGAAAATAATCATGACCTACTTTTAATTAATCAAAAGATAAAGTTGGTGATTTCAGCTCATCACGTCATTCAAAATGATGTGATTTTCGAATCAGTTTAGACATACAAATTATTTACAAGGGAGATATTTTGTCACCACCTGTCTGACTGTAAGACTGTTGAAATTCCATTTTGCTTTACAAACAAAGTGTATTATGTAAAACAAAAACCCAGATGTATTTTATTTTATTTAATTAGGATATTAGGATTTTATTATTTATATAAATTTAAAATTCTTAATTGTATTTCCATTTAATTTTTATTTTGTAGGTATGCCAAGTTCAACTGCCATGGACAGGGCTTACAACTAGACTTTCCTGTGAGAGTCCAGTCATCAGTTTATAACAGAACTACCTTTGTGCCAAGTTCTCCCTGTAGAGAGGCTGACAATGAAGTGTGCCACCACAGCTTGCTCAGCATATAACTTTTAATAGGTATTGTATTATATACTATGGAAACTTTTTGTACTTTTTGCATTTTATTATGTCAACATTTACAATTTGTTTTTACTGATAAATTTAATCATGTAATTAAATACCAAAACGCGGGTATAAACGATTCATTTGGATATGCTTTATATCGATATTTCAAGGAGTAACCTCTCGGTAAAAATCGAAAATTTCAGCGACAAAAATATTAGAAATTTTATGGTAAATTGTGTCAGACAAGTCTGACGACCAGACTTGTGATTACCCTCGGGGACTTCTGGTCAACCAGTAGCAGTTATCGCCCAGTGTTTTCAAAATTACAAATACCAAAATGGAGTATAAACGGTTAACTGGATATGCTATATATATCGATATTTCATTTTGTTCTAGAGTAAAATGTGATTATAAGCAGGAGAATTCAATAGGAATCATTCACGAAATTTTCTCCGGTTGGTGGCGCTGTTGTACTAGGGGGTATACTGTAATTATCTCCCTTGAATTTTATCGCCATTTTCATAGAGAATATTCACATACCAAATTTAAAATGAAGTACTGTTGCGTCCCGCAATGCCGTGGAGTTAAAGGGCACAAGTTCCCTAAATCAGCATCATTACATATGCAATGGAGAGTAGCCATCAGACGGGTTGATCCCAAGACAAAGGCCTTATGGATGCCAAATGAGAATGCCGTGGTTTGCCATCAGCACTTCAGGCCATCTGATTATAGGACGACTTTAATGGGTAAGGAACATACTAGAAATAGAAATTATACACTATAGGTCAATGAAAATAACATTTTTAATTTAAAATAAATTATTAGATAGAACTTTTTCATGTTTGTGGGGTTTGTTTACATGGTTAAGGACAATTCATTTTGTAAATATTTTTTTCTTTCATGTGATTTTATCTATGTTTCATGTATCTTTATTTTGTGAAATAATCATGTGCTGTTTTGTATTCACATGTTCATATTAATTATATACATAAGGGTCAATTACCCAAATTTGAATATATTTGTTACTTATCTTATCATGCTTATTACAGTGTAAATGTTCATGTTTAGCTTGTTACATTTGGCAAGCGCTGCTATAAATACATGTGCATAAGCTATTGTGGAATGAATGAATCCAGAATGAGTGACGAAGAATGAATACTCCAACACTGATGTGATTCCTCTGCAATCTAAGATTTTATAAAGAGAAGTATCTGTATGACATGATTAAGTGTGAATGTTAAATGTGTACTGTAATAGTCTATTTGCCAATTAGCATCGGATTTTTATTCCGGAATCGATTTAATTTTTCTTTGTATTAGCGCTATGGAAAAGTCCGGCGTTACTGAATGGCATACAGACCGGACAAGCATCGGACTTTTTCCTTTACGACTATGATAATCTACCATAAAAATCTGACAAACTTACTGGCATTAAAATGTTTTTGACACCGTATTCTAAAAATTTACGCCTTACTATTTAACACGACCTGAGTAAAAAAAGTTAAAAAAGTTCTATTAATTCTATAAGTTGCAGTAGATTATCGTAGTAATTAACAATAAAGTCCGAGACTTGTCCTGTCTGTATGCCATTCGGTAACCACGGACTTTTCCGTAGCGCTAATACAAAGAAAAATTAAATCGATTCCGGAACAAAAATCCGAAGCTAATTGGCAAATGAACTATTTGATTAGAATGGATGGTTTTTAAGCTGCAATTCAATATCTTAAGTAAAATTGCAATAAGTTTTTTGTCAATTTCATTTGCCATGTTTGCTCACTGCTTAACTTAACTTGAGCTAATTTTTTAGACTGCTTTTTTTTATGCATATAATCAGCTAGAGGCTTGCGTACGAGGGTTCGATTCCCTCCCCAGGCATGTTATTAAATGCTGGTGCAAAGTGGGCAGAAAGCCTGGTGGCCCCGCGCAAACCTTTGCAGTGCAAATCAACCATTACTTGAACAATAAAATTTCATAATGTAAATCTAATTGATTGGTCCATGTATTGGACGTTTTTAAATTTTAATTGATAAATTGCTATATACATGTATGTATTGGTTTACTTTTTTCTCTTAACAGGTGATAGATCCCGTTTGAAAGATGATGCTGTACCATCTGTATTTGATTTTAAAGTAGAAGAGAGGTTGGTCAGTCCAAGAACTGAAAGATTTTTGAAGAGAAAACATGTAGGCCAAGTCTGTGGAAGTGATATTTTGCCCGAGGTTGGTGCTAATGCTGAGATTTCTGTAGCTACCACAAGTTCTGAAGAGATTGAAATGGAGGTTGATACATTTCAGCTTTTTAACACTGATGCAGCGGTGCAGTGCAACTTACCATGTAGACAACCTTACAGTATTGATAGTTTTGAAACTGAAGATGCTTCAGTTCAATACTATACTGGATTCAGTAACCATGGGCAGTTCATGATGTTCTTTAACTTGCTTGGGCCAGCAGCCTTTGAATTGGAACCAAGCTTTTCTTCACTTCATCCAAAAGATCAACTTTTTTTGGTCATGATTAAATTACGACAAGGAAAGGAAGATTTTGAACTTTCTATTTTATTCAAAATCTCAGAATCAACGGTGTCAAGAATTATAACAACTTGGGTAAATTTTCTGTATTTTCAGTTAAAGGAATTAAATCTTTGGCCATCTAGGGAGATAATTGATGAGTTCATGCCAGCAAATTTCGGAGATAAATTTCCATCCACCAGAGTCATACTTGACGCTACAGAAGTACCCATTCAAAAGCCCTCTAGCGTTGAAGCACAACGAGCAACATGGTCTTCATATAAGCACCGTAACACAGTGAAAGCAATGATAGGTTGTACTCCCAAAGGTGCTGTGTCTTATATCTCTGATGCGTATGGTGGATCTACAAGTGACAGGCAAATTATTGAAAGGTCTGATTTGGTTAAACCAGAGGCAGATATGTTTCAGCCAAGAGACAGTATAATGGCTGATAGAGGAATTATGGTTCAGGACCTCTTCGCCCCTAGAGATGTCCAAGTTAACACACCAACAATGTTAAGTGGTAGGTCTCAACTTGAACCTGAAGAACTTGTTAAAGACAGAAGAGTGGCTTCCAAAAGAATACACATAGAACGGGTCATTGGATTAGCCAAAAGTTACAAAATACTTAAGCAAGAAATTGTACAGAGCAAGCTTCAACTGAGCTCACGAATTATTTACATTTGTTTTTCTCTTGTTAACTTTAGGCAATGTATTGTTGATAAATTTGCCTAAAGCTTAAATACATGTACATGTATGCATATGAAAAATGGTAATAACAAAATTACTTGACTAAGAAGATCAATCTCAGGTGTCAGACTACACAACTGAAAATCACAATGGCCCTGACTTGGTTCAATCATATCAAAAGAAATGCAGGGTTAAATCATGATTTGATGTTACCAAACACCCCTCTCAAATTGCAATCATAAGATAGAGTAGGGTTCAATACACCTGTTTGATGTTCTATAATATTTGATATCTGAGAATAATTGAAGTCTATTTCAAATTTGAAAAAAAATATAGATTTTAACAAAATAAGTTAATAGTCTATATATTGTACATAACAAAACAGTTAATACATATCAATATACATTTGTATTACTTTCAGTTTAATTTCATCATGTTCATATATGCAGTGAATAAATATTAGAGAATAAGTAAACAAGTAGTCAAGTAATTTCAAATAAAAAACAAAACATATAAATATTTAACAAAATAAGTTTATATTACTATTATATACTGTAACTAACAAACCAATCAATATATTACTTTCAGTTTAAATTTATATGCAAAATGATTATGATAATAACAGTGAATAGATATTTAATGTGTATGTACAGGATGAGCATAGGTTGTGCCACATGTATCATATGCACCAAAAACTTGAGACAGAAATAACAAAATTACAGAACAGGAAAAATTATAAAAAAAAAGATATAAAAGTACATTGAATTTGATCAATTAAGCATTTTGTAGAAACAGTCAAAGCTAGTATACATGCAAGTACATTACATAAGATTGGAAGCAATGTATGGTCTTAGATACTTAATGTAAAAACACTCTAATTTTGGGACAAGTGCATTAACACAATATTGTTCATCATACATAATTTCTTCTATGAACAAATCTTCAAAAGTGTACACTACAAAGAAACATTTTCTAATGTTTGTTATGTGCATTTGTCCCTGTACTTGATCATAATACCTGTGACCTTTGTTCAATGTACATTTTCCATCAACATATTTTAAGAATGGAAATAGCTTTCCTGGTTTAATTTCAACTTTCCTACCAGAAAATGGACACTTGACCTCAACAAGAGACATACTATCATCAGATCTAACAATTGCATCTGGGCTAGCCCCAAGATAAGGATGGGAGATGCTTACATAAAAACCACATCTTTCTGTTTTACATTTAAGCTTGTTTTCAAATGCTTTCAGAGCCTTTGATTCATAGTTCTTCCCATGTAGTACTGCTGGTGTTTCTAGTTGTTTTGTTCCAGTCAAAGATTGGCACAACTTTGACATATTTCTACGGCTTGTTAGTTTACATATGTCCCCAAATCTTGATGCTGTCAGTCTCCAACATCTCTCACTGAACCACCTTTTGTTTCCAGCTTGGCCTCTTGTTTTTTTCTCAATTTCCGTGATTCTTTTCCTATCAACCTTAAGTAAACAAATATCTATTAATGTTACATAATTATACTTTATAGAAAAAAATCAAACTCATTGAATAGATTTTCTTAATTTAATGTGTTACAACTCGCATCAACTGATTACATTTCTTGAACAAGTAATGAATTTTGTCTTAAATATTGGTAACTGATTACTTTGTATAGCATGATTTCTTGAGACTTTTAAATCCTCTTCTAAATCAGACTTTGACATTAAATCCACAATTAAATGTTATCATAAAGTATTATATACATGTATACTAACTTTCAAAGCCTCATCAACCCAGTATTCTGTATATGGTCTCTCCAGGTAATCATGATCCATTACAGCTTGCTATGGACAAAGTTATAAACAAGTATTCAATGGTTCATCTTAATTTCGGGTTTATGAAAACTGTAGATTCATTTTTTTACAAAATAAAATTATGCTGATAAGGGAATACACATAGGTAATGGTTTTTTTTTTTACTATTGTGCCTGTCCTTTCAGCTTTCAGCCAGAAAATTTGCCCAAGCATATTTCTGTAGTTGTCAATTACATGAGAATTCTTTACGTCCAGAAAGGTTTTTTTGACAACTCTAGGACAAGATTTACATTGTAGGTATTGTATTTTGCTCTTGGACCAAATCAATGGTCAGTGCTCCTCCATCACATGAATGCAGGCATGTTGTGGACACTTACATTGTTTTAAAGGATTAAGCTTGAACCATATGTATTTTATTTTCAATCCAGAGCAAATTGCAAAACAGGGAGCAGCGACCCCTGGTCATATTGAAGTTTAATTTTTTTGATTTTTTAAAATTATTGAAAATGTGGTAGGTTAAGTCCTGTACACTCATTCAAGGTCTCATTAATTTCTATGTGTTTCTTCACTTGTTCCACATCTCATTTACTTATACTGTTTTAATTCAAGCTAAAATACCTTTATATTAGCTTTTGGCATTATGTATCGAAATGCAATATCTTCAGAACATGTTGATAAATAGTTGATGATGGTGTTTCTTGCATGGTCATTAAATCCTGGCATGTTTCTGTATTTTAAAGGTCTGGGGTCATCCAAAATTTCAGGTTTTCTTTTGCCTTGAACCTTTTCTATCTTCAAGGGAGAGCCTAAATTGATGTTAAATTTCATATCTTGAAACATGTCTACATTGCTGTTTATATAACTTATATTGTTTACAATAATCTTAAATTTGTCTAACAATGTTTGAAAATGTTTAACTTATTGCAGAATTTAAAAAAAATTATCATAATTTTTTGAATAGTATTTGAATAGAAAAATTTGTCCAAAAATTATACACATTTAATTAAGCAATATACATGTACCACTAAATGAAGATTTAGGCTTATTGAAACTTTGTAAGTTCTCTGTGCAAGTCTTCTTAATCTTCAAAACTCCTTCTGTGATAAACTGTAGTATTGTAAATAGCACAGCTGCAACATGCTTGCATGTTCCGTGTGGCCCTTTTCCAGCTGGACATTCACACTCAGAATTTATAGGATCACCGCTTTGTTTTTCCAACTTTAACTTGTAGGTATATGTGACCTAAAAATAAAGACAACTAAGTACTATTAAGAAATGATTCAATGTCAATTATTGGGTCATTGATAAGATGTGAATTAACTTGCCACCCATATAGGTCTGATCAATAGGAAGTTCTTATAAATGAAAATAATACATGTGTACACATTACATCTAGCTTTAAAATACCTAGTAATTTATCTGAAGCTATGGATAACAGCACACATAGTACTTTCAATGCATAATAGAAATACTTCATGTGGTGCACAACAATCTTTTCTTTTGTTTTCAGACAAATTCTCATAACTGTCCTATTTTTCTAAAATGTAATATATTCAGTACTTCCATAAATGTCAATGAATATAATTAAGATAAAGAGTTGCAGATTTGTAGTAATGTGCATACTCTAAGCTAGTAAGTATATCATACAGTTAAATCATTCACTTTGGCTCCCTTTTCTAGAGCATAAAGTGTGTTTTAGAAATTTCAATTAAAGTATACTCACGTTTTTTTTCATAGCTGCCCCTACAATACCACTGAGAAAAATAAAACCTTCCTTCAAATGGACAGAACATGCCAGGACACGATCTGATTCCTTCAACTGCTTTCCTTTTGACAATGCTTTTATGTCATTTGATGCCCTTTTATCACCTTAAAAGATATATAATACTTTTGTTTATATCAATATTAACACAACATTAACATAGTTACATACAATTTGCAAAAAACTCACTCTACAAAATTTTATTATTCAACCTTCAGTTAATATTATTTTTTTCAATTTATAGCCTATTATTTCTTTCATTAATATCACAAAAAATGTTGTTATTCTGTTCAACTATACAAAATATGTTTGAAAATGTAAATAAACATAATTATTATTATTTTTTATTAATATACTGATTATATGAACTTTATTTGAATGTATAATTAACATGAAATTCAATAGGAAAATCAAACTTGGAAATAAAAAAAAGAACATCAAGAAAATAACTGCTGCATAAACTCTGCGCGGAGGCCACCAGGCAATCTACCTCCTTTGCACCAGCATATCACTTTCTAACAGGCCTGGGGAGGGAATCGAACCCTCATGCGCAAATGACAGTAGCTATCTTCTAAATGTCATATTATTTTCATTTTCAAAATTCAGATAAAATTACACCTTAACTATAATGTACTAGGTTTTCCATTAGAATTCTTTATAAACAGTCAGCAGAATTTAGCTGATGGTTGTTTAGTCCTAAAATGTAAAAATATATGTAAACACAATTTATCTTTTCAAAACATAATTTATGAATCAAATATTAACTCATTTATTTTTTGGCCCGTAGAAAGTTGATATTCACAGGTTTAAGATAACTTGCAACTTCATACGTAAAACTTGGTAACTGAACTAATTTCAATAACTTGGAGCAGATACATCTTTTACAGGTTGTGAATATTCTTACAGAGTTACACCAAATAACTGTAGAAACAATTAAGACAAAAAATATTTACAGATTTTCCTAATTGTTCAATCAGAAATACATCTGTAGTAACTAACAAATTTATGTTGAAAGTGAATGATAAAACTTCAATAACTTATTAAAAGGTTTCCAAATTGTTACTTGAAGTTCATTGAAAGTTAACCACCATTTTAAATGTAATAATGTACCTGCCTTTACATCTGAACATTAACTTTAAAACAGAGTTCAATGTTTATTATACCAGCTAGTCTATATATAAAATATGACTCTATCTGTTCAAAAGTCAACTTTGGGAAAATGACCTTGTGAGTGGATTGCAGCTGCTGGTAACCAGTTAAAGGCCATAAAATGTCTTCAGGCTTTGGCAACTCTACTGCTGGTCCCTGGAAATTAAAATTCCTGTCGTAAGCTTCCAATCTACAATAGAAGATAATGAGTTGTGGAAAAAGTGTATGCAACAATAATTGAAACAAGAGATATTTTTGTTGCAAGAAGACCTAACAACAAAAATCATTAAAAAGCATTACTGGTCACCATGGTCACTGAGTAGATCTTGCCAGATGCAGTTCACACCATGTTGTCGATAATTTTGCTATATTTCAGCTAAAATTGTCATGGAATAGATCATTGTAAAGGAATTTCTGTCCTCTTTTCAGATAAAAAAGTTTTATTTCCAATCTAGCTGTCCAAATAATTTCACAATAAATGTTTTAAAATCGGATCGCAAGACTTACTTGCTTGTAAGATTTACTCTGTCACCAGTACAAGATGACATAATTATTTGGACTACCATAACATTTATTGTACATTTGTACATGATGTAACTAAGTGCATGTTTACTTATTTATAATTCATGTTCCTAAGCATTCCTCTCAATTAACCTAATAATTTTACATAGATAGACTATTTAATTACAAAAATATTAATATTGGCCATGATCTCAGCCTGTAGCAAGGTAAATGGTCTCGCCATCTTTTTGTCTTCAGTACTTCACATGGTAATCATTAAATTTCTAGTCAAGTCTTCACGACCACTACGATAAAATCATACAGATAGTCCTATCATAATAAACAACCAATTTTTGAAAAGTAAAGAATGTGCTTCGAAATGAGCGATTTCGTTTTGATATGAGGGAAAAGGAAGCAAAAAAATAGCTTCACCGCGATATCACTTTTCAGAACATGAAACAATGCCGCAAAACGTGTTTAATTAGTTAAAGACCGAAACTTTTCATATCTAAAAATATAGGAAAACCACTTTTAAACCTTTCTATTAGTTGTTCTTTTCTTCCATGAACTGCTGCACCCCGCAAAGACAATTCTTTTTTCAGCTTTGGCACTGTCAATGACATATACGCCGCCATATTGTTTTTGTATACCCCCTAGTACTGAAGCGCCACCTTACGGGAAAAGTCGTGAAAGATTCCTATTGGTCGGAAACGACAATGTCATGACAACTTGTTTCACTGTATTTCAATTTTTAGAAATGAACTTTTAGATGTTCATTCTTTGAATTTTAAGTTTGGTATTTTTGATGATGAAAAAGTTAAACTAGAAAAGAGATGTAAAGAGTTGTTTGATTTATTGCAAAATGAGAAATCATTTGTTTCTGAAAGCAAAGAGAGAGTTGAATATTTGGGATCTAAAAACAAATCACCTCAGAATTATGTTGAAAATGTTTTGGAAAAGCGAATATTGGAAAAAAGTTTGATGACTTACAACCAAGGCAGAAACTTAAGAGTGAGTGAGTTGGTGTTTTACGCCCGTGCAACGCTATATAGGTTATTTACAGGCGATGAACATGAAAGGGATGATAAAATGAACATCAAATGATGATGATAAATGAAATATGGGAATGGGGTGGGACACAAAGGACAGGTAAATTTTGAAGAACCACAGGAAAAGGGGAGAGGTGGGTAGGGGCAGAAACTTAGAAAAAAAATCGCACTTTAGAAACTTATGCAGATAAGACCTTAGGTTTTATTGAAACTTTTGGTTTATTTCCCAAAAAGTAAGAATGCATTTCTGAAAAAAGGTAAAATTGTTTCTTTTAATTTTGAATCAAAGAAAGAAATATTTTGTTGACTTAAGAGTCTGGTGATAAAGAATTGTTGAAAAGCATTGTATTTTTCCAGAGACTTATCAAAGTAAATCTTCTTCAAAACACAGAAAAGGCTAAATTGCAAATTAAATTCTCTGAAATGGCGCAAAAGTAAGCAGAATTACAAATTTGGTTATCTTTTTCTTTATCAGTTATTTCCGAAAATTCTACTTTATTTGACAACCGGTTTAACACAATTGCTATTGCTCAATGCGATGGAAATTATATGAAAGTCTCCGCAGTACATGTAAGCCACTGTTTGACCAGTTAAGTTCTTTGGCAAATACTAAGTTAATTATTATTGAGGGTATTGATTATGATTTGGAGTTGTTTGTTGGCGGAGACATGAAATTTATACAAATTTTGCTAGGCTTAGGTGGTTCAAGGGGATTTTTCCTGCCCCTGGTGCAAGGTTCACCAAAATGATAGGCATGATTGTACAAAGAGTGGAACTTTTATCACTCAAGTGAGATATTTAGATCTGTAAATTAAATATGCTCATTAGCTACTGTATCCAAACAGAACTATGGTGTTCAAAACATTATACATTGTACTTTTATAATACATGTACATTAATATATATTGTGCAGTGTATGTGTACTGCATATTATGTGTAGCATGGCATATACAATAACACAACATGTATCTATCCTTTAGTGCTATTATTGACTACATCTTAATTCAAAATAAATGGTTTTCATTTTTATAGGAATGATCCATGCAGGCATAGGAGAAACACAGTTCAATAGCCTATTTGCTTCCATGTACATTGTCCTCACCATAAGTCAATAAAAGACAGAGAGAATGAGGTTGGAGATTTATTAGAGAAGCACGCAGCAGAGTCGGAAAAGAAGTTATTAGATGAAGCATTTCAGTCAATGAGAATTGATACAGGTTTGAATATACATTTCCACTATTGTCTGCTATGTTATTTGGTTTGGGCTGTGGATGTTTTCAATTTGAAATTAACGATCATCTTTTTCTACTAAGGTGGTTCAGTTAGTATAAGTCCCTACGGGACCCAGATTGGGAATAGGCGGTAAGCTGCATACCTGTTGGCCTTGTTGTAATTTACTTCATGAGCCATAACCAAAAAGCTCCTTCCTGAAGATCCTTGCAAGCCCCAATATCGAATCATCGACAACCAAGCTATAAGAGTCCTAAACATTTATATAACAATTATTATGATTTGCCATTTGTGAGTTAGCAACTCTTCTGTCATTAGTTTTTTTGTAGGGAATTTGTTTTAGACTTCCTTTCTTCATTTGCATTTAAATATTCCTTTTTAAACTGGGTTTGAAATATCTGTGTCTCTCTACACATGCTACAGGGTCATTGTCTATTACCTTGACATTGCTGTGTCCCTTCGGGGCTCGTTTATTTAGCAGAAGATTGCACTAAAATAGATGGCGCTGTTTCATAATTTACATTGGAAACAATATTGCGACCGAAGTCGCGCCAGTAAATTATCTCGACGAACATGCCGATGAATTATTTAATGACAATGATAGCGAGGAAGAACTTGAGGGGTTCGATGATGATGACCTAAATGAGGTTAACCAGGACATCATTGATGGCGGATATTTAGAGTGGGAATTAAGTAACAGAGACCCCCAACACATTCAGATCTGTACGAAAGCTCGTCTGCTGCAAGAACATCACCTCTTGATTACATGAGCCTGTTTGTTGATTAACATACCAAAGAACAAATATCCCAGCAGTTTTAACAAGACAAAGTCTTGCCTGTCAAGTCAAGTTTCAGAAAATGGATATAAATAGCTGTCAAATTTTAGCAATGAGATTGACTAGTGATATAGTTTCATGTTACCTGACTCTCCTGTGACGTTGTTCTTTCATTCATTCAAATGACAAGCTCGGAAGAGTAGTATTGATCAATATTTTTTAAATGTTAAGCAATAAAGAAAGTCATTTTTCCTTGCAGTATGATGAGTTGTTTTATAATGACTAAATAGATTGAACTTAGAAATCTTCACAAGCACAATGTAAACCATGAAAAAATAAAGGCAAGTCTGGAATGCTGAGACCGTATAAAAATAGATAAAATTTCAAAGAAGGCGATGCCTCTATCTCTGGTCTTCAATAAGACTAAAACTAATCTGTGCAACAAAATAATCTTTCCTGCTTTTTTAGCTCACCTGGACCGAAGGTCCATGTGAGCTATTACCATCACTTGGCGTCCGTCGTCGTCGTCTGTCGTCGTCGTCGTCTGTTAACAATTTTTCGAAAATCTTCTCCTCTGAAACTACCGAACAGAATTTAATGAAACTTGGTATGAATGATCCTTAGGGTGTCCTGCACCAAATTTGTGTTTTGATTTTTGATCCGTTAAAAAACATGGCCGCCGTTACTAAAAATAGACTAGGGGGGTCAGACTACTGTTTTTGGCTTATAAATCAAAAAGTATAAGAGATAGAGGAAATCTAAGGCCACGCTGCTGATTCAGCATCAAAAGCTCTACAAAAGTCTCCATTTGGTCAAAGTTGTCAGATGACCCCTTATAGGGGTTACGGCCCCTTAAAGGTGAAAAATAGCATTTTTTCATGTTTTTGGCCTACAGAATGAAAACTATTGCACATAGAGATTAGCTGTTGCTTGCTTAAATGTTCAGCTCATTGAGCTCTACAAAATTCTCCATAGGGTCGAAGTTGTCAGATGACCCCTTATAGGGTTACGGCCCTTGAAAAATAGCGATTTTTCATGTTTTTGGCCTACAGAATGAAAACTATTGCAGATAGAGATTAGCTGTTGCTTGCTTAAATGTTCAGCTCATTTAGCTCTACAAAATTCTCCATAGGGTCGAAGTTGTCAGATGCCTCCTTATAGGGGTTACGGCCCTTGAAAAATAGCGATTTTTCATGTTTTTGGCCTACAGAATGAAAACTATTGCAGATATAGATTAGCTGTTGCTTGCTTAAATGTTGAGCTCATTTAGCTTTACAAAATTCACCATAGGGTCGAAGTTGTCAGATGACCCTTTATAGGGGTTACGGCCCTTGAAAAATAGCGATTTTTCATGTTTTTGGCCTACAGAATGAAAACTATTGCAGATATAGATTAGCTGTTGCTTGCTTAAATGTTGAGCTCATTTAGCTTTACAAAATTCACCATAGGGTCGAAGTTGTCAGATGACCCCTTATAGGGGTTACGGCCCCTGAAAAATAGCCATTTTTCATGTTTTTGGCCTACAGAATGAAAACTATTGCAGATAGAGATTAGATGTTGCTTGCTTAAATGTTCAGCTCATTTAGCTCTACAAAATTCTCCATAGGGTCGAAGTTGTCAGATGACCCCTTATAGGGTTACGGCCCTTGAAAAATAGCGATTTTTCATGTTTTTGGCCTACAGAATGAAAACTATTGCAGATAGAGATTAGCTGTTGCTTGCTTAAATGTTCAGCTCATTTAGCTCTACAAAATTCTCCATAGGGTCGAAGTTGTCAGATGCCTCCTTATAGGGGTTACGGCCCTTGAAAAATAGCGATTTTTCATGTTTTTGGCCTACAGAATGAAAACTATTGCAGATATAGATTAGCTGTTGCTTGCTTAAATGTTGAGCTCATTTAGCTTTACAAAATTCACCATAGGGTCGAAGTTGTCAGATGACCCTTTATAGGGGTTACGGCCCTTGAAAAATAGCGATTTTTCATGTTTTTGGCCTACAGAATGAAAACTATTGCAGATATAGATTAGCTGTTGCTTGCTTAAATGTTGAGCTCATTTAGCTTTACAAAATTCACCATAGGGTCGAAGTTGTCAGATGACCCCTTATAGGGGTTACGGCCCCTGAAAAATAGCCATTTTTCATGTTTTTGGCCTACAGAATGAAAACTATTGCAGATAGAGATTAGATGTTGCTTGCTTAAATGTTCAGCTCATTTAGCTCTACAAAATTCTCCATAGGGTCGAAGTTGTCAGATGACCCCTTATAGGGGTTACGGCCCCTGAAAAAAGCGATTTTTCATGTTTTTGGCCTACAGAATGAAAACTATTGCAGATAGAGATTAGCTGTTGCTTGCATAAAATTTCAGCTCATTTAGCTTTACAAAAGTCTCCATAGGGTTGAAGTTGTCAGATGACTCCTTATAGGGGTTATGGCCCCTTATAGGTGAAAAATGGTGTTTTTGGCCTATAGAATGAAAACTATTGCAGGTAGAGAAAAGCTGTTGCTTGCTTAAATGTTCAGCTCATTTAGCTCTACAAAAGTACAGGGTCAACATCAAGACCAGGTGAGCGATTCAGGCTCCTGGGAGCCTCTTGTTTTCTTTTTTTTAAATTTTTTTCTTGATCGTGAATTTAATCACCTAGTTTTTACCTAGTTGCAGGTACAGGGGCAGGGGTAGGAGCAATGACATGATGGTTAGTTGCAGGCACAGGGGCAAGGTTTAGAGCAATGACATGAGGGTTAGTTGCAGACACAGGGGCAAGGTTTAGAGCAATGACATGAGGGTTAGTTGCAGGCACAGGGGCAAGGTTAAGAGCAATGAACGTGGCAGGTCTAGTTGCAGGTACAGGGGCAGGGTTAGCTTTCATGACACGAGGGTTAGTTGCAGGCACAGGGACAGAATTAGCTGGAATGACATGAGATTTAAATTTAGGCACAGGGGCAGGGTTGGCTGCAATGATATGAGGGTAAGTTGCGGGCACAGGGGCGGAGTTAGCTGAAATGACATGAGGGTTAGTTGCAGGCATAGGGTCAGGGTTAGGAGCAATGAACGTGGTAGGGCTAGTTGCAGGTACAGGGGAAGGGTTAGCGCAATGAACGTGGTAGGGCTAGTTGCAGGTACAGAAGGGTTAGCTGCAAAAATTTGAGGGTTAGCTGCAGGCACAGGGGTAGGGTTAGCTGCAATGATATGAGGGTTAGTTGCAGGCACAGGGGCTGGGTAAGGGACAAGCACAGGGGGTAAGATGCAGGCACAGGGATATGATTAGTAACAGCAGACACAGGGGTAGGATTAACACTCACATGCTTCAAAATAATTACTCTAGTGCAGGACACCCTAATGATCAATCATACCAAGTTTCATTGAATTCTGTTCAGTAGTTTCAGAGAAGAAGATTTTGAAAAAGTTATTGTAAGAACAAACAAAAAAATTTTGGCCCCTTTTGGCCCTTAATTTCCAAACGAAAAAAGGGGGGACTTCCAAAATCAATCCCATTCATCCTTTAATGGTAAGAAATATCATTGTCAAATTTCATTGCATTTGGATAACTAGAACTAAAGTTATCGTGTATACACTAAAGTTAACGGACGACGACGACGACAACGACAACGACAACGACGACGACAGCATCATACCATTATACGTCCGCAAATTTTTTGCGGTCGTATAAAAACTAGCATTTAAATAGTCATGTTTTATGTTGACTTTGGTCAGTTGTCTTTCATGTTTAATTATTTTTGGATGATATTGAATCAATATATAGTTCATATAGATAACACAGACAGAGCATTGTAAAAGAAGTAATATGAGTGTTTGGGTGTGTGCAAATGGTCAGATATTTAAAGTACATGTAACAGCTTCACAATTTTAAATACATACACGAGTAAGTAAGTGCAAAAAGTAGAGCATATGCCATGTATGCAATGTATTATAAATTTTCCAAAATTTTGATTTCAAATTACCCTTCTTTTTTATTATTTCTTCCTGCTCTTCTTGATTCAGGTTTCGGTAAAAGTAGGACCCGTAGGATCCCCATGCAGGAGGCTAAATTTCCTGTCCCTACCCATCACTCCTTTTTCCAGTGACAGTCAAAACTCTCCTACCCGATTGACCTAACTAACAAACGATTTTTTTTATATTTAATGACAAAATTTTTAAACCCCCGCAAACAAAGTAAAATTGTTTAATAGTCAGAGGCCAACAGAGAATCTGCTGCTGGTAATGAGGCTACAGTACAAAATGGAACCTCATCCAAGCATCTCTGATGAGATGGATGAGGATCATTCTATGAGGGAGCCGTTAAGGTGAACTTCAACTGTTTCCCGCCACACGTGCCTTTTTTACAGACGATTGATTACCAGGTGCTGGCCATATATAAGTCGGCGCAGCCCTCATACAGGCCTCTTTTTACAGCCCAACATACCAAGTTCCAAGGCTATTAAGCCAATTACATACCAAGTATAAAAATGATAAAAATATTGCGTCATGCGTTGCAACAGCAAAAATGTTAATAAAACAGCCAGGGTTTGGGATAAGAATGGGAGGGACCTTAACCCTCGGAGCCTACGGCTCCCTCATAGAATGATCCTCATCCATCTCATCAGAGATGCTTGGATGAGGTTCCATTCTATAATCGGTAGCCTTCGGCTATCTTCGGGTTAAGGTGAACTCTTTAAAGCCCAAACAGCAATTTTTTATCAGGATACAAAGACACAAAAACAAAACAAAAGTTTTAACACTAGAATTCCAGCCTAATGACCATGGTTTAACACCAGATACCATACCAATACAAAATACATGGAAATAGAACCTTATGGTTGTTATTTACTGAGGATGTCAGTATATGACTTTTTAATAAATGGGTGAATAAAATATAAGGACATATGTCAGACATTTTGTAAATGTACCTTAAATCAGAAGACAAAACCAATTGAAGAGACAGATAAACAAGACAATCACTAGCTACTAACTTGCCTTAGACATACATTGTATTTGATATAGTGATATTTGAATGCCCCTTTAGATACTTCATTGTTTTTATCAAAATTTGACAGATTATCAAGTTGTAAAATGATATAAGCTTGAAATAATATATATTTATTATACAAAATATAAATTCCACATAACATTTGAATTCGAAAATCAAATGTTCATAAATTCACCAACATCCGTCACTGTAACAGTTCCATATCACCATAACGAATCCCATAACTTTAAGCTGTCTGTGTTCCATAGATTGACGATCATCCTATAAAATATAATAACGGTATTTAAACTATGTAAATACAGTTGTCGTATAATTATTTTGATTCTGAATATCTCTGTTGTAGAATTTCTGGAATGTCCTTGCAGAAGACCAATTTGCTGTTTTCAGAATAGTAGCTACCGAGAGGCCAGCCTTACATGCTGATGAAACTGAAGCGCTACGGTACGAGTGAGCCTTAAATTTGCCAACATCAATGCCTGACAAAGACAGTACTTCCCGAAGCCATCTCGCCACTGAAGATGTTGAAACAGAGTCTGGCAAATAGCACTTTTGTGTGAATTAATACAGCTGTATGATTTGTTAGCTAAAAACATTTCTGATAAGTAATTTATAACATCTACGATAGATGGTGAAGTGGGGTGAATTTGTTTTGAATGACACCAAACACACCATTTGTCCCAGCAAAGATTGTATTGTTTGTTTGTTGATTTTCGCCAAGAATTAGACATGAGTTCTGTAGCCTTGTGCGAAAAGCCTCTTGTCGCGAGACCTGTCCTGAAACAAGACATGCGGTCAAAAACAGTTTTCGTTTGTTCATTGGATGTAATTCTTGGCTGTGAGGCAAAAACAATAGGTCTTTGCAAAATGGTAGAACAACTGGAATGTCTATCAATATTTCCAAAAGATTTGGAAACCAACTTTGAGTTGGCCAAAAAGGTACTATTAGTACGGCTTTTCTTACCTTGTCGTCTTCTATCTTCTGACAGACTTGGTTCAGTACACTGAAAGGGTCCCGTGCGGGGCCCGGGTGGCGAATAGGCCCGCAGCAGAGCCTAGCTTGTCGTAAGAGGCGACTAAGGGTCTTGGGATTCTGATGTCGGGTCAGTGCTCAGCCCACAGAGCGACCAAGTGTGTACCCTAGGTGGCTGAATAGGGTGTCTATAATACGGAAACCCTGACCGCCGACCATAGTGGGCCAACGTGTGTGGAGAGTGCCACGCTTCATGCACGTAAAAGACCCCTTTGTGGACCGCCAAGTAGTGCACCATATAGGCTAAATTTTCCGCCCCTACCCACCTCTCCCCTTTTCCTGTGGTTCTTCAAAATTTACCGGTCCTTTGTTTCCCATCCCACCCCCATATTTCATTCATCATCACCATTTCATGTTCATTTTATCACCCTTTTCATGTTCATCGCCTGTAAATAACCTATATAGCGTTGCACGGGCGTAAAACACCAACTCACTCACTCACACTGAAAGGAGGAAACATATAAGGTTCAAATGTTTGCCATGAAATTGAAAACGCATCTGATGCCAGAGCATTCGGATCAGGAAACCAAGTAACATAAACTGATAGTTGCGCATTTAATCTTGATGCAAAGAGATCAATATTTGGAGTGAAAAAATGTATACAAATTTGTTCAAAAACGCTTGGTTTTAGTTTCCACTCAGAAGAATCATTGAAAATGCGAGACAGATTATCTGGTTCTAGATTTTCTCGACCTGGAATATGTGTCGAGGAAATATAAATTTTCCGTTAAAACACCATAACCAAATTTCTTTGACAATCTCAAGAAGAGGTTTAACTGAACCACCTAAATTGTTAATATATGAGACTGCAGTAGAACTGTCTGTTCTCACAAAGATTTGTACACTTTACAAATCTTTACATAAAGATTTTAAAGCAAAAAAGATAGCTTTTAGTTCTAAGATATTTATGTGTAACAAAGATTCTTCAGCTGACCAACGACCCTGAGTTCGGCCTAAATTATCTGAACAAATTGCTCCCCAACCGTAAGATGAGGAGTCGGTCTGAAGTGTAATACTTTTTTCCTCATGACGTATTGGTTTACCATTGACATTTCTAATGTTTTCAATCCACCAAATAATTTCATTTTTGCTCTCTTTTGATAACACTATACCAGAGTCATAATCATTATTTGATAATTCAAGAGCCTTAGTCTTATCAATATCCAAATATCTATGGAATAATGGTGCCAAAAGAATTCCATATCTTGCAGAATTATAGAGACCTATCAATTGAGCAATGGTTTGAATAGTTAAATTATCATTGTTCAAACATTTCCTAGACAGGGTCAAAATCTTTTCCATCTTTTCTTCAGGTAAGAAGACCTTGAATTCCACAGAGTCTATGATATAACCTAAAAAGATTATACGTTGACAAGGAATCATAACAGATTTCTCTGTATTAATTGAAAAACCTAAAGATTCAATAAATCTACGCACCATCTCTGTGTTGTCTAAACAAATTGTATAAGATTGATCTTGAAAAAAAGAATCATCTATGTAGAAAAAGGAGGATATACCAAATCTCCTAACTTGTGTGAAAATGACTTTAACCACCTTGCTAAATACCCTAGGCGCTGATGAAATACCAAATGGCAGGGCACAAAATTCATACAGCACGCCCTTCCAAATAAATTTGAGATATTTTCTATAATTCTTTCGTATCGGAATAGAAAAATAGGCATCTGACATGTCTAATGAAGTAAAGTAAAAATTTCTACCAACATTGCTAAGAACAAACAGTATCTAAATTTTCCTGTTTAAAATGGTAGTATTGAATAAACTTATTAAGATTCTTCAAATTTATTACTGGTCTAAATTTACCATTTTTCTTTTTCACAAGAAACAAATCTGATATGAATTGACCTTTTTCATGGGTAGATATTGTAATAGCTTCTTTTCTCAACAATTCTTTGACTTCATTATCAATCAAATCAATTTCCCTTGAAGAAAATTTACCAAGCCTAGTCTTGGGAATATGTTTTTGAAAAAGTTCTCTAAAAAATTCAATCCTATAACCTTTAATAGTTTGTAAAATCCACGGGTCACTTGTAATTTTCTTCCATTGATTCAAATGTAATCTTAAAGAACCAGCCTTAAAACCATTATCATTTGCTTTTGGCAACGTACATGTAGGTTTACTAACCTTTAAAGAGGTTTTCCTCTCCTGTTCAGACCTTGATTGAAGGCTTGTTGTCTGCACCCTCTGGGTATCCTGAGGTTTGCTTGGAATGGGGTTGACCTTGCACTTCCCCTGCTGGCTCCTCTGTTGTACGAGTATCTTCCTCGTGATGCTGCAGCAGGGCGCCTGAAGTTTTTTGCATTGCTAATATTTCTATTTAATTTGTGGGCCTCATTAATTTCCCTTAGACGTTTTGACACCTCATCACCAAAAAGGCATTCAAGGCCAACCGGCTCATTTCTATTAATTAATTGGATAAATCTTCTATCAATGTGAGGTTTCAATAGCATGCGTCTCCTTACAGAGAGTTCAAAGAATGCGTTACATAAAATAACAATGGCTCTGCTAACAAGATCTTTAAGGAGTTTCTTGTCAGTTTGATTTTGTCTCAATAGATTAGCAATTCTCAAAATTGGAACTATGCCCTGTCCTAATAATCTTTGTACTAATTGAAACATAAGATCCTGACTCCTAGCCTTCCTATCTAAATTTTGCCAAATTTCAGGATTGATGGTAGATGGGTTGAGCCCCTTGCAATTACTTGGAATTTTGTTATCCTTTTGTTTCAAATAACTTGAAACATCAGACTTTTTACGTATGACTGCATCAACAATATTAGCCAACGATTCGTGAACCTCAGAGCCAAATCTCTCAGAATCTTCAAATATCTTGGGCATCTCGAAATCATAATTATCTAACTCTTGATCTTTTTCATGTTATTGACATTATTTTGGTCATTATTCTCAAATTCATCTTCAGAATCAGAACCAAACATTTCTCTCAAATTATAAGAAGGAGGGTCATTATTACCATTCGCGCTTGTGGAAGGCTATCAGAATTTGGCCTATTTTGGTTCAAATTTATTGCCGTCAAGAGATTATCGGTAAATTTAGAAAACATTGCTTGCATGCTGACGGAAAACTCGTCTAATTTAGCACTACTTTTAGATTTTCTAGACTTCTTGGGTTCCGACGCTTCGTCGGCGGCAGGGGTCTTTCTTTTTATTTGAGCTTTCCCCTTTTTAGCTCACCTGGACCGAAGGTCCATGTGAGCTTTTGCCATCACTTGGCGTCCGTCGTCGTCTGTCGTCGTCCGTCGTCGTCGTCCGTCGTCGTTAACTTTTCTTTGAAAATCTTCTCCGAAACGACTGAAGGGATTGCTTTGAAACTTTGCACACTTCATCTATGGGATGTCCTCTACCAAGATTGCACAAATGGTGACTGCCGTCCAAACAACATGGCCTCCGTTACTAAAAATAGACTAAGGGGGTCAGACCACAGTTTTTAGCTTGTAAATCAAAAAGAATAAGAGATAGATGAAATCTGATGCCACACTTCTGCTTCAGCATCAAAAGCTCTACAAAAGTCTCCATTGAGTCAAAGTTGTCAGATGACCCCTTATAGAAGTTATGGCCCCTTAAAGGTGAAAAATAGCATTTTTTCATGTTTTTGGCCTATAGAATGAAAACTATTACAGATAGAGAAAAGTTGTTGCTTGCTTAAATGTTCAGCTCATTTAGCTCTACAAAAGTCTCCATAGGGTCAGAGTTGTCAGATGAACCCTTGTAGGGGTTTCAGCCCCTAAATTAACGTTTTTTCATATTTTTGGCCTATGGAATGAAAACTATAGCAGATAGAGAGAAGCTGTTGCTTGCTTAAATGTTCAGCTCATCAAGCTCTACAAAAGTCTCGATAGGATCGAAGTTGTCAGATGACCCCTAATAGGGGTAACGCCCCGTAAAATGACGTTTTTTCATGTTTTTGGCCTATAGAATGAAAACTATAGCAGATAGAGAAAAGGTGTTGCTTGCTTAAATGTTTAGTTCATTTGGCTGTTGTCAGATGACCCCTTATAGGGGTATTGGCCCCTAAAATGACGTTTTTCCATGTTTTTGGCTTAGTGAATGAAAACTATAGCAGATAGAGAAAAGCTGTTGCTTGCTTAAATGTTCAGTTCATTTAGCTCTACAAAAGTTTACATTGGGTCAAAGTTGTCTTATGACCCCAAATAGGGGTTATGGCCCCTAAAATAACGTTTTTTTTCATGTTTTTGGCCTATAGAATGAAACTAAAGTAGATAGAGAAAAGCTGTTGCTTGCTTTAATGTTCAGCTCATTTAGCTCTAGAAAAGTGTTTACATGTTTAGGGTTGACTCAAGACCAGGTGAGCAATTCAGGCTCCTGGGAGCCTCTTGTTATTTAATCCTGGGCCCTTTCCTTTCGACTTAGAACTTGAAGCATGCGAGTCGCCATCTTTGTTTACATTATTCATTTCCGTATTTTCGGATTTAAATTATTATTATTCTTTTTCACAGGCGATTGAGCCGAAAACCCAGAAAAAGATTCGACTTCCCCATCGGAAGCATAAATTTCCATAGCTTCTGTGTCAGAAGGTACATAATCAGTGAGTGAGTGAGTGAGTTGGTGTTTTACGCCCGTGCAACGCTATATAGGTTATTTACAGGCGATGAACATGAAAAGGATGATAAAATGAACATGAAATGATGATGATAAATGAAATATGGGGATGGGGTGGGAAACAAAGGACCGGTAAATTTTGAAGAACCACAGGAAAAAGGGGAGAGGTGGGTAGGGTCGGAAAATTTAGCCTATGTGGTGCACTACTGGGCGGTCCACAAAGGGGTCTTTTACGTGCATGAAGCGTGGCACTCTCCACACACGTTGGCCCACTATGGTCGGCGGTCAGGGTTTCCGTATTATAGACCTGACAACCCCCGCGGACGAGGGCTACCCTATTCAGCCACCTAGGGTACACACTTGGTCGCTCTGTGGGCTGAGCACCGACCCGACGTCGGAATCCCAAGACCCTTAGTCGCCTCTTACGACAAGCCAGGCTCTGCTGCGGGCCTATTCGCCACCCGGGCCCCGCACGGGACGGTACATAATCAGATCCGCTGTCGGACATTGTCGTAGTCTAGGTCACAATCTAGAACGACATAAGAAAACAAAATTATTTTAAGTATAAATGTACTTACTGTTATAGAATAAATCGAATTCCGATTCGAAATCCAAATAATAATAGCACAGCAACCTGATTCAGTTTGCAAAAAAAAAAAAAAAAGCTCTTTACTAACCAGAACGTGTGGCCTTAATAGTTAAAGAGGCCTGTATGAGGGCTGCGTCGACTTATATATGGCCAGCACCTGGTAATCAATCGTCTGTAAAAAAGGCACGTGTGGCGGGAAATAGTTGAAGTTCACCTTAACCCGAAGATAGCCGAAGGCTACCGATTATAGAATAAGCTAGGTAAGGCAGTGTTTGTTGTTTAATGAGTACTTATACATCATCTTCGCTAGCCAAGGGTTACGATCCGCTACCTCTCATCTTCACCCTTGGCAGATCTAGAAGGTTTTTGTAATCTCAACATTTTAATTATCTCCCTTGAAGCAATATCTATTCCAAGTTAAAAAAAATATTTTCATCCAGATAGTTGCAAAAATAGGAGATATTTCATTTCATTAACAACAAACATTTATCTAAAGATAAAATAAAGGTAATTTTGGTAAGATTTGATCAAAAGTGCTAATATTTTTTGCAAAAATAATAATTATTTATCACCTATGTAAACCCACATGTTTGTTAACAGATTGTTTAAAAAAGGAAATGGGGCAATTTGATTGGATGCAGCCAACTTTCACTGCATCCAATCAGATGAGAGAATATATGACCACAAAAATCCTTCTAGATCTGCCAAGGGTGAAGATGAGAGATAGCGGATCGTAACCCTTGGCTAGTGAAGATGTTATACATATGCTCTGTTTAAATCACAATTTCTACTGGGATGCCTTTACCAGGTTTGGACCTTTCCAACACTGATGCTTACCTCACCATTTCTATTGGGATGCCTGTGCTTGTCCTATAGGGTGTGATTTGTTATCTGGTCTGTCGGACATCTATCTCCTGGTTTACGACATTTTTTTCTCCCGTACATGTGCCACAGGGACAATTGTATAAAGAAGCGTGGCTACCTCCACACACATTGGCCAACTATGGTCAGCGGTCAGGGTTTCCGTGTTATAGACCTGACAACCCCTGCGGACGAGGGCTATCCTATTCAGCCAGCTAGGGTACACACTTGGTCGCTCTGTTGGCTAAGCACTGACCCGAAGTCAGTATCCCAAGATCCTTAGTCGCCTCTAACGACAAGCTAGGCTCTGCTGTGGGTCTTTTCGCCGACCGGGCCCCGCATGGGACTAAACAACTTTCGAGAAAACACCATGTGATCGTGTGGAGAAAAATGGTTACAATGTCATTATCAATCAATGGACGATGTAATTATGAAACGAAACTCGTCACATGTCAAGAAGCTAAATGACAAATCTGAAGACGAATCCACCAACACTGATGTGGCGATCTAGACAATGACACCAAAGAAAATGTAACAAGAGGCTCCCAGGAGCCTGAATCGCTCACCTGGTCTTAATGTCAACCCTTTGAAGACTTTTGTATAGCTAAATGAGCTGAATGTTTAAGCAATAAAAAGCTTTTCTCTATCTGCAATAGTTTTGTAAAACTAAATAAGCTGAACATTTAAGCCATCCTCGGAAACCCAGGGCTTCTTCTCTCGCTTACTTATGAATGAGAAAGCGAGAGAAGAAACCCTGGGTTTCCGAGGATGATTTAAGCAAGCAACAGCTTTTACCCATAGCTATGCACTATGGGTAAAAGGTCACTACAGTATCTATTCTCGCGAGAGAAAGCCATATTTGTGTAAAAACAAAACAACTAGTGTTCGTTCGTTAGATAGTTATTATTTATTGAGATAAAAATGACAACAAAGTTCCAGACAAAAAAATTTGCTACGCCTGACGCGCGTTTCGTCTATTCAAGACTCATCAGAGGCGCTCTACCAAAAATATTGAAAAGGCCAAACATTGTATGAATATGAAGAGCATAGAACAGTATAACCAAAAATACCAAACTGGGGAACCAAATTATTACTAAGATATTCAACCTATGAAAGTTATTGTCATTAACAACAAGAAAAGGTTTTGTTTTGTTACCGTTTGTAAATAAATAAACGAAAATAAAGAGTCTCGCTAACGCGAGACCCGGTATTTTCGAAAAGGTCCGATGCCTTCGAAATGATGACAGAATTTATTTTCAACCATCGTATTTTGAGTCTCGTGCAATTTGGCAGACTCTCTACAATAGTGAGCTTCGCTTCGCTCGCATATTAAATTCTGTCAACAAAATGTCTAAATGGTTTTGATGTATATTGAACCGTTACATTGCTACAGGTGTCCCGTGCGTGGCCCGGGAGGCGAATAGGCCGGCAGCAGCGATAAGTTTGTCGGTAAAAGTCCACTAAAGAGCGCTCAGAAATCTGACATCGGGGTCAGGCCGCTTTGCCCACAAAGCGACTGGGATGTGTGCCCCAGGTGGTTGAATGGGGCAGCCCTGACATCGAGAGATGCGGGGTGGTCAGGCGATAATGCGGAAAACCTGACCGCAAACCATAGTGGTGCACCGTGTTGGGAAAAATGTCACGTTCCTCGCATGTTAAAGAACCCTGCTGCAGGTCTCGGTAAGAGTAGGACCCGTAGGATCCCCATGCAGGAGGCAAAATTTTCCAGTGGCAGTCAAAACTATCCTACCCGATTGGCCTTGTGTCCCCATTTCCTCCACTTCATCATTATTTCATGTTCATTGTATCACCATTTTCATGTTCATCTCCCGGATATAGCCGAAATCGTGCTGCTTGGGAGTAAAGCAATAACTAACTAACATTGCTACAGGGGGCCAAAGACGGGCCACACCATAAAAATCAACTTTTTTTATTTGTTGTCCGATTTTCAAAATCTTTTTTTCATTGGAATCCTTGTGAAAATCCATGCCTGCATTTTTCAATCAGATTTGAAATATCTCTTACAGTTTTTGAGATATGAGGGGTCGAAGGGGCAAAAAATGCCATTTTTAAAAGTTGGTGAAAGCAAATGGTTTTACACAAGAAATTGAGCTGTAGTGGGCCAGCCAATTGTTATGAAGTTTAAATATGATGATTACATGTATATACACTGAAGGAAGCTTTTTATTGCATTTTGTGGTCCTAACTTTTTTTTAAAAAGGACCAAAAGGGGCTTAATCGTGTCAAAAATGTCAATGAATATAGAAATTTTTTTTCTATTAAATGTTATTGTAAATCTATATGTGTCAAATATGCATTTTAAAGTCCACCATAGGTTGCATGTGTAAAAAAGCTTTGTAAGTCCTCCATGGGCTGCATGTGACCAAAGCAATAGAATATCCATATTGGGCCTCCAATGTACAGGGTTCAACTTGTTGCGGTCGTATCATGCTGCGCTCGGCGTATCGGCGTAGCTTTTTATTTTGTATATTTAGTGTATGTGACAGATCTGCGCTTATAATTTATACATGTAGGATGGTGCACCACTTTATTGTTCACAAAACATGTATTTATAATGTTTTCCTTGTGTACGTGACAGTTCAAACAAGCATCCTACAAAAAAGGGCAAATAAATTAGCATAACAATAAGTTTGTTTTTGTTTTTTTTTTCTCTCGAAAAGTGCGGATTTACACGTAATTTTGACCTGCAAAAACTATTCGCTGTGTAAAATTTCAGAGCTGTAATCCGTCTAGTTTTTGAGCTTTACAAAAAGTTTCAGACCAATAGACAGAAAGACAGACAAGCAAAAATTATAGGACGCCGTATATAGAATTCTTAATATTTATCACTAAATGACCACTCAATATGTTCCTATTTCGCACAGTTTAAGATTCTAATTCAATACTACGATTTCTTTTCTAAATTAAAGGCATATTGTCTACGTGCGGGGCCGGGGTGGCGAATAGGCCCGCAGCAGAGCCTAGCTTGTCGTAAGAGGCGACTAAGGGTCTTGGGATTCTGACATCGGGTCAGTGCTCAGCCCACAGAGCGACCAAGTGTGTACCCTAGGTGGCTGAATAGGGTGGCCCTCGTCCGCGGGGGTTGTCAGGTCTATAATACGGAAACCCTGACCGCCGACCATAGTTGGCCAACGTGTGTGGAGAGTGCCACGCTTCTTGCACGTAAAAGACCCCTTTGTGAATCGCCAAGTAGTGCACCACATAGGCTAAATTTTCCTCCCCGTACCCACCTCTCCCCTTTTCCTGTGGTTCTTCAAAATTTACCGGTCCTTTGTGTCCCATCCCACCCCATATTTCATTTATCATCATCATTTCATGTTCATTTTATCACCCTTTCATGTTCATCGCCTGTAGATAACCTATATAGCGTTGCACGGGCGTAAAACACCAACTCACTCACTCACTCACTCTACGAAAAAATATTTTTTTGTAAAACCAAAAAAAATATCGTCAGACTATTCGTTTTGTTTATTTAGAAAGATACAAACGTTCAAAATACCACTAGGGTACCTTATTACTTCAAAAATTAAAAAATAAATAATATTTGTAAAGCTTTACAAAAATTCATATTCATGAGATGGAGATGAGCTGTAAGCATGCGCACTATACTCTCTTTGATTGAAAACTTCCATAGTTCTTGCACGTGGTGCATAATCTGTGTCTCGAAGTTTTATCTCGGAAGAAAATTAAAACGGCAACCGAATATTAGAGCTACTTAATGAATAAAACTGACAATTATTGCTTGTATTAAGTTTTGAATGTGACTTAAAAGGTAAACACGAAAAATATTGGTATTTTTTCAACATAACAATGTATTCGAGGACAAAACCCGAGATTCCGATTAGTGTCCGTGTTAAAACTACTCAGTCTAAATCTGTGTCAATGTGACGTAATGCAGGTAAATAAAATATCAATCAATATTGTCGAGCCATTTTGATCAAAATAAACTACTTTTTAGGCAAAATTTGTAGCAAATTTGTTTTTCAATATTCATTTTATTTCATTTCGGTCTAATTGACACCAAAAAATTGAGGGGTTAAAAAAATGAGTTTGCCGTAGACAATATGCCTTTAAAGACGCTTAATGACATAATGTTTACCTTATACCTGTAGTTGTCAATTTTTTTCAGATGTTAACAGCATACATTATGCCATTATCCTTGCTTCCAATATACATATCTTATTTAATACCTTAACATGTGACGCACAGGTCATGCAGGTCCTGGTGATGTGAAGCTTTTAAGGTATCTTATGTTTTATACATGTCTTACATGTTTAGTATATGTGTATGGTATGAGGATAGGAATAAAAGCCCTGCTCCTGATATACTGGAATTTTCTATATATTGTGTGTGTTTTTTGTCAAATATACTCTTATGACGTATCCTGTCTCATTTTTAGCTCACCTGGACCGAAGGTCCATGTGAGCTTTAACCATCACTTGGCGTCCGTCGTCGTCTGTCGTCGTCTGTTAACAATTTTTCAAAAATCTTCTCTTCTGAAACTACCAAACAGAATTTAATGAAACTTGGTATGAATGATCCTTAGGGTGTCCTGCACTTGTGTTTTGATTTTTGATCTGTTAAAAAACATGGCCACCGTTACTAAAAATAGACTAGGGGGGTCAGACTACTGTTTTTGGCTTATAAATCAAAAAGTATAAGAGATAGAGGAAATCTGAGGCAACGCTACTGATTCAGCATCAAAAGCTCCACAAAAGTCTCCATTTGGTCAAAGTTGTCAGATGACCCCTTATAGGGGTTACGGCCCCTTAAAGGTGAAAATATAGCATTTTTTCATGTTTTAGGCCTACAGAATGAAAACTATTGCAGATAGAGATTAGCTGCTGCTTGCTTAAATGTTCAGCTCATTTAACTCTACAAAAGTCTCTATAGGGTCGAAGTTGTCAGATGACCCCTTATAGGAGTTACGGCCCCTTAAAGGTGAAAAATAGCTATTTTTCATGTTTTAGGCCTACAGAATGAAAACTATTGCAAATAGAGATTAGCTGTTGCTTGGTTAAATGTTAAGCTCTTTTAGCTCTACGAAAGTCTTCACAGGGTCGAGTCCCGTGCGGGGCCCGGGTGGCGAATAGGCCCGCAGCAGAGCCTAGCTTGTCGTAAGAGGCGACTAAGGGTCTTGGGATTCTGATGTCGGGTCAGTGCTCAGCCCACAGAGCGACCAAGTGTGTACCCTAGGTGGCTGAATAGGGTGGCCCTCGTCCGCGGGGGTTGTCAGGTCTATAATACGGAAACCCTGACTGCCGACCATAGTGGGCCAACGTGTGTGGAGAGTGTCACGCTTCATGCACGTAAAAGACCCCTTTGTGGACCGCCAAGTAGTGCACCACATAGGCTAAATTTTCCGCCCCTACCCACCTCTCCCCTTTTTCCTGTGGTTCTTCAAAATTTACCGGTCCTTTGTGTCCCACCTAATCCCCATATTTCATTTATCATCATCATCTCATGTTCATTTTATCATCTTTTTCATGTTCATCGCCTGTAAATAACCTATATAGCGTTGCACGGGCGTAAAACACCAACTCACTCACCCTTATGTTCTATTTTTAGCCACAGCCGCCATCTTTTACGACCAATCAAGAATCCCCACATCAGTTCTATACACTTAATGCTAATAAACAACAATACTAAGTTTAGTTCCTATTCCTGTAACCTTTTGACTGCTTCTTTGGTATGATTCAACTGACTGTAACATCAATTCCTAAAAAAAATTATTTCAAAACATGGTTACAACATAATTACAATAAAACATATATAGTTCTAAAAGAATATGAGACAATAAACAGAATACATGTATTTATAAATTCACAAATGTTCTTTTCAAATAATGGTTCTCTTTCTAACTAATGGATAAACACAATAAATGCAAGTTAAAAGTTCTCTTGGTTATTGTTCATAATTTTCTTCTAGGTTTATTCTGTAGACGGCTACTGAGATGTCTCTGTGGGTGGCTCTTGGGAAGCCTGTTCTGTGCTAAATCATCTTCCTCCATTTCACCTTCAAAGTTAGTTAGTTATTGCTTTACTCCCTGGCAGCACGAATTCGGCGAAGATAAAGTGGTGATACAATGAACATGAAATGATGATGAAGTGGAGGAAATGGGAACACAAGGCCAATCCGGTAGGAAAGTTTTGACGGCCACTGGAAAAAGGAGTGATGGGTAGGGACGGGAAATTTAGCCTCCTGCATGGTGATCCTACGGGTCCTTCTCTTACCGAGACCTGCAGCAGGGTTCTTTAGCGTGCGAGGAACATGACATTTTTCCCAGCACGGTGCACCACTATGGTTTGCGGTCAGGTTTTCCGCATTATCGCCTGACGACCCCCATCTCTCGATGTCAGGGCGGCCCCATTCAACCACCTGGGGCACACATCCCAGTCGCTTTGTGGGCAAAGCGGCCTGACCCGATGTCAGGTTTCTGAGCGCTCTATAGTGGACTTTTACCGACAAGCTTAGCGCTGCTGTGGGCCTATTCGCCACCTGGAACCCGCACGGGTCAATATGGCAATGCACCACCCGTCTTGTGTAAACATCTGTTAAAAGGTAACACATGGAATATGAACCGCAATAAACAGAAAGTGGATGTAGAAAATATTTCTGTTTCATTTTTCTCAGCATCTTGATGATTTGTATACAACAAAACATGGAGTCCAATTTGATTAAAAAAATTCAATGAAATATTATTTTGACATACAATGAGATACCTTAAGTTTTTAGCCAATGCATGAAAGTATTCCTTTTTTACTCAAAACCTGATACAACTTTAATCTTTATTTTGTTGTGAATTATTTCGTAAATTCGTATAAAAGCTTAACTATAAAAAATATCATTAAATGCAAAACATTTTGAAAAAAGACTCGATTTTTTTATAAATTGCTGTATATTTACCTATATCTAGCTTTAAGCACACCAAAAGACCTCTCCACAATTTTCCTCGTACTGCAATGACTCCTATTGTATCTTCTCTCTTGATCTGTTCCTGGGTTGGCAATAAGAGTCATTAGCCATCTTTTGATGGGATAGCCACTATCTCCAAGAAGCCATCCTCCACCAGGAAAGGTTTCCATTATGTTAAAGACATAAGATTGTGCATGGAGATAGACATCATGTGAAGCTCCCCCAAATATTGTTACCATGTTGATAAATCTGAAAAAAGGTGAGGTCATATCTAAGCTTCATTAATTACAAAATATTTAGCAGAATTTTCAATTCACTTCCATATATGTATCAACTTTCCACCACAAATATAGTCGACAAAAAGCAAAAATGCTTAAATTTGATTAATTGCCAAACCCCCCCCCCCGCAACGCGCGGGGACATAGAAATACCGGTGTCCGTACGTCCGTCACACTTTTTTCGTAATAGTTTTCTCAGCAACTTAATCATAGGATTTCGATATTTGGAATGCAGCTTCAGGTAGGTGTCCCATACGGTGGGATGTGTTTTTAGATCTGACGCTCATCAACTTCCTGTTTAATGAACCGTCACACTCAACGGGTGGGGGACCTAGAATCTGCTCTTGTTACATGTATACTCTAATGATTTTACAATTTGACAATATGTACCTCGTTCTTGAATCTACAACTGCTTGCACATTCAGGGCATGAAAACCTTTTCTGCACACAAATAAATGCTCCTCGTCTGTTTTCATGCCCTGAATAGGTAGGTATCAGCGTCCCATCAATGGCACCTACGACATTAGGAAACCCTGCGATTGCATGGAATCCTTCCTTGTTTGAAATGATTTCATTTCTTTCAACGGAAATAATAATGTTCCTCAGTGCTTGGTTGATTCCATCAACAACTGGCATCAAACATCTACTCATGCTTGCCTGTGATATGCCATGTAAGTCCCCTGTCTCAGACTGGAAGTCTCCTTTGGCAAGGTATATTAGTGTAAAGAGGACCTGAAACATGATACAAATGATTAAAATATAGAAGCAAGAAAATGTGTCATTAGACACAGGGTTTAGACAATTTTGAAATTTAGACGGATAATTTAAAGCTTTGATGTATTGTCCAACTCAAAAGTGTTGGTGCCGGAGCGGGCTAACCTCGGGGAATTTAAACTCCACCAGCAGTGTTAACCTTCACGTGTGTTCGAAATACAAATGACAACAAAGTTCCAGACAATAAATTTTGCTACGCCTGACGCGCGTTTCGTCTATTCAAGACTGATCAGAGGCTCTCTACCAAAAATATTGAAAATGCCAAACACTGTATGAATATGAAGAGCATAGAACAGTATAACCAAAACTACCAAACTGGGGAACCAAATTATTACTAAGATATTCAACCTATGTCCGGGGTAGGAAGAACCTTAGGGTTTAGACAATTTTGAAATTTAGACGGATAATTTAAAGCTTTGATGTATTCTCCAACTCAAAAGTGTTGGTGCCGGAGCGGGCAAACCTCGGGGAATTTAAACTCCACCAGCAGTGTTAACCTTCACGTGTGTTCGAAATACAAATGACAACAAAGTTCCAGACAATAAATTTTGCTACGCCTAACGCGCGTTTCGTCTATTCAAGACTCATCAGAGGCTCTCTACCAAAAATATTGAAAATGCCAAACACTGTATGAATATGAAGAGCAAAGAACAGTATAACCAAAACTACCAAACTGGGGAACCAAATTATTACTAAGATATTCAACCTATGTCCGGGGTAGGAAGAACCTTAGGGTTTAGACAATTTTGAAATTTAGACGGATAATTTAAAGCTTTGATGTATTCTCACACTCAAAAGTGTTGGTGCCGGAGCGGGCTAACCTCGGGGAATTTAAACTCCACCAGCAGTGTTAACCTTCACGTGTGTTCGAAATACAATTGACAACAAAGTTCCAGACAATAAATTTTGCTACGCCTGACGCGCGTTTCGTCTATTCAAGACTCATCAGAGGCTCTCTACCAAAAATATTGAAAATGCCAAACACTGTATGAATATGAAGAGCATAGAACAGTATAACCAAAACTACCAAAGTGGGGAACCAAATTATTACTAAGATATTCAACCTATGTCCGGGGTAGGAAGAACCTTAGGGTTTAGACAATTTTGAAATTTAGACAGATAATTTAAAGCTTTGATGTATTCTCCAACTCAAAAGTGTTGGTGCCGGAGCGGGCTAACCTCGGGAATTTAAACTCCACCAGCAGTGTTAACCTTCACGTGTGTTCGAAATACAAATGACAACAAAGTTCCAGACAATAAATTTTGCTACGCCTGACGCGCGTTTCGTCTATTCAAGACTCATCAGAGGCTCTCTACCAAAAATATTGAAAATGCCAAACACTGTATGAATATGAAGAGCATAGAACAGTATAACCAAAACTACCAAACTGGGGAACCAAATTATTACTAAGATATTCAACCTATGTCCGGGGTAGGAAATTAATATGGTGTCGTGATTCTAATAATGACCACCTTCCACCAGCTTTTTTATTACCCAAATGGGCACCCAAGCCATTATTACTGGCATCACATTCAATCCAATTAGAAATATCTCTAGGTCTTATAGGTTTACCATTTTGTTTTTTAACATTTACAATCCACCACATGACTTCAGATTTTGATAACTCAGAAAGTTTCATTACAGCATCATAATTATCATTAAATTTCCGTAAATAAGAAATTTTTTCTCTTTCTAATATTCTGTAATGTAGTTGGCCATATAATATTGCATTGAATGCATGCACTATCAGACCAATAAAAGATGCTAATAACCTTATAGTGATGAAACCATCCGTTAACAATAGATTGCCAGTTGTTAGAATTTTAGCTATTTTCTCATCAGTCAAAAACACCATAAAGAGAACTGTGTCTATAATAAGACCAAAGAAAACCAACCTCCTTGTTGGTACCAGAATGGATTTTTTTTGTAATTTATACCATAACCAAGTTTATCTAAGGTTTGAACAATGAAAGTAGTATTAGAAACACTTTCTGTATAAACCTGGTTCATTGTTAAGGAATCATCAATATAATATATGCATCTTATACCATATTGTCTAAACAATGCAATCCCGTGCGGGGCCCGGGTGGCGAATAGGCCCGCAGCAGAGCCTAGCTTGTCGTAAGAGGCGACTAAGGATCTTGGGATTCTGACGTCGGGTCAGTGCTCAGCCCACAGAGCGACCAAGTGTGTACCCTAGGTGGCTGAATAGGGTAGCCCTCGTCCGCGGGGGTTGTCAGGTCTATAATACGGAAACCCTGACCGCCGACCATAGTGGGCCAACGTGTGTGGAGAGTGCCACGCTTCATGCACGTAAAAGACCCCTTTGTGGACCGCCCAGTAGTGCACCACATAGGCTAAATTTTCCGCCCCTACCCACCTCTCCCCTTTTTCCTGTGGTTCTTCAAAATTTACCGGTCCTTTGTTTCCCACCCCATCTCCATATTTCATTTATCATCATCATTTCATGTTCATTTTATCATCCTTTTCATGTTCATCGCCTGTAAATAACCTATATAGCGTTGCACGGGCGTAAAACACCAACTCACTCACTCTAAACAATGCATAAACTGGTTTTAACACTTTGGTGAAAATCCTTGGAGCAGATGCTAACCCAAAACATAGGACTATGAACTCATAGAGAGTGTTTCGCCATGAAAATCTCAGAAATTTACAAAAATCTCTATGAATAGAAATACTGAAATATGCATCAGTCAGATCAATGGATGTTAGATAATCATTTCTTTGTATAATGTCTAGAGCAAAGTTTAAATTTTCTTGCTTGAAATGTTGGTATTTAACAAAATTGTTCTATTTTCTAAGATTAATCACTGGTCTTAAAGAACCATCTCTTTTTTGGAACAGCAAAAATAGAAGATATGAATTGACCCGAAATTGGCTCAACCTCTTCAATAACACATTTTTTAAGCAGCTTTTCTACTTCTAAATCAATTAATTTAGCTTTATCTTCAGAAAAATTTATCTCATGTTCAGATGAGTATTCTGGAGGATCTTCATCAAATTCAATTCTATATCCTTCCTTTACCAAATCTAAAATCCATTGATCTGACGTTATATTTTCCCACTCTGAGGTAAACTAATTTTCTCACCTTAACAACCTTATCTAATTTCGTCTCTTTGACTGATTGTAATTGTTGTTGTATCTCTGTGGTTGAGGTCGATTTTGGTAATTTGATCTTTTCTTGTAGTTGGACTGTCCCTGATAATTGCTTCTCTGAGCCTGGGAGTTGCCCTGCATAGCAGGGCCTCTGTAGTTTGAAGGCTTACTATAAGTAGTTTTTGCATAATTTGGATTAATCAGAGGACATTTAATTGGATCACCCAACTCCTTGACACGCTTCATACAATAATCTCCAAACAAAAATTTGGAAACTGGCAACTCAGAAGTACAAATAGGTGTGTATCTAGAATGAAGATATTGCTTCAGATTATATCTCCTTCTGTGAGATAATTTCAGAAAACTATTACCTATAAGGCTAATACAGTAAGCTAAAATAGACCTAGTTTTCACAGGATCAAGTGAGTCTTTACTCTTAATACATTGATCAGCAAGTTGAACAATTGGAACAAGACCAGAAGCCATAGACTTCTGGATTTCCTGCAAGTAAAGATCTTGCTCGTGAGCAGGCTTAGGGATTGCCCTCCAAATTTCAGGATTGACCGAAGGCAAAACCAGATTGTTACAATTTTCAGGTCTATGATACCTTTCTTCAATGGTCTTAATACTCTCTTTATTAGAGCGAATGGTAACAGCAGCGTCTACCGCTTTAGCTAGTCCAGAGGAAACTCTAGGACCTGTCTTTTCATCAGTTTTGAGCTGGGGAATATCTGGAACCCACTCAGGCTCATCTGCATTATCACCTTGATTGTCATGAGACTTGTCTATTGACTCATTCACCACACTAAGAGCATTAAAAGCATCCTGAAAAGCAGAATTAGGGTCAGCCCCTGGGTTATCATTAGAATTATTATCCCCATCAGAGCTCTCCACAGGAGTAGGCTGGAAAAGATTCATCTGGAAATATCTGACAGATTCCTCATAAGTTTCAAAATTAGGAGAGAGTGGTAGAATTTGCCCAGGTCTCAAATTAGAACCATTATCCTGAGATATAACTGGAAGAGGGTGAGTGGCCGTAGCTGTTGCAGGAGGGTTCACAGTCATAACACTAGCAGTAGCTGAAGGATTTTGGAAATGCAAAGCACTTTGTTGAGTTGCTAGATTTTGAAAAACAGAGGTCAAATTAGTAAGAGATTTAACCACATCAGATAAACCCATTTGTTCTTTTAAGTCAGCTATTTCAGCTTTAGAAAATTTCCTGCTAACTTTAGCAGGGGTAACATCCATAGACACCTTTTGGGAAATCTTTCTCTTTGTGTTTTTTTTTCAGACTAGTGCCCTTTATAACACGGCCAGTGGCCTTTTCCTGTTTAACGGGCGAATTAATCCATGGCCGAACCGGCTCTTGTTGTAACAGACGTCTCAACGAGCTCGTCATCTTCATCTAGATAAAGAATATTATCTTCATTAACGCCCGACATTACTATGTGTAGCTATTTTATTTAAACCGAGAAGTACTCACGCTGTAAACAACCTTTTCAATGTGAATGACGATAATAAAGAAAAACCTAAAACATCGCTACCAAAAACGTAAGCGACTTCAAAATACAAAAAATATTTCTCTATTGAGAATAAGATTCCTGGACAATGTCATAGGAAAGAAGAATAAACAATATTCTTTAATTGATACCCTGCCCACGACTGTGTTTTTAAACCACCTCTCAGGAATATGTATGAAAAACAGGAAAACAAAACTCCTCCTTTTGGTATTCGTATCGAACCTCACCTGACGAATCTGAAGATTGATTTAGAAACTATAAAACCTGTCAAGCCTTTGAGAGTCCCACCCTGGGAACTTTTAAAGCCCAAATTTATTTTTGATCTCCGTAAACATAAAAAATCTGAAACAAATCATCTACTTATTCAACAAGATTATTCCGAAATTAAATCTAGATATCCTGGATTTCTAACAGTTTATACAGATGGTTCTAAAGATGGTGATAGCGTTGCTGCTGCTGCTGTCTCAGGGAATATCACATCAACACAACGCCTCCCGTCTACTGCTTCCATTTTTACAGCTGAAGCAAGAGCCATCATTTTAGCCCTCAAGCTAATTGATGCTTCTGAGCACTCTCAATTCTTTATCTGTTCCGACTCTCTCTCTTGTCTACTCGCAATTGAGATTGTAAATTGAAAAACACATTAATTTCTAAAATTGTATATATGGTTCATCAATTGATTAGAGGTGGCGCAGAATTGATTTTCCTATGGGTACCCAGTCATACTGGTATTCATGGGAATTCAGTTGTGGACAGGGTGGCAAAGGAAGCTCTTCGTAAGCCCGTGTCCAAATGTTTTATTCCTTATTCGGATTGTAGAAATACAATCCGAATATATGTTCAGACTTTATGGGATTAGTAGGTTTGGGCTGCCGCTGAGCATAACAAACTTCATGAGCTCTCGGGGAGAGTCATGTTTCATTTAGATGCCGTCGAGACCAGGTGGTCATCACTAGATGTCGTATACACTCTAGAGTAACTCATGGCCACCTGATGACACAGGAGGAGGCCCCGATGTGCATTCCCTGTGACTCGCGGTATTCTTTGAAGCATGTTCTTCTCGACTGTGTTGATGTTGCCCCAGCACGTATGAAGTATTTTAATTGTGCCACAATGCACGATTTGTTCAGCGGCACCCAAACCGATGTCATTTTATCATTTTTAAAGGAAATTGGATTGTTTTCAAAAATTAAATCTGTTTTTCTAAGATATAGTTCTTGTACAATTACTGTTTTATATTATTATTTGCATTTTTCGCCCGGGTGGTGAATAGGCCCGCAGCAGAGCCTAGCTTGTCGTAAGAGGCGACTAAGGGTCTTGGGATTCTGACGTCGGGTCAGTGCTCAGCCCACAGAGCGACCAAGTGTGTACCCTAGGTGGCTGAATAGGGTGGCCCTCGTCCGCGGGGGTTGTCAGGTCTATAATACTTCATGCACGTAAAAGACCCCTTTGTGGACCGCCAAGTAGTGCACCACAAAGGCTAAATTTTCTGCCCCTACCCACCTCTCCCCTTTTCCTGTGGTTCTTCAAAATTTACCGGTCCTTTGCGTCCCACCTCATCTTTCATTTATCATCATCATTTCATGTTCATTTTATCATCTTTTTCATGTTCATCGCCTGTAAATAACCTATATAGCGTTGCACGGCCGTAAAACACCAACTCACTCACTCACTCACGCATTGCTTTTTCGTTGTTTTTGTTATTTTTTCCCTATGATTAGTTTTATATTTTAATTTGTTCATTTTTAATGTTTGCTTTTTATCAATTTATCTTTTCATACCTTTTGTTTTATGTACGGTCTTTTGACTCCGTTTTATATCCAATTTTGATTTAATTATTATAACATGTTGATGTCCCGATTATGGCTGAAATATCGCCGACGGGACACTAAGCAACAAACAATCAATCAATCAATCATTAATTGATAGCTGCGTATAATCCAGGTGTTCGTATGACACCTCACCGTCTATGAAAATGGATGACAATTTGGCCACGAGGTCGGGCTTATATACTAGGCGTCATGTGACACATTACTATTTATATACAGAGTTATTTTTAACTCTTTAAACTGAGACTGGTATGTGCATCTCGCCGATACACTGAGAATGATAGCTATGTGATACCCGAATGAGCCGAAAGGCGATAATGTATAAGAATAAATGTATACACACAAACGTGCTCAATAAATTGTCCAGACAATTCATACTGAACTGAAACTGAAATAAATCAGACTTATAAGAATTTACATTTCATTTAATTCAGCCGTATCATGCCGAATATGACTATTATTATGTGCCAGTTTCGTAGAAAAATATTGCATTTGAACTTAAATGTTGATAGGTTCGTACACAGTCACAATGAACCTATTGACGTCTCTGGTTGTAAATCTCTACTTTATTACTTCTTCGTAATTGCATAAAACTTCAAATTTCAAAACCAGCCTAAGCTTTATCCTAGTGATTAGGGTTAGTATAAGCACATAATTAGGGTTAGGGTTAGTATATTGATTGATTGATTGATTGTTGTCTGCTTCATGTCCCGTCGGCGATATTGCAGCCATCATCGGGACAAAAACAGGTTATTATTACTGAATAAAACTTTGATATAAAACAAAGTCAAAAGACCGAAACTAAAATGTTTATCACCAATAAATAGATAAAAGTAGACATTAAAACAGACTAAGTAAAAGATAAAAATATATCAATAATATTTGTATACTTATAACAAAATTGTAACACGAACACACAATACATAAACAAATAAGTTTCAAACATCCACTAGTATGTGTATGAACAACACAATGATAAAACAGAAAAATAAAACTATAATTTATAATATAAACCAACTTCTTTCAAGAAGTTGATGATGGCATCATTTGGAATGCCGCTGAACAAATCGTACATAGAAGCACAGTTGAAATATTTATCACGTATTGGAGCGACATCAACACAGTCAAGGAGAACATGCCTCACCGAATACGGAGTGTCACAAGGGATGCACACCGGTGCCTCCTCTTGTGTCATCAAGTGGCCATGAGTGACTCTAGAATGTCCAATACGACATCTAGTGATGACCACTTGGTCTCGACGACATCGGAATGAAGCATGATTCTCCCCAAGCTGTGGTTTCAACTCATGAAGTTTGTTGTGCTCAGCGGCAGCCCAAACATCATCCCATAAATTTTGAACATATAAACGGATTGCATTTCTGCAATCCGAATGAGGAATAAAACATTTTGAAATAGGTTTGCGAAGGGCTTCCTTCGCAACCCTGTCCACGACTGAATTTCCATGAATACCAGTATGACTGGGTACCCATAGAAAAATCAATTCTGCACCACCTCTCATCAACTGGTGAATCATGTAAACAATTTTACTGATTAATGGATTTTTTAGTTTGCGGTTCTCAATTGCCAAAAGACAAGAGAGAGAATCAGAACAGATGAAGAATTGTGCGTGCTCTGAAGCATCAATTAAACGAAGAGCTAAAATAATGGCTCTGGCTTCAGCTGTAAAAATGGAAGCAGAAGATGGGAGTCGTTGGGTGGAAGTGCTATTTCCTAAGATAGCAGCAGAAGCAACGCTATCACCATCTTTAGACCCATCTGTATAAACAGTCAGAAAATCAGGGTATCTAGATTTAATTTCACAGTAATCCTGTTGAATAAGCAAATGATTTGTTTCAGACTTTTTATGTTTTCGAAGATCAAAATTAAATTCAGGTTTTAGAAGTTCCCAGGGTGGAACTTTCAAAGTTGTAACAGGATTAATTGTTTCCAAATCAATATTAAGGATAGCTAAATGTGGTGCAATACGAATGCCAAATGGAGGAGTTTTATTTTCATGTTTTTCATAAACAGTTTTAAGAGGTGGGTTGAAAACACAGTCGTGGGCAGGGTTGCCAGGGAAAGCCTTCAGCTTTGTAGCATATTGGAGACCGAGTTTTATTCTGCGATGTTTCAGGGATGGTTCATTTGCCTCCGCATACAGGCTCTCAACAGGAGAGGTCCTGTATGCACCGAGGCAGAGTCGTAATCCCTGATGATGGACAGCATCTAAAATTTGTAAATAAGACTTTTTAGCTGATCCATAAACAATACAACCATAGTCCAATTTCGATCTCACAAGAGACCTGTACAAATTTAAAAGAACAGATTTATCAGCTCCCCAGTCAGTACTGGAGACCACTTTAATAATGTCAAGAGCCTTGAGGCATCTTGATTTTAACATTTTGATATGGGGTAGAAAGGAAAGTTTTCTGTCAAAAAGAACGCCAAGAAATTTTGATTCTTCGACCATTTTTATTTTTTTATTATATAAATATAAATCTGGGTCAGGATGGAGTTTTCTCTTTTTACAAAAGTGCATGGCGACTGTTTTACTTTCTGAAAACTTAAAACCGTTTTCAGAGGCCCATTTTTCAATTCGATTAAGGCAAAGTTGTAACTGCCTTTCAATGGTGCTCATGTTTTTGGCGCTGTAGCAAATTAAAAAATCATCAACATATAAAGAACCTTCAATGTTATCTTTCAAAACTTTGGCAATACTGTTTATTTTAATACTGAAGAGAGTGACAGAAAGGATGCTACCCTGAGGAACACCCATTTCCTGATCAAACTCTTCAGACAATGTTTTATTAACTTTAACATTAAAATGTCTATCAGAAAGGAAGTCGGCCAGAAAGGTTGGTAGCCTTCCTCTCAACCCCATATCAGAAATGTCTTTTAAAATGCCATACTTCCATGTGGTGTCATAAGCTTTTTCGAGATCGAAAAAGATAGACACCACATGTTCGTTCTTCGCGAAAGCGTTTCGAAGAAAAGACTCGAAACGGACCAAATGATCTTGTGTGCTCCTGCCTTGGCGAAATCCACATTGGATATTCGAAAGGAGTCCATTGGACTCCAGGAACCAAACAAGCCGATCATTGATCATACGCTCAAGGGTCTTACAGACGCAGCTTGTCAAGGCTATCGGACGATAGTTGGAAGCATCTGTATGATCCTTCCCTGGTTTGGGGACAGGAACAACAGTTGCAAGCTTCCAAATTTCGGGCAATTTTCCATTAATCCATACATCATTCATCAAATTTAAAAGAGTGGTCATAGAAATGTCAGGAAGATGTTTTAAAAGCTGATAGTGGATGTTATCAGGACCACATGCTGTATCGTGTGCTTTGCCTAAAGAGGCTTTAAGTTCGTCCAAGGAAAAGGGAGAATTGTAGCTTTCAGAGTTATCAGACTTAAAATTTAATTTGGTTTTTTCAGCTTTTTGTTTAAATTTTTGAAAGTCAGGTTTGTAATTGGATGAAGATGAATGTTTAGCAAAAGTCTCAGCTAATTTGTTGGCAATATCTTTTTCAGATGTTAGAGTGGAATTGCCAACATTAAGATGCTTGACAGATGATTTAGAGTTTTTGCCTTTCATTTTTTGTATAAAATTCCAAATCTTATTCATGGGTGTACGAGAAGTTAAACCAGATACAAACTTTTTCCAGGATGTTCTTCTTGTTTGTTTGCATGTTCTTCTAGCCTTGGCCCGAAATATTCTAAATTTACTTAAATTGTCTTTAGTTTGGTGGTTATCAAAATGTTTTTGAGCTTTATTTCTATCGTCGATAGCCTTGCCACACTCGTCTGTAAACCAGGGTTTATTTACCCTTTTTGGAGTTGCCGAGGTCTTAGGAATTGTGTCATCAGCTATAGAAATAAGGGTTTCATTAAAAACAGATATAGGATCTTCAGCTTCTGTAAAAAGTTCTGGTCTTAATTTTTCTGAACAGAGAATTGAAAATTTTTGCCAATCGGCTTTTTCTAATTTATAACGAGGAGTTCTTCGTTCAGGTTCACCAAAAAGATCTTTTAAAATGATAGGAAAGTGGTCACTTCCACAGAGATCGTCATGGACTTGCCATGAGAAGTCTGTTAAAAGAGAAGGATCACAAATGGAAAGATCAATCGATGAATATGTTCCATTACCAGAATGTAAAAAAGTAGAGGAGCCGTCATTAAAGATACAAAGCGATTCTTTTGACAAAAAGTCCTCAATCTTTTTACCCTTATCATTGATGTTAGCGCTGCCCCATAATGGATTGTGAGCATTGAAGTCTCCCAATACCATATATGGAGCAGGAAGCTGATCTGTTAATTGTTTAAGTTGTGCTAATGTTAAATTATTATTATTGGGCGGTATGTAAACTGAGCATAATGTGACTGTTTGATGTAAAGAAATTCGGACGGCAACTGCTTGCAGATCTGTAGTTAAAGGAATAGAACTATGAAGAACTCTGTCCTTAACTAAGATGGAGGATCCGCCAGCAGCTCGCTCAGTGTTGGAAAAGGTACTGTACATAGAATAACCCTTCAAGGAAATGGTGTCAGTTTCCTTGAGATGTGTTTCCTGAAGACAAAAGACAGTTGGATTAAAAGACTGCACTAAGAGTTGTAATTCAAGAAAGTTGGCCTTAAGGCCTCGGCAATTCCATTGAATGATGGTACTCATTTTGGAGTCTGTATGGGATCAGAAAGTCTACCGAGTGATCGCCTACGTCTCCTCTGTGGAGACTGGCTCTGTGACCGGTCGACAGGTGTTTCCGATAGATCCATATCAGACTCCATGTCGTCACCAAGAGAGCCGAAACGATTATGCATATAAATAGCATCTCGTTCGGCCTTCTTTGATCTACGCATTTTAAGCGGTGACGTCTGCTGCGATGAACTCTGGCGTCTTCCTGGCTGTGAGGGTCGCTGCTGTCTATTTCCAGGTTGAGCAGCAGATGACGACCTTGAGGAAGACGATTGACTCTGTTTGGAAGAAACAGAAATTGATGGGGGTTGAGGATTAGAAGCTTTGGTTGGAGCTCCAAATCCAGCCCAAGATGATTTACGTGGAATTTTAAACAGTTCCTCATCGACCATTGAATCATTATCTGGACCTGCTGTGGACTTACGTGACGGGGGATGATTATCACACAACTCTTTCCAAGGCATCGCGTATTTTATATTGCTTTTGGGGATATCATCCACAAAACAGTCAGCACCAAACATCCATCCATTTGTGTTGCAAGTACGGGGCTTAATTTCACCCTCAGGCCAAGTGTACATGGTTTGCCAACCATATGTCCTAGAGGGTTTAGCAGCCTCTGCGTAAGACATGGATGGTGCTGTATCACTCGAGATAGAGACTTGACGACGAGCTTCTTGGTAGGAAATGTTCTTTTCTGCTTTCAGTTTTTGGATTTCTTTTTCTCGTAGAAGAGTTGGACATTGTTTTGAAGAAGAAAAATGATCACCACTGCAGTTTACACATTTTGGACTTTTAGTACAGTTGAAATCCGAGTGGCCTTCCTGAGCACACTTGACACATTTTTCCTTCCCGTTACAGGTGGCCTTCCCGTGGCCAAAACGTTGGCATTTAAAACAACGGAGAGGATTCGGAATAAATATGTCTACGGACACTCTGAAAAGACCCAGATGAATGTGACTTGGTGGAGCTGCAGAATTGAATGTTATAAGGTAAGTATTTAATTTAATAATGTTGTTGTCTTCCTTTTTTGTAAACCTTTTAACTTGTAAAACACCCTGTGATGAAAGTTCAGAGCAGATTTCTTGCTCTGACAAATCGGTAAGGTTTCGATCTCTATCTCGAATGATACCTTGAGATCGATTCAATGATCGATGAGCTTCAGCTGAAACAGGTAATTCTAAAATACGTGAAATGGTCATAATGTTTTTGGCTTGTTGTTGCTTTGTACACTCGACTAGAAGATTACCGGATCGGAGTTTCGTAACCTTTGGAACATCACTTCCGGTAACGCCTTTGATCGTTTTTGCAATGACAAAGGGCGAAACCTTTGACAAAGGACGAGTGGTATCTTTGCTTGAAATAACAATGAATTTAGGCCAACTATCATTTGTTGTATTTTGACGTTTGGATGAAGCTGATACGTCTTGATCTTCACTGTCACTCAAAGGAATATTACGTTTTAAATTTTCATTAGAACTTGTTGCTTGTTGTTTTTTAGGGGAACCCATGATGATAGAAAAGAGTTTCACTGCCTTGCTCCCCGCCCGCCACGGAGCGCCAACAAGGGCGATGCTGTTGTACAACGGGTCTCCTGTTGAAAGCACCAGGGCTACAAGGACAGTATACTCGCACAGAGTATTCCTTTAGGGAGACAAGCATCGTGCCAGGGGTTACCCGGCGATACAACTCTCCAGAATAACATCCACACGATTGACCCATGAGCCACCGCCTTCTGTAAAGCATAAATGGAATCAAATCAATATTTTCAAAAGTCAAAAACAGTAAATTTGAAATAAAATGAGAAGATGCTTCACAGGGCTTGGCGTGACCAGCCGATTGATCAGACCGAGCCAAATCTGACCGCCTGTCTAGGAGAAGTAAGGGCCAAAGCCCACATACGTGGACCAGGATCCCGTCCTCCCCCGACACAGGTCGCAACACACGGCAAACATGTTGACCCGTTTAGTCGCTTCTTACGACAAGCTTTACGGGCAGCTGCGGGACTATTCTTTTCACACCCGGTTCCCTAGGGTTAGTATAAAACACACATTTAGAGTAAGGGGTTAACATATAAAGATACACATTTAGGGCTAGGGTAGGTACAAAATTATACAATTAGGCTTTTTGTCGACGAAAACACAAAATAAGTGGTAGGGGTTAGTACAAAAAGATACATTTATGATAAGGGTTAGTACAAAAACGTACAATTAGGGTTAGGGTTAGTGTAAAACATGCAATTAGGGTTAGGGTTAGTATAAAACACACAATTAGGGTAAGGGGTTAGCATATTAAGATACACTAAGGGTAAGGGTTAGTATAAAATCATACAATTAGGGTTAGGGTCGAAAAAAACCCTGAGATAAATGGTAAAAAGCATTAGAACCTTTAACAATGTGTCAACTAAGTTAAGAAGGTTTGTTTTGCTCTATTGTTCTTAATATCCCCCCTTTTTAAGGATCTCTTAAACACAGTTTTTAATGATTATATGGCCAAATAACATTTTAGAAAACATATTTGGTATGTTTACTGTAAGACAAACACTTGAAACAAAAACACAAAATTATATTTAAATTAAAAAATAATAGCGCAGAAAATTCCTCCACAAAAAGAGGGGAAATTCGACCTTCATGTAAATTTATTAAATTATTAATGATACGGTAGTGCTATCGAAACTTTTTCAATTAAAATATTTGTTTAGACATTATATCATATATTTCCCATCAGTTGTGTCAATTTTGACCACAAATAAATACGGAAATGAACAAGACCAATCGATGTCTGGCCCTGCGTCGCACGGCAAAACGTTGAACCCTGTACATTCTAGGCCCAATATGGACAGTCAAAATATTTTGACACTTGCATCCTATGGTGGACTTACAAAGCATATTTGTCACATGCCACCCAATATTGTAAAAATAGACAAAAAAAATAGTTTCTATTTTTTTCCCATTTTGGTCCCCTTATTGCTAAACAGAAAAGGTGGGTCAAGAAAATATTGTATCTTCCATTTTGTATCCAATATATGACCAAAATTAACTTGTAAAAACATTTTTCTAAATCGGACCATAAATAAAAAATGTCAAATTTTTGCCCCTTTTGGGCCCCTCGTTCCTAAACAAAAAGAGAGGGGACACCCAAAATCATCCCTACCCTTTTATTTATGGTCAGTAACACTACTGTAAAGTTTCATAGCATTTGGTCAACCAAAACACATTATTGTGGAAACAAATAAAAAAGTTGCTTTTTGGCCCCTTTAGGGCCTCTAATTTCTAAATGAAAAAAGAGGGGACACCAAAAATCAGCCAAACTCTTCCTTTTATGGTAAGTAACATTACTGTAAAGTTTCTTAGCATTTAGTCAACCAGAACAAAAGTTATTCTGGAAACAAATAAAAATATCTCTTTTTTGGTCCCTTAAGGGCCCTTAATTTTGAAACAAAAAAAGAGGGGACACCCAAAATCAGCCAAACCCTTTCTTTTATGGTAAGTAGCATTACTGTAAAGTTTCATAGCACTTGGTCAACCAGAACAAAAGTTATTGTGGAAAAAAAAAGTATTCCCATACTTGCCAATCATTCAGATTTAAACTATATAAACAGGCATTCAAATGATTATTTTATGTAAAAGGGAAAAAAAATGTAAATATGTTGTAGAAATTTGCTATGCAATTCTTAAAACACTGGGTTTTTTTTGGTTAAATTTTTACATTTTTCAATCTGAGTGGGCAGATAGGTGAAATTCTTTTCTGTAAAAAAAAGGCAAAAAAAGTGCCAATATGGTACAGAAAATATGAAAAAAATTGTTATCTGAGAAGGTGATTAAATTTTTTGAGGAGGTAGGTTTTCAGCGGATGAAAAACAGCAAGCAAACATTTTTGATGGACTAATTTGATTTGGTTTTGTTTGTTTGAAATTAGAACTTGTACTTCTCAACATTTGTTTTTCATTATTAAGTAATTCTGAAAAGGATTTAACATTTACAGATGTTTTTATCTAGTTAGCAAGCACAAACTTTGAAAAGATTTACCCAACTTTGCAATTTTTTTTCTTTACATGGAAAGGTTTGCATCTTAAAAAACATAAAATAATCAGTATGTTCATTTAGTAAAGACATTAGGCCTAAAAAAAAATTGTGTGTTTAGGGTAACATGACCCTACCTCCAATTTTATGCCAAGCCTAAAGTTTTTTTTGCTTATTTTACATTAAGCATGGTTTAAGCCACAAAGATACCCTCATTACTCCAATATAAAAGAGAAATTAAAAAAAAATCCTACCTACCCTATCTGACCTTTCAAAACCATACAATTTTTCTTTGTTTGCCTTAGCAGTTGCATAGAAAAATGAAGTCTACCGTAAGACATGAACAGATGCATAAAAAAATCTACCTCAAGACGTGAACTGTTGCATAAAAAAATCTACTGTTAGACATAAAGTTGCATAAAAAAAACTACATTAAGACATGAACAGATGAACAGTTGCATAAAAAAATCTACCTTAAGACATGAACTGTTGCATAAAAAAATCTACAATAAGACATATAAACAGTTGCATAAAAAATCTACCTTAAGACATGAACAGTTGCATAAAAAAATCTACCTTAAGACATGGACTGTTGCATAAAAAAATCTACCTTAAGACATGAACTGTTGCATAAAAAATCTACCTTAAGACATGAACAGTTGCATAAAAAATCTACCTTAAGACATGAACAGTTGCATAAAAAAATCTACCTTAAGACATGAACAGTTGCATAAAAAAATCTACCTTAAGACATGAACTGTTGCATAAAAAAATCTACCGTAAGACATGAACTGTTGCATAAAAAAATCTACATTAAGACATAAACAGTTGCATAAAAAATCTACCTTAAGACATGAACTGTTGCATAAAAAAATCTACCTTAAGACATGAACTGTTGCATAAAAAAATCTACCTTAAGACATGAACTGTTGCATAAAAAAATCTACCGTAAGACATGAACTGTTGCATAAAAAAATCTACATTAAGACATAAACATTTGCATAAAAAATCTACATTAAGACATGAACTGTTGCATAAAAAAATCTACCGTAAGACATGAAATGTTGCATAAAAAAATCTACATTAAGACATGAACAGTTGCATAGAAAAATGTATCTAAAGACATGAACAGTTATACATTGTATAGAAAAGATTAATACTTTTGTTTTAATATCATTGTTACAGTATGCCAGGGACTTATGAAAATCAGAGTTCCAATTTGACATGTTGCAAATCATAAATCCAACAATTTTATGGTACATGTAGGTATTCACAGCTTGATCAACACTTGGTCAGACTGGGTCAGAGGTCATAAGATTGATATCAAATTGTCACCTAATTAGAGAACAAGTAAGAGATTAGTATTGGTTTACCTGTAAAAACGGTGAACCATATTAATATTGTGTTTTAAGTTTTGCATAATGTTTCAATTTGTATAACAAAACATACTTTTAAGATTTTTCTAATTTAGATTTCAACATCGTTTGCTTGACCGCTTAAATTAAGGGTCTCGCACAAAAACTAAATTATGTCTGTATTTTAAGATAACAAATAAACTTTTCTTTCCATTTACATGATTTGAATTATTTTACTCAATTAGGAAAGTGGTGACAGGTAAGTTAATTAGGTTGATCAGGTACATATTTATGACCTCTGGTCAGGCTGACCGACTGGGACATTTGGTAATACAAGAGTTAACACTAAAGTATGTCTCGCCTGTTGCGCCATCAGAAACAATTATTCTTTCTTACTTCCACTATATTTTGAATTAACATGGATTTTCAGTTTTTGAGATCAAAAGATGTTTAAAGAACTTAAACATTGCAAATATATGCAATAAAAATAATCAAAATCACTCAACCGGAAAATTAAGGTCAAGGTCAAAAGATGGGGATGCAACTGTGCTAAGCTACTACTGGGGCATATGCATACCAAGTTTCATCAACCTAGGACCTATAGTATTTGAGATATGGAGGTGCTTGCAAAACTTTTCCATTGCTATTATATGTATTGAAAATTGTCAAAGTCACTCAACCGAAAAATCAAGGTCAAGGTCAAAAGATGGGGATGCAACTGTGCTAAGCTACTACTGGGGCATATGCATACCAAGTTTCATCAACCTAGGACCTATAGTTCTTGAGATATGGAGGTGCTCATAAAACTTTTTCAAAAAGTTAATGCCGCCGTTGCCGGTAAAGTAACACCTATGTCCCGCTCTGCTTCGCAGGCGAGACAAAAACCGCAGGTGTCTAAATTGTCGGATTCACTGGACACCTTGCCGTTTTGGGACTATGATATTCATAAGTCCCTGGGCGTACTGTACTTCAGACCTGTTTACTCCCTTTTTACAGTGCCAGCTGTAGTTTTGACAAAGTGCCTGTATTTTAGAATGTTACCAGTTGTTTTTAGATTTTTTAAATAAACATGACTTAAAACATTTACATACTCTGCACAGGGACAGAAGTGTGGTGCTACCTTAAGAGGAAAGTTTTATTCAACAGAGACAATTTTTGTGACAGAGCTGTTGTTTATTTGTGCTTTTACTGTTGAGTTCATCACAAAGTACATTTCTATGTCATCAGTAGTAGTTATTGCAGATGTGGATGGAAACGCATTCAGGACTGTATCTGAAATGTACACCTTTTTGGTTTGATCATCTTGGGTAACAATGAGTTCACATTTCTTTGTTTCTAAAACATTGGCTGTTTTCATAACCATCTTACAGTTACCACACTTCACTACAGGAAGATCTCTGTTGTACTCACCCAGATCCCTGTTGCAGGATATGCATGCTGCTTGTTGAAAGCATTTGGCTGAAATAATTTTCAAATCATATTCAATAAATGGATTGTCTTCCACATCCTCTTCCTCTATTACATTTTCTAGATCTTCAATTGAGGTAATTGTTGTGTCGGGTGTTGTTGAAAGTGTTTTGTGGTTGTAGAATGTTCTGACAGACACTTTTGTTATCTTGTAGCTCTTTTCTTCTTGTATGTCTTTTATTTGTTGGTTCCAGAAGGTTAGTTGAATGGAGGAGGTGCTGTCAACTGCAACGGTTTCCATTTTTTGGGACATGCCACTTCTAGTTGCTTGTTCAACTGGTAATTTTTTTGACAGAATTTTCACTTTAACATTTGCCTAAAAGAAGAAAATAAGTTGTGAATGTACAAAATGTATGAAATATGTGAAAAAAAGTTATTATAAAAAACTATTTACGTTATAAGACATAAACACATGGGAATATACCTCCATTTTTTCCTGTCTTGATAGTTTCAAGTTAAAATAGTCATATCTTAGCATGTTTACATCGCCATAACATAATACGATGGTAAAAATTTGCGGTCGTATTAAAATGGGTCAAAGACAGAAATGGCTGGATTTCGTTAAATATATGAAGTTAATAAGCAAAAGACATGATGGGACCACCTGTTAATCCTGTATACCAAATTGATATCAATAGGCTTTGATAAAGGGTTCCTGAGAAAACTGTAATGAAAATTTTTTACAAATGACTATTAATGTTGAAATTTTTACTAAGTCGGCAAGCAGGAAGTAGGTGAGCAACAGACCTGAAATTGAATCCCACGTTATGGGACCCCACCCTGATGCTGTATAACAAATACCAAGTGGCTGTGATAAGTAGTTACTGAGAAAACCGTTATGCAAATTGCTTACCCCCTTGCCGCCTGACATTTACCATTTTATAACCAGATTTTTCACTCCGTGAAATTCGGCCAAAAATAGAGTTGGTGGGTAAGGGCAAGGAAAATATATGTGTGTTTCCTGTTTCATATCTGAAAAAATTAGGATAGGTACATGTACATGTAGGTGGGCATTTATTTATTTATTTTTTTACCTAAAGTTAATGGGACCAGGATCTTGAGTTTCATAGTGCTTATGCGAAAATTGCAATTAAATGTTAGAGAAACAGGAAACACTCCTTTTTTTATTTGGTCTAAGAATTTCTTTTTTTTAATATATTTGCAGGGAATAAAGTACTTTTACTGTTTTTTCCATGTTCTGGATTGGTTTTAGCCATTCTCAAGATAGGGGCCACCATTTTGGTATTTGGAATAGTTTTTCACATGTTTCATGAATGTACAAAATTTTGATGTGATTCAATCTCTTTGGCAATAATTTTTGCATGGATTTAAGCGTTGAGCATTAAGTGTTGTAACAAATAATATGTTTAATGTGTTTTCCACCAAAGCCTAATTTCAACAATTATTTGTTGAAAGCAAGACAAAAATATATTTGTTTTAACTTGTTCTTTCGTGATTTTTTAATTGTAACAATATATAATATTTCAGAAAATTTTAAATGGGAGATGAGCAAAGCTGTTAGAAATAGATATTCTGCCAAATCTCGTGTGCCCTAAAATATGATGGAAGGAAAAAAAAACTTTTGGTCATCTTTTTGGAAACCCTCTGCTATTCCAAAAAGCCTATTATATCACAAACCAGACTGGGAATTTTTCATTTGTCCACATTTATGTAAACCTTTTGCAATCAATAATGGTATTGTCTTTCTCATATTAGGTTAATTCTTGTAAATACATCTACATGTATAATAGTCAGGGTTGGCAAAGTATTGACCGCTCGGGATTTCCCATCCGGGAAAACCCGGGTTTCCCGGGCTGGGCAATACCCTTAAAATTGTCAAAGTGGGCAATACTGGGTAATAAGAATTTATTCAGGAAAAAAATCCTATTTAATAATATTTTATACTTCAAAAGAGCTTCTCATCTACAAAATACATAAATGATTTGTATTTGACAGTAACTAAAACATTACTATTCATGCATTATTTCAATCATTTGTATATTTGCACTCCGTTTTTTTTGCAAGAGTTTTTTTCACTGATCATGCTGATTGTCAATACAGTTTTGACAGTACACAGCTTAATCTATGCTAATCATTTATAAAATCCCCAGGCTATAGAACAAAAAAAATTGTGAAACCATATACATGTAAAGATTAAATAAGGATTAGCTTGATTATAGTACCGGTAATCAAAACATTCTAATTCTATCTTATTATTACTACAGTAGGTAGGGCTTGTGTCTTTAATATAAAAATGTGGCATACAGGCATAAAAATAAACATTGAACTTGTATTTTATTATATCAAGTTAATTTATAGATTTTTTAGCATTACTATACATGTAAAACTTATCAATTAATTTATCTGTATTATAAATTATATAATTGTAATCTCTTACTTTTAAATAGTGTTTTCATTTAGTTACTTTAAAAGTGTACACTTATTAATACTGATTGTTATGTAGGCTTTTGATGATAGTTAAAAAAAAAATTATTACCCATAAAACCCAGTAAACCCGGGTTTTCTCAGTATTTCCTACTGGGCTGGGAAATATTCTTAAAACCCAGGTTTTTGCCAACCCTGATAATAGTATCGTAGTACCTTAGAATAATCATTCAAGTTTTCTTTAATAAACTCAATTGTCTTCATATCCTCTGGAAGGTTTTGGAATGAGAAATCCAATCTTCTGGAAGGACTTGTAAGCTTTGATCTGCTTCCATATTTGATGTCAAATTTCCCTGTACTATTCTTTGAAGGGGTCAAGTCGATCCCCTCCAGCTTAATTTCTGTCCTGCAAATAGAAAAACATACCATATTTTATAAAGACTTTCTAATGATTTAAGCAGATTTGCTGACGAGTTATAAGGATCAAAGTATCTCCTGTGGTGCAGTTGATTGAAAATAAGTATTGTAACAGTACTTTTAATTGTGGGTATGATAGGAATTACACTATTGACGATTTATCAATTTGTTGTTTCAAAAGCTTGATTAAGAAATAAAAATAAAATGGACACATTTGACCTCACAGGGATCGACATTAACTTTTAGACATACTTGTTAAACTGTTACGAAAATTTTCTACTATTGGACATTATTGTCAAAAATTGACTAAGTCAGTAAACAGGAAGTAGGTGACCGACAGACCTGAAATTAAATCCCATGTTATGGGACCTGACACTGATGATAAGTAGTTGCTGAGAAAACCGACAGACCTGAAATTGCATCCCACGTTATGGGACCTCACACTGATGCTGTATTCCAAATATCAAGTGGCTGTGATAAGTAGTTGCTGAGAAAACTGTTACGAATATTTTCTACTATTGGACATTATTGTCAAAAATTGACTAAGTTGGTAAACAGGAAGTAGGTGAGTGACTGACCTGAAATTGCATCACACATTATGGGACCTCATAATGATGCTGTATAAAAATATCAAGTGGCTATAATAAGTAGTTGCTGAGAAAACTGTTACAGAAATTTTTCCCCGCCCGCACGACATTTACCATTTTATAACCCGGATTTTTCACTCCGTGAAATTTGGTCAAAAACCAGTAAGAAATAAGGTCAAATGCAAATAAATTGCATAACTTATTCTGATTTTTTCACTTGCTTTGGACAACTAACCCACAAGATTCATTTGTCCGACCACGGAAATTACTTGTCCTGGGCAATCGGACAACCGTTTATGTCGAACCCTGTCTCAGTATAAGTCTTGTTTTTTGTTTTGTTTACATGGAATTTTTTTACATCTTTTCCTGAGGTCAATGGTGGTTGAGTTTTCTTTTGGTTATTAAAACTAATATAGGGATCAAAGACATTGTAAGCTTGTTAATCAGGAGTTTCATTACAAGGTATCAGATAGTTTTTTATTTTTTGTGACAAGGATGTGCATAGTATGTACATGAATGGCCTAAAAAGGGTAAACTTACACAGAAATATACAATGGACCATCCATATAACTTGAAAGAGGGGGGGGGGGCTTGAAATATTATTTTGACCAGAAAATTTTTTTCACACAGAGTACAAAGATTTTTTTTTAGTCTTTTAATGTTTTGAATATTTTTTTTCACAAAATAGCATTATTATTTTTTTTTTACACCAATCTTATCCAAAATAATTTTTTCAAAAATAATCAAAATCAAAATATTTTGTTTGAAATGAGCCAAGCCCCTTCTTTCAAGTTAAATGGCTGGTTCCTAAGATTTTTTGAACGCACACTTTTTTTTGCCAATGTAAATGAGCAGGAATAACCACATGTACAACATGTACAGGCACATGTCAATGTTTTGTTCAATTTTGATTGGTGTTATTTTGTTCACACGGTCCACCACTATGGATCACGGTCACTTTTTTTTCATGAAAACACTATCTTTTACATCAATATGATAAATTTATAATTGTTTCTTAACCATTATTCAACGTTAACTATATTGCAAACCTTCAGTTTTGATCTATGTCAGCCCTCATGGTTGATCTTAACTAACTAAAGTCCAAAAATGTTCATTAATACAACCCGTCCGATTTAACTATGGACATATGATTGAGGCGTGCAAACACAACAATGAAAATTTATGTCGTCATGAACAAGCCAATCGGTAACAAAAAACTGTAAATTGTCACAGTAGGAAAAACCAACGTCAGCCAGACTATTCATCAATATCCAATCATTTTTAACTTTTGCACGACCCATTCATTCAATCAATGTATTTTTGTTTATGTAATCAAATGTAACGATTTGTGGTTTTTGTTAATGATTGAACGTAAATTTTCATTATTGTGTCTGCACACTTCACTTTATGCGTCAATCGAAAGTCCATAGTTAAATCGGAAAATGTCCTAAATTGATCTACGTTCGGTAATTCTGTTGTTACCTTTTTTGTTTTCACAAATTCCTAGGTTTTACTCCGTTCATTGTCTACTGTATTCATATTTTTTACTAGCCGCTCAACAACGGATAACATCTTTGACAGGCGAACGGAGTAATTGATAAACATGTGCAGTATTCAATTTCACGATAAATAAATAAAAAATACCTTTCTTTGGCAAAGTTGTAAAATTTCTGTCTCGTTTCGTCATTGGTAAAGCAAACAACTTCCCTGACGTCTTCTTTTTGCTGAAGCATGCAGTTGAAATATCGATTGCCCTGTGAAGATGTTTTCATTGGGCTGACACTGTGTATGAACCCTTCCGCTGAAGAATTTGAATCAGTTTTTCTGAATTTTGCTTGGGATGCCATTTTTTTTACTTTTTCATCATCAAATTTGACCCACACTATGCTTGGTCTGGAAGACTTTGTCTTGTATTCAAATAATTTAATTTCACAAGATGAGCCATTGGTTAATCCATCTGTTACATCAATGTTTGCTGTAAGGTCATATTTCATTCCAACTGCAAGTTCTACTTCTTCTGCTAAATTTGCTGTGTCAGTTTGCTTCTTAGGTAAAGAACTGATGAGTTTTGCTTTGATTGCCTGTGAAAGGTCCCCAACTACAGAGTCCACTGCTTTTACAGTTTCTTTTTTAGATGTCAATGTACTTATGAATTTATTGTTGAATTTATCAACAAGGTTGTTTTCTACAAATAAATGGGTACTGTTCTTAAAGTAGTGTTCATCTTCAATATGAATCACTCTGGTATTCAAAATTCCAAAGTCATTTTCAGTGAGATTATTTTGTCTCAATCTGTTCAACATTTCTGCAAACTCTATGTCATCTTTTTGTCTCATTATCTGTGTTAACTCGTGCATCTTGAACAAATCTTTCCACAAATTTGGTGCCAAAGCAGACACTCCTTTACTAAGATCCTGGAATATCCAACCATCAAATACAGGTTTAAGCTGGAAAAAATCTCCAATTGCTATTATGCTAACACCTCCAAAAATTTTGTTATTCCCTTTAATTTTTCTCAGTCTTGTGTCTAAAAGGGAAAACATTTTGTTTCCTACCATTGAAATTTCATCAATCATAACAACTGATAAGTTCCTATATTTCATTCTGAGAGTATTAAGAACATCACAAGACAACGATTGGTTTAACCTTTTGTTTGGTTGTATTTGAAAAGCATTATGAATGGTTAATCCATTTATGTTGTAAGCAGCTTTTCCAGTTGGTGCACACAGCAACACCCTAATATCATCTGGATCTTCACCTTCTGTAGAACACAAATGTCTATGTAGACCTTGAAACAGTGTTCTGACAACAACTGATTTTCCAACACCAGCACCACCTGTTAAGAACAGATACAAAGGTTCATCTTTTATTTTAAACCAAGTTACCACATGTAAAAAAAATTCTCTTTGAGCTTGATTCAATGCCCTAACAAGACTAAAGTATTCATCGTCTGTGATTCTGTTAGCATGATTAACAACCTCAATTGTTCTAGCAGATACTCCAACTTCTTCTGAAATGTCATAATGTCTGTGTTCCGTGGGTCTATCTGGATTGAAATGTACATATTGTTTTGCTTCCTCAGATCCTTCTTCAGAATCTTCTTGTTCAATTTGTTGAGTTCCAGGAGCCAATTCATCAAATTGTAAAGAATCATTTTGTGCTTCCTCAATGGCCCTGTCGAGCTGTTCAGCATTATGTTCATATTCTTTTGCTATTCTACGTACACAGTTGTACATACTCTCAAACGTGTCTTTACCACCTTTCAGATCAACCTCTTCATTTCGCCAAGGATAGAAAAGAAGCAAACGTTCACGAAAAAAGTTTTCAGCATCAGTTTTTCGGTTGTATCGCACATATCGTATAACTCTTGGAGACTTTCTCTGCTGAATTATTATGCCATTCTTCAAAGTTATTTTGAGCTTTTCACTACCTACATTGAATGCTTCTTGTTCATCTTCACTTTCATTCTCAGAGTCATTCTTGTGTTCATTATCGGATGAAGGAAATTTCACTTCCAGCTGAGATATATAGTCAGCCAGACACCAATTCTGTAATTGTGGTGGTCGCTTTGAATAGCGCTTTATGTCATTATTAGACTCAATATCTGTTGAATCTGGTGAAAGCTTTTTCAATTCATCTGTTTGTTTGAGCAAAAATGTTCTTTGATCAGGGGGAGAAGTGTTTACAAAAACCACTTGCCTGGTAGCTTTTGTCAAAGGCATTTGAAGTGTCAAGTATACAGCTTCTTGAGCACAAGTTTCAACTGAATTTGTAAAATAATTCCCAATATGCCGTACTTGGCGTTTTAAGTCCAGATTTCCTTCTCTTGCTTCCTTAGCTGCTTGTTCAAGTAGAGCACTCATTCCTTTTTGGGATTTGCTTATATATGAAACAATATAAACAGCACATGCATAAGGGTCTATATTCTGGTTTTGAAATCAAGTCACCAAAAACACCTACACAATGTAATTATGTATATGTCATAGACGAAATTCCAATTTCAATTTCTTTTTGGCTATTGTCAAAATCTTACTGGATAACTTTTAAATTTCATTATTTGAGTAAAAATGACCCTCCATAAGTAAAATGATAATTTATTTCATGTTTAACAAAACACCTTAAATATGTTGGTAGAAAAATTCATTCCCTGTGCTCTGTATTATAATTAGTCACCATTTTACTCCAATTGACCTCTTGTGACCCCTATTCTAACACTCAGAACGTTGTGCTATGGCACAAATGGAATAACATTTATTGTGCATGAATCAAATAACCACAAAAACATGATTCTGTCTGCTTTTAAGAGACAGTAATAAAAAGCCTTTAACAACTAACATACAGATCAAGTCTTGAAATGCCCTTACATCATCACAGTGTATTTGACTGAAAATTTCTCCAAAACTATATTCAATGGTACAAAATTTCAAATGATTCACTTTTTCATAAGGAAAAATAATATGTATGGTTAATATAGAGTGGCAAACTCAACAGTTTTTGAGTTATGACCAATTTTGTCATCTAAATCCTTATTTTATAAAAGGCTGGTCCCAAGCCAACATTGCCGTCACGCTTGGGGTAGTCGTTAATAGGTTGATTATTGACAAACAGGAGATGAATTTTTAAGTTATGACTAATCTTGTCATTTAAGTTGGTAGGAAATTAAGTAACAGGGACCCCCCTAGTATCAAAAGATATGCTTTTCGATAAGGAGAAATAATGTATATGGTTATAGGGTGGGGTTCTGTATAGTTTTTTTTAAAAATTATTACCTATTTTGTCATGTAAGGGGGTGACTCTTAAAAGTCTATAGAACCCCCATCCTTTAGTATCAGATGATTAACTTTTCCAACTGGGCAAACAATATACATCATTACATGTACAATGTATATGGTTACAGAGTGGGGAACTGAATGTTTTCAAGTTAACTACATGTAACAAGTTACAAGAAATGCATATTGAAATAAAATTTAGCAGATATAAAATTACCCACTGTCACAAAAATAAAACAAATACATAAAAATTAATAAACCTTTATAGTACTCTCTTTCTATGTCACCACTACACCAAGCTTAATATAGTTATATCTTTTCATTTGTTTAACTGTTTTCCTTAATTGCTGTATGTATATGTGTTTACTGAATCATTTATAATTTGTGTTAAAACCATTTATTGTTAATGTGTTAAACAAATAAATATTTCTTATTTTAGCAGGTTCAATAGCCTTGGATAACCGGTTTTCGTACTATTAGTAAACGATTGTGACATCATCTTTTCCATTGAATATTCATGGGAAGTACAAAATTATTCATATGACGGACGAAAACGTATGATATTACTTGCAAACCAGAAATATGATCAAGTCTGGAAGGGCCCTGTTCATAAACAATTGAAACTTTTCTTAATAACAACAACAAACTTATATATTTGGAAATCAAGGCACCACGAAGGACAGAAAAATAAAATGACTATAAAATCTTTTCAATCATTCTGTAAAATCTCTTAAATACACTATATCATGTTTTCTTTTTGGGCAAACAGAGTGTTTGATTGGGAGATCTTTTTTCCATGACAGCCATCTTACCTCTCAACAGCAAAACATGCCTACTGAGCATGTGCAGCTAACAGTTGAAAATGCTAAATTCATCAATAAAAAACCCAGAACAGTTTCCAAAATAAACTGATTGATGATTGTTGTTTGCTTAATGTCCCGTCGGCGATATTTCAGCCATAATCGGGACATGAACAAGATGTGATATTTAACTAAAAATTCAGTATAAAACAAAGTCAAAAGACCGTCGATAAAACAAAAAAGTATGACTAGATTAAAATACCAACTAAAAAGGGCACATTAAAACATAAAACTAGTGATAAAGAACAAACTACAATATTTAAACAAATTATGATGACATAGATAAATAAATAACGTAAAACAGCACAATACTTACAAAAGGTTACTTAAATAAACTACAATTTTGCATATAATCCAGTTTCCTTTAAAAACGATAAAATTGCATCGGCTGGGATACCGCTGAACAAATCGTGCATTGTTGCACAAGTGAAATACTTCATTCTTATCGGAGCAACATCAACACAGTCGAGAAAAACATGCTTCAAAGAATACCGCGAGTCACAAGGAATGTACATTGGGGCCTCCTTCTCCTGTGTCATCAGGTGGCCATGAGTGACTCTAGAATGTCCTATACGACATCTAGTGATGACCACCTGGTCTCGACGGCATCGAAATGAAGCATGACTTTCCCCAAGCTGTGGTTTAAGCTCATGAAGTTTGTTGTGCTCAGCGGCAGCCCAAACCTCATCCCACAAGCCCTGAACATATAATCGGATTGTATTTCTACAATCCGAGTAAGGAATAAAACATTTGGAAACTGGTTTGCGAAGGGCTTCCTTCGCAACACTGTCCACAACTGAATTTCCATGAATACCAGTGTGACTGGGTACCCATAGGAAAATCAATTCTAAACCACCTCTGATCAATTGATGTACCATATAAACAATTTTAGAGATTAATGGATTTTTTAATTTGCAGTTCTGAATTGCCAAAAGACAAGAAAGAGAATCGGAACAGATAAAGAATTGAGCGTGCTCAGAAGCATCAATCAATTTGAGCGCTAAAATAATGGCTCTCGCTTCAGCTGTAAAAATGGAAGCAGTAGATGGGAGACGTTGTGTAGAAGTGCTATCCCCCGAGACAGCTGCAGCAGCAACGCTATCACCATCTTTAGAGCCATCTGTATAAACTGTCAAGAAACCCGGATATTTAGATTTAATTTCACAATAATCTTGTTGTATAAGGAGATGATTTGTTTCAGACTTTTTATGTTTGCGGAGATCAAAAATAAATTTAGGTTTGGAGAGTTCCCAGGGTGGAACTCTTAAAGGCTTCACATGTTTTATAGTTTCTAAATCAATCTTCAGATTTGTCAGATGAGGAGCAATACGAATACCAAAAGGAGGAGTTTTGTTTTCGTGTTTTTCATAAATACTTTTGAGAGGTGGTTTAAAAATACAATCGTGGGCAGGGTTGTCAGGAAAAGCTTTAAGCTTGGTAGAATATTGTAGACCAAGCTTAATTCTGCGGTGTTTCAGAGATGGCTCATTTGCCTCCGCATAAAGGCTCTCAATGGGAGAGGTTCTGTATGCACCGAGGCAGAGTCGCAATCCCTGATGATGGACAGCGTCTAAAATTTGTAAGTAAGACTTTTTCGCAGACCCATAAATAATTGAACCGTAATCTAGTTTTGATCTAACAATAGATCTATACAAATTTAAAAGAACTGATTTATCAGCTCCCCAGTCGGTACTGGAGACAACTTTAATAATGTCAAGAGCCTTAAGGCATCTTGATTTCAACATTTTGATATGGGGAAGAAAGGTAAGCTTTCTATCAAAAAGAACGCCAAGAAATTTGGATTCTTCAACTATTTTAATTTTTTTGCCATATAAAAAGAGATCTGGATCGGGATGAAGTTTTCGTTTCTTACAAAAATGCATAGCAACAGTTTTGCTCTCTGAAAATTTGAAACCATTTTCAGAGGCCCATTTTTCGATCCTTTTGAGGCACAGCTGTAACTGCCTTTCAATGGTATTCATGTTTTTTGCACTGTAGCATATTAAAAAGTCATCAACATATAAAGAACCTTCAATATTGTCTTGAAGGACTTTGGCAATGCTATTTATTTTTATACTAAAGAGAGTGACAGAAAGGATGCTACCCTGTGGAACACCCATTTCCTGGTCATACTCTTCAGAAAAGGTTTTATTGACTTTAACATTGAAGTGTCTGTCAGAAAGGAAGTCGGCCAAGAATGTTGGTAACCTGCCTTTCAACCCCATATCAGAAATGTCTTTTAAAATACCATACTTCCATGTGGTGTCGTAAGCTTTTTCGAGGTCGAAAAAGATAGACACCACATGTTCGTTCTTCGCAAAGGCGTTTCGAAGAAAAGACTCAAAACGGACCAAATGATCGAGCGTGCTCCTACCTTGGCGGAATCCACACTGGATATTCGAGATGAGTCCATTGGACTCGAGGAACCAAACAAGCCGATCGTTGATCATGCGTTCTAGAGTCTTACAGACGCAGCTTGTCAAGGCTATCGGACGATAGTTGGAAGCATCTGTGTGATCCTTCCCCGGCTTAGGAATAGGAACAACAGTGGCAAGCTTCCATATTTCAGGCAATTTTCCGTTTATCCATATATCATTCATTAAATCAAGAAGAGTCTTCATCGATATTTCAGGGAGATGTTTTAAAAGTTGATAATGGATGCTATCAGGGCCACATGCAGTGTCATGGGCTTTACTTAAGGAAGTTTTAAATTCATCTAAAGAGAAAGGAGAATTGTAGCTCTCAGAATTGTCAGAGTTGAAGTTCAATTTAGTTTTTTCAGCTGTTCGTTTAAATTTTTGAAAGTCAGGTTTGTAATTAGATGAAGATGAATGTTTAGCAAAAGTTTCAGCTAGTTTGTTGGCAATGTCCTTTTCAGATGTTAAAGTGGAATTGCCAACGTTCAGATGTTTAACTGAGGATTTTGAGTTTTTACCTTTGAGTTTTTGTATGAAATTCCAAATTTTATTCATGGGAGTTCGTGAAGTTAAACCAGATACAAAACTTCTCCAGGATGTTCTTCTGGATTGTCGACAAGTTCGTCTAGCTTTTGCCCGAAAAATTCTAAAATTACTTAAATTTTCTTTCGTTTGTTGTTTGCCAAATTGTTTTTGAGCTTTATTTCTATCGTCGATAGCCTTGTCACACTCGTCTGTGAACCAAGGTTTATTGAGTTTTTTAGGAGTTGCCGAGGTCTTAGGAATGGTTTCATCCGCTATAGTGATAAGAGTTTGATTAAATGTTGTTATTGGTTCTTGGTCATGAACAAAAAGTTCTGGTCTTAATTTTTCCGAACAAAGTATAGAAAATGTTTGCCAATCGGCCTTCTGTAACTTGTAGCGAGGAATTCTTTGTTCAGGTTCACCAAAGAGATCTTTTAGAATTATAGGAAAGTGATCACTTCCACAGAGATCGTCATGGACTTGCCACGAGAAGTCTAATAAAAGAGAAGGATCACAAATTGAGAGATCAATTGATGAATAGGTTCCATTGCCAGAATGTAAAAATGTAGACGAACCATCATTATAAATGCAAAGAGATTCTTTGGATAAAAAATCCTCAATCTTTTTACCCTTATCATTTAAAGCAACACTGCCCCACAATGGATTGTGGGCATTGAAGTCCCCAATTAGCATGTATGGAGCAGGAAGCTGATCTGTTAAATTTTGAAGTTGCGCTAAAGTTAAATTATCATTTGGTGGTATATAAACTGAACATAGAGTTATGGTTTGATGTAATGAAACTCTCACGGCAACTGCTTGCAGATCGGTAGTTAAAGGAATCGAACTATGGAGAATGCGATCCTTTACTAAGATGGAAGATCCGCCGGCAGCTCGCTCTGTATTAGAAAATTTGCTATACATAGAGAAGCCCTTCAAGGAAATCGTGTCGGTTTCCTTGAGGTGAGTTTCCTGAAGACAAAAGACAGTTGGATCTAATGACTGCACTAAAAGGTGTAATTCAAGAAAATTGGCCTTGAGGCCTCGGCAATTCCATTGAATGATGGTATTCATTTTGGAGTCTGATTAGGATCGGAAAGTCTACCGAGAGATCGCCTACGTCTGTGTGGAGACTGGCTCTGTGAACGCTCAATCGGTGTTTCCGAAAGATCCATATCCGACTCCATGTCATCAGCAAGAGAGCCAAAACGATTATGCATAAAAATTGCATTTCGTTCGGCTTTCTTGGATCGAGATTTTAATGGTGATGTCTGTTGTGACGAGTTCTGTCGTCTATCCGGCTGTGAGGATCGCTGCTGTCTATTTGAAGTTTGAGAAGCAGACGATGACCTTGAGGAAGACTGTTTTTTCTTTGAAGAAGAAGAGGGCTGAGGATTGGAAACTCTGGCGGGAGCTCCAAATCCGGCCCAAGATGACTTACGTGGTGTATAAAACAATGTCTCATCGACCACTGAATCGTTGTTTGGACCTGCTGAGGACTTTCGTGGAGGGGGATGAGAATCATCCAACTCTTTCCATGGTTTCTTACAGTATTTGACAAAGCCCTTTTGGGTTTCCTTATCAAAACAGTCGGCACCAAACATCCATCCATTGGTATTGCACGTACGGGGCTTTATTTCACCCTCCGGCCAGGTGTACATAGTTTGGTAACCAAATGTCCTAGAGGGTTTAGCAGCCTCCGCGTACGACCTTGATGGTGTTGTATCATTCGAGACAGAGACTTGACGACGAGCTTCCTGATATGAAATATTTTTTTCAGCTTTAAGTTTTTGAATTTGTTTTTCATGTAAAAGAACGGGACATTGTTTGGATGAAGAAAGGTGGTCAGCGCTACAGTTAACACATTTTGGATCGTTGGCACAGTTGAAATCCGAATGGCCTTCCTGTGCACACTTTACACACCTTTCTTTTCCGTTGCATGTAGCCTTTCCATGGCCAAAACGTTGACATTTGAAACAACGAAGAGGATTTGGAACAAAGATGTCTACAGACACTCTAAAATAGCCAAGATTTAAATGACTTGGTGGAACAGCTGTATTGAAAGTAATCAGGTAAGTATTTAATTTAATAATTTTGTTGTCGTCTCTTTTAGTGAATCTTTTGACTTGAGTAACACCTTGTGATAACAGTTCAGAGCAGATCTCTTGCTCTGATAAATCAGCAAGGTTTCTATCCCTATCTCGAATGATACCCTGCGAACGATTCAGTGATCGATGAGCTTCAGCGGAAACTGGAATTTCTAAAATGAACGATATTGTCAAAATATTTTTGGCTTGTTGTTGTTTTGCACACTCCACTAGGAGGTTACCGGATCGGAGTTTCGTAACCTTGGGAACATCACCTCCGGTAACGCCTTTGATTGTTTTTGCAATGACAAAAGGTGAAACTTTTGTCAAAGGGCGAGTTGCATCTTTGCTTGAAAGCACAATAAACTTTGGCCAACTATCATTTGTTGTATTTTGACGCTTAGATGAAGCTGGTGCGTCCTGGTCGTCATCATCACTACAAGAAATATTTCTTTTGAACGTTTCACTTGAACTTGTTGTTGATTGTTTTGTTGGGGAACCCATGATGAGAGAAAAAGATTCACTGCCTTGCTCCCCGCCCACCACGGAGCGCCAACAAGGGCGATGCGGTTGCTCAACGGGGCTCCAGTTGAACGCATCAGGGTTACAAGGACAGTATACTCGCACAGAGTATTCTTTAATGGAGACAAGCATCGTGCCAGGGGTTACCTAGCGATACAACTCTCCAGAATGACATCCACACGATTGACCCATGAGCCACCGCCTTCTGTAGAACATAAATGACATTAAGTTAATTATTTCATACATACAAAATGGAAGTTGGAAATACAATGAGATGGTGCTCTACAGGGCTTGGCGTGACCAGCCGATTGATCAGACCGAGCCGAATCTGACCGCCTGTCTAGAAGAAGTAAGGGCCAAAGCCCACATACGTGGACCAGGATCCCGTCCTCCCCCGACACAGGTCGCAACACACGGCAAACATGTTGACCCGTTTAGTCGCCTCATACGACAAGCTTTACGGGCGGCTGCGGGACTATTCTTTTCACACCCGGTTCCCGCACGGGGGCCAAAATAAACAAACAAAAATTAATAAATAAATAAATTTATGAATAAAATAACATGTACAGATATTTAATAGATATAATTTTCAAATATTTTCTATAGTTTTCAAGATACAGGGCTAATTTATTGAAAATTTTGAAAAAAAGGAAAGGCAATAATTCATACATCAATTGTTGGATCTTCTTGAAAACTTCTGGCCAGGTAGATCTTAAATTTCTGACCCCCTTTATTCCACCACAATTTTGGTACCTGTGACCGTTTTTGAGTTATTAGCAGCAACCTACAATTTACCCCTATGTTCTATTTTTAGCAATGGCAACCATGTTTTTTGACGAATAAAAAATTTGAACGATGAAATTATAGTCATTATGCCATTGAACAAGTGTGCCAAGTTTAGATGCAGTTGGTCTAATGGTATCAGACAAGTTCATCTTTATATTTACGTGAAATGAAAAATGGTAAATTTTGAAGCTTTAAGAGCCATAACTCCAATAAGAAATGGTCCTGCGGCATTGACCTAATTACATGAAATGTAGATCTTGATGTGCTCAATTATATGCAATTTCAATTTTTGAAATATCTTGTATAGTTTTCAAGATATTAGACTAAATAAGTGCAAAATTTTGAAAAAATCCAGAAAAAGGGCAATAACTCCTACATTGGTTGTTGGATCTTCTTTAAAATTTCAGGGCAGGTAGATCTTGAAGTGTCAAACACTTTAATCCTATGCCAGAATTTTGATATCTGTAACCGTTTTCAAGTTATTTGCAAAAAACTGCAATTTACCCCTATGTTCTATTTTTAGCCATGGCCGCCATGTTTTTCAACGAATCAAAAATCCCCACACTAGTTTTATACTACCTATGCTAATTAACAACTGTGCCAAATTTAAAAGCCATTGGACTTATGGTGTTAGAGGAGTTAACGTTTGAAAAATGTTAACGACGACGGACGCCAAGTGATGGCAATAGCTCACATGGACCTTTGGTCCAGGTGAGCTAATATGATACCTATAATCAATTTTGTAAACGAAATCTTGTCTTCATAACAATTTAAAATCAAAGTTTATTTATAAAACAATTTTAAATTTAATTAAGGGAATGAGGTAAGCATCATCTCAACAGTTCATTACAATGATGATAATCTGTCATTATCAAAGTATTTAAACATTTTGCAGATTAGCCAAATGGTCGCTTACATGTATCCATCTTGCGATCGGGCAAAAGCTCATAGAGCTAATGTTTAGTGTTTTACTGTACATATATATTCTCAGACATTAAATAAATGTTTTATATAGTATCTTTATGCGACTGAATTTTACATGTATCACAAATTGTTAACCTACTACCACCACAAAATATATTCGTTTACAATCAAACAGCCGCCATCATAGAATGAAAAAAGCTCATAACAAAATTATGATAATTATAATATCTATGGTAGTAAATTTTATGATAACCATTGCCAGTTTTCGGCCAAGGCTGCCGCTGCCCTACGTGATTATAACATCAAAGTCGATTGGTCAATTAAAGATTTGTCCTTGTTAACCCTCGTTCTGGGATATGCAAGAATCAATATATGCGAACATTGTTCTTCTACCATTCATTTGTCATCACTTTGCCCTCAACTTAGTGTTCAAAAGGCAATTAATGCAGGTACTAACAATTACAAGCGCACAATCACCCATAATATTTACAAAGATGTGTATAAATATGATAGAAAACGGGTATTTCATAAGGAACAGGAACTATGTAATGACAAACCTGTAACAGGCAATCATGTGTCTATACACATTTATGTGTCATATGTCATTCGAACACCCACGGTGCTAATTCATATAGTAACAAGAGGCTCCCAAGAGCCTGAATCGCTCACCTGATTAACACAGATACATATATTTGTAGATATTATTGTGCTTAACCATATGCGATTTAAATTTCTGAAATATCTTGGTTAGTTTTTAAGATATTGGGCTTAATAAGTGCAAATTTGGCGAAAATTAGGAAAAAGAACAATAACTCCCACATCAGAGTTATTAGCAAAAAAATGCAATTTATCCCTATGTTCTATTTTTAGCCATGGTGGCCATGTTTTTTTACAAATAAAAATTCTGACAATAGAGTTGTAGCAGATAAGCTATTAAACAATGAAAAATTGTAAATTTTGACGCTTTAAGGGCCATAACTCCTAAAAGAAATGGTTCTACAGCTTTGACCTAAGACATGAAACGTAGATCTTGACATGCTTAATCATATGCAATTTTAATTTTTAAAATATCTTGTATAATTTTCAAGATATAGGGCTAAATAAGTGCAAAATTTTCAAAAAATCCAGAAAAAGGGCAATAACTCCTATGTTGATTGTTGGATCTTCTTGAAAATTTCTGAGCAGGTAGATCTTGAGATGCTGATCACTTTTGTCTCCCATCAGAATTTTGATATCTGTAACTATTTTTGAGTAATTAGCAAAAAACTGCAATTTACCCCTATGTTCTATTTTTAGCCATGGCGGCCATATTTTTTGACGAATCAAAATCTGAACAATACAATTTTAGCAATTATGCTATTAAGCAACTGTGCCAAGTTTGGTTGAAGTTGGATGCATTGTGTCAGACAAGTTCATCTTTGAAATTCAGGGGAAAAGTAATGAAAAATGGTAAATTTTGACGCTATCAGGGCCATAACTCCTAAAAGTGAGTGAGTTGGTGTTTTACGCCCGTGCAACGCTATATAGGTTATTTACAGGCGATGAACATGAAAAGGATGATAAAATGAACATGAAATGATGATGATAAATGAAATGTGGATGGGGTGGGAAACAAAGGACCGGTAAATTTTGAAGAACCACAGGAAAAAGGGGAGAGGTGGGTAGGGTCGGAAAATTTAGCCTATGTGGTGCACTACTGGGCGGTCCACAAAGGGGTCTTTTACGTGCATGAAGCGTGGCACTCTCCACACACGTTGGCCCACTATGGTCGGCGGTCAGGGTTTCCGTATTATAGACCTGACAACCCCCGCGGACGAGGGCTACCCTATTCAGCCACCTAGGGTACACACTTGGTCGCTCTGTGGGCTGAGCACCGACCCGACGTCGGAATCCCAAGACCCTTAGTCGCCTCTTACGACAAGCTAAGCTCTGCTGCGGGCCTATTCGCCACCCGGGCCCCGCACGGGACAACTCCTAAAAGAAATGGTTCTACAGCTTTGACAAAATGACATGAAACGTAGATCTTGACGTCCTTAATCATATGCAATTGGAATTTTTAAATTATCTTGTATAGTTTTCAAGATATAGGGCTTAATAAGTGCAAAATTTTCAAAAAATCCAGAAAAAGGGCAATAACTCCTATGTCGATTGTTGGATCTTCTTGAAAATTTCAGAGCAGGTAGATCTTGAGATGCTGATCACTTTCGTCTCCCATCAGAATTTTGATATCTGTAACTATTTTTGAGTAATTAGCAAAAAACTGCAATTTACCCCTATGTTCTATTTTTAGCCATGGCGGCCATATTTTTTGACGAATCAAAATCTGAACAATACAATTGTAGCAATTATGCTATTAAGCAACTGTGCCAAGTTTGGTTGAAGTTGGATGCATGGTGTCAGACAAGTTCATCTTTGAAATTCAGGGGAAAAGTAATGAAAAATGGTAAATTTTGACGCTTTAAGGGCCATAACTCCTAAAAGAAAGGGTTCTACAGCTTTGACCTAATTACATGAAACGTAGATTTTGACTTGCTTAATCATATGCAATTTGAATTTTTAAATTATCTTGTATAGTTTTCAAGATATAGGGCTAAATAAGTGCAAAATTTTCAAAAAATCCAGAAAAAGGGCAATAACTCCTATGTCGATTGTTAGATCTTCTTGAAAATTTCAGAGCAGGTAGATCTTGAGATGCTGATCACTTTTGTCTCCCATCAGAATTTTGATATCTGTAACTATTTTTGAGTAATTAGCAAAAAACTGCAATTTACCCGTATGTTCTATTTTTAGCCATGGCGGCCATATTTTTTTACGAATCAAAAATCCGAACGATAGAATTTTAGCAATTATGCTATTAAGAAACTGTGCCAAGTTTGGTTGAAGTTGGATATATGGTGTCAGACAAGTTCATCTTTGAAATTCAGGGGAAAAGTAATGAAAAATGGTAAATTTTGACGCTTTAAGGGCCATAACTCCTAAAAGAAATGGTTCTACAGCTTTGACCTAAGGACATGAAACGTAGATCTTGACGTGCTTAATCATATGTAATTTGAATTATTAAAATATCTTGTACAGTTTTCAAGATATAGGGCTAAATAAGTGCAAAATTTTGAAAAAATCCAGAAAAAGGGCAATAACTCCTACATCGGTTGTTGGATCTTTTTGAAAATTTCTGGGCAGGTAGATCATGAGGTGCTGATCACTTTTACCCATATGCCAGAATTTTGATATCTGTGACCGTTTTTGAGTTATTTGCAAAAAACTATATTTGACCCCCCTGTTCTATTTTTAGTAACAGCGGCCATGTTTTTTGACGTATCAAAAATCCCAACGCAAACTTTTTGCACAATACCCTAAGGAACAACCATATCAAGTTTGGCTGCAATTGGCCAAGCAGTTTCAGAGAAGAAGATGTTTGAAAAAAGCTAACGGACGACGGCCGACAGACGACGGACGACGGACGCAAAGTGATGGCAATAGCTCACATGACCCTTCGGGTCAGGTGAGCTAAAAAGGAAAGGAACAAAAGCAAACAATGAAAAGTGACTAGGAGTTCATACTCCAATTAATGTAAGAATTAGAAAAGCACAAGGACCGAGACTTTGTTCAATATTTGCACATTGGTTTTTCTAATGGGTTCGATGCTATGATTTCTAACATCGAAGTCCCTACAAGGGAATGTAAAAATCTTAGGTTAGCTATTAATCAACCTGAAATAGTGGATAGCCTAATTAAAAGTGAGGTACACAAAGGTTTTCGACCAAATATAGTTTTAGCCCTATAGGGGTGGCGATTGGGAAATATTCTGGCCAACCAGGATCAATAGTGGATTTATCATTTCCTCACACTGATACGTCCCACCTAAGTGTCAATGATATGATCGACAAAGACTTGTGTTCGCTTACTTATGTGCGCATAGATGCGGTTCGCATTATCCAGAATCTAGGAAGAATCACTACTATGTGTAAAACAGACATCTCAGATGCATTCAAACTTATTCCTATTCTTCGATCACAGTGGCATATGTTTTGTATTAAATAGAGGAATTCATATGACTGTTATCTATACTATTAAAATTATAGACTGTGTTTTTTTTTGTGACGCGATAAACATGAAACCCACAAAACGTAGAATTAAAACAAATATATGATGACATGTGTCCAATGTTGGGTTTGGAAAATATATCACATAAATAATTGTCATTGTTTTAATTAACGAATAATCAACTAATTTGTAGGTTCGGAGATATTGGCCGATTTCGCTTTCCTTTTAGTCATATACATTGTCCTGAAAAATGACCTTAGGGGGCGTATCAAACTATACATTTCATTAGCACATATGCAATTATGTTATAGCCGTGATCGTTCCGGAATTACCCCCCATGTCTATGTTTTAATTTGGGTAAAGGCATGACTTTAAAAAGTCACTGATTTATAATACCTTATTTCGGTTTTTCGCGTGTCTAATTTTAGCTATGTTCGCGGTCTTTATCAATCCGCGAATATTATAGGAGACTGGACACGATTTTTGATATTTTTATATTAGATCTTATTAACAGTTCAAAACACCGTACAACTATTCAATTTTGATATCTGTCACCGTTTTTGAGTTATCTGCAAAAGAACTCTTTCCTGAATAAGATCACAATTTGAGTAATTAGCATTACATTTTATCGCTTCCGCCGATCAAGAAAATGTTAATGATATAGGCGTGACGTGACCTGATGACGCAATACGGGCCAGGTGTCGTTTTACTGCATAAGAAATAAATGGCAATTAATGCAGTATGATATCGTTTTTGAATTAAAAAAAATAAAGATGGGATTTTTTTCTGAATTTCTATATTCAGCCATGGATATTGAAAATATCTTAAAATATTGACCATGCTGCAAATTAGTTTTACACATTTTAAATTAATGTATTCAATAAGAGTTCATTAAATGCATTATATTTAAAGTACTTGTTCCTTTATGTTCATTCAATTCCAATATAAAACATTTATCAACAGTGTTGTTAAAACATTTTTTTTGATTGGGTAATTACATGGTATTACATTTATATAGGATTTAGACAACTGAGATTTAAGTTTTATACGAGCTGATGTTTAATAACAGTGATTTCGAAGGTATTTGACCGAATATACATTATAGTGCATGTGTGCTAACATTTCAATATAAAATTCCTAAAATCTTTGCTGGACCAAATCAGTTTTTGTTGGACTTCTGACGATCTGACAAAACTTCGGAAATACTGTAATAATTCAATAAAACCAATGTTTCAAACGTGATGGGGCGTTCAATATCACCCAAATTTCAATTTTTCTTCATGCAGCATATAAATTTAAACCATTTTGCAGAGTATATTGTTAGCTTCTGTCAAAATGTTACAAATACCAGTGACAGCATGATGAACACCGAAATATAAATATAGTTTTTAAGGAAAATTGAAGTATTTTTATGAGTTCTTTGAGATGCTGAAGCGGTAATGTGATGGCACTTTAGTGAGTCACTTACAATCACAATCATTAGTTGTTTTCATTATAATACATGTATAGTATTTCAATATTTAATATTTTATATTTTCAGATCGAGGTAAGCTCAATTCAGCATATGAAGAAGTGTGAAGGAGAACCTTACCTTTTGTTTTACAAGAGACAGAAAACTGTTTTGAGTCCTGTCGGTAAGCGGATGTCACGTGGGTGCATCAGATTCCTTGCATCTAGTCACAGCCTACGTGCTACATTAGTTCAGTAACTTATTTGAGTTCTTATAACTTTAAAAGGTCCTAGCTACAATAATATAGCTCCTTTGTCATCTTTGATTGGGCGGAGCTACAATGCGGTTCCATTGCTCGTAACGTAGCTACAATAATGTAGCTCCTTTTGACATCTCTGATTAGGCGGAGCTACAATGCGGTCCCATTGCTCGAAACGGAGCAATGCCGAAAGTGAAATCACACTGGGCGCAATTCAATCCGTTAGACGTCAAATTTGGTATTAAAATATTGCTTATAGTATTTTAATGACGAATTCAGTTTAAATTTTCATACATTTAGCACAGTTTAAAAGATTTTCGTGAAAACATTAATTTTTGAAGGATCTTGATCCAGAACTTTATAATGAAGTTCAGGAATGTTGGTTTTCTATTTCTGGCAACACTGGAAAATGACATACGAAAGCTCATCTCCGCCTTGTATGATAGCTTATCTGAAGATAAGGAGGCAATAGATGGCTACATCAATCAGAACTCCTCCAATTACCATCCTCGGAAACCCAGGGTTTCTTCTCTCGCTTACTCATTCATCACCCCTGGGACACAACGCACAAAATACTTCGTTTTCGATAGTTTTGTATCGAGCTTTCTGATTGGTCGCTTTAGATTTATCTAATGCGATTTAAACATGATTCTATATACAAATAATATTAAGTTCAAGATCAGATCCTGAACTCAAAACGAAAAATTTCATACCAAATGTCCCAGGGGTGATGAATGAGTAAGCGAGAGAAGAAGCCCTGGGTTTCCGAGGATGCCAATTACGAGAACATTAATTCTCAGTATGTAGACTTTCTTGTGAGATCCAGAACTAGAGATGGCGAGGAACTACGTCTTGCACAACTACAGTCATACGATTATGTTAAAGAAGCTGTTATGAGGGCATTGAATAATCAGACTGATAATCAACCCAGATGTGATCATGAGTGCGACGCTCAATCTCAGAGGTCCAGGTCAAGTTCATCATCAACTAGGTCAACTTTGTTACGTAAGAGAGCACAACTAGAACCTACTAAGACAAAGTATGCTCAACAGCAAACCGAGTTATTAAAAACGAAGTTAGAATTAGAAGCTGAAGATAAGTTTATAGAGATCAAGAAGGAGGCTGAAACACTAGAAACAGAAATCCGAGTTATGGAAAGTGAAACCTTCCAAGATGACAATGAATCTGTTGCAAGCGTACGTTTTCAACGAACACAGGAATATGTTCAATCTTATAGTGTGACACAATCTGATAGACCACAGATGTTGCAAAGCTGCAGCCTAAATGTGAATGCTCCAAACTTTACAAGTTCACATCCAGTAACATGATGTACTAGTCAAAGTAGGCCATTGACAACAGTTGGATATCCTATCAGAACAGGGCAGTCGACACCTGCCCCTGTTACTACATCTATTCGAAAGATGTAGATGTAGATTTCGAAGAATTCGAAAGAACTGGTGGAGATTCTTAACTCTAAATCAGTTTCATCTTGTAACAGCATCAAAACATTCGATTTCTCCACACTTTACACTTCTATTCCACATGAACAACTGAAATCGCGATTGGCACAGCTGATTAAACGCAGCTTTTTCAAAAAGAATGGAAAACGCAGGTACAAATTTCTTGTAGTCGATTATACCAAGACTTACTTTGTCATCAATGAGTCTAAGAAAAAGAACAAATTTACAGAAGACCAAATAATCGAAATGCTCAACTTTCTTATTGACAACATATTTGTTCAGTTTGGTGGACGTGTTTTTCAGCAAACAATAGGGATTCCAATGGGCACTAATTGTGCACCTTTGCTTGCTGATTTGTTTCTTCATTCATATGAAGCAGACTTCTTGCAATCTCTTCTAGACAAAAAAGACCGTAGACTAGCTCTCTCTTTCAACCTCACGTTCCGTTATATTGATGATGTCCTTTCACTAAACAATTCTCGATTTGGTGACTTTCTCCATCTCATATATCCACAGGAGCTTGAGATAAAGGACACAACGGATTCTAGGAAGTCTGCTTCATATTTAGATCTACATCTCGAAATTGACTCTCAAGGAAGACTTTCAACAAGGCTCTATGACAAACGTGATGACTTCAACTTTCCAATCGTCAACTTCCCCTTCTTGTGTAGCAACATTCCGTCCGCTCCAGCTTATGGAGTTTACGTATCTCAATTGATTCGTTACTCCAGAGCGTGCGGGACTTACATCGATTTCCTTAGCAGAGCGACACGTCTGACGCAAAAATTGCTCACACAGGGTTATGTTGCTCCTCGGTTGCTGTCTTCACTCAAGAAATTTTACGGAAGACATCATGCACTTATAGACAAATATGGGATTTCGATCTCTCAGATGAGTGCAGATGTTGGTTTGTCATAGGGTGTTGTTTTGTCTTCCTTTACCGGATTTGACACGCTGAATGGATTATTGGCAACGCGACGGGTGTGCTATAGCAAGCAGGAACTGCTTACTCTTCCGGAGCACCTGAGTTCACTCTGGTTTCGACTAGAGTTCGCGTTGTTGATTGATATTCAGTTGTTTTGTGTTTCCATGTTTTACATGTTGTCTGTTTTTGTCCCGTTCTTGTTGGTGTTTGTTGGTTTTGTCTCTGCCCTTTCGGACTTTTGATATTCGGATACCCCATTGGTACCTCTGCTTCTCTCTACGTCCAACTAACCCAATCCGACTGTTTCGTATCTTACTAGACCCAATATCCAATCTCAACCTCCACAAGGTCAACCTAGTGCTTCGTCAGTAACAGACATCTGTGAACTCATGACCAAAATGATTGCTAGAAAGGACAATGTAATCTTTTTTTAAAGATGAAGTACAGGCGCAAGTCAACGAGATAGAAAGAATAGAATTTATGATTGAAAGACAATTAAGACATTTAATGAATGCAAGACAGGAAATTGTAGTTTAGGAGAAGCTTATCGAAAACTATGCAATCCAAAAGAACAATTTGGAGGATACTGTTGGAATTTATGTATATAAGAGTGTATAAGTGATAAGCCTATTTTTAGCAACATTGGCCATGTTTTTTGAAGATTCAAAAATCGAAAAAAACAACTATATGGTAAGAAACATCACTCTCAAATCTCACGACTACTGATAACTAGAACTAAAGAAATGGTGCTCAGACTAAAGTTAACAGACAAGGACACAGATATGGACAACAACAACGAAGACAGCATAATACACTGTATATTTGCAATTTTTTGTGGTCGTATAAAAACAGAAATTCTTACCTGACATTCCTCCACATCAAATTTATTGTTATAAGATCTCAGATGTTTCACTACTCCTGGTCAATGATCCCCCAACTTCTGTAATACATTTAAGTTATGGTTAATACCATCCACATCCATTTGCCTATGGCTGATTTTGATAATCAAACAGTTGAATGGTTTCATTCAGGTCACCGGTAATTAAGTTTTTAAGAACAGCATTGAAAGAGGTAACTGAAGCTTTCATAATTCTCGCTGCTCTTTCAATGTCCTTAACAGTTTCTGCAGTTTTGTATCCTTTGGTTTTTCTTATTTGACTTAATGTTTTAATTTTATTCTGCAATTGTGTAGTATCACTAAGAATTTTTTCAAATGCTTTGTTTAATTTTCCCATTTTCTGTAAGAGAAAAAAACACTATATTACTGACGAAAATCATCAACGGTCATTGAAATAAATCTGGGATAAAATTTTAGAAAAATAAATCAAGTTCAACTGAAAATCATGTTTAGATGTTTTTATCATCAGAATTCTTAGTTTCATCTTGAGATTTCATTTTTTTAACTTTCAGCTGTTGTAGAGTTCCATTTGTACTGTTTGAAATGCTATATTACTTTCAGCTGCAGTCTCAGTTCCACTTTATCATTCTCATTATCAGTTTCTACATCTACAAAAATGCAATTATTAAATAAATGCCTAGTATTTAAGCTTAAAGCCAAATTTCACCCATTGCCAATACCACATAAATCATGTGTTATACCTTTCAAACTAATGTCTGTCAGTTTTCGACCAGCACACTTGGCAGATAGATCAAATTCTTGAAGAAGCATGAGTTTGCTTATCTCTGTTCTTTCTATAGCCCCAGATAATGTCGATAATGTATTTTATGTATATCAAGACTGTGACCAAGGTGGTGGACAAGCCACGTCTGTTGTTGTTCACTTAAATCGAAAACCTGTTAGAACAATATAATTTGTGTAGAATTGAAATTTTCAATAAAATCTAAATATTGATAACATACATGTACAAGAGGCACCATGGTGCCTTAATCGCTCACCTGGTACCTGATGGCCAACTAAGAAAACAAGAGGCTCCCAGGAGCCTGAATCGCTCACCTGGTCTTGATGTCAACCCTATGAAGACTTTTGTATAGCTAAATGAACTGAATGTTTATAAGCATGAAAAATCTTCTCTCTATTTGCAACTGCTTTCATTCTAAATAATCAAAAAACAATAAGGGGCTGTAACCCCTATAAGGGGTTATCAGACAACTTCAACCCTATGGAGACTTTTGTAGAGCTAAATGAGCTGAACATTTAAGCAAGCAACAGCTTTTCTCTATCTGCAATAGTTTTCATTCAATAAGCCAAATACACTTTTTTGCCTTTAAGGGGCTGTAACCCCTATAAGGGGTCATCTTACAACTTTGATCCTATGAACACTTTTGTAGAGCTTAATGAGCTGAACATTTAAGCAAGCAACAGCTTTTCTCTATCTGCAATATTTTTCATTCTATAGGCCAAAAACACTATTTTTCGCCTTTCAAGGGCTGTAACCCCTATAAGGGGTCATATCTGACAACTTTGACCCTATGGAAACTTTTGTAGAGCTTAATGAGCTGAACATTTAAGCAAGCAACAGCTTTTCTCTATCTGCAATATTTTTCATTCTATAGGCCAAAAACACTATTTTTCGCCTTTAAAGGGCTGTAACCCCTATAAGGGGTCATATCTGACAACTTTGACCCTATGGAAACTTTTGTGGAGCTAAATGAGCTGAACATTTAAGCAAGTAACAGCTTTTGTCTATCTAGAATAGTTTTCATTCTATAGGCCAAAAACATGCAAAAACGCTAATTTTCACCTTTAAGGGGCTGTAATCCCTATTAGGGATCATCTGACAACTTTGACCTTATGGAGACTTTTGTAGAGCTAAATGAGCTGAACATTTAAGCAGGCAACAGCTTTTCTCTATTTGCAATAGTTTTCATTCTATAGGCCAAAAACACTATTTTTTGCCTTTAAGGGGCTGTAACCCCTATAAGGGGTCATCTGACAACTTCGACCGTATGGAGACTTTTGTAGAGCTAAATGAGCTGAACATTTAAGCAAGCAACAGCTTTTCTCTATTTACAATTGTTTTCATTCTATAGGTCAAAAACATGCAAAAACGCTATTTTTCACCTTTAAGGGGCTGTAACTCCTATAAGGGATCATCTGACAACTTCGACCAAATGGAGACTTTTGTAGAACTTTTGATGCTGAAGCAGTAGCGTGGCATCAGATTTCATCTATCTCTTATACTTTTTGATTTACAAGCCAAAAACAGTAGTCTGACCCCTAAGGATCATTCATACCAAGTTTCATTAAATTCTGTTCAGTAGTTTCAGAGGAGAAGATTTTTGAAAAATTGTTAACAGACGACGACGACGGACGCCAAGTGATGGTAATAGCTCACATGGACCTTCGGTCCAGGTGAGCTAACGAGGGCAATGACTCCATTTTCAAAATGAAACAAGTATCAACAGAATACAATGGCAGCAATCTTAATTTTAACATTACTGCAAAGTTTCAGCAAATCCGTTCAGTGGTTTCATAGAAGAATTTTTTAAAAGTTTACGCCGACTGACAACTACAGATGACAGATGCATAGTGATGGCATAAGTTCACCGCTGGCCATAGGCCAGATGAGCTAACAAATAACCTCTCTTATTTTGCAAAAGATAATTTTACTTTGTTTATTTTTTTCCAGTGGCAGTCAAAACTCCCCTACCCGATTGGCCGTGTGTCCCCATTTCCTCCACTTTATCATCATTTCATGTTCATTGTATCACCACATTCATGTTCATCTCCCCGATATAGCCGAAATCGTGCTGCTTGGGAGTAAAGCAATAACTAACTAACTAACTATTACATTATATATTAGAATGTGACTCTGTCTATGATTTCTGTTTTAAAAATCAATGAAACTGCAGAATATTGCATTCAATCTTTAAATACAAAGACATGTATCTTTCACCGATAGGCCAAACAATTTTGAATTATTGAAAGGGCCAATGATGATTATATTATTATAAGTAATGCTTGTTCTCATACTCACACTTTCTTAATTTTGCTATATTTGTAGTGAAAGCTATTAAAAGTTTACTTTATATACTTTACCTGTGATATTGTGGCTGTGTACTTTCTCAGATTTACTGAAGTGATTTTCTGTGGTTTTACTAAATCAACTTCACTACATATTCTATTTAGGCAATCGTAGGCACCGTCACCCCATTTCCTAAAAAATAAAAGCAATCAAATTGATCAGTATCCAAATTATTTTGCACAATTGAATCTGCCAAAGTTATATCTGTCAAAAATTTAAAGATATGAAATTACACAGCAATGCAAGGACATCCATTGCTATTGAACACCACAGAACTTTATTCAACCACTAAATAAGTAAAAGACTTGTATAAAGATAAACTTTTACGTAAATTAACCTTTATTTTTTTACAAATTAAACAAAGATGTGTGAACAAAATCTTTTCAACGAAAAAATCAACTATTTTATCCAGTACCGTAGCGCCATAGACCTGTATGTTTTCTCATATGGGACGTTTTCAAAAAATGTCCACTTTTTATCATGGCAAAATAAAAAATATAATGTTGATGAAATATCCTTTTAATTTGAACTACATTTTCTTCAACCTTTATAGTGACAGAATACAAAATATGCAACCTTAAATCCAAGTGTAATGTGGATAAAATTTACACAACTTGGAATATGGGCTACGAAAAAGTCCACTTCGCAACAATATTTTAAGACATTATTTTTTTAACAAATTGCATCTTAAATAAAAATTTCTTGACATTATATGTAAAATTCAGCACAACGCATGCAATACGACTGTTAAATTTGAAAATTTTAGTGCAAAAAATAAACTAAAACAATTATTCAAAGGCGTGATTTTTGAAACGTTAAGAAAAATGTAACTTTAGACTGAAAGCAATTTGAGGCATATAGTTTTAATATAGTTCTAATAAAGTTAAATGATTCTTCAAATCAATCTATAAAGGACCAATGAAAAAAGATATGCTTTTAAATAATAGTTTTTCGATAATTTAAAAAAGTGAAGCACGTTGCATAGTGGACATACGTATGTTGCGAAGTGGACATTATTTCACAAACCTCTGCTTTTTTAGACTTCGAGGCGCTCTGTAAATTGTTTGGTTCATTGAAACGATTTTAATATTGATTAGAATAGGCTGTGAAATACATTATTATGTGCTGCTTATGATCTTTTTCTGTGAAATTCAAGTTTTTGTGCCAATTGTCCACTTCGCAACGCACTGTCCCCTATGCAACGAAATGTGTCCACTTTGCAACGATATTTGTCAACTTCGCAACGAAACGTTTCACAGTGGACCGTTGCAAAGTGGACATATTTACACATAAGTCAACTTTTTGTTTTATTTGAATGCCATACTAATATATTTTTTCTTAATTTGGTCAGATCACTCGGTTTTCTTTATAAATATCGAAGAATTTGGTGCCTTTCTACTCAAATTCTTCAAAAAAATACCCGTTGCGAAGTGGACAAAACCAAAAATATTATAGTAGTGAAAGGTCATACTAACTGCCTTCAAACATACACAAAAACAGCACCCTCGATTATGTTTTAGCCGCCATATAAATTTTAGTGGCGTTAGTTAAAACGAAAAATAAAAATATTAAAATCAAGATACATGAAAGATTTGATTTTCATCAATTATTGCTGTTGTTGCGAAGTGGACATGTTTTTCATGGACACACACTTAATTGCTTATTACAACGTTTAAGGAGAGACTAGCTTAAAGTAAAAACGTTTGTTTTAAACTATGAATGTAAGTCAGCATATATCCAACATTTAATACTTAAAAAATTGATCAATATTGGTTGGAATTATAAAGAGATGACTGAAATTATTCATATGGACACGATCTTGGAGGATATTTTGTGTCATTTTGTTTCAATTTTTAAGATTTTCTGATTACATATTGAACTTTACCTTATTGCTTTCCCAACTTAAAAGTACAACGAAAACAATGACACTTAAAACTATACGCAAAATATAATTTTAACATCACTGTACATCGTGGACACAAAATTGGACATTTTTTTAAATCCGCCCATATACAGGTCTATGGTAGCGCAAAAAAGTCAATCGCGAATATTGATTATAACATGAAAGTAACCATAACTTAATAAACAAAAAATATATGTAGGATAGATTACTTACTAAAATTTAATAAAAGTTAAATAAAATTAAGACAAATACAAATAATACTGACACAAATCTACATACGTAAAAGTGCATGTGGTTTTTGGTAATGTAACGAAAAGTGTTCAGTGGTACTTGTATATTGCCCATAACTAAATGTTTTTATCAAAACTTTAACCCTTTTTTGAATTTATTAGTGTTATTTTATAATTATAGCTATTTGTAAACTGTTTTGTAGTGTTTTGATAGTGTTTGTGGTATTCTGCGGTGTTCTGTGGTATTCTGTAGTAAAAAGACGCACCGCAATAAATATCATCATATTCATTTCAATATTATGTATTGCTTGCTGAAATATATATGTACATCATATGATATTAACATAAAAAAAAGAAAATCTTTATTTTTAAATTGTGCTTTTTCTCCTTTTTAAAACCCCACTAGTTAAACTGTTCTTGGTAACCTGGTTTTGACAAATAAAATGACGTCAGCATATTTTAGCTACAATGACATCTTTTCTGCAACCTGCGCGATGAGTCCGGGTTTTGTTTGACACCCGCCACAGATTTGATTTATAATTGACTACCGTCCCAAATTATCAATATACTAAATACTTTGTCTGAACAGATGGAAATTAATATACAATTAAAAATATACTGAATTTATATCAGACCAATAGGCAGAGGCATTTCACCCATTATTGTTCCAGCTTAAACTTGCCCCTTTTCTGTCATTTTTCCCACGAAAAAGCTGTGGATTATTATTTTTTTCATAACGAATCCCAGGTTTGTCTGCACTTTCCATTTTTACCTTAAAGTCAATTTGGAGAGCCTCTGAGTGCAGTTCTTGATTCATCAATCCCCAGGACATAATCATTGGATTATCTGCCCGCCTAGCTACAATAATGTTGCTCCTTTGACATCTTTGTTTAGGCCTAATCAAAGATGTCAAAGGAGCTACATTATTGTAGCTACTGCCCGCCATATTCTAAAATGCTCATCCTAATACAGAGCATCCCTCTCCCCTACATGATCATGGATCTTTTGCACAATTGCCATATATTTCTTAAAATTTGAGGACTGCTCTGGATATTTTGTACAATTAATCGAAACGAAAATGTGAAAAGCGCTAACCCACTTACTAAATGACTTTAAAAGAATTTTCTTTCTTTCTGTATAAACTGAATTTGATTGTCAACCTGCACTACTTGTAATTTAGCGGCAGACTGTTTTTGAAGCAGGCTACTTATCGAAATATATTCCTCTGCCGACATTTTTAATTTGAGTTTCAGTTCAACAGCCTGTCCTAACGAACGTCCAGCATGTAGTGGACCAACTGAATTCGAACTTTGATCACAGTTGCCGTTGATGAAGAGGCTATTTATTTACCGGTGTCAACGGCTTTAAAAAGATGATTTTCATCACTGTTGGCACACGGACACCCCTTTCTAACTTTGCAGCTCACCATATCCATTCTATATTATATCAATTACTTTACAGAGCTGTGCGCAACACCATTTATCATATATATACTTATATTACTATACCAGTTGCGACCAATTCTCTATCTTTCTCTCTCTACCCACCTAATGTTCATCATATACTGTGTTACAACCTTAGATTGTCTACGAGGAGGCTTAACTAGGCAACCGAAAGCTAGATTTTTTTATCTAGCCTAGGTGGTCTAGTGGTCTAGGGCGCTGGACACAGTGCAGGCGAAGTTGCCATAGATGACAGAGTATGGGTTCGATTCCAGCTCAACCCCATGCTGGATTTTCCGGTGTCAACGGCTTTAAAAGATGATTTTCATCACTGTTGGCACACGGACACCCCTTTCTAACTTTGCAGCTCACCATATCCATTCTATATTATATCAATTACTTTACAGAGCTGTGCGCAACACCATTTATCATATATATACTTATATTACTATACCAGTTGCGACCAATTCTCTATCTTTCTCTCTCTACCCACCTAATGTTCATCGTGTACTGTGTTACAACCTTAGATTGTCTACCAGGAGGCTTAACTAGGCAACCGAAAGCTAGACCTTTTTATCTAGCCTAGGTGGTCTAGTGGTCCAGGGCGCTGGACACAGTGCAGGCGAAGTTGCCATAGATGACAGAGTATGGGTTCGATTCCAGCTCAACCCCATGCTGGATTTTCCGGTGCCAACGGCTTTAAAAAGATGATTTTCATCACTGTTGGCACACGGACACCCCTTTCTAACTTTGCAGCTCACCATATCCATTCTATATTATATCAATTACTTTACAGAGCTGTGCGCAACACCATTTATCATTCTATTTATTTACCTATGTTTCCATTTGATGGCACCTGTTCTGCCTCTGACACTACTTGTTGTTTGTTATGTTGATCTCCCCCATTGTTTGTTGGTGCAGTATTAGTTTTTTGATTGATTTTGTCTACAACCATATCGACAATCATCGGGACCATTTCTGAAATTATCTCCTTTGTCTTTGTTTCAGTGGCACACCGCGTACTCGTGCTGGGTGTGCTAGGTAGCGTAGAACTTTCAGTTCGTCTTCGCTTTTTAGCAGGCTGAGGCATCTTGACTACAAAATGAAAATAAGCTTGTTAGTACTGTCAACAAGTATGTAACCTATCAAGCTGATTGTTTGGCCTTAATACATGCATTTACATGTAACCATGTAAATTGATTTACACATATTTTATTATTTAAATCTTTAACTTAGCCTTACAAAGTTACATGTCAAAATGAACGGATGTTTATCAAGTGCATCTAATTGAATAACATGTTCATGTAACCATGTGAACCAGTAAGTAAAACATATAACTGTGGTTTGATAATCATCACTTGTAACCAAGTAATTCAATAACATGTAACCATGTTAAATCTTACATAGAACATATACCTATGCTCTTGCAAACTATGACATGTAACCATGTCAAGCTATTTTAAATTATAAAAAAAACATGTAACCATGTTGATCATAAAGCAAAACATATACCTATGCTTTTGTTAATTGTCACTTGTAACCAAGTGTAAAGTTTTAGAATCAAAATAATAACATGTTACCATGTCAAATATGAGAAACATATACCTATGTTCTTGTTAAGTAGCACCTGTAACCACGTACCAAAAGTAATACTAGAATGTAACCAAGGTCCCGTGCGGGGCCTGGGAGGCGAATAGCAGCGCTAAGCTTGTAGGTAAAAGTCCACCAAAGAGCGCTCAGAAACCTGACATCGTTGTCAGGCCGCTTTGCCCACAAAGCGACTGGGATGTGTGCCCCAGGTGGTTGAATGGGGCAGGCATGACATCGAGAGATGCGGGGTCGTCAGGCGATAATGCGGAAAACCTGACCGCAAACCATAGTGGTGCACCGTGTTGGGAAAAATGTCACGTTCCTCGCACGTTAAAGAACCCTGCTGCAGGTCTCGGTAAGAGTAGGACCCGTAGGATCCCCATGCAGGAGGCAAAATTTCCCTTCCCTAACCATCACTCCTTTTTCCAGTGGCAGTCAAAACTCTCCTACCCGATTGGCCTTGTGTCCCCATTTCCTCCACTTCATCATCATTTCATGTTCATTGTATCACCATTTTCATGTTCATCTCCCGGATATAGCCGAAATCGTGCTGCTTGGGAGTAAAGCAATAACTAACTAATTACATGTGCATAAAAATCAAAAACACAAGTACAATATTACATGTAAATTGTACTTACGTTAACTCATGTAACAGATATGTGTACATGTAAGACTGTGTGTAATTGTTTTACCACTATACCTGATAACTGACTGCAACTAGACTACAACATGTACTGCTTTATATATATGGATCAAATTCTAAGACAACCTGAAAATATATTCAACATGTCAACAATCTTATAAGAAAACTATATATAATTATATATACACGTACAAAACAAATTGTACAAGAAACCATATCATACTTTTGACAATATTTAAAGAGAAAAATAAATAAATACACATGTACAGTACTTTACATCATATGTGTTAACAAAAACAAAACAAAAAGAGAGCATATACACGGTTTAACAACAAATGTCTTGTAAAAGAAACGTTAGGTAAAAAGGTAAAATTGTGCACAAGGTATTCGAACCGATACATGTAAACATGTTCTGTATGCTATGAATGTTTTGTCAATTGAAGAACTGCTCCCCTAATATCAATGTAAAACTTTGGATAGCCAACATACCAATTCAGGTAGACACCATCTGGTGCATAAGCATCATTCTCACAACATTTGAGACCTCTTTCTTGTTTCTAGTAAAAGAAACGTTAGGAAAAATTGTGCACAAGGTATTCCAACCGATTTACTTGTACTGTATGCTATGAATGTTTTGTCAATCGAAGGACTGCTCCCCTGATATTCATGTAAAACTTTGGATAGCCAACAGACCACATCTGATTCATAAACATCATTCTCACAACATTTGAGACCTCTTTCTTGTATGTCAATACATTGTAATTGTAATTGCATTTAAAAAAAAACTAATTTGCATAAATAACACTTAAATTATACTTTTCTGATGTTGTATGACGAGTGGTTTTTTTGGTTTTTTTTTCCTGAACAGAAGTTGACAATCAGCTAATTTTAAAGTATATCTTTCGAAATATTAAAACAACAAGTTTATCCATCTCAATATGATGTTATTTTTTGAAAGATTGTCAGAATCCAAATCGTTCGAACAAACTTGTGCAACGATGTAATGAGGCTGATTCCGAATGATGGCGTTTTTTTAATTCACATACATTAGCATTAGTGGTTTCCTTGCTGCCTGATATGCCATGATAAGCTACGGTAAATTGAGCAGGTTCCAGATTTTCTTTATTATTGTACCGAACAAACTGCCGAAAACGTTTTATATGTGGACTTCTCATTACTAAAATGTCAGCCATGGTGTTTATTTACGTTGTGCAACCAATCAAAGTTGTCCAGTTACACAAAAACTCACGTTGCAAACGCGATTTCGATGACGATGACGTAACAGTGAACAAAAACAATTCAAAAATAATTATCTCGTCTTATTTATGTTTGCAATATTATTTTGTATTGATGATTGGCCAAAAAATCTGTTGTTCTTAAATTGGAAGTCCGAGTTTCATTAATGGAACACGTTCACAGAGATATGTATTAAACAAATCTTTTCATTCGCTTTATATCGCATTTGTCTAATGCTGTATTTTATAACGTTGTCCTATTTTGATCATGGATAAACATTTCTAACGGAAGTAATGTTAAAATATGTTAGACTAGTGATAATCCAAACATTTTCGCTGTGCAACTTAATTGTTTTTATACTGCCGTGCAATAGACAGACGTTCATATGAATCTTTAAATGCATTTGACTTAACTTATTCGCTTAATCTAAATTTGGAAATCTTATAAGACACAGCAATTTTTATTTTCAATAAAATTTTAAGAAAGGACAGCTACAACAAACAGGTTATCAATCAGAAGAAAATTGGTGAAAGACAATAAATATCATATTTCCTTTGATCGTGGATGATTATTAGTGCCAGACCTTAAAAACAAAATGCATGTTGTAGGGCCCTAACTGAAGCTCTGCATTATATCAGATACAGTGCCCCGCACAAGACTGTTACATACTATTAGTGTTGGTCAATCACAAATTTCAAGACATGAATCGTCTGCACTTGACCCTGGACTTGATTATGAGATAATTTCTGTTGTGTTTGGATAAAATCATTATAATCCACACTAAAAGTTCTGACTGTCACTTAAGAAATTACGAAAACAAAATGTTTTTACCTATTTGGATGTGTGTTTTTTTGTTTTGTTATTGACATGCAGGAAAAATAGAATCTTTGATTAATGCTATTAGCAAATCTCCGTTTTATGGTGATATAGACATTTCATTGATTGATTGATTGATTGTTGTCTGCTTCATGTCCCGTCGGCGATATTGCAGCCATCATCGGGACAAAAACAGGTTATTATTACTGAATAAAACTTTGAAATAAAACAAAGTCAAAAGACCGAAACTAAAATGTTTATCACCAATAAATAAATAAAAGTAGACATTAAAACAGACTAAGTAAAAGATAAAAATATATCAATAATATTTGTATACTTATAACAAAATTGTAACACGAACACACAATACATAAACAAATAAGTTTCAAACATCCACTAGTATGTGTATGAACAACACAATGATAAAACAGAAAAATAAAACTATAATTTATAATATAAACCAACTTCTTTCAAGAAGTTGATGATGGCATCATTTGGAATGCCGCTGAACAAATCGTACATAGAAGCACAGTTGAATAGACATTTCAGAATCAACAATACTGTGCAAACCATACCAAACAACAATAGCAAATAAAGATTCAAGTCACTTCAGCAATATTATCAGGCATTTTTTTAGTGATACCCATAAGACTAAAGCATGCTGGACTGTTAAAGAAATGCAAGATGGTTTGTTTAGTGCAATTTCCTTAGTTAAAAAAAAACAACATTACATAACTTCTTTCGTCCGAAAAAAGAAAATGAATCAAAAAGACAAAACTTCTTTCGTCCGAAAAAAGGAAATGAATCAAAAAGACAAAGTTGTTTAGAAAAACGGAGATGTGGATCAACAAGACCAATCGATGTCTGGCCCTGCGTCGTACGGCAAAACGTTGAACCCTGTACGTTCTAGGCCCAATATGGACAGTCAAAATATTTTGACACTTGCATCCTATGGTGGACTTACAAAGCATATTTGTCACATGCCACCCAATATTGTAAAAATAGACACAAAAAAATAGTTTCTATTCTTTTCCCCTTTTGGTCCCCTTATTGCTAAACAGAAAAGGTGGGTCAAGAAAATATTGTATCCTCCATTTTGTATCCAATTTATGACCAAAGGACTAAAGCCACGAACCCTCGTATTTGGCCCTAAATTGGACCATTTTTTTCAAATTCATTTGTTAGATAAGATTTTTGTTGCCAAGTGGTCTAGAAAGATTACTTTTTACAAAACAAAATCAATTTTAAAGTTTTCTGTACTTGTGTCGTTGTAATGACGTCATAAAGTGACGCTTAAATTAAAAATATTCTAATTTCACATAAATTTCACAATTTTCAACCTGGTTTTTGGTGAAAATTACATGGGCGCCACCCCTCGCCCATAAATATTTTTGCTTAAATTTTAGAAATACATTATTTTCTTCATATTTCAACAAAAATTTCGATGGGCGAGGGGTGGCGCCACATAGAAAATCACAAAATTGTGACTGAAAAACAAGTCATTTTGGCGCAAAAGTGAAAAATCACTGATTTAGGCTATTTTTGAAGGGTTAGGGTACTTGAAAATTCATTAATACACCATAAACAAATCTTTTCTCTTTTAACACAGACATCCAGCTTTACATACACAAATTTTGGTGTAAAACAAACCAATTTTGATATTTGAGTATTAACAGGGCCAAATATGGGGGTTCGTGGCTGTAGTCCTTAACTTGTAAAAAAAAATTTCCAACTCGGACCATAAATAAAAAATGTCACATTTTTGTCCCTTTTGGGCCCCTCGCTCCTAAACAAAAAGTGAGGGGACACCCAAAATCATCCCCACCCTTCCTTATATGGTAAGTAACATTTCTGTAAAGTTTCTTAGCATTTGGTCAACCAGAACAAAAGTTATTGTGGAAAAAAATTAAAAAGTCGCTTTTTTGGCCCCTTTCGGCCCCTAATTTCTAAACGAAATTATAAAATGACCCCAAAAGGGGAGGTGCACATCTTCAATATATCTGTAATCACTGGGTAAAATTTCAGAATGATGTAGTGCTTGGTTTTTGAGATTCAGATTACACAAGACAGACACCCCATAGCGGGACGGACGGACAGACGGACGGAATGACCCGACTACTAGACCTGCTTTCGCCTTCGGCGACGCAGGTAAAAACAACACCTGCCAATGTGTCAAATACTAAAGAAGCAGTACCGGTGCATTCATTTATAGTAAAAGACATTCTACAGAAGGAAAAGGCTAAGATAAATGAAAACATTGTTCAATTTCAAAAATCAAAACAGTTGACAAAATCAATTCTGGTGGAAGAAAGATTAGCTTTGGCATTTGATGGACATCAATGTTTACAACTGAGAACAAAAACTGACATTTTTAGAATATATGAAAAATGCTCTTGGAACGAAAACTGAAGCTCTGTTGTCACATATTACCAGTAGAGAATCTATGCCAACATTCTATCTATCGAACCTCTTTCAACTTTCATCAAGACTATTAATGGATATTGAAAAAGGTGAATCCAAAGAAGTAGAAATAGCTCAACTTACCAAAACATTTATCATTGATAGATACCAAATAATAACGTCGATTGCAGAAAACAGAAAATAAATCCAAAATAAGTGTACGACAGAGGAAGTCCTTTCAAAAGTGGAGGAAAAAGCATGGGATAGTTGCACTCGTGATTATCCAGATATACTTGTGAGCTTATCGTTATTGCTGGAGGAGGACCATTTCTTATCAACATTTTTGAGAGATATTTTAGAGAACATGAAAAAACAAAAGCCAATTTGGAGTGATACATCATTAAGTATGTTCAGTCTCCTTTTTAACTATAGTGGACCTTCTGCAGTGGAACTCATTAGCAAGAACTTTGGAGTGCCATATTTATCAACAGTGTATACAAAAACTCGTCAACATGTAAGAGTGGAGACAATCCTTAAACCTGAAGCTTTTGCATTGGCATCAGTTTTCTACAGGAATATTTTAAAAGCTGCGGAGAAGCTAGAAAATCTTGTCTTTACTATTGCAATTGACGCAACACCAATATAACCGCTTATCCGAGCTCGAGGGAACATGTTAGTAGGATTTTCATCTTTGGACATCATAAAAATTTCAACTGCTGAGGATATTATTCAAGCATTTAAAAATAAAGAACTGAAACCAGCACAACAAACCTATGTTATTATCTTGGCGCCATTACGAAGTGATATTCCATACTACATTTTGGCAGCACCACCGGTGACTAAGGGTGAAAACCATAAGACAGTTGAAACCATGATAAAAAATTGTTTAGCATGGGGAATAAGAAATGGAATTAATATCGTTGGGTTATGTGCAGATGGGGATGCAAAAATCCGGGCTTATTATCAACATCAGTTTTTGAAATATGGTGCTCATCTTGAAAACATGGATTAAATATTTACAATAAAACGGAAAGACTTAATGTACCATTTGCCACAAATCACGGAGCATAATATTGTTCAATGTCCGTTCCCTGATCCACGGCACTTGATAAACAATGGCGGAATCAGATTCTAAATGTACGAAGACTTGTTATTTTAGGGAGTTATTCTGTTCAACTTGAACATTTGATGGAGATTGCTGATTCAGAATTATACAAGCATAGACTTGGATTGTGGAAAACAGACATCAAAGTGAATGACAAGCAAAATGTAAATGCTGCTGTCAGACTTTTTCAAATTGAAGTGAGAGAATGTTTAAATGAGATGAACGAACATAAATTTAAAGGAACAATATGTTATTTGAAATTGGGATCCTTATTGTATCAAATATATTTTTCCAAAGATTTATCTGTAGGTGAACGTATAAGATATGCATGGGCTGTGGTTCAGTTTGTAAAGCTTTGGAGAATATGGATGCAAATTTCAGGATATAATATTGATAGAAATTTTATTTCAGATCAAACATTTCGAGATGTTTTGATAGCAAGCCATTCTTTTATATTGTTTACAAAACTTCACTTTGAGTCCCACAGAAATCAACCTTTTGAGCCCTGGACATGGGGTTCAAATTCATGCGAGTAAGTATTTGGTAAGGCAAGGTGCTTTGTACGGACTAAAAATAATTTCTGTCATTTGGAATTTTTGGATATCTGCAAAAGATTACAAAAGGTTTCCGAGAAAAATGAAAAACTAAAAACAAAAACAACTATGTTTGTAGCAAAACAAAATTTTATATTTGAGTTTCATAATATCGAGAAGCTTTTGCAGGATGAAATGCTACATGGTGATATTTTGGCTTTTGAAATGGTGACAGAGGTAGAAATACACAAAAAAATTATTGGCAAAAGGTGTAATTAAGATTAAGAACGATGGTCGTATTGAATACCAAGACCCATCTATTTTGTACAAGACAGAACTGTGGTGTTAATAGTTTTTGAGTTTTCGTGTTCACAAAGTCCAATTCTCAAAATCTGTGATTTTAGATAAAAAATGAAGTTTTTTCCAAAAATATTTAACAGATTTGCACAAAAATTTAATATGCAAATCATGACATGCTAATTAGCAGCTGTACAAAGTTTCAGAACTGTATTGTTAACAGTTTTTTAGTTTTAGTGTTCACAAAGTCCAGTAAAAAATGAAGTTTTTTTCCAAAAATATTTAACCAAAATTTTAATATGCAAATCAAGACATGCTACTTAGTAGCTGTACAAAATTTCAGAACTGTGGTGTTAATAGTTTTTATACGACCGCAAATTTTTTGCGATCGTATTATGTTATGGCGATGTCGTCGTTGTCGTTGTCGTCGTCGTTGTCGTTGTCGTCGTCTGTAGACACTTTGGTTTCCGTGCGATAACTTTAGTTGTAGTTAACCAATTGTTATAAAATTTTGATATGATGTTTATAACCACTAAAGGAAGGTTGGTATTGCATTTGGGGTTTCTGGCCCCAACCGTTTTAGAAAAAAGTGCCAAAAGGGGCTAAAACGTGTGTATTGACAAAACGTCTGTATAATGTTTAATTTTCATCCGATTTTGATCATTCCTTTTTTATTGTATTTCTAAAAAAATTCTGTCAACAAAATGTAACAACACCTTTGATGTATCTAGTACCGTTACATTGCTATAAGGGGTCAAAAGGGGGCCACACCCAAAAAATCGACTTTTTTATTTGTGGTCCGATTTTCAAAATCTTTTTTTCATTGGAATCCTTGTAAAAATCCCTGCCTGCGTTTTTCAATCAGATTTGCAATATCTCATACCGTTTTCGAGAAATTAGGGGTCAAAGGGGCCAAAAACGCCATTTATAAAAGTTTGTCCAGGCAAATAGTTTTTTACCAATATTAAGTTGTAGTGGGCCAGCCAATTGTTATGAAGTTTAAATATGATGATTATATCCACTAAAGGAATGTTCGTTTTGTACTTGGGGTTTGTGGCCCCTACTGTATTAGAAAAAAAAGGGCCAAAGGGGCTAAAACGTGTGTATTGACAAAACTGTTGTAGAATGTTCATTATTCATTCAATTTTGAAAATTCTTTTTTTGTTGAAGTGCTCATAAAATTCTGTCAATGATTTTGATATGTATTTCACCACTACATTGCTACAGGGGGCTAAAGACAGGCCACGCCAATAAAATCAACTTTTTTATTTTTGGTCCGATTTTCAAAAAAAAAATTTCATTGGAATCCTTGTGAAAATTTCTGACTGCATTTTTCAATCAGATTTGCAATATCTCTTACCGTTTTCTAGAAATTAGGGGTCTAAGGGGCCAAAAACACCAATTTTAAAAGTTTGTCAAGGCAAATAGTTTTATACTTAAAATTAAGTTGTAGTTATTACATATATATAAATAAGGCTTTTTGTATTAGATGTTGATGTAAATATATATGTGTCAAAAATGCATTTTTAAGTCCACCACAGGATGCATGTGTCAAAAAGCTTTGTAAGTCCACCATGGGCTTCATGTGACCAAAGCAATGGACTATCCATATTAGGCCTCCAACGTACAGGGTTAAACTTGTTGCGGTCGTATCATGCTGCGCTCGGCGTAGCTTTTTATTGAGTTTTCGTGTTCACAAAGTCCAATTCTCAAAATCTGTGATTTTAGATAAAAAATGAAGTTTTTTCCAAAAATATTTCACCGATTTGCACGAAATTTAAAAATGCAAATCATGACATGCTACTTAGTAGCTGTACAAAATTTCAGAACCGCGGTGTTAATAGTTTTTAAGTTTTAGTGTTCACAAGAATTGTTGACGGACGGACAGACGGACAAAGTGAAAACTATAGGGCGTCCGCATCTTCGATGCGGGGCCCTAACTATTGCAGATAGAGAAAAGCTGTTGCTTGTTTAAATGTTCAGCTCATTAAGCTCTACAAAAGTCTCCATAGGGACGAAGTTGTCAAATGACTCCTTATAGGAGTCACAGCCCCTTAATGGTAAAAATAGTGTTTTTGGTCTATAGACAGAAAACCCTTAGAAAATTTCTTGAAGTGGTTTCCGGACCACAACTCAAAAACTTGTCAACAGATTATAATTAAATTTTGGGATATTTTTACATACTACAAGAGAAGGAATCCTATGGATTTAGGATACATTTGTTGATAGTCAAGGTCACAGCTGCAGAAAAAGGTTAGAACATTTCTTGAGTTAGTTGTTTCCGGACCATAACTCAAAGAGTAGTCAACTGATTTTTATGAACTCGAGTATTGTTATGATGAAGGTGGGTGGCATGGCGGGCGTGTCAAGGTCACATCAGCAGGAAAATGTTAGTAAAATTCTCAAAAAGACTTCCTGACAATAATTTTAAAAGATATCCATATTAGATTGGCATATGATGCCTGTAACATCTTATGCTTTTAGTTTTAGGTTTTGGTAAAATGCTGCAACTCAGCTCTTAAAAGCACCCATGTGCATATTGATTTTCATCTTTTGCCTTGACCTTGACTAGCTTTGACAGTTTTCATCAGTATATCCCAACAATAAATTAATGAATGTATAATGGAATAACTAGGAATTGTGATGTCCCCTGTAGGCAAGACATGTTTTTGTTATAACTCTTGTATTCCTATGCTTTGACATTAGAGGAAATCTTCCTAGCTTGAACTTACAGTCATATACATACGAAGATTAAAATATATGAACGAATGCATATTAAGAATATAATTTATTTGCAGTAAACCAACAGGGAAGAACCGTAGTATTTGAAAGTAGTGATGATGAAACACCACCTCAACCAGATGGTACTGTTTTACTTTTGTTTATATATTGATGTTCTATGATCTATTTGTACTATTTAACAACATAATCCTTTTTCTTCCGAATATCTTTAAACAATGTTGCAGTTCAAGACTGTGCATTTCCCTTATTACCAGATCCTATGCATCACACAGGTTCACCTATGTAAAGTTTGTTCTCTTATGACCTATTAACATTACAATTGCATCAATATAACATGTGTACAAGCTCAATTCCAATGGACTGTAACAGTTTATTTCTCACCCCATGAAATATCTTCCGAAGGCATGATTACATGCATTATTTACGGAATAAAGCTGGATATTATTTAATAATATGTCAAATCATGTGGTTATGAAATATTATCCTTACAACCCAATAGGGATCTGGAAGAAAAATCACAGGTTATTAAATATCACAACCGGAAGAAATTATCTTTTACATTTTCACCCTTTCACATTTTTACATTTCCCCCAAAAATATCATAAACAAAGAAACCCATTTTTGCTTTAAAATTATGATATAGTCTTTGATTATCTAATGTTATTGAGATATATCTGAAATGGCAACAATTACGGATAGGATAGTTTTTGTTTTTTGAAAGAAACAGGGAGCTACCACTCAAATATTTGAATGTCAAAAGTCAGAAGATAAAATTGATAAACACAAATGAGAACAGCAACGAGAACTAGACAACATAAAACGCACAAACAATTGAATAGCGATAGAAATCAAGTCATAACAAGAGTGAACTAAAGTGCTTTTAAACATATCTACATTTAATAGTTTCAGGGATATCAAATAAGAGAACTATAGTATTTGATGACAAAAGTGACGATGAGACAGAAACAGATCATATTGATGGTAATTTTTAAATTGACATTTAAAATGAAGTAATCTTTTGTAACATTTAACAACATCTATATATATAAAGTTTTCTCTTTTTGAAACTTATGTGAGATATAATTTATCCATCTCAATGTTGATTTGTGTTATTAATTCACTAGTGCGGGTTCCGGGTGGCGAATAGGCCCGCAGCAGCGCTAAGTTTGTCGGTAAAAGTCCACTAAAGAGCGGTCAGAAACCTGACATCGGGTCAGGCCGCTTTGCCCACAAAGCGACTGGGATGTGTGCCCCAGGTGGTTGAATGGGGCAGCCCTGACATCGAGAGATGCGGGGTCGTCAGGCAATAATGCGGAAAACCTGACCGCAAACCATAAGGTTGGTAAATATTTATTACGAATCTTTACTGAATAAACAATGTGTACAAACAGTAATTTGTCTATATTGTGTGTGTGTGTGACTCTGATCTATAGACAGTTTTAAGCTTGAATTAAAAATTTTTCTCAAATTACAGATGTTAATGTAGAGGAAAAAAATACAGAAGTTCTGCAAAGCCGGTAGTGGAAGTTGGCAGGGAAATATGGACCCCAATCCCTATCCAGGTCTCTTTTTAAGAACCTGTACAGTAAGACTGAACTAAAAACCTCATCATTTGGAAACAGGGAAATGTTATCGATTTATTTATTTAGAAAGAGAAAACAGTCACAGGGTGAATTAAAACAAATTCTTATGTTATAAAACCTTTATGATACATTCTTTACGCATATTTCAATTAGTAGGGGTTGAAATTAATCTTTTAAACTGCTTGTTTTATCTTTGTGTGTGAAAATAAACACATGTATACTCTTGTTTGTATCAATATAGGTTTGAATCTACATGCAGTCCATGTAAAATACCGAAGACTGTATTGACAGATGATCATGATAGCCCAGCCTTTCTGCGATATGTACGGACAGAGACAAATGCAGTAAAGACAACATCTACACCTGCTCCTTCAAGACAGTGTCAATAGAACCTAATGTTTCAGACATATCTTCTTCTGAGCATAGTCGTAAATACGTGTAAGTACTTTTATGTACATAGCTCATATTTTTTATTAAAAATAGTTGATATTGAAATCATTCTGATTCTTTGACAAGTATTCATTTTAAGTCAACATGGATAAAAAATAGAAATGTTCCTGCCTGCCCCATATGATCAAGAAATTTGAATGAGAATCATTTTATAATAGCATTTAAATAAATTACTTAATTTTAACTTTGAATTTTACTTATATTACAGAGACTCAGACATGTCAGGTGTAGAAGATATCTATAAATCATCATCTTCAAAGAAGCCAGACAAGTCAAAGAGCTTTCTCAATCCGTTTGAGTAAGTAAACAGTCTTGCATGTACAGATATAAGTCAAACATTGTACATGATAAGTTAGTTAGTTAGTTAGTTAGTTATTGCTTTACTCCCAAAGCAGCGCGATTTCGGCTATATCCGGGAGATGAACATGAAAGTGGTGATACAATGAAAATGAAATGATGATGAAGTGGATGAAATAGGGACACAAGGCCAATCCGGTAGGAGAGTTTTGACTGCCACTGGAAAAAGGAGTGATGGGTAGGGACGGGAAATTTTGCCTCCTGCATGGAGATCTTACGGGTCCTACTCTTACCGAGACCTGCAGCAGGGTTCTTTAACGTGCGAGGAACGTGACATTTTTCCCAACACGGTGCACCACTATGGTTTGCGGTCAGGTTTTCCGCATTATCGCCTGACGACCCCGCATCTCTCGATGTCAGGGCTGCCCCATTCAACCACCTGGGGCACACATCCCAGTCGCTTTGTTGGCAAAGCGGCCTGACCCGATGTCAGGTTTCTGAGCGCTCTTTAGTGGACTTTACTGACAAGCTTAGCGCTGCTGCGGGCCTATTCGCCACCCGGAACCCGCACGGGTTAATTTTTAAAATGAAATTTGTACACAATGTTTATGATGAATTCTTTCAATTGTATTGAATGGCATAAATGATGTGTTGCTAGAAAATTAGACTTGGGGGCTGTGAGCATACCAGCTAGTTGAGATTTATGTATTTGTCATCAGGAACCTAGAATTTTAAAATTAAGTGTCTAAATTATCTGTGAAAAGTTCTTTTTAAATTCAACATTCAATTTTAGATAGCTATGATTTAGCTGTTAGTCTGGCCGCAGTTGGTGCTTTCACATCAAATTTGAGTGGGCAAGAAGACTTAAAGGAAAGAAACGGAAGAGTGAAGATTTACATGAAGTTCCAGATAATGATGCAGATGGTATAGTATACACTTTATTTCATTCTTTCATATGTGTAACTAGGGCGAGGGGTTAATTGCCGCATTTCGTTCAAGTATAAACCTGCTAAAGCATCCAAATTAAGTGATTCATGTCGGATTACACAGTTGATTTGCCAATCTACCAAAGACACTTCTTTTCCAAAGTAAAGAAAAAACATAGGCTGATAAAATAAAATTTATACAAAAAATGTTCAGACACATAGTAAAACTTTCATTAAAAGCCTACATTTGTATTTAGTTCAGACACATAGTAAAACTTTCATTAAAAGCCTACATTTGTATTTAGTTCAGACACATAGTAAAACTTTCATTAAAAGCCTGCATTTGTATATAATTTTAAAAGGATTTTTTTTACAATATAATATGCATACTTTCAAATGAAGAATACATAGAGCCTGAGCCCAAAAGACAAGCAAGGCAGGAAAAACATTTGTTGCCAAAGGGTCCTTCATTTGGAAATGAGCATATTGAGTAAGTGAGTGAGTCAGAGAGTGAGCTGGTGTTTTACGCCCGTGCAACGCTATATAGGTTATTTACAGGCGATGGATAAAATGAACATGAAATGATGATGATATATGAAATGGGGTGGGAAACAAAGGACCGGTAAATTTTGAAGAACCACACTTAGTATGTTAGTTAATTGCTTTACTCCCAAGCAGCACGATTTCGGCTATATTCAGGAGATGAACATGAAAGTGGTGATACAATGAAGAGGAAATGGGACACAAGGCCAATCGGGTAGGAGAGTTTTGACTGCCACTGGAAAAAGGAGTGATGGGTAGGGACGGGAAATTTAGCCTCCTGCATGGGGATCCTACGGGTCCTACTCTTACCGAGACCAGCAGCAGGGTTCTTTAACGTGCGAGGAACGTAACATTTTTCCCAACACGATGCACCACTATGGTTTGCGGTCAGGTTTTCCGCATTATCGCCTGACGACCCCGCATCTCTCGATGTCAGGGCTGCCCCATTCAACCACCTGCGGCACACATCCCAGTCGCTTTGTTGGCAAAGCGGCCTGACCCGATGTCAGGTTTCTGAGCGCTCTTTAGTGGACTTTACCGACAAGCTTAGCGCTGCTACGGGCCTATTCGCCACCCGGAACCCGCACGGGTTAATTTTTAAAATGAAATTTGTACACAATGTTTATGATGAATTCTTTCAATTGTATTGAATGGCATAAATGATGTGTTGCTAGAAAATTAGACTTGGGGGGCTGTGAGCATACCAGCTAGTTGAGATTTATGTATTTGTCATCAGGAACCTAGAATTTTAAAATTAAGTGTCTAAATTATCTGTGAAAAGTTCTTTTTAAATTCAACATTCAATTTTAGATAGCTATGATTTAGCTGTTAGTCTGGCCGCAGTTGGTGCTTTCACATCAAATTTGAGTGGGCAAGAAGACTTAAAGGAAAGAAACGGAAGAGTGAAGATTTACATGAAGTTCCAGATAATGATGCAGATGGTATAGTATACACTTTATTTCATTCTTTCATATGTGTAACTAGGGCGAGGGGTTAATTGCCGCATTTCGTTCAAGTATAAACCTGCTAAAGCATCCAAATTAAGTGATTCATGTCGGATTACACAGTTGATTTGCCAATCTACTAAAGACACTTCTTTTCCAAATTAAAGAAAAAAACATAGGCTGATAAAATAAAATGTATACAAAAAATGTTCCGACACATAGTAAAACTTTCATTAAAAGCCTACATTTGTATGTAGTTCAGACACATAGTAAAACTTTCATTAAAAGCCTACATTTGAATATAATTGTTTTAAAAGGTTTTTTTTACAATATAATATACATACTTTCAAATGAAGAATACATAGAGCCTGAGCCCAAAAGACAAGCAAGGCAGGAAAAACATTTGTTGCCAAAGGGTCCTTCATTTGGAAATGAGCATATTGAGTGAGTGAGTGAGTTGGTGTTTTACGCCCGTGCAACGCTATATAGGTTATTTACAGGCGATGAACATGAAAAGGATGATAAAATGAACATGAAATGATGATGATATATGAAATGGGGTGGGAAACAAAGGACCGGTAAATTTTGAAGAACCACACTTAGTTTGTTAGTTAATTGCTTTACTCCCAAGCAGCACGATTTCGGCTATATCCAGGAGATGAACATGAAAGTGGTGATACAATGAAGAGGAAATGGGACACAATGCCAATCGGGTAGGAGAGTTTTGACTGCCACTGGAAAAAGGAGTGATGGGTAGGGACGGGAAATTTAGCCTCCTGCATGGGGATCCTACGGGTCCTACTCTTACCGAGACCAGCAGCAGGGTTCTTTATCGTGCGAGGAACGTGACATTTTTCCCAACACGGTGCACAACTATGGTTTGCGGTCAGGTTTTCCGCATTATCGCCTGACGACCCCGCATCTCTCGATGTCAGGGCTGCCCCATTCAACCACCTGGGGCACACATCCCAGTCGCTTTGTTGGCAAAGCGGCCTGAACCGATGTCAGGTTTCTGAGCGCTCTTTAGTGGACTTTACCGACAAGCTTAGCGCTGCTGCGGGCCTATTCGCCACCCGGAACCCGCACAGGTTAATTTTTAAAATGAAATTTGTACACAATGTTTATGATGAATTCTTTCAATTGTATTGAATGGCATAAATGATGTGTTGCTAGAAAATTAGACTTGGGGGCTGTGAGCATACCAGCTAGTTGAGATTTATGTATTTGTCATCAGGAACCTAGAATTTTAAAATTAAGTGTAAATTATCTGTGAAAAGTTCTTTTTAAATTCAACATTCAATTTTAGATAGCTATGATTTAGCTGTTAGTCTGGCCGCAGTTGGTGCTTTCACATCAAATTTGAGTGGGCAAGAAGACTTAAAGGAAAGAAACGGAAGAGTGAAGATTTACATGAAGTTCCAGATAATGATGCAGATGGTATAGTATACACTTTATTTCATTCTTTCATATGTGTAACTAGGGCGAGGGGTTAATTGCCGCATTTCGTTCAAGTATAAATCTGCTAAAGCATCCAAATTAAGTGATTCATGTCGGATTACACAGTTGATTTGCCAATCTACTAAAGACACTTCTTTTCCAAATTAAATAAAAAACATAGGCTGATAAAATAAAATTTATACAAAAAATGTTCCGACACATAGTAAAACTTTCATTAAAAGCCTACATTTGTATGTAGTTCAGACACATAGTAAAACTTTCATTAAAAGCCTACATTTGAATATAATTGTTTTAAAAGTTTTTTTTTACAATATAATATACATACTTTCAAATGAAGAATACATAGAGCCTGAGCCCAAAAGACAAGCAAGGCAGGAAAAACATTTGTTGCCAAAGGGTCCTTCATTTGGAAATGAGCATATTGAGTGAGTGAGTGAGTTGGTGTTTTACGCCCGTGCAACGCTATATAGGTTATTTACAGGCGATGAACATGAAAAGGATGATAAAATGAACATGAAATGATGATGATATATGAAATATGGGCTGGGGTGGGAAACAAAGGACCGGTAAATTTTGAAGAATTTGTTAGTTAATTGCTTTACTCCCAAGCAGCACGATTTCGGCTATATCCGGGAGATGAACATGAAAGTGGTGATACAATGAACATGAAATGATGATGAAGTGGAGGAAATGGGACACAAGGCCAATTTGACTGCCACTGGAAAAAGGAGTGATGGGTAGGGACGGGAAATTTAGCCTCCTGCATGGGGATCCTACGGGTCCTACTCTTACCGAGACCTGCAGCAGGGTTCTTTAACGTGCGAGGAACGTGACATTTTTCCCAACACGGTGCACCACTATGGTTTGCGGTCAGGTTTTCCGCATTATCGCCTGACGACCCCGCATCATTATCT